>CM065684.1:40117662-40132662 GCA_017654935.2 Phymorhynchus buccinoides | reverse complement strand
TTCTCCTTTGAGCTCCTCCGAAATCGGAACGTGTCGGCTGTACGCAGCGGGGAGACCAGTGAAAACTGAAAACCGGACACTTACGTACATAATGGCCTGGGAACGCAGAAGAAAAGAAGAAGAAGAAGAAGAAGAAAAGAAGAAGAAGAAGAAGATGTGAACGAAACTATAATATTTTTTTAGACGGAAGTATTTCACATAAATTGTGACTCACAGACATCGTCACAATCGCATCGCATTTGGATCGAATCGTATGCAGTGTAGCGGGCCCTTTAGAGTAGGCCGGTGTAGGTATTTCCCAAAGAACCCCCTCAACCACCGCCTACACTATGGATTGTTTCCCTAGGTCATCCATCCCACTTTTGTTTTCTCCTCCTCACGGGAGCTTTGCAACTGTATAGTCGAGTGTTCGTCTTGAGCCGTTGAAAAGAGGTTTTCGCACGGTGCCGTCGAGTCATTTTCATTTCCTTTTTCCCGATCTTCGAGTGGATAAAGTTGCGTTTTGTCTCTTCTTCCACAACTGGGCTGGTGTTCTATTGGTTTAAACAAATGTTTTATGAACACACTTTTGCAGCAACAAAATACATACAGAGACAAGAGTACAACAAGCCGAGGCTTATAAAACTGTTCTATTTAAAGCAGTTGTAGTGATCAAATCATGAACATACTATGCTCCAAAACGAAATTGTCACGAAAAGTGCTGGCGATGATATTTGCATATCAGCTCAGTAAGAAACATTTTCTATGTATATACTGAAGGCTTATGATCCTCATTTCTTTTTGTTGTTGGTTCTATTCTAAGGCCGTGTACACACATAAGCGGATATTCCATGCGGAAACCCGTGCGCAATCCATAAATAAGTGAAACAAAGAAGGGAAAAGATTTGCGCACGTGTCCGAATTTCCCCTATATGCGTACACTTTTATCCTTCTTTCTTCAACACTTATTTAGGGTTTTTCCGTACGGAACTTACGCGTCTAATGTGAACCCGGCCTAAGACTATAGAATTCGGTTACGCTTTATTCTTTGGTCCTTTTTTATTTACACCGTTGCAGAGTTCTGTGTCGTGTTTTGCATGAACTGTCAAGAAAAACAAGTTGAGTGGCTAGCTTCACATAGGCACTTACCCACATACGACAAAAAGGAAGAGATGAGAGAGAGAGAGAGAGGAAGAGAGAGAGAGGAGACCGCGAGAGAGGAGAGAGAGAGAGAAGAGAAGAGAGAAAGAGAGAGAGAGAGAGAGAGAGAGAGAGAGAGAGAAGTGAGAGAGAGAGAGAGAGAGAGAGAGAGAGAGAGAGAGCGAGCGTCCCGTTAATTTGTCTACAGTCAGTCTGCTCATATGTTGTTGTTGTTGTTGTCGTTCCTCGGCTTAAAGACTCTAGGGATCATCCCAACAGCCAACGCAACTGAACACTATGGGGCACAAATGCACCAGCTAGGAGTGAGAACATTACGTGTGTGACCGTTTTTAATTACCCCGCCACGTGAGCAGCAGCCACACTCCGACTACAGAGGAATGGCTAAATATAGCACAAACTTAAGACTCAAGAAAGCTTGTAGTTTATCCTAGCTTGAACGGGTAACCAGTGGAGTTTAACCTTTCACGGCCAATGTCGCATTTATGCACCCCAATGGTTTAACACCCGTGTCACTAAAAGGCATCAAACCAGGTCCTGTTTTTCTTTTCTTTCGGAGGTAAGGATAGGCCTAATGTTAAATATGTTACAGAGAAATTCCCAGTAGTGCAGGTTATTTTTCTTTTCTCAGTTAACATAATGGTATTGTGGGGCTGAAAAATGGCTGGCGACGAAAGGGTTAAAGAGAGAAAAGGCCCTGCATGGACCACATCTTTTTGGCTGTAATACTAGCAGCAGAGTTCTGGATACGTTGGAGCTTAGACAAAACATGTGAAGGGCAGCCAGAAAGAAGAGCATTGCAGTAGTCGAGTTGTGACAGAACCAGAGAACAAACTATGGTGTTGGTTGCTTTTACAGAGAGATAGCGAAGAATTAGAACTGATTCTACGAATTTCCATGTTAAAGCTAACTGACAGAGTTTTGTCACGTGAGCATTCAAAGACATATCGTCTGATATGAGGACTCCAGTACTGAAAGAAAGGAATAGTCACTGTACCGACTTGTATAGCAGAAGGCCGTGAAGGAGACAGAGTTTTGTCACGTGAGCATTCAAAGACATATCGTCTGATATGAGGACTCCAGTACTGAAAGAAAGGAATAGTCACTGTACCGACTTGTATAGCAGAAGGCCGTGAAGGAGACAGAGTTTTGTCACGTGAGCATTCAAAGACATATCGTCTGATATGAGGACTCCAGTACTGAAAGAAAGGAATAGTCACTGTACCGACTTGTATAGCAGAAGGCCGTGAAGGAGACAGAGTTTTGTCACGTGAGCATTCAAAGACATATCGTCTGATATGAGGACTCCAGTACTGAAAGAAAGGAATAGTCACTGTACCGACTTGTATAGCAGAAGGCCGTGAAGGGGTAAAAGTTGTTATAAGAGTTGTTCCAACAATTAGTTGGGCGAAAAAAGTTTACTTACAATGTTAAAAGAATGGGGGGGGGGGGGGTGGGGGGGGGGTGGGGCTATCTACAGAACGAGAATAAAAAGAGAAATGGAGGGTCTCAAAAAGGGGGAGGGTAAAGGAAATAGGGGAGTTGAGTGAGTAAGAAAAGTAAGGCCTAAGTGAACAGAGATAGAGACAGACAGTGGACAGACATACAGACACATCGCAAAGAGAGAGAGAGAGAGCGAGAGAGAGAGAGAAAGAGAGATGAGAGAGAGAGGAGAGAGAGAGAGAGAAGAGAGAAAGAGAGAGAGAGAGAGAGAGAGGAGAGAGAGAAGATCGGAGACACCCAGAGAGAGAGAGAGAGAGAAAGAAAAAAAAAAAAAAAAAAAAAGAGACTGAGAGAGAGCGAGAGAGAAAGAGAGAGAGATGTTGAGAGGCGGAAACGAACCGAGCGACGAGAGACGCCCCGAACAGAGAGACGAGAAGAGACGAGAGACGCCGACCGAGAGAGAGAGAGAGAGATAGACAGAAAAGAAGAGAGAAAGAAAGAGATAGAGAGACGATGAGAGAGAGAGAGAGAGCGCACACCACACAACCACCAAAGCCTAGACAAGACAGAGACAGAAAAAAATCGACAGAGTAAACAGACGGACAGAGAGAAAAAGACAGGGGAAATGAAGGAAGAAAACCACCCAAGAAGGAGAGGAGTTTTCTTTCTTTTTTTCTCGCAACAAAGAAGACACGGCACCGCATCATTAAAAGAATTGCCCTGAGGGGACTCTTCTAACAGGGTGGCAATCTGTGACACAAACACCACTATCTTGACAGCAGGGATGCTCACAAATCACAAACGTCTCTCTCTCTCTCTCCGTATCTCTCTCCTCTCTCTCTCTCTCTCTCTCTCTCTCTCTCTCTCTCTCTCTCTCTCCTCTCTCTCTCTCTCTCTCTCTCTCTCAGTGCGCGCGCGCGCGCGTGTGATATTTATCCATATTATTTGTGCTCATATATGTGTATACATATATGTTTCAGCACATGTTATGTGTGTGAATGTGTGTGCGTGCGCGCGTGCGTGTTTGTGTGTATGTATGTGTGTGTGTGTGTGTGTGTGTGGTGTGTGTGTGTGCGTGTGTGCGTGTGTGTGCGTGTCCCTTTGCGTGTGTGCGTGTGTGTGTTCGTTCGTTCTTTAATTTAACGTCTATCCACCTTACAGTGATCTTAGACAAAAAATGCATGTATGTGTATGATTATGTGCAAATGTATCTGGTGTTTTGAATGTCCGTTTAAGTGTGTGTGCGTGTGTGCGTGTAGGCGATATGTTAGTCTATGCATGCACATAATTTACAAGAATAAATGGGGTGAGGGGTCTGAGCGCATGCATGATTAGGCCCTATGTTAGTTAAACGTCAGTGAAATACTTAAACTTAGCATTATATCTAAGCATTTAACTCTTTCACCGCCAACCATATTTCAACTAAAAATGTCCATTAAATTTACCTGGGTAGAGAACAAAATCCATCTGCAGTATTAGGGATTCTTCTGTGACAGATATAAAATAAGGTCGAACCTTCCTTCCCAGAACTAAGACAACAGGGTCTTTGGATAATAGACCCCAATTTGATGCCTTTTAGTGACATAGGTGTTAAATCACTGTGGTGCTAAAATGCGACTTTGGCGGTGAAAGGGTTAAAGGAAACAAACAATAAATGAACAATATTAAACTAAGAAAAAGGAAAGTGAAAAAGATAACAAGTACATCAAAGCAAAGGTCCAATTGGTCTAAGTATGCTAATAAGTCCCTGAACAACTTCTAGAATCTTTGATTAGACTGTTTTCATAGGCTGTCATTGATGGTACCGTGTCCAACAACCAAGCAGGTCAATAGGTTTTCATATTTTCACCCCAAAAAATCACATGGAATGTTGTAATATGCTGGCCACAAATGCAAGTCACATTTTAACAGAATTTTGTTTTCAGTGCATCAAGCCTGAATCTAAAACCTAAACTGTTTAGAATCCACCCTTGGTGAAGAGACTCTGTCCTGTTTTATAATCTATTAGCTTTTTAAATAAATGTCTTTTTTTTCTTTTTCTTTCACTGAGCATGATGTCTCTGTTCGTCTTCTATACACAGAATCCCAGGATGGTTTTTTTCTCAAAGACTATAATTCTCATGTAGTGATAAAGGAATATCTACTTTTGCTAAACTGTTTTTAGTGGCTGCAATGTTTTGGGCAAACCGGTCAACCCTTTCATTTGCAGATAATCCACAATGTGATGGAATCCAACAAAAGTCAATAGAAGAACCACGTAAAGACAAAAAATGAATTAAATGGTGAATTTCTGATATAAGTTCTCCTCTCACTCTTGTATGGGAATATTTTAAGGCTTGTAAGACAGATTTTGAATCAACACAAAATAATATCTGATATATAGAAAATGGAAAACTAAGAATATATTTTAACGTCATAATAATGGCAACAAGTTCTGCGGTAAATATACAAAACAAAAATAGCAAGAGACTGTATTGTGTGTTCATCATCCGATGACAGTAATTTAATACAATCTTGTTTACCACCGTTATATATAGCTTAATAGCATGACATCAGTTTTTTTAATTTCATCCAAAGTTTTACAATGAAACAAAACATGTTTTGCCATAATCCACAGCATTATTACATAGTGGGTAAGGTGATTCTGTTATGTAGAGTTCTCAGCATAGAACCATTTCTTTTATTTGCATTAAAACCTAGGACCTTCAATCTAAATCTCATATAATTAATTCGATTCCAATGGTTATCGATAACTGAAAGATATTGTTCTGTTTCGAAAGCATGTTTAAATGAAGAGAACCAGTTGTATTTGTCATTATTGTCAATATATGTATGCCAATTTTGCTTACAACTGGCAATAAGTCTGTCCTTCAATTCAGAAATAAAAGACCGTTCATGCCCTACACCTTGACATAGCCATGGCCATACAATCCCCATATGAGTTGTTTTTTTAATCTTGCCAAAATCTTCCAGTCACGGAAATGGACAAAGGTGAACGTGTTCTCCGCCCCCTCATGGATCATTGTCTAGTTTAACAGAATAATGAAAGACCTTGTTTTCCTCGTTTTGGTGTGATATTATAACCTTTTCGCTTTACAATATCACTTTACAATATCACTTCCCTAGGGCTGCTATTCATCAGTATTCAAATAAAACTAATTTAAAACATTTACATGTTCGAAAAACACAACCGAGATGTGAAATTAACAAATTCGCATTTCCATGTAATGCCTTCGCCATCTGTCTCTATATTCTTCTCGTTCAAAGAAAGCACAAAGCAGGTAACATGTGTCATGTGGGTTACGAGACACGAATATTTGACATGAAAGAAAAACAGATATAAACATTATTTGTATGTTAGTTCATAAACACACACACATGCACACTCACGTACACACACGTACGCACATACAGAGAGAGGGGGGGGGGAGAGAGAGAGAGAGAGAGAGAGAGAGAGAGAGAGAGAGAGAGAGAGAGGGGGGGGGAGAGAGAGAGAGAGAGAGAGAGAGAGAGAGAGAGAGAGAGAGAGAGAGAGAGAGAGAGAGAGAGAGAGAGAGAGAGAGAGAGAGAGAGAGAGAGAGAGAGAGAGAGAGAGAGAGAGAGAGAATTTCATTTTGTTCACATTTTGTGCACATTACGTATTCGCAACGGTTGCATATTATCCGTTTGAACGACGCCTCGTATTTACCATTTCTAACTCTCCCGTGTGTTTCTTTGTTTGAAGATCCACGTGTGTCAGATGCAAATGTCTGAACAAATTTGCCAACTGGGGATGATAGACCTTGTAGGCCTACCGGGGAGCCAGCTTGTTTGAACAAGCCTTGCATATTATCCGACATCAGTAGTATGCGTGTGGCGTTCAATATAGGAAGTGAACCTCTATGTGTGTGTGTGTGTGTGTGTGTGTGTGTGTGTGTGTGTGTGTGTGTGCGTGCGTGCGTGTGCGTGTGTGTGTGTGTGTGCGTGTGCGTACGCGCGTGTGTGTGTATATATAGATGTATTCCAGTCCAGTGGAGAGAGAGAGAGAGAGAGAGAGAGAGAGAGAGAGAGAGAGAGAGAGAGAGAGAGAGAGAGACAGAGACAGAGATACAGAGAGAGAGAGGGGGGCAGGAAAGGGAGAGAGGGAGACAAGAGAGAGAGATCTCTGCAGTGACCCGAGTCTCAAAATAAAAAAGTGCAAATACAAAGAAACTAGGTTTAATGAGCAAGGAGGAGAACAAAAATGGAGTATTAGAGACAAAAGGACAAAGATGGTATTATTTAAAGTGAAATAATGACACGAACAGTAGAAAAAAACAAAACCAAGCACACAAACAAACGAAAAATCAACAAGTGCAACGCCGAGCGGCTGCAAAGTCCCCTCGCAGCATCGCCGAGCTACTCCGAAATCGGAATGTGTCGGCTGTGCACATACATAAAAACGCATCAAAATAGCACGTAACTACATAAAAACGCATCAAAACAGCACGTAACTGAATAGTTTATATATATATAGCCTTGGGGTTCGGACCCGTGATTTGAGCGCGCGCGATCATGCGCACACGCGCGCACAGAAAAATTCATGACAACTGTGTTATAGACCATTCATCAAGAAATGTTGTGAAAAAAACTGCATTAAAATACATGCAAAACTTCGCGAGATATTAGCGATTATGTGTTTCGGGGTTTGAACCCCGTAACTGGCGCGACCTTGACCTCAACCCTTTCACCGCCAGCCATATTTCAGCCAAATATTTCCATTACATTTTCCTGGGTAGAGAACAAAATCCGTCTGCAGTATTGGGGATTCTTCTGTAACAGATATAGAATAAGGTCTATCCTTACTTCCCAAAACTAAGACAATAGGGTCTTTGGATAATAGACCCCAATTTGATGCCTTTTAGTGACATAGGTGTTAAATCACTGTGGTGCTAAAATGCGACTTTGGCGGTGAAAGGGTTAATGCAAAACTAAATACATCAGTGGATAGCTTGCATCTTGGCAAACTAGTATACCAAATTTGATGATGATAGACTGAATAGTTTTTGAGAAAAACGGACGAATAGCCGGCCGGACGGAGGCACGCCGGACGGACGGACACCGGACGGACGGACGGACGGACCAGACAAAAACAATAGCTCCCCGAACCTTCGGCTCGGGAACTAACAAAAAAGAAAAAGACAACTAACAAAAGAGGAGTAGTGGAGATGAGAAGAGAAAGAGAACGAGGACAAATTAGCCCCAACGATCAGAGATATTGGATAATGAGGCGGAATTTCAAATTTCCTCCCCTTTTTCCTCGCGGTTGAACTGAAGACAAAGGAGGAAACAACAAACACAAGACACGCACCCAGGAACCATTCCAAAGAAAGAGCGGGCCGGAGGTGTCATTCCAGCTACCTCGGGTCAGTAGTCCAACATTACACCCCCACCCCTGCTCCCAAGACACCTTCGGGCAACAGTTTTCCGCAAGACCCCCCTGAGGTCTTCTGGTTCTTCTCTACCACCACCAGCCTTCTTCTTCTTCTTCTGCTTTCTTTGACATCCTCCATCACCCTAAACTACAACCGAAAAAAATCGCCAGAGGTGGGCATGTGCGTGCGGTCTCAGTCCTAGTTAGCTCGTGCCAGTGAAGACGAGTCCCTTTGGTGCCAGAACCTTTGAAAGAGAACACCGTGCGCCACAGAAAAGAGGCAGCATGCACTGTGTCGCAACACGATAGTGGGGGGAGCAGTCTAAGGCCCGTAGGACAACCGACGCATCTTTGCGGGCCAATTTATTTCTGTAAGCGATTAAGACTTTTTTTTTTCCGTAATGAGACGGAAAGAGAGACGAAACAAATAAAGGAGCAAAACCAGAAAGAAAGAAGAATTAGGCCATGTACACACATAAGCGGATATTTCATGCGGAAACCCGTGCGCAATCCATAAATAAGTGAAACAAAGAAGGGAAAAGATTTGCGCACGTGTCCGAATTTACCCTATATGCGTAAACTTTTTATCCTCCTTTCTTCCACTTATTTAGGGTTTTCCGTACGGAACTTACGCGTCTAATGTGAACCCGGCCTTAAAGGACAAGAAAGGGCCTGCGATACAACGCACCACCCAACCCTCTTAGCCAAAGAACAGTTACTGTAGGGGCGTTTTGTGAACACATGGAGTTATCCGATCTTGCCCGGCTGTCGCGCCTTCCTGCCGGAAGCGACGTTAAACTCCCCCTGACGGTGGAAACCGGCCTGGGCGGGCAGGGGCGATAATTGGGTGGGCGGGGTTTAAGGCTGGTCTCCCCCCTGGTTGCCATTGACAAGTTTGCGGGTGAGAAGGAGAATGGGTGGTGGTGGTGGTGGTGGTGGGTCCGTGTTGGGATGCTCCCTGACGACGATGACGACGACGATGATGATAATGAATTCATGAAGTGTTGCCGTTTGTGCGCGCGTAGGCCTACGTGAGAGACTGAAAGGGGGAGAGGGATAGAGGGGGTGGGGTAGGGATGCAGAAGGTTGACACGGCAATCACAAAGACACAACAGAGGGGTGTCCTCTTGGCTTGTCGTGGTGGTCCGCACGGCTAGAGTTCTTTTCATTCTCCTGCCCTCACCTTGCCCCCTTTCTCTCTCTCTCCTTCCAGCCTCCTTCAGTTGGGCCACCTGAAATACGATGCCTCTTTCATGCAGCATGTTCATACGGTGCAGCTTCTAGTGCCACTATTGTCCTACTTTTCTCTGTGTCTTTTTTTCCCCTTTAAAATGCATGACCTAATTTGTTCGCGAGAAAAAGAAAATAAGGTTGGACAGGAGATCTAAACATCAGCTCACTGAGTCACTCCCGTTGATCAATATAGGCTGTTAATTTTCCGCTTCCACTGGTTCTTTTTGTGTCTTGCAGCTGAAGGCAACAGCCAAGTGTGGTTAGCTTGACGCTAGGTGCTCTCGTCTGGTGTCAGAGTGGAGCATGTTTCTTGGCGAGATGGGAACAATCAACTCCATTAGATCACGAGTGGCGTCGAAACAGTCCACCTGATACGACGTTGAGCCACATTGACAAGTGCTGTCATTGACTGGCAGACTGAAGATCGTCGGGTTCAAATCTCACCCGAGGCCTTGTCATTGTTGGATACTATTCGGCTAAAATCCCAATACAGATTTGTAGAGGCTGGAATAAGGAAACCAGAGACGCTACAGTCTGATGTCAGCAGGCTTCACGTTGAAGGTCTGAGAATGTTACTGTTTGACAACGATCATTGCAGATAAAACAGCCTGTAAATATTGCAGTGTAGTACAACCAAAAGCAAAGAGCACTAAGAAGTCATGTGTTAAGAAATGCACCTTTGCAACACCATCCTTATCGTCCTAATCCATAAGTAGCGTGCAGCATAAGCATTACCATTTTTCATCCATAAGCAAAGTACAGCATCATTATTTCCGCCCTAATTAACAAGTACAAAATCACATTACTATTTTCATCCATAATCAAAGTACAACATCATTGTTTCCGCCCTAATCCACAAGTACAAAATCACATTACTATTTTCACCCATAAGCAAAATACAGCATCATTATTCCCGCCCTAATCCACAAGTACAAAATCACATTACTATTTTCACCCATAAGCAAAATACAACATCATTGTTTCCGCCCTAATCCACAAGTACAAAATCACATTACTATTTTCATCCACAAACAAAGTACATCATCATTACCGTGTTCGTCCATCCATAAGTAAACCGCGTTTCCCTGCAGCCGAACAATGCCCTGCTTTCACAAAGTACTCCCGTGACGATCTCTCATCCTCCACCCACACACCCATCTACCCGACATGGCTGCACAGGGGAAGGGGTCGTCCTCGGGATCGTGTTCCGTGAGGCGGGGCCCCGGGGATTGGCTTTGACGGGACCAGCACGCTGGTGACAGCCTCCTCCTCAGGGGGCTACCCATCCAATCTGCCTGCACCATTCAGCCTGGGCTGCCGTCAAGAGGGAGCCTGGTGGGAGGCTCTAGCCTAGGTTAAATTGGAACAGGCGCAGCCGACTGACTCAGCGGCCTGTGCAGTCTTCGATGGCAGGTGGTCCTGCGACGACGTTGATCCGTTTGAGGAGCTACCTGTGGAGAGTTTGGCGCTGAGTCGTTGAATAGATGCCTGGGTGGAAGAGGGGTTTTTTGGGGGGGGGGGGGGGGGGGGGGGGGGGGGGCGAAGTGGGGAAAGATGCTGTGACAGTGACGAGATTGTCAAAACATTACCTCGATTCATAGAACATTTCACTCTTTTAACTCTTCAATACTCCTGATCCCACGTCAGTTCTCTTTATTTCCCTTGGCAAAATAGTCACTGTACTTCCGTGTGATGAATTAAACATAAAGATTAATCATAGGATTGCAAACATCAACACAATTCCTTTCTGTAACATCTGAAGGGCCTGCTACACTACATACGATTCGCTGTCAATGCGATGCGATTGGGTCACGTGAGTCACGATTCATGTGAAATACTCCCGTCTAACAATAATTCTGCCATTTTCGCTCACTCTACTCAAGTAGACCCAATACATGAATTTCACATGAAACATGACTCGCATCGTCACAATCGCATCGCACTGACAGCGAATTGCATGTAGTGTGCTACACACATATGATTCGGATCTGAAGGCGATGCCATTTTGACGATGCGAGTCATGATCCACGTGACATTCATGTCTTGGGTCTACTTGTGCGCAAATGGCAGAATTATTTTTAGACGGGAGTATTGCACGTGTATTGTGACTCACGTACCCAATCGCATCGCATCCCCATACGATTTTACGCGTGTGTGGCGCCGGCTTTAGAGGTTCAGTTCCTTTAAACAACATTGTGTCCCCTGAAGTCGGAGTATGGCCGCCCATGTGGCGGGACCCTTAAAAGCAGCCATACACGTAATCTTCCCACCCAAGGCCATGCAAAATGTTCACATGGCACTGGGTGTGCCCCCAGAGCGTTTAACCCTTTCACCGCCAAAGTCGCATTTTAGCACCACAGTGATTTAACATCTATGTAACTAAAAGGCATCAAATTGGGATCTATTATCCAAATACCCTTTTGTCTTAGTTTGGGGAAGTAAGGGTCGACCTTATTTTATATATGTCACAGAAGAATCACCAATACTGCTGACAGATTTTGTTCTCTACCCAGGTAAATTTAATGGACATTTTTGGCTGAAATATAGCTGGCGGTGAAAGGGTTAAGCTGGGGAACGAAAACAACAACAGCTTTGTGTTGCTAAACGTACTTTTGTCTCCCTTGGGTCGTAATCGGGTTACAAATGAACGTAAAAAAAAAAATCACTAAATTAAATGGGTGCCTTTGGCCATTTTTGCACTGTTCAACTTTCATTGCTGTTAGCAATTTGTCACATCTATTTCTTTATTTTTGCTGCAGATGCTAGATCACAATATTATAGATTTGAATGTTGTCAAACCAACACAATTTTAATGCAACAAACAAACAACAACACGACAAGTGTAAAGTGACGTTATTTTATTCACAAGAGACAAAACAAAACTACTGGATATTTCGGCGAATGCGCCTTATCAACACAGACAAACAATTAAACAGCAAACATCAAATATAGCAAAAGGAGCAAAAAGCAGGCAACAGAAGGAGCAAAAAACCATCAAGATCAAAATTAAAACAATACTTCCCCTCTACAGTCCAAAGCGTAAATGATACAACAAAGTTGAAACCAAACAGAAAGGCTGTGAACACAAATCAGGGGGAGGGTATAAAATAACAACAACAACAAAACAATTTAACCCTTACACCGCCAGCCATATTTCAGCCAACTATGTCCATTAAATTTATCTGGGTAGAGAACAAAATCCATCTGCAGTATTGGGGATTCTTCTGTGACAGATATAAAATAAGGTCTATCCTTACTTCCCAAAACTAAGACAATAGGGTATTTGGATAATAGACCCCAATTTGATGCCTTTTAGTGACATAGGTGTTAAATCACTGTGGTGCTAAAATGCGACTTTGGCGGTGAAAGGGTTAATAGTCATCTACAATTGGTGTAGAAGCTACCTTGATTATTTTTTAAAAATCGGGACTTTGCTGGTATTGCAGTACCTCCAGGATCGCCCAACTATCTTTATAGTTATCAATGTCCCATATGTGCCTGTTCCAGGCCGGAGGACGTTAAACGAACTTTCACAAACCTACAAAGCAAGGCATGAACAGAGGCTTGTAAAAGTAAGCTTGGAGAAGAGAACATAATCCGTTACATAAAGGGAATCATAGTAGGTAGAGTTGGGGAAAAAACCCGGTTTGAACCGAAAAACCGGTCTTGAAATTCCGTGGTTCGAAAAACCGGTTCGAGTTGCTGTGAACCGGTTTTTTAACTGCAAACTGAAAGTTTCTCTTAGAATAACGCATTCTTTTCGAAGAACAACACTGAATCTCAGCGCAGATTGGGTGTTTGTAAACCAAGAGTAGCTGTTTCTAGTTGTCTGGTGTTGTAAGGAGCAAGTATGGCCATGATTAGGCCTACACCACAGTAACGAACATTTGGAGGCATTGTCTCCTGAAAAAAATCGAAAGAGTGATGGAGTGATTGTAGAAAGTATTGCTTTGTGCTTGCAATGTGGCAGTGCGATCAATCGGGGTGGTGGAACAACAAACATGACTAGGGTAAGACGGGGTAAAAAGCGCATGGGCGGGTAAGAAGCCCACCCCAATTATCTCATGAAATGAAGCAAATTTCAGTCTCATTTTGCCCATGAGACGAGCGTTAATGTCTAGCATTCGTCTCATGGGCAAATGTCACTGAAATTTTCTTTATTTCATGAGATAATTGGGGTGGGCTTCTTACCCGCCCATGCGCTTTTTACCCCGTGTTCCCCTAATCACCAAGAGAACTGTGAATGGAACAACAATAAAACAATGTCTTTTTAAGTTTATTTCATTTCATTTATATACATTCTTATGCAGTGCTAAGAAGATGAGCAAATATGTTCGAAAACAAATTTGATCTGCACACACACACGCACACACGCACACGCACGCGCACGCACGCACACACACACACACACACACACACACACACACACACACACACACACACACACACACACACACACACATACACACTTACAGGCATCTAAAATATATCACCAATGCCCCACATGGCCGAAAGGCCGAAGAGGGCGTAAAACCCCTATTATCACATATATCACGCTTCATAAACTGCTTAATGTAGGCCTACATTCACTAGTTATTGTTCGATTAAAATGAATGTGCTTACTGAATATATTGTCTAAAAGTAGAATATGTTATTACTGTTGTAAGAATGAGAGAGTAGCAATAACAGCTTTTCTCCACCCAGCCCTGGGACTGAGAGAGAGAGAGAGAGAGATAATGTGTGTGCGTGCATGTGCGTGTGCAAGCACGCGTGTGTGCGGTTGTGCGCGTGTGACTGTGTGTGTGTGTGTGCGCGCGCGTTCGTGTGTGATATTTTTTCCTTGCATTGAGAAAGATTTTCTCTTCTCATTTTGTTTATCTGTTCAGGTACATAATTAAGATTATTATACTTTTGTATTCTTTATCCTCCCGCTACATATCTGATTATTCTCAAAGCTGGTTCATTGCGTTGTAAATGTGCCACCATCCTTCACACTCCAACCGCCATATGACGTTTTGTTTTTGCTTTGGTTTAATCATTTTCCCTATGATTATTGTATTTTTCAACTACACCCCTACCCTCACCTTCCTTTGACACGGGCAGATGGCCCCGTCATTAAAATGTTTGTTGGAGTTGAGCTACGTTTTTAGTTGAGTGTGTGTGTATGTGTGCGCGCGCGTGTGTGAATATTCTGACAAATAAATATGTTTGCATAGGTGAAACTACTGATGCGAGTACTGGTTAAAAAACCGGTTCGAAAAGACCGGTTCGGATAGGAAAAACCGGTTTAAAACCGGTTCGAAAATGTGAACCGGTTCTCAACTCTAATAGTAGGTCTAATATCGATTTCAATATTATCAAAACTAGAAAACCAGAATCGGCATGTAGTATTTGTAATGCAGGCTTGGCAAAAGAGGAAACAACCCTTTAATGGAAAAGAACTCCCCATTAAAAGGGGGCAAAAATGTACTTTAGACACCCCCCCTCATGCTTACGATTCTCAATTGCAAACTCTGCTTCTTTTCAGCATTGTGAAAATAATCCTAGGCTGATCCTAGCCTTACCCCTTTCCCGGGGATGGCGGAATGTGGTTTCTCAGTGTAAATGCTGAATGCGGAAATTAGAGGGGTGTGGGTGGGGTTGCGTAAAGCACAAGATAGTCCTTGCGAAATGCAAGCAGTTTATAAACAAGCATGAACACTCTCTGAGTTTGTCCGTCTGACCTTTGTACCTGCATAGGGTCAAGGCCATTTGGTGCTGTACCATTGGCGGGGCGGACCTTATACAGAATGATA
>CM065684.1:40092662-40105162 GCA_017654935.2 Phymorhynchus buccinoides | reverse complement strand
TTCGCTGCACAACTCTCGTAGCAAAGCGAATATTTTCACTATCTCTTCTGTTAAAAAAAGGACCTTATTGAGAGCTGTACTCATTCTTGAAGCTTCCGGCTAACATGTGATGAATACCATGTTGCACAAATCACTCTATGAAAAAAATACTGAAGCATTAATTTTGTTGCAGTTTTTTGGGATTTTGAGGCGTTTTTAAATTCACGTTACCATAGAAACCAACGGCAATCACGACACATTTTGGTTTTCACTGTAAGGCCATGTCTCTTGTGTATGTCACTGCCAAGTGTTAAGTTCCAGACGCGAAGCGTTTTGAAGCAACAAGCAAACTATAAAAAACATGTCTACTTTGAAAGTGGTCCCTAACTTTTTGTGGAGAGCTTAGCTAAAAATGCCGCCCCCCCCCCCCCCCCCCCCCTACAAAAAAGAAAGAAAAAAAATAAGAAAAAAAATGGGCCCAATTTCTGTTCCTAATCACAGCGACTCACACCATCACACTAATGAGTTAATTAAGGTATTGGATAACCAACCGTTTCGTTTGTGCATGGGAGGTAGAGAGATGAGGGGTGGGGGTAGGAAGAGAGACAGAAAGATGGGGAGGAAGAGACACAGAGAGAATCAGATAGACAAACAGAAGTAGAAAGAAAGACCAGATAGACAAACAGAAGTAGAAAGAAAGACCTACAGACAGAGATAGGCGAAGGTGTGCGAGAGAGAGAGAGAGAGAGAGAGAGAGAGAGAGCGAGAGAGAGAGAGAGAGAGAGAGAGAGAGAGAGAGAGAGAGAGGGAGACAGAGAGAGAGACAGAGAGACAGACAGAGACAGACAGACACCGAAAGACGGAGACAGACAGACAGACAGACAGACAGACAGAGACAGACAGAATCAGACATCAGAGACAGAGACAGAGTGACAGGGAGACAGACAGAGGAAGACAGAAGAGAAGACAGACAGACAGACAGACAAACAAACAGAAGAGAGATAGACAGAGAAAATCTTGGAGGAACAAGACATGAAAAGACGGGAAGATGAGAGGGAGTCAGAACTAAGAGAGCCTTGAAGATTATGAGGAGAAAGGGATTGCGGAGGGGGCGGGGGGGGGGCGGGGGTGGGCGGGGGGGGGGGGGGGGGTGGTGGTGGTTGTATTAGAGTTTTGAGGCCGAAATATGGCTCTGTCGATGATTAGCCTCATTTCTTGCTGGGATCTGTTAGGCTATAGGACAAGAACTCCTTTTACCAAGGGAACCCATTTTACACGGAGAGGGTAGCTACCTCTCAATGAGACTTAACTTGAAACTTGGAGAGAGATGAAGATTAAGCGCTTGGACGAGTAGTGTACACTCTGTATGGTGGAGAAGTTTGGTAGAAAGGAAGAATATATATACTGTCCAAAAAAAGATACGCATAACTTGTAGGCCTAGTCAAAGTTCAATCTTAATTTCAAAACTTAACAGAAAATCACACAATGCGAATTTCGTTTTGAAATCTGACATGGTGCTAGCTGAATGTATGGCGAGTGCATGTGTATCCTCAAATCAGTCAGTCAGTTGATATCCTTGGGTGTGAGGGCTGTCAGAACAGTAGCGTGTGACCGCCTTGAACAGCAACAAGTGCCTGGGACACTATCGGCATGGGACTCGATCAGACGGCGAATGTCTTGCTGTGGGATGATGTCCCACTCCTCCTGCTGCGCTTTCAACAACTTGCGGTGATTCACTGGCACATCTTCTCGGCCATGCACGCGTCTATCCAGTTCATCCCTGAAATGTGTTCTTTTGGGTTCATGTCTGATGATATGGTTGGCCAGGGAATTTCGTGGAGGTGATTGTCGGTGAGCAACTGGGTGCTGAGTCGCACAGTATGAGGTCCGAGCCTTGTCCTGCAGGAACACAGCGTTAATGTCGTGCAGAAGAGGAAGGACGTGTGGACACAGAATGTCCTTAGGTAGTGCTCTGCAGTTAGGCGCCCTTGCACCAACACTAAGGGATTCCCTTTCGTAGACATTTGCGAACAAGGTGTTAACTCTGTGTTCACGAAATTGCATGAAATTATATCCATGCATGGCACGTGGGCATGAAAAAAATCGCTTTTCTGACATTTTAGGCACTGTGTGCGCATGCGCATGAGCAGAGAGAAACATTGACAGCGATCATGACAAGGACCACTGGGTGAACACTTCTAGTAGTTTGGAGGATAATGCGTGCAGCAATACAATGACGGCAACGACATTTGAAAAAGTATGCGTTTCTTTTTTTGGACAGTATATATACCATATATATATATATATGTGTGTGTGTGTGTGTGCGTGCGTGCGTGTGTGTGTGTGTGTGTGTGTGTGTGTGTGTGTGTGTGTGTGTGTGTGTGAGTGTGTGTGTGTGTGTGTGTGTGTGTGTGTGTGTGTGTGTGTGTGAGTGAGAGAGAGAGAGCGAGAGAGAGAGAGAGAGAGAGAGAGAGAGAGAGAGAGAGAGAGAGAGAGAGAGAGAGAGAGAGAGAGAGAGAGAGAGAGTCTCCCCCCCCCCCACCAATTTTAATTTTTGTATAATGTCTTTGTTATTTGTTGAATTTCATCATTTAAAAAAAACCTCAATGTCAGTACAGCTTTTATAGTTAATCTGACAATAAATTGGTTCCAGTCGAGTCCAGTCCAGTGTGTGTGTGTGTGTGTGTGTGTTTGAACATGACAGTTTGACGCGGCCATTGACAACACCAATGGAAGATCTGGATACAATAACCGGCAAAGACGAGAGCAGTCAGGCACCAACCCATGATTACTGAAGAGGCAGATAAAGAGATGCAATAAGCTCAGCAGAAAGTAGTGAAAGACCTCATAATTATTAAAGATGTACGATAGTGGGTTGGTTTGGGAAAGATGAAAAGACTTAACCTCGTCGTGTCACAAGACCTATTGATTTATTAACATTGTTGGCAGACTCCATTCGAACCAGCCTTGAAGGGCACGCACCAGTCAATAGTCTCAATTCATCCACAAAACAGAGAGAGAGGGAGAGAGAGAGAGAGAGAGAGAGAGAGAGAGAGAGAGAGAGAGAGAGAGAGAGAGAGAGAGAGAGAGAGAGAGAGAGAGAGAGAGAGAGAGAGAGAGAGAAAGAAGAGAGAGAGAGAAAAAGAGAGAGACAGAGACACAGAGACAGAGACAGAGAGAGACAGAGACAGAGAGAGAGAGACCAGAGAGAGAGAGAGAGAGAGAGAGAGGAGAGAGCTGAGAGAGAGAGAGAGAGAGAGAGAGAGAGAGAGAGAGAGATCAGACTTTCACATGGTTTGTTGCTTTGATAATCCATTGCAATTGGGGGTATGTACATGCAACCTAAACAAAAATCCGTCAAAATACAATGCAAGTTTTGTGACAAGGTTAACCATGTCACGCAATGTACAATGAGAGAGAGAGAATACGAATACGAATACGAATACGAACTTTTTTAGTGAGGGAAATTGGATAAGCTGAGACAGCTTTTTACACCATGCCCTCAGGCAAAACATGACTAGGATTGGGTTTTTTTATTTAATAAACATGGAAAAAAACCAAATACAACATTTGATTATTTACATTCACAAATTAAAGAACAGAGGGAGAGAGAGAGAGAGAGAGAGAGAGAGAGAGAGAGGAGAGAGAGAGAGAGAGAGAGAGGAGAGAGAGAGAGAGAGAGAGAGAGAGAGAGAGAGAGAGAGAGAGAGAGAGAGAGAGAGAGAGAGAAGAGGAGAGAGAGAGAGAGAGAGAGAGAGAGAGAGAGAGAGAGAGCTGTAGCTCAGTTTGGTTGAGTCGCTTACTCCGTCATGTTTGCGAGTGTGCCGGTTCGAATCTAGCTCGGGTCGCAGTGGTGTGACCTTGGGAAAGGCACTTTACTCCTACTTTCCTCACTCCACCCAGGTGTAAATGGGTACCTGACGTCAGTTTGGGGAAAAAGTCCTTCGGATGAGACTTAAAACCGAGGTCCCCGTGTGCGAACGCATGCACACAGATCTTGCGCACACGTTAGCCCATTCCACTATTCGATAGGAGTAGGCCATGTTGCGCTGGTAGAATGGATGACACGAACTCACATAGCATGCATCCTGTGCGCCAATAGCAGTCTAAACGAAGACTTTGGGCATGGGGCAATATAAACATCCCCAATAGGAAAGAGAAAAAGAGAGAGAGAGAGAGAGAGAGAGAGAGAGAGAGAGAGAGAGAGAGAGAGAGAGAGAGAGAGAGAGAGAGAGAGAGAGAGACTCAGATACTTTATTTTACAAGGATAAAAATTTAGGCTGGGCCTATTCTTCCATTCTCCCTTGAGAGAGAGAGAGAGAGAGAGAGAGAGAGAGAGAGAGGAGAGAGAGAGAGAGAAGAGAAGAGAGAGAGAGAGAGAACACGACATGAACACACACACACACACACACACACACACACACACACACACACACACACACACACACACACACACACACACACACACACGCTAAAACCTTTCTCATAGTAATGAAGGAAAACAAATCCAACAACAACAACAACAAATAGATCAGGTGAATCTCGAATGAAAGTTTATCATTATTTTCATCCCTAGAATTGCTATCTGTTACTCTCCCACCTTGCCTGATATGTCTATGAGTAACGTCAAACATGATAATGAAGGTAATACAAAACACCCCAAGAAATAGAATAACACAAAGCACTCCAACCCCGAAATATTCATTAACACTTTTTGTAGCAGCCCCCCCCCCATCTTCCCACTCCCCCTCCCCCTATGTCTCTTTATTCTGCTCCTTTCCTCTTGTCTCTAGCTGAACAAGTTTTGGAACTCTTGAGTTTACCCCTCCCACTCCTCCACTCCCCTCTCTCTCTCTCTCTTCTCTCCCTCTCTCTCTCTCTCTCTCTCTCTCTCTCTTCCTCTCTTCTCTCTCTCTCTCTCTCTCTCTCTCTCTCTCTCTCTCTCTCTCTCTCTCTCTCTCTCTCTCTCTTTGTTTGTCGCATGAAGCGATTCGCCCCTAGGGGTGCGTGTTCAGACGATTCTTTTGTTGTCGTTGAAGCTGAGTGGTTACCCCCCCCCCACCCCCCCCCCCCCCCCCCACACACACACACACCTCACATCTCCCTCAACTTATCTGTCAGAATTAGACCCTCATTGTTACCAACTTGGTCGTAAAAAGCTTTTTCTTTCTTTTACGTCTTAAAGAAGAGGGGGTTTCTAGGATTTTCACCCCCCCCCCCCCCCCCCGGAGGTTGACGCTTGTCCGGTTCTCTTCTCGCTTCTCCCCTCCCACTTCGTCCAAATCTTTTAGTGAAGTCCGAGGTCTCTGTATAAAAACGTCGTAGGTCAGCAATGTCATTAACGCAGGAGGTGCGCGTGCGTCGACGTCATCCACACGTCATCGGCACGTGCCGCGTCAATCAGCGCCACTCGTGCTGACGTCAGCACGTCCCTCTTGAAGAGCGGCTGTGTGTCTGCGAACAAGAAGAAGAAGAAGTGAAGAGTGAAGAGGGGGGCAGTTGCATCTTCGCTCATACCACCCATGGCAATATAATAACAAGGTCGCTGTTTTGTGTCGTCCTCTTCGTCGTAAATCGTGTGTCGTGGAAACAATGGCCCCGTTTCTTTACAAGTGGGAGCACCCCTGATTCTGGTTGGACAATTAAAGAACCTGGGGTCTGGAATGAGGAAGATTTGCTTTGTCTCTCAACTATAGGCTGTGTGTGTGTGTGTGTGTGTGTGTGTGTGTGTGTGTGTGTGTGTGTGATGGTGCTTGCTGCTGGCGCCATTAATGTATGTGTCTCTGTGCCCCTGTGAGAAAATGGAGAGGAATCAGGGAATAAGGTGGAGAGCACTTGAAGAAAAAAATAATGAGCGAGATGTACCCTCATGGTACTCTTCCCCTGTGCCCCCTCCCTCCCCCGGAACCCCTTAGTCCACTCTGCCGTTCCCACGTTATACCCCGTGATTAAAAAAAAGAAAAGAAAGGAAAAAGACACTGTAAGAGATGACGGATTATTAGGGCATACATCGTGCTCTGAACATTCCTTTTGGAAGCGCAACTGGATCTTCAACCAAAAGACACCACCTGAAATGGCACTGTATTTGGTATTTGGTATTTTGAACTTTATTGTCACAGAGGCGTCTCTGTGAAATTCGGGTTGTTCCCACATGGAGAGCGCGTCGCAACCAGAGGCGCGCCACCCATTAAAAAAAACACCCCATTCACGTGCGAGTTTCGTGTGACTGATGAGGAAGGAAAGAGGGTGTGTGGGTACATTTTCGTCAGGACAGAGAGAACTAAAATAAACAGAATAATACTGCTTGCTCCTCCATTTTCTATTCCCCATTTTCTGCAACTGCTAACCATGCAAGAAAAGTATTATCCGAAAAAGAATTTCAGTGCTTTTTTGTATACCATAACAAATTCTTCAAGAAAAGAAAATGCTATTGTGTAGAAGCACATACAAAACGAATAATCCAAACTGACAAGATTAAATGATAAAAGCCTGAAGGGGGACATGCTATACACGTCTTCTCATCCTCCCATTTATCTCTTGTCTTCATTACTCGAGTGTGTTTTAAAACACAGTAATGTAAAACATAACAAAGATGACAATTAAAAAAATGAACAACTCATGTTAAAAGAGCAGTTAAACCTAATTCTCGGAAGCATGGAAAAATGAAGCTTACTTGATAACGTAGCCTTCAAAAGCTACTGATGTTGATGACAAGAACGTGGCGAAATATCACAAACGGGTGAGAATAATAATTATTATTGTTCCCCAAATCCTATGCATTAAAGTGAGAGAACAGGAAGGCTTATAAATATGTACTATTCAACAAGAAAACAAGCAACAAACACTCCCCATGAGAAAAAAGAAATATAGAGGAAAGGAGAGAGAGAAAAAAAGACCTCAGGAGAAGGACCACCCTCAGACAAGTGACAGAGGTTTTGGTAAAAAACGAGCTACAAAAAAAAAGAAGACGACAACCACTAAGAAGAAGGACTCTGCTGTCAGAGGTTACCTAGCGTCTGTAACAGAATGATTAGCAGGTAATTACGCCGACTCGGGGGGCGCCTGCAATGCCCTGTCAAGACGGCTTTTGTGCGCGGAGTGACACGCGGCTTGGCGAAGGCGTGAAGCGGCTTTTGAGGAATCGTGGAGAAGAAGGCCGCGAATCAATTTGTGTGGTGGCGGGAACGACAGTCGTCGCTGACTAATGGAGTTGCTCGTAGCACGCGCACACAATGGCCGCTGCCGCGCGTGATTGGCGTAGGAAGACAGTTATGGACTAATTGACGCCGCGGAGGCCTTCTCGTCCTTGTACAGAGAATAGGCCTTGTCCGGGGGAACCCGCGCAGCAGGGGAACACAACTCTGAAGAGACTGAGGATTTTTGGAGCATCCCCCTTCCTACCCTTCCCTTGCTTTCCATCCCCCAACCCACTGTCTCTCTCTATTCCACAGACGACCATCTATTCTGTTTCTGTCCCTGCAGTCTCTCCTTTAGATGTTCTCCCTCTTCCCTTTTCCCAAAACCTCTTCAACGTTCGACTCAAATTTCTTCTTCGCTGCCACTACCAGATAGGTCCTGCGTCCCTCATATTTTTTATGCAGTGTGCGTTTGGTGTGAGGACGACGAATGGGAATATAGGGATTGGGGAGGTCTGGACTGAAGTGGGGGTGCAGTGGGTGAAGGAGGGGGGGGGGGGGCAGGGGTGGTGGTGTGTGTGGTGGGGGGGGGGGGGGGGGGGAGGTGTGTGTCGAAAAACGGGGTACTAAGAGAGTTGCCCATGTTGCTACAATTCTCGGCAACCCTCTCAGAACAACGCTTTTGCGTAGAGTTCACTTTCTCTGTGCCCTCTTACACACCTGCACCCGCCTCCAGGCTCCAGAGGCTGATTTTTCAATCCGGGTGTATAGTGCAGGAGGGGGACAGCATCAACCCGGACCCTGAGGCCCTCCTTCTTCTATTCCCTCTACGCCTCAGTTACCAGGCCTTGTTTCTCTCTCTGCTCTCTGGGTTCCTGTCTCCTCTTCGGCCTCTCATCAAGCCTCCCCCTAGTCCAGCTAACGGCCACTTCAAGTTGCTCGGGTTCCCTCCCCTTTCCCGGCTGCCTCTGTTGCCCGCCAGGGGGAGATAAAGTTAGGGAGTAATCAGACGTAAAGCACGCTGGCGGACCCGTAGCGTAAAGCGTACTGCCCTGTCCTGGCCTGTGTGTTCTGTCCTGCTATGGGAACACCGGGCAGGCTGGGTGAGGTGAGGTGGCTATAGTGATGGAGCTAAATTAATGTTTCTCATTTCTCCTGAAGCTCACTAACGCTACGTTGGTATCAGGACTTTTAATGACTAGGTTTTGGAGCTATGAGAGTACGAGTGCGAGGAGCATTCAATAAAAACAGGATACAAAAGAAGTGGACACCACTTATATAAGTTTTCTTGTTGCCCTATCTAGTTATTGCATTAATTTGTGACTCAATAAAAATGCTATTTAAGCCAAGTGGACACCACCAAAGTTGAAAACAAATGAATGGGCTTTGTAAAAAAAAACACCGTTCCCTGTATACAAGTTGGCCCATTGTTGATGGTGACGGACATTCCACAGAGATAAACGCACCGGACATTGCCGGGATACACGCGACAAAACTGTATTCATTACGGGTTCTGCGCTGAAATTGCAAAGATGGATACGGGTGCAAAAAGTTAGAGAAGAAAATAAATTCATATGATAAAATGTTATTGATTAAGACGCAAAATGACAAGGCGGATGCTGCAAGACAGAAAATACAACGAAATGAAATCCCGCATATTATTATCCCCATAATGCAGGAATGCGATTGTTGTGAAATGGTGTGCAAAATGGATTCGCTGGAACATGCACAAGGTAAAGCATACAACACGTGAAAGAAAATAGACATTGTGAAACGGACCTTTAGTGGAAAGTGCATGTAAAATCACCACAGTAAATATGAAACAAACATTGCAGAGGAAACAGATTTGCTGAAAGACACACATGCCGGACTTAGCGGATTATGAACAGTGCAGAAGCTAAAAAGTGGATCATGGAACATAGAATATGGAATAAAAGCTGATATTAGATCACCAAGAGCTTCAAACACGTACACGTTCAAACATAGGCATGACTGAAATCAGGGATGACAATAAACAGACAAGTACTCAACAAGCGTGAACTGACGTTATTCGATCCATACAAGACACAACAAAACAACTGGAATGTATGGCAAATGTGCGTTTGATGCAACATACAACAAACAAAATCAGTAACAATAGCCAACAGTAAAGACAACAAAGCAACAAATTGATACTTCCCCTCTTCAATCCAATCTGCAAGAGGAAAATGCAAGCTTTGTTGTTGTTGTTGTTGTTGTTGTTGTTGTTGTGTTTTTGTTGCTGTTCGAACCAAATTTTATTTGGTATTTTGGTACTTTATAATCACAGAAGCGTCTCTGTGAAATTCGGGTTGCTCTCACTTGGAGAGCGTGTCGCAGCCAGAGGCGCACCATAATTGTTTTTTTTAAATTTGCATGCGACATTTTGTGTGACTGATGAGGAAGAAAATGGGGGTGGGGGGTGGTAATTTTTGACCAAATGACAACTTTTTCGTTGTCACTGGGTTTAAGCGTGTGCTAAGTGCATGGGCACACGGGACCTCGGTTTATTGTCTCATCATTTATATAGGGTAATGTATGAGATAAGCATAAATACTTTTTACACTGAGAGAGAGAGAGAGAGAAAGAGAGAGAGAGAGGGGGAGGGAGGGAGGTGGTGTCGCATTCTTTTCCCAAAAAATTATGTTTACTGAGTCTTTCGGATGAGACGATAAACCGAGGTCCCGTGTGCCCATGCACTTAGCATACGCTAAACCCAGTGGCAACGAAAAAGTTGTCAGTTGGTCAAAATTTACCCCCCCCCCCCCCCCTCCTCATCAGTCACACAAAAATCGCATGCAAAAAAAAAAAAAAAAAGAAATTGTGTGGCGCGCCTCTGGCTGTGACGCGCTCTCCAGGTGGGAGCAACCCGAATTTCACAGAGACGCCTCTGTGACTATAAAATACCTAATACCTAATGCCTAATGCCTACAAAGGAAAACATTGGCTTTCCCCCCTCTAGAGTTTGGTCACTTGGCTCGTTTGTTGTTGCTGTTTTGAATTCCTTTTCTTTTACCAATGGTCACAAAATGGTGTTTTTGTTTGTTTTTTTTAAGGGATCCTACTGACTCAGAACTCTAGGAACGAGCAGGGAGAATTATTATTATTATTATTATTATTATTATTATTATTATTATTGGACATTTTTAATCAACTTTGGTTAATTTCTTTACTTTTTTATTTATTAGTTTATACCGTACCGATTTTATCTGCTTTTTTTATATATTTCAGTTGTTTTTATTTGATGGAACAACGAGATTGCCGAGGTTTTTTACTTACTCAAAAATGTATTTGGTTTAATTAATAGATCAATGGAAAAAAACATTCAACCCTTCTTCTGAAACACATATTTAAATCAAACATTGATTGAAACTCTCATTTCAAGAAGAAGTCCAACATCCAAATATCATTTAACGTTGTTTTTGTGGGGTTTTATATTTTTTCTTTTATTTCCTTTTTTTTGTGTGTGGGGTGGTGCTTAAAACCCCCATCAAAACAAAGAAATTATAAAAAAAATTGTTCCAATGGTTAGTTTAAAAAAATCGTGTGGTTTTTTTTATTTATCAAAAGCTCATCAAAACCAAATATTGGTTGAAACATTTTAACTAACCAACAGATGATGTGCACAAATAAAGATCATATTTCGCATCAAACACACAAATCATTATTTTAATTGTTAATACAGGCCTAATGATACTGTTGCTGCTGCTGCTGATGATGATGATTCAGGAACTAAATCACGCTTCTTATCAAACATACATCAAAACGAATAACTGATTTTAAAACGTTGGATTAATAAGCGCTTAGAGCTTAAAGATTAGGCGCTATGAAAGTTGTCTTAATAAATAAATAAATAAATAAACCCACAAGAAAGGAATCTCTTATGCATCTTGTCCTTAAAAAACCAAAAGTTAATTATAAAAACATTATTTTAACAAAATTTCATTATAATAATCATCAGAAAAAAAGAAAATAATAACAAAACAAAACAGTTCAGTTTTAAGAAATGTTGACGACTGCTGGGTTGTCAGTGTTCACAAAATATATAAAAAAACTTAGTTGAATTTAGTAACTTAAAAACGGGTTGGGCCTATTGTACTCGCCAGAGTTTCTAATAGCGCATGTTGCAAAATGTAAAAGAACATATAGAGCTTCTCAGTCTGTTTACAACCAAAGCATTGAACGTATTTTTTGTCAACCTTATAATTTTACTGCAAGACCTTAACAGTAGCCTGGAGTATGCATGAACAAATGCTTGAACAACATGAAAAAAAGAGAAATAATGAATGAATGAGCGAGTGAGTGACTTACTGACGGAATGAATGAATAAGTGAATAAATGATTGAAATACTAAATGAATGAACAAGCACGTGAGCAAATAAACATATACCGTAAGCAAAAAACAAAAACAAAGCGAAAAAAAACCCCACAACCCCCCATCCAAAAACAAATCAACAACAAAAACAACACAAACAAGTGCAACGCCAAGCGGCTGCAAAGTTCCCTCGCAGCATCGCCGAGCTACTCCGAAATCGGAATGTGTCGGCTGTACACATACATAAAAACGCATCAAAACAGCACGTAACTACATAAAAACGTATCAAAACAGCACGTAACTGAATAGATTTTGATATATAGCCTTGGGGTTCGGACCCGTGATTTGAGCGCGCGCGATCATGCGCACACCAGCGCACAGAAAAATTCATGACAACAGTGTTATAGACCATTCATCAAGAAATGTTGTGAAAAAAACCTGCATTGAAATACATGCAAAACTTCGCGAGATATTAGCGATTATGTGTTTCGGGGTTTGAACCCCGTAACTGGCGCGACCTTGACCTTAATGTAAAACTAAATACATCAGTGGATAGCTTGCATCTTGGCAAACTAGTATACCAAAATTGATGATGATAGACTGAATAGTTTTTGAGAAAAACGGACGAATAGCCGGACGGACGAGGCACGCCGGACACCGGACGGACAGACAGACGGAGGGACGGACCACACAAAAACAATAGCTCCCCAAACCTTCGGCTCGGGGACTAAAAACAAACAAGTATATAACTGAATAAATAGATAGACAAACGTATGGATAAGTACAAAATGAATGACTAATTGAACTTGCGGATTTACTAACTGAATGATTGAAGGAACTGAAAAAAAAGAAGAAACATTATAATCAAAAATAGAAACGAAGAAACCAAGCGAGAAACAAACTACAATTCTTAATAAGATCATGACATTCAAACATCGTATGGCGCATCTTTGGGCTCTATTGAAAAGTGTCTTTTGTGGATTACACAACTGTTTATTCAATATTAGGTAGGGTAAGATAAAAAACACACCCATGGGCGGGTAAGAAGCCCA
>CM065684.1:40022662-40075162 GCA_017654935.2 Phymorhynchus buccinoides | reverse complement strand
CGGAAGAAGTAGGGTGAAAATGATTTTTTTCCCTCCAAGAATGAATGAATCAATTCTTTGATTATTCATTTCTTAAATGTTTGAGTTGAGCAGTTTTAAAATGCAAAGACAGTTGCAAAGAAGTATTCAGTTATCGTTTGATCCCCCTTTCTACGCATATCTTGATCGTTAAACATAGCATGTCATCTTCGTGTGAGTCTTCGCGAGCCCTCAACAAGGAAACAAGGAGGATATCGATATGGTTTATTTAAGCAGGCATGATCGTATCATCATCATTCCCTGTTGATCGATTCACCATTCTTACTGGCAGGAAATTGCAAAACTTCAGTTGAAATCTTTCATTCGGTTAAAAAAAAGAAAGAAAGAAAGAATGATATAAAACAAGAAAACAAACCATCATAACTTATTCTTGCATTAAAAATTATGTAAGCGTAGTCTTTTCATTTGGGGTGCATATACATCGTAATACATGTATTGGCAAAACTGTTGAATTTTATGAAGAGAAAAGCACACGAAACACAGCCCAGAACACAGTCATCAATAATAACAGTATTCACCTTCATATAACACGAAACCTGACACCCACTAAAAATGAAAGAAAACACCGACGCAAAATATAAACAAACAAACAAACAAAAAAGCCGTAGCTTAAATACAACGCAAAATGCATAGTCAATGTCCACAAACTTCTGTCCATTATCTGCTATGCGTGTACTCTTCCATTGAACAACATATTTCTCAGTCGCGGCAATCCTTGGCAGCTTTCAGGCAGATCCATACCTTTCTTGTACAAACCTTCAGCTTTGTTACACAGCCGCTTTTCTTTTTATTTCATTTCTTTCCCCAATCATCCTTCCTCCGCTATGACCCCATTTTCACATTCTTCTTTCCCTTCTTCGACCACTCTTCGTTCTTCTTTTCACGCAGTCTTCTGAAGGATGGTGGAGCGTTGCGAGGCACTGTCCTCTAACAGACCTTCTCAGCCATCGATTATCTGGTTTTTCCCGGGCTCTTTTCTGCATCCCTTCTTCGGCGCTGTGATTGGGCCTGGGGAAACATTTGGACGGGGGGGGGAGAGAGACAAAAGAAGAAGGGCTCTCCAAAAGCTTGATTAGGTTTGACTCATTTTCTGCACAGTTTCGCCAGACGAGTGGAGAGCTGAAAGAAGAAGGTGTGAGCATCTTCGAGGGTTAACCCTTTCACCGCCAAAGTCGCATGTTAGCACCACAGTGATTTAACGCCTATGTCACTAAAAGGCATCAAATTGGGGTCTATTATCCAAAGACCCTATTGTCTTAGTTTCGGGAAGTAAGGATAGGCCTTGTTTTATATATATGTCACAGAAGAATCCACAATACTGCAGATGGATTTTGTTCTCTACCTAGGTAAATTCAATGGACATTTTTGGCTGAAATATGTCTGGTGGTGAAAGGGTTAATGGATGCTAGTCTGTCTTTTTTCCCCCGTGACATTTCAGTCCTATCTTTTCCCACTTTTTTTTTCACGTAAAGAGCGTTGACCGTCTTTAAAAACAACAACAGGAAAGGGTGAGAATAGTTCTTGGAGATTATTCAAGTAACTTTCTTTTCTCGCTATGAAAGTCTTACACGCTACTTCTTGATAACGTGTGAATCTTCTACGCCAATTTGACTGGAGAAAAGTGTTTGATTCAGAACCAAAACGACTCGACTGTTGCTGAAGTAACTCTTGCGGTGGGGAACCTTTACATACAATTACAAAGGGCTCTCGATAGGTTTCTGGCTGTGGATAACCGAGAGGATGCACACTTCGTCTAGCTAGTCTGCGTTTTCGAGGCATCCTTCCAAAGCACACAATACTTGGTCATCTTTCGCTATATTCTTTTGATTCAAAGACAACACGAACTAGGTAACGTGTGTCATGAAGGTTACGATACACACAAAGTTGA
This sequence comes from Phymorhynchus buccinoides, assembly GCA_017654935.2. Taxonomy (NCBI): domain Eukaryota; kingdom Metazoa; phylum Mollusca; class Gastropoda; order Neogastropoda; family Raphitomidae; genus Phymorhynchus; species Phymorhynchus buccinoides. The sequence continues at coordinate 40,073,235 of CM065684.1, read as the reverse complement.
CATGAAATAAATATTTTTATGCTAGTTCATAAACACACACACACGCGCGCTAGCGTAATAGCGCGCACGCGCACACACACGCACGCACGCACGCACGCACGCACGCGCACACACACACACACACACACACACACACACACACACACACACACACACACACACACACACACACACACACACACACACACACACACACACACACACACACACACACACACACACACACACACACACACACACACACACACACACACACACACACACACACACACACACACACACACACACACACACACACACACACACACACACACACACACACACACACACACACACACACACACACACACACACACACACACACACACACACACACACACACACACACACACACACACACACACACACACACATTGGAGTCACAATTGTGTATCTCTACGTAAGCATGCCACCATCTCTCTCTGCAGCACATCCTTTTCGGTTCAAAGTAGCCTAGGTTAAAAAGAAGAAGAAAAAAGGTGTCGTACTGAGTACACGGTGATAGTTCTTCCAGTGAGCGAAGTGTCTCCATGTCTGATTCCATATTTCTAAACAGTCTTGAGCAGTTCTGAAGAACAGGGCTGATGAGGTCCTGTGTTTGATGAAGTGGGAGTGGAGCAGTCTTGAACCGATTTAACAGAAAGGATATTTTAACTAGTTAATATTTACTTTGTAAAAAAAAAACCCACCCAAAAACACGATAGCCCACACCAGTGCTTTGAGGTATATTTTGGTTATAACTTATAAGAAATACATTATCTTAAATAGATTACCTTATAATATAAGGCATGAGAACGCAGGTTGTTGATTCAGATTTCAGAATGAGTTACGTGCATGTTTTACCGAATGAAAAATGGTGTTTTACGTCCTCTCGGTCTGGAACAGACACATATGGGACATTTGTAGATACAAAGATGGTGGGAACGATACTGGAGGCAATGCCCGGAGGCAGTGCAACTCCAGTAAAGTCCCGATTTTTTAACTATACAGATAGGTGTAGCATGTTTTACCTCGCTAACAAGAGTCATTATAGTGAGGAAACGGAGAAATCGGACGCGGGCGCATGTCCTCAACAGCTTTCAAATAATTATTTTATTTTCCGAGTATCTTTTTTTTTATATACACAAGTCCCATACAGATGCAGCTAAAATATACCCGCTAAGATATAATATAATCGATGAGAGGCACTTGTTTCTTTACAAGTCTAAGACTATTGATTGAAGATTCCATAATCTGAAAAATAATAAGTTGGCCCAGGGAAAAAGGGCTTATAACAGGCATTCGATGCTCCATTCACTGGTAACTCGGGGTACCTTTCTTGCAGACTCTTGCAATCTTCAAAGGCAGTCTCAACTGACTACTCGTAAAGTCTGAAGAAGACTTGAACAGGTTCTTAAGATGCACATGCAGAGACGAGTTTGAGTGGACTGTATATTGTTAGAAAAGTGTCAGTTAATCGGTAATAATAGCTTGTGTAGGGGTGTGTGGGTGGGTGAGGCTTATTTCATACTGATAATGGAAATCATTATTATTGAGTTTTTTAAATTACATTTATTACCCAAAAAGCTAGCTATTCACTTAAAGATTCAGAGAGAAAGAAATCGCGAATAAAAGCAGTAAACAGAGAAAGAGACAGAGAGAGAGAGGGAGGGAGAGAAAGACAATTCACAAGAAGGAGCGAAATCATTGGAGAATGCACCATTGTCTGTTTAGATTTTTATCGATCACACAATGCTACACATGAAATAAAACTAGCCTACTTGTGACAATTGTTGGAGTTTTCATCATAAAGTGTCATAATAATGTATGGTGCATTATCGAGAAACACAGATCGTTTTTCGTTTTATAAATTCGCAGGGTTTTTATTTACTCTGGTTAACAGAACATTCATTTCTTCAACCATAAATCGGTTTTTTTGCATCATCATCGCTTTTGAAGATTCACGACGTTATTCCTCCCTCGAACTTCTGTTCCTGTTTTAAGTTTGTAATCCTCTCGTTTAAACACGATTGAAAAAATTACGTTTGCTTATTTTTAAAACGAAACCCTTTTACCCATGGCCGTATCAGAAAGCAACAATGGCAAGCCTTTCTCTTCCTCCTGTGGTCATTTGTTATTAAATGTAAAGGAATGGACAAAACCAAATAAACTGTTTACTCAATCGTGCAAAATATTCAATGTTTTTGTGTGAAATATTTCTAAATCGTTGAATCCGTTTGCTTTGGTTTTCTTCGGGAGGCATGTGTTATATTAAGAAGAACAAAAAAAACCCACAAGCAATCAAACAACGAATCAAGGAGAAACAAAATATAACGAACAACAAGACCCGGTTGTTTGTTCCAGTCCTGTCTCTGCTATACACCATTATTGCTCTGCTGTGCAAACGATGACCTCCTTCATGCCGGTGTCTTGGCCAAATCAGTGGCTGGTGTTGTTGCTTGCGTGTTTGTTTAGTTTAGTTTTGTTTGTTTTTGTCGCCGTTTTCCAACACATTAGCAGCTTTTCCAAATCTTTGAAATATTTGCATTGCTTTCTGCGCTATGTGCAGCTTGACAAAACATCCAGTTATTTCATGTATGTTTGTGCTTGAATGTGATGCGATTGCTGCCGTATCTGTGTTGTTTTTCCCAAGGTGTGTGTGTGTGTGTGTGTGTGTGTGTGTGTGTGTGTGTGTGTGTGTGTGTGTGTGTGTGTGTGCCAATAGATTAGCAGCACCTTCCAAACATAATCCATGGGAAGCAGTTTCATAAAAGATTTTTTTAAATTTTAAATAGCACAAACAATGAACAGTCAATGCTATTTTGTATTCTTTTTGAAACATTTATCCACTCACCTTCTTTTTGAATTGCTGATTGTGCTTAAAGGCGATACAATTGTTGCAGTATATGTGGTTTTTATTCCAAGTTTAAGCAAAATTATGACCTGTACTGACTTTCCAAACGTAGTCCATGGGAAGCAATTTCAAAAACCGATTGTCCTTAACATAGCACCCCAAACAATGAACAGTCACTATAAACATTCTGTTGTTTGATTAAATAGTTTGGCTTGACCATTTTATTCATTCTTTGTTGTGTTATTTCTGTTGCTATTTGTACTGTTGTACTGTGTGTTAGGCAATATTGACAATTCTTCTTCTCTCTCTCTCTCTCTCTCTCTCTCTCTCTCTCTCTCTCTCTCTCTCTCTCTCTCTCTCTCTCTCTCTCTCTCTCTCTCTCTCTCTCTCTCTCTCTCTCTCTCCTCGCAGTGGGGATGCAATGCAAGGGAGGGAAGCGGAGATGGAAAGAATGACAGCTCGATAAAAACACGAGGCTTTTATTCTGTTCCATCTGTGCTCAGCTGAATGTGAAGCTCTTCAACCTATCTTCAAGAACCTTCATTTCCCCACCGTTTCGATCAGTGGGTCTGGGGAGACCCTTTCAGTGATCCGCTCTACCAGCTGCTCTCTCTCTCTCTCTCTCTCTCTCTCTCTCTCTCTCTCTCTCTCTCTCTCTCTCTCTCTCTCTCTCTCTCTCTCTCTCTCTCTCTCTCTCTCTCTCTCTCTCTCAAGTTTATAAACGTTTCTGTGTGTTTAATATTGTTAATTTCGTAATATAATTGCTTACGTATATTGATTGGTTCACGTTAATTCCTGTTCAAATGGACAGATTGCCTTTCTGAATAGGCTAAATAGATTACAGACTTACATACTTCTCTCTCTCACACACACTCTCTGTCTGACTGCCCCCCTCCCTCTCTGTCTCTCTCTCTCTCTCTCTCTCTCTCTCTCTCTCTCTCTCTCTCTCTCTCTCTCTCTCTCTCACTCCCCCACTTCAAACCACGTTCTTCCTCTTCTAACAATCATCAGCATCCTTTTCTCTTTTTTTTCCATTCCCATCCCCACCACTTTCTCTTTTCAACACCCCCACCCCCACCCCGACTCCCTCTTTCTCCTCTCTGTCGATTTCTCAATTTTTCATTATCTTTTATCCAGCAACCATTGTTTCTGTTCTTGTTTCTGTCTTTCTTTTTAAATGTCCGAATGACCAATCATTTACCCCAAAGCCGACCACTCGCTCACTCTTTTAGAGAGAGGGTGGTTTAGTTGTTCTTTCTCAACCTTCGATTATCTGGGACGGTATTCATGTCGAGATAGCATGAGACTTAGCATGATGCTAACTTAGAAGCTCTTCCAATGTCCTATAGGATTTAATAGGACTTTTGGAAGAGCTTCTAAGTTAGCATGATGCTAAGTCTCATGCTATCTCGACATGAATACCGTCCCTGTTTTTCAAAACTCCTTTTTGTGCTTGTTTCCCGCCGCCATAGCTCTCCTGTGGAAATATTTGAAAAAGAGCCAACCCCATGTTTGTTTTTAAATGACAAGAATTAATCGAAGCCCTCAACCCCCTTTGAACATTCTCAATGTGCACTGTTGCTTTCGCTTTGCTCTTCTCCGCCCTCCACCCTGCCCCCACCCTTTTCCCCCCTCCCCTCTCTCCGCCCCCCCTCTCACCCCACTACCTCCATATTCCACCACCACCACCACCACAGCCACCCATGTTACACTTTCATGAAGAAAAAAAATCATTTCTATTTTGCCTGTGTAACTGTTTCTTAATATACTATTCCAACAAAACGTTAGGGATCAGTTTATCACAATCGCGTGAAACATAAACAAACATCGCTTAAACAAAACATTCCGTTTTTTGAAGATGTCAGTTTCAATTATTATTATTACACAAAGGTCACATTCGCTTCTTTAGTTCTTGAAGCAATGGCTCAACAACAACAAAAATAACGCTGCTTGTGAAGTAATAATCCATAAATGTTGTGCTTGTCCATTTCTGGTTCCGTTTCAATCGAAAGGAGTTGAAAGGGACAGAGTGGTGTTAGTAGAAGAAGGACGTGAGTATGATAAAAGTAGATGAACAGTGAAGGGTTTTTCAGCGTAGACAATCAATAACCACTTTGGTGGGTACTTTAGGTAGTGTCAATGCTGGTTTGTCTGTAGAGTGGTCGTTGGGTGAATCTTCAATCTCGTTGGGTAGGATCTTCAAGCTCTCTTTTCAACACCACTTGGTAGAAGAGCAGGCTAGGAGGGCTGAAGCAGCGACGTCAACAAGACTTGAACTGCTACTTAGCCCACAGTGACTTGCCATGCTTATTTGGAGTGGCAACGTTTTCTGTTTGATTTATCTCGTTGAGAAAGTCACATTTGATTGTCATTTCTTTGTCTTTCTCCGGAGTAATGCAAACGGGTATAGGCCTACTTTATCTATTGGAACGAGTCCATTGCACTTGTCTACATGTTTGCTTTTATTTGTAACAAAAATGTGCTCTAATTTCCTGTACTTGAACTACTTGACTGTTCACAACAAATATCAAACTTTCCCAGCTTTACCTGCAATGATATCCGTTTGATAAGATTCCACATTAGTGACTTTATAGACTGCAAGAGAGATTAACCTTTTCACCGCCATCCATATTGCAGCCCAAAATTTCCATTAAGTTTACCTGTGTATAGAACAAAATCCATCTGCAGTATTGGGGGTTCTTCTGTGACATATATAAAATAAGGTTATCCTTACTTCCCAAAACCCCGTCGTACATTGTGAAAGCCGATACGCGACGTTAAACTGAACTTCCATCCTTCCCAAAACTAAGACAATGAGGTCTTTGGATAATATACCCCAATTTGATGCCTTTTTGTGGCATAGGTGTTAAATCACTGTGGTGCTAAAATGCGACTTGAAAGGGTTAATGGTGAATTTTCATTTACATACAAAATGCCTGAAAACAAATGCAAGCAAAGAAGGTAATAATAGCGTACTTTCTCCCACGACGTCATGGTAGATATGTTGGTATGGTCGCTCCTTTGTATAACCATTAAAGAGTACATTTATTTGGCTTCCCATGCTGCTTTGAAGTGGGGAAGTTACAAAGCGCATTTTAGATCGAGGATATTTGAAAGTTTAATGTTTTAACCTTAAACCACACTTTTTGGTAGTTTGACCCTTTCATAAACGTTTGTTTGTAACTTTTATATTAGTACAATATTAATTGCAGCGTTTTTCAACGTCGAACGTTCACCAACTCTAAGAGCCTTAGACAGACCTACATAATCAGATTCTGAAACTCTGAGAAACTTTGATGAAACGCCATACAAACAATTTGATACATCAGTGAGCAATCATTCTTTATTTCAGGCAATCTGAAATTTACTAGTTTACTCTTTCAAAATTTGGGATTATTCGCATTGTTTGCCTTCTCATGTTTGACTTCTCCTTTCTCTCTCTTTCACCCTTAACCTTCTATTTCTTCCTCCTCCTTAATTTCAGATTAAGTTTCCTTTTTTTTTCTTCTTCACTCGCTTTAATCCCCTCAGGCAGTCAAATTCCAAGCCTCCCCATTTTACTGTTTGAAATCTCGCCACAATTACCGGAGTATTTGAAACATCTGTAGGCGTCACTAATCTCTGCCTTCCTTCTTGCTTCTCCTTGACACCCCTTTTTTCACATCCCCCCCCCCATCCCCATCCCATCTCCACCCCACCCCACTGCAACCGCTTTGAGGGGGTCATGCAGTGTCTTGCAGTGACCAAGTGTAAAACAAATGTCCAGCGGGTCTGACAAGCGGTGATATCACCCCTTCTTTTCTGTCCAAATTTACCCCCGAGCAGCCGCGTCACCCATCCTCCCTGTTCTCATGTCTTTGCCTCAGGAAAAAGAAGATAGTGAAACAGCTGCTGAGGATAGTCTAACTTCCTCAGACACCCCTGCTCACCCATACCCCCCCCCCCTCCTCATTATCTATCACCATAATCTTTATCAGCCTGGGGGTAGGGGTTGGGTGGGGTGTGGGGGTGGGGGGGAGTATCCATCCTGGTATCTGCTCTCTAATAGCTGGGGGGCCGTGTAACGGTATAATTCCGCAGCAGACGTTAGGAAGTTGTGTCTAAAGTACACAGTTTACCCGGAATTGGGACCAGGAAGTCCAATAGTGCCAAATAGTTTGTGTTTCGTCTTCTAATTCATTACAAACATGCCCTTCCACACACAGAAACGCACGCATAAATGCATTCAAACTTTTCAGTTTCATCTGCAGCTAATCTTCTCACCAAGTATCTGTGACGTGTGTATCGGCTATCACGTCATACAAGTCTTGTTCATGTTTCTCTGTCTCTCATCGTTGTCGTTATCGTCGTCCTCTGTCTGTCTCTCTATATCTGCTCGACTGTCTGTCCGTCTGTCTGTCTGTCTCTCCTCCTCCTCTCCCCCACCACCTCCTCCTCCTCTAAACAAACTCAGCCTGTCAACTCCACCCTTACCCCACCCATGTCCACCCAAACCCCGTCCGCTCTCGACAGAAAATGCAAATATGCTCACCACTACGAGCCTCTGCTGGCAATGGGGAACTCAGGCAAATCAGGCTCCGCTAACGGCTGTAAGGGAGGGGGGGAGCATAGGAGGGGGGAGGGGGTCCTAGCCGATTGCTTGCTAATGCAATCGCTCCATCAGAGGGGCAAACACGAGGGGTGGCGCGCTCACAAGCCTGTGACATGCCCTCTCCTAGCACCAACCAAATTACGCCCATATGCGCTGAATGCTAATCCAATCAACCCTCGGGACCTCTTGGACCCACAACCCCTACCTCCCCATTACCTTTTTATTCTGACGATTTGAGGTGCTTGCTTGAATCTCCATGGATTAACTCATAGTAGGGAATGTTCCCCTGCTCCTGGTCCTCTTTCTCCTCCTCCTCCTCTTCCTTTTCCTCCCCCTCCTGCTCTTCTAGGTTTCTACTCCCCCTTCACAGTGATTTGACGGAGCGACATTGTTCCAGACAAAAATACTGTGATGAGCTGATTTGACAGTGAGGGTGTGGTGCTTGGCTTGGCTTTGCACGCTGGAGTTCGTTCTGGAGAGAGTCGAGCAATACGAGGGTAGAGAGTCTTTTGTTGGCTGTCACGGCCTCTGCGTCACGTCACCTTATTATGATGTCTGTCTGTGCGTCTCTCTTTGACTGTGATTCCGTGTCGGTCTTCGTCACTCTGATTGCCTGCATAATTATTATGTTAGTTAGTCTGTCTGTTTCCTTTCTTAGTGTTTCTGTCCCTCTGTTTCCGTCTCTACTCATCTGTATATCCAAGTCTCTGTCTATCTTTTTTTCATCCGTCTATTTCTGTCTCTCGGTCAATCTCTCTCTCTTTGCTTCACTCTGTCTCTCACTCCTTCTCTCTCTCTCTCTCTCTGTGTCTCTATCTCTCGCAGCGTCTCTTCTCTCTGTCTCTCTCTGTCTCTCTCTCTCTCTCTCTCTCTCTCTCTCTCTCTCTCTCTCTCTCTCTCTCTCTCTCTCTCTCTCTCTCTCTCTCTCTCTCTCTCTCTCTCTCTTCTCTCAGTCTCCCCTACTTGACCTTGGGTCTATCTTCATTAACTTCGTCTGTCGTCAGGACCAAGGAAACAAAAGAAAGGAAGTGAACAGGGGGGTGGGGGGTGAGGTGGGGGGTGGGTGGGGGGGGGGGGGGGGGTTAAACTAGGGATAGCAGAGGGGGGGGGGGGGGGAGAGGCCGAAGAAAAGAGGTGCTTGGTGCTGATGATGTGGAAGAGAAGAATTGGAAAAGATGATTGTGGAGATTTAACAAATTTGCCTTAATGAACAGTACATGGGGGACGAATGAGGGTGTGTGTGTGCATTTGGGGGGTTAAGACGGGCAAAGGGCTGGAACTTTTCAAAGCAGCGAGAATTGAAGTTCTTGGGAATGAGAATCAAAAGAGGGAAGACAATTTCCTCAGTAAAACGGTCACGAAGACTAATTTTGTCAAGCTTTGCAAACGTGACAACTACCGTACTTGATTTAGAGAATTGTGTAATTAAAAAGCTCGTAAGCTTAGCTTCCAGAATCCATTGAACGCTTTTTGTATTTAGCTTTCAATGTAGGGGTAGGGTACAAAGGATTCCGCTGTCTTCGATTTGACATGGGGCTTCACGTTTACTTGGCTACCTAAACGCGTGAGTGAAGAACATTGCCGCAAGTTGTCCAAAAAATTACAATAGTGTAAAGCAATGTTTTAAAGTTCTCTCTCTCTCTCTCTCTCTCTCTCTCTCTCTCTCTCTCTCTCTCTCTCTCTCTCTCTCTCTCTCTCTCTCTCTCTCTCTCTCTCTCTATCTCTCTCTCTCTCTCTGTGTGTGTTTGTGTGCGCGCGCGTGTGTGTGTGTTTCGTTTTCACGACACGTTTTAAGTTCAGTAACTTGTAATCATGAATTAGGAATCTTACACTTTCTAGTTTTCAACTGGAGTCGCGGATTTTAAATATTTCAACATTATTGTATAATGTAGTTAGCACATGACTCTTGGAGACAGCTTCGTATCCATCCAGATGCATGAATGTACATGTCAGTAATTGCCGGTTGCGACAGGTGGACATTATTGTCAGAAGAAGAAGTATCTCGTGCTGCTCTTGCTTCCTTCGGGAATACGACTACAACTGCAACAATTCAGTCTAACCTCCTCCTATTATAAGCTTTCCTTGGATTTGTTTATTTGTTTGTTTTTCGAGGACTGGATTACAACATGAAGCTATCACAAACAGACACACATTTAATCTCACCTTTCCAGACTCCATCCACACCCTCCCTCTACGGTCTTATTCCACCCACCCCCACTCCGTCCAAACCTTGCCCCCCACCCTCTTTCCCATCTCTAACCCCTCATCCTTTCTCTTTCTTTCCTCTTCATCCCCACCCCCGGCGTCTTTTTTGCTTTAGCGACACTCCACCCACAGCTAGTAAAGCTTGGAAAACTAGAGCGTTAAGACGCTATATCACCAGCGGCGCGGCACATTTTCTGATCCAGTGACCTTAACCTTTAACCGATGACCATTTTCGAGCTTGGCCTAGATATCCTAAGTACCCACACGCATGCAAACATTTGATTCCCCCCCCCCCCCCCCCCCGCCCCCCGGCACCTCCGTTCAAACGTTATCGTGGGAGCATTCATATATAGTCAGCCAGCCAGGAACAACCAGACATCACTGAAATCATAACAAGCTTCGCTTCGCGGCTGATAATAAAATAAAACAGATGGTGCTGTCCATACCAGCCAGTGTCGCCGTGTCCCCGTGTCTGTGTGTGTGTGCACGAGACAGGTCTAAAACTAAAAGGCAGCAGGCCCAGCCATCTAGCCCCTTTAAGCTGCTCCCAGGTGTCAAAGGCAAAGCGTGTCGTGTCGCGGGGCCTTTAATGCTATTAGCGGCGGCTTTCACGTGCTTGTCCCCGATACCACCACCACCACCACGAGAAGAAGAAAAAGACGCAGAGAAAAGAAAGTAGGGGCTAAGAAGGCGAGCCATATTGATGCAACTCCCGTGATAAAGAGGGAGAAAGAGAGGCAGTTATGCATACACACTATTATGGACACATGCGCATGTGCAGAAACACACACTCACACAGAGAGAGGGAGAGAGAGAGAGAGAAAGAGAGAGAGAGAGAGAGAGAGAGAGAGAGAGAGAGAGAGAGAGAGAGAGAGAGAGAGAGCGAGAGATTGAGAGAGAGAGAGAGAGAGAGAGGAGAGAGAGAGAGAGAAGGAGAGAGAGAGAGAGAGAGAGAGAGAGAGAGAGAGAGAGAGAGAGAGAGAGAGAGAGAGAGAGAGAGAGAGAGATTGTCTGAATCCATGATGTCATGTTGCTTGCTGCGACTGTCACTCTTTAGGACACAGGCCTGGCATGGAGACTTCATTTTGAACAGAGACGAGTGGCTCTGCGTTGGATTGAATATTGAATGATGGCCTTTATGATAACATTGTCAAAAATCATTTGCAAACTAGGAAAATGTTGTCGTTGCTGTTGTTGTTGCTGCTGTTGTCGATGTCCTTGCTGCTGTTATACTTACTGCACTGTTGTGTTTGTTGTTGTTGTGTTTAATAAAGAAGATTAAATTAAGAACGGAGGATGCTGTGGAGATGAGGTAGGATCAGTCATAAGTCATAAGTTTCTTGATTGTCATTGGCATTGTACAACGCACACGGAAACTTGTTTTCCACCGTGTAGAATAAAATGAAATACATTAAAATTAAAATAATATTTAAAAACATGAAAAATAAATTTACATTTAAACACCCAATCATTCATCTGCTCTCTACTATCTTGCTCACTCATCATGCAACCCACCACCACTTCCGCCTTTTAATTTTTTTTTTATTGACGGTGATGATAATGATATTGATGTGTGTGTTTGTCAGTTGATTAGGATTCTCCTCTTTAGGGAGAATACTATTGCATTTGTAAGGTTTGTTTCTTCTTCCACCCTTTTTGTGTACGATGTGGCTGACATTGTCAGGAAGTTGCGGGGCACTACGGGGTGGCCAGATGTGCAACATTCGGCGAACTATGGCAGAAAAACAACAACATCAGCAACATTTCAGTCTTCAATAACTCACAAACGGCTGCAGAGTTCGTTCATATTTTCAGAATTTCCTCAAAAGTAGATTTGCAAGAGTTCTGGTATCAAATCAAACCAGAAGTAGCAGCCAGAATTTGAGACTTTCTTTATACTGATCGCTTCTCGGCCTTTTGGCTAAGACAGTGATTCAGGAACATACATTTTTGTTTATACCGTGGTTGGTTTGTTCAGCCCGTCGTACATGGCGAAAGCCGATACGCGACGTTAAACTGAACTTCCACCGCAGCCAGAAATGCCCCAGCTATGGTCAGGCAGTTTGTAGTTGGTTCCAGCAATATCAGAAACCGGAGGTGACGTCACAAGTCTACCTACTGGAGTTTGTTGCCCTTACTCTGGCCAAGGACTGAAAGGAGTTTCTTGATGATATGTCAAATAGTTTGGAAGTTATTCAAATGTATGTAAATTGGGTTGTGTCACATTCACTGATTTCCGCTTACAGAAATTTAAAAATTTTGCCCCGATTTTGCTGAAACTTTCAAGCAAATTGAAGGACGATATTCTCATGCTACGTTTTCAATCTTCAACCGTCCAGTTTTTGCTGAAATATGGGGGAAGTGCCCAAATTAGGCCACATTTCAATCTGAAATAAGTCGAAAACTGCTCCACGGAATACATTCATAATTTCAGTATTTATTAAACAGTATCTGTGCAACACTTCCAGTATAAACCGAACCGGAAGTACCAACCGGAAGTGGGGGGGAAATGGCCAAATTTTAATCTTGAATAACTCGAAACCGGCTGCACAGAATACATTCATTCTTTCTGGATAAGGAGCAATGTTGCGACAATTCTGGTATAACTCCGAACAGCGAGTACCAACCAGAAGTGGGGAGGGAAAGGTTGGTGGAGGGGAGAATCCTGTCATGTTTGCTATAAAAGGCAAACATATGCCCTCTAGTTATCATTATTAATACTATACTTACCTTATATACATCTGTATCGCTAAAAATTCGGGACTTTCCTGGAGTTGCACTGCCTCCGGGCATTGCCTCCAGGATCGTTCCCACCATCTTTATATCTACTAATGTCCCATGGATTATGTGTCTGTTTCAGACCGGAGAACGTTAAACGGATTTTCATTCATTCTAGTTATTATTATTATTATAAGTGTGTCTGTGTGCACGCGCACTCGTGCGCATGCGTGCGCACGCGCGTGTGTGTGACACGCAGACTAAAAAACCGAGACACACAGACACAAAGAGAATTTCCCATCCATGAATACACACAAAAAATCCCCCATCTTTCAGTGTCAAGGCGTTACATCTGTTCATTTCCAATCCCCTTCCCCATCACCGACCCTTCCATCTCCATCGCGTCACCATCAAGAAAAATCCCATTACAATCTTTCCATTCTCGGTCACTGTCTGTCTCTGCCTCTGTTTCTCTCTCACACAAACACCTCTCTCTCTCTCTCTCTCTCTCTCTCTCTCTCTCTCTCTCTCTCTCCTCCCTCCCTCCCTCTCTCTCTCTCCCTCTCTGTACTACCCCCCCCCCTCAACCTTTGTCTCCACCCGGGGTACATCAAGGCACCCTAGGCATCTTGTGCCCACAAGCACAGATGGAGAACATGGAATAGAGCCTGACTGCTGAAGTGGTCATGCCAGTCACCAGTGGGTTTTGGGTCTGTCTGTCTGTCTGTCTGTCGGTCAGTCTCACTCTAACCCATATGTTTTCACACACACACACACACACACACACACACACACACACACGCACACACACACGCACATACACACACGCACGCACACGCACACGCACACGCACACACACGCACACGCACACGCACGCACACACACACACACACACACACACACGCGCACACACACACTTTTTTTTCTCTATTTCTAACTGAAGTCTCTGTTCACAGTCTCTCTCTGTCTCTGTCTCTGTCTCTCTCTCTCTCTCTCTCTTTCTCTCTCTCTCACTCTCTCTCTCTCTCTCTCTCTCTCTCTCTCTCTCTCTCTCTCTCTCTGCTCTCCTACTATACCCCGGGTACTTCACTTCACTAAATAGAGAAGGGGGTAGCAGTGGAAACTGACCGTTGAAGTGTCGTGCCACTGCCAGCCCTGAACTACTGAGTAATAGAACCACTCTTGTAGAGAGAGATGGATTGTCTCCAGTCCTCTAAGCCTCTCGGGCACCTGTTATGAGTGCCCCTTTGGAAAACACTGATACTCACTTGTGATGGACTAGTGCAGACAGAAAAAGAAAAGGAAAACGTGTGTGTGTGTGTGTGTGTGTGTGTGTGTGTGTGTGTGTGTGAGAGAGAGAGAGAGAGAGAGAGAGAGAGAGAGAGAGAGAGAGAGAGAGAGAGAGAGAGAGAGAGAGAGAGACAGACAGAGAGAGAGAGACAGAGAGAGACAGAGAGAAAAAGAAACAGACAGACATAGACAGAGAGACATAGAGAGAGCGACAAAAATAGAGACAGAAAGAGGCAACTCGGAACTCGGAACTTTTACTTGTGAGGCCAACGACCTGTACACAAAGGAGTTGCCCAACATAATACAAACAATATGAATTGAATAACAACTGAACTAACAAAGAAACTAAAGTATGATATGTATTCACTGAGCTAGCAATTGTTCACGTCATTTTAAAGCATGGAAACTAATCATTGCTACGTCTCTCAAAGAGTTAGTGTATTCAAGCTGAAACACAAAACAAATGGCTTGTTGGATTTAGACAATGTTTCAGAATGTATTTCTTGATAACATGGACAAATAAATAAAAACTGATGTTCATTCTCGACACATTTACAAAATGGACAGTCTATAGGTTTCTGGGAATATCTGTTATTTATGTTTAACTGACATAAACCAAGTCTGACACTGGTTAATGTTGATCTAAATTTGGCAATGGTAATCGAGCTAATGTATTTTTCATGTTCTAAAGTTGATTTAAACTTACAGTATGTCAAAAGCCGATCACTTGAATTCAATTTTGCATTCCAGTCTTGGCGAAAGCAATCTATGACTCTTTGTTTAAAAACGTTTAGAAATAATGAATCATTTCAAACTCCCCTGTTTTCCCATACCTAGACAGAAAGAGGCAGAGAGACAGAGCAGACACACACACAGAGACACAGACACAGAGATAGACAGATAGACTGACGGAGACTGACGGAGACACACAGACATCTCACAGACATCAGAGAAAAAAAAGAGAGGGAAAGACAGAGAGAAAGAAAGAGCTGAGGTGGAGTGGGTTCGGTAGGGGGGGGGGGGGGGGGGGGGGGGTAGATCTTCTTCTCGTACGTAGATCAAAAGAACATTCATTTTGTCAACTATTTTTTGTCCACATCGATTCTCATTTCAACGTGGTAGTGGTAAGTTCCCTTTACTGTTCTCTGTTGATGGTAAATTTGCTGTGAGACAGAACCTTCACGTTTCAAAATACTAATGTAACCAGATTTGTTTGTCACTGACGAAAAAACATATTGCTGAATTCTTGCATCGAACCATACCAGACACTTTGTAGCAACTTCTTTGCAACTACAGAACCATGTTATTAACTTAAAACAAAATGAAAAAGGGAGTAGGCTTAATAGAATCCCTCAAAATTCCCTTTTATGAAGACATCATTGCTTATTCTTTTCTTCAAAATGAAATCTGATGAACTTTTGGAAATAAAGTCAAAAACGCTGCCAAAATAAGAATAGAAAAGAATAACAACGACAACAAAACAAGCCCTTCAGTTTCACTTTATATTGATTACATTGCTTTTTTACGTTTTCAAACTGATATATATCATATGAATTTTCATTTTAAAGCTTCAAGATACGGTATTGAACAAGGCTCAATGGAGTAGGTTACTCGAATTGCTTTTTTACGTTTTCAAACTGATATATATCATATGAATTTTCATTTTAAAGCTTCAAGATACGGTATTGAACAAGGCTCAATGGAGTAGGTTACTCGAATTGCTTTTTTACGTTTTCAAACTGATATATATCATATGAATTTTCATTTTAAAGCTTCAAGATACGGTATTGAACAAGGCTCAATGGAGTAGGTTACTCGAATTGCTTTTTTACGTTTTCAAACTGATATATATCATATGAATTTTCATTTTAAAGCTTCAAGATACGGTATTGAACAAGGCTCAATGGAGTAGGTTACTCGAAAAAACAAACATTATTTCTAAACTCTATTCCCATTGTACACACTTTCGGTTTCTAAATGTCGTGTCGCTGTCTCTTGTTCCATTTTGGACCCCCTTCAAAAACTCTTCGCCTCTCTTTTCTTTTTAAAACACGAACGGAATTATGACATTTCAATCTCACCGTTGTCAGCTGCGATCCAAAGATAAGTTAAATGATATTAAAAACAATTATAATATCTGAACAATCGAAGCTTTAAAGCGCGGGTACACGTGTGCACGTGCGCGCGCGCACACACGCTCACGCACACGCGCGCGTACACGCACAGACACAGACACGCACATACACACACACACACACACACACACACACAACACACACACACACACACACACACACGCGCGCACGCACGCACACACACACACACGCGCGCGTACACGCACACAGAGAGAGAGAGAGAGAGAGAGAGAGAGAGAGAGAGAGAGAGAGAGAGAGAGAGAGAGAGAGAGAGAGAGAGAGAGAGAGAGAGAGAGAGAGAGAGAGAGAGAGAAGCATGAAAACAAAACAAAAACACAAGTAAATAAAATCCTAAAAACTAAGTAGGAAAGACAAGACACCAACAATAACAATTACATCAAAAGAAAGAGCAAAGGTTTCTGAAAACGTAGAGATTGTGCGTATTTACGCACTAGACTTATCAAATCACCCCTTAGAATCTAAAACCAGGCGTGAGATTTAACCGTTAGAATATCAAGTAGGGGAGAGATGACACATTCAAATGATGATTCGTGCGTTAACGCTTTCGTTACATTTCAGTAAGCTAGTGACGTTGCTCCTATTTCAATGGTCTCCTAGTATGGGTCTATCTAGGCTAGCTATTGTCAGAAGTTGGAGTCTCAAGCCTGGAACTACTGAATACTTTACAAGATCGTGCAGAAAAGCCCTGGCTCTTAAAGCTTGACTACACAGTCTGGCAAGTGTGCAAGAAAACAGGAAGACAAAGAAGGAACAGGTTGTTCTGCAAACAGAAAAAGAAGTGATGAGTGTGTGTGTGTGTGTGTGTGTGTTGTGGTGTGTGTGTGTGGTGTGTGTGTGTGTGTGTGTGTGTGTGTGTATGTGTGGTGTGTTTGTGTGTGTGTGTGTGTGTGTGTGTGTGTTGTGTGTGTGTGTGTGTGTGTGTGTGTGTGTGTACGGGAATTGGGGTAGGCTTGCTCTCATATGTTCGTCTTGACACTTTAGAATTTGAAACTGGGGGTGAAAATACCCCTAACAATTGTAAACAGGGGTGAGTTTACCCACTAAAAGAAGGGGAGGGGAGGGAATCAGACCGAGGAGCAGGCAGAAATGTTTTTTACAAAAATTGAAAAAAACACCATGAACTCCAAATAAAATGGGATATTATTTTCTCGTCTCCATGTTTGTTCTTCGTTTTCCTGATTTCAAACTGTTTAAGCAAACCATCATCGTTGGAGCAAAACCACAACTTGATCCCACTACCCTTCGGTCTGTATCAGGCCACGAGATTGTGGACTTAATTCTCATTTCAACGTGTGGTAGTCATTTCAACGTGGTAGTGGTAAGTTCCCTTTACTGTTCTCTGTTGATGGTAAATTTGCTGTGAGACAGAACCTTCACGTTTCAAAATACTAATGTAACCAGATTTGTTTGTCACTGACGAAAAAACATATTGCTGAATTCTTGCATCGAACCATACCAGACACTTTGTAGCAACTTCTTTGCAACTACAGAACCATGTTATTAACTTAAAACAAAATGAAAAAGGGAGTAGGCTTAATAGAATCCCTCAAAATTCCCTTTTATGAAGACATCATTGCTTATTCTTTTCTTCAAAATGAAATCTGATGAACTTTTGGAAATAAAGTCAAAAACGCTGCCAAAATAAGAATAGAAAAGAATAACAACGACAACAAAACAAGCCCTTCAGTTTCACTTTATATTGATTACATTGCTTTTTTACGTTTTCAAACTGATATATATCATATGAATTTTCATTTTAAAGCTTCAAGATACGGTATTGAACAAGGCTCAATGGAGTAGGTTACTCGAATTGCTTTTTTACGTTTTCAAACTGATATATATCATATGAATTTTCATTTTAAAGCTTCAAGATACGGTATTGAACAAGGCTCAATGGAGTAGGTTACTCGAATTGCTTTTTTACGTTTTCAAACTGATATATATCATATGAATTTTCATTTTAAAGCTTCAAGATACGGTATTGAACAAGGCTCAATGGAGTAGGTTACTCGAATTGCTTTTTTACGTTTTCAAACTGATATATATCATATGAATTTTCATTTTAAAGCTTCAAGATACGGTATTGAACAAGGCTCAATGGAGTAGGTTACTCGAATTGCTTTTTTACGTTTTCAAACTGATATATATCATATGAATTTTCATTTTAAAGCTTCAAGATACGGTATTGAACAAGGCTCAATGGAGTAGGTTACTCGAAAAAACAAACATTATTTCTAAACTCTATTCCCATTGTACACACTTTCGGTTTCTAAATGTCGTGTCGCTGTCTCTTGTTCCATTTTGGACCCCCTTCAAAAACTCTTCGCCTCTCTTTTCTTTTTAAAACACGAACGGAATTATGACATTTCAATCTCACCGTTGTCAGCTGCGATCCAAAGATAAGTTAAATGATATTAAAAACAATTATAATATCTGAACAATCGAAGCTTTAAAGCGCGGGTACACGTGTGCACGTGCGCGCGCGCACACACGCTCACGCACACGCGCGCGTACACGCACACACACACACACACGCACACGTACACACACACACACACACACACACACCACACGCGCGCGCACGCACGCACACACACACACACACAGCGCGCGTACACGCACACAGAGAGAGAGAGAGAGAGAGAGAGAGAGAGAGAGAGAGAGAGAGAGAGAGAGAGAGAGAGAGAGAGAGAGAGAGAGAGAGAGAGAGAGAGAGAGAGAGAGAGAGAGAGAAGCATGAAAACAAAACAAAAACACAAGTAAATAAAATCCTAAAAACTAAGTAGGAAAGACAAGACACCAACAATAACAATTACATCAAAAGAAAGAGCAAAGGTTTCTGAAAACGTAGAGATTGTGCGTATTTACGCACTAGACTTATCAAATCACCCCTTAGAATCTAAAACCAGGCGTGAGATTTAACCGTTAGAATATCAAGTAGGGGAGAGATGACACATTCAAATGATGATTCGTGCGTTAACGCTTTCGTTACATTTCAGTAAGCAAATGACGTTGCTCCTATTTCAATGGTCTCCTAGTATGGGTCTATCTAGGCTAGCTATTGTCAGAAGTTGGAGTCTCAAGCCTGGAACTACTGAATACTTTACAAGATCGTGCAGAAAAGCCCTGGCTCTTAAAGCTTGACTACACAGTCTGGCAAGTGTGCAAGAAAACAGGAAGACAAAGAAGGAACAGGTTGTTCTGCAAACAGAAAAAAGAAGTGATGAGTGTGTGTGTGTGTGTGTGTGTGTGTGTGTGTGTGTGTGTGTGTGTGTGTGTGTGTGTGTGTGTGTGTGTGTGTGTGTGTGTGTGTGTGTGTGTGTGTGTGTGTGTGTGTGTGTGTGTGTGTGTGTGTGTGTGTGTGTGTGTGGTGTACGGGAATTGGGGTAGGCTTGCTCTCATATGTTCGTCTTGACACTTTAGAATTTGAAACTGGGGGTGAAAATACCCCTAACAATTGTAAACAGGGGTGAGTTTACCCACTAAAAGAAGGGGAGGGGAGGGAATCAGAAACCGAGGAGCAGGCAGAAATGTTTTTTACAAAAATTGAAAAAAACACCATGAACTCCAAATAAAATGGGATATTATTTTCTCGTCTCCATGTTTGTTCTTCGTTTTCCTGATTTCAAACTGTTTAAGCAAACCATCATCGTTGGAGCAAAACCACAACTTGATCCCACTACCCTTCGGTCTGTATCAGGCCACGAGATTGTGGACTTAACTTTATGAAAATGTTCTTAGGACAATTAAAAAAACACCCAAAAAACCCAATGACAATCGTGCCAGTTTCCTTTCACCCCACTACCTCCCCTTAACCCTTTCACCGCCAAAGTCGCATTTTAGCACCACAGTGATTTAACACCTATATCACTAAAAGGTATCTAATTGGAGTCTATTATTCAAAGACCCTATTGAGTTTTGGGAAGTAAGGATAGACCTTGTTTTATATCTGTCACAGAAGAATCCCGAATACTGCAGATGGATCTTGTTCTCTACCCAGGTACATTTAATGGAATTGTTTGGCTGAAATATGGCTGGCGGTGAAAGGGTTAACCCCCCTCCCTTCTCCTTCCTCAGCCTTTTACAGCCTCTCCCCATCCCCATCGCCACCCCGCAAAAAAAACCATCCAAACCCAACCGTCCAACCAACCAACAACAACATAAACAACAACGAAAACTCCGAGGTGAGCCTAAACTTTAGTTGAGTGAAACTGTTTTTTAAATTCGTTTTATCACAACATAAACAATGTGTCAAGTCTGCTGTACAATTGGATTTGTTTGAATCATCAACAAAAAACAAAGATATCCAACAACATTTTATGTTACAACCTTGAAATAAGTTAATTATCTTTTGTGTTACTTACTTTATCACAAAACATGTGATGGCATTCAGTAAAGAGGCGAACAATTAAACAAATAGCCGATCAGTCAATCAATCACTCGATCAGTAAATCAGTCAACCGATCAGTCAATCAATCCATCAATACTGTAAGCAGACGATTGTGGTGATTTATTCATAACAATAACGCCATAAAAAAAGCCAGAATCAAAAATAATGTTAATTCAATTACACCATAAACTTCAAAAGATGTTTTATTCAAACCCGTTTATAACTTCTTTTTTTCCCAGCCCTTAAAGACCCCGTGACGCGCCACGGTTACGTCCCTTGGTTTTTTCTGGGTCGCTGTGACCCGCAATCGAATTTCCCCATATTCAAATTGAGGCTGCTCTTTAAACTGACTTGTCGCTTTCAATTTGCGGTACTTTGTATGGGAGTCTGACTTGGTCAAAACAAGATTTCTTTCCAGTTATAAGAGGGAAAACACGTGAATCCCGTGATTTTGACACGTGATCGGGTGGATCTTTAAATCCGTAATAAATACCAAGAAAGTCAGGCATTAAAGCACAACACTCATTGAGTCGAGGGTTAAGTCAAGTCAAGTCAAGTCAAAATCATCTTTATTGAGGGTTAAAGAATAAGCTAACAAAGCTTTTTTTCATCCTGCCCTCATAAAAAAAAATACACATCAATCAAAAATCAATGAACTTAACATATTTACAGGAACACAAAACAGAAAACATTATGATCAGTATAATGAAAGAAAAAAACAACAACAAAGAACCAAACAGAAGAGAGAGAAGGGAATAGGGAGGAAGAGGGAGGAAGAGAAAGCTGGGGGAGGAAACACTCACATACACACATGCGCGCGTGTGCGCATATACACACACACACATACGACTCACACACACACACGCTCACTCACACACACACACACACACACACACACACACACACACACACACACACACACACACACACACACACACACACACACACACACACACACACATACACACACACACACACACACACACACACACACACACACACACACACACACACACACACACACACACACACACACACACACACACACCTGCACACACAATTGGAAAACAAAACAAAAAACAGAAGGAAAGGGAAGATAGAAGGAAGAAAAGAATATTTCCAGACATAAGAACAATCAATGCATATATACATCTCAATAATGCCAGATTACAATTTATCAACCAGGTGCTTCTTTAAAGCTTTTTTAAAAGCTGGTTTAGATGGACATGATTTCAAGAATGATGGCAAGTTGTTCCATGTGTTTCCCCCAGAGTATGTCAAGCTGGATTTGAACAGATCGTTATGGGGCTTAGGAAATGAAAGCTTATGAGTATGTCGATTTTCATTTAATGTAAAGGAACTTATTATTTTATTTGGGGCTGTTCCGTTTACGATGTTGTACATACATAGGCATTTGTTTAAGAAAAGTCTTTCTTTAAACGGAAGGATGTTTAGTTGTTTATAGTCAATTATTGTCAAACTAGTAGACTTAAGTAGGACAAGCTTTAAAGCTCTTTTGTGTAAGCGAGTCGTGACTGCACGCAAATACGAAGGATTGTTCCTTGCCTGATATCTTAATATCTACCTCTGTAGAAATACCAAACCGATCAAACCCCGATTATTAGCCAGTATTACCAAGACTTAAAGGGACACCCTGACGGATGAGTTTTTGCAAGAAACACGTCGAGATCAGCAGAAAGACAGCCTTTTCAAGGATCGGAACACTCACTTTGCTCTGGTTTCCTAGAAATTAAACCGTCAAAATGGTGATTCCTCCTTGGCGGAGATGCCGGAGAGAGTAGCCATTTTGGATGGGGTGGGTGGAGGTCACTGTGGTTGAAGCGCTTTCTGTTTTTGGTAGTGCAGCAAAACATATATGGAGCTATTTCCTTTGTTTTGAGCGAAAATCATTTAGATAAACTGTATAAAATATTAAAACATAAATAAAAAGGCTTGTATTGCGAAAATTTCGTGCAAACGATTTGGTCGGAACGCAGGCGGCCATTACAAAAGAGACGGCACACGCCTTCCCTTTGCGTGAAATAATTTGACTCCCAGCACTTCCGCTAAGGAGACATCGCCGATTTGACGGTTTGAGTTCTAGGAAACCAGAGCAAAGTGAGTGTTGCGATCTCTGAAAAGGGTGTTTTCCTGGTGATCTGGACGCGTTTCTTACAAAAACTCATCCGTCAGGGTGCCCCTTTAATGAAACCCTCCCCAACATTCCATCACATCAAACACCGACACTAATATACTGTTCACAAGCGTTGTTCGCTGCGGGTAGTCAGACGCACAGACAGATCAACAACGCTAAAACAAATATTCCTGTGAGGGAGATAATATGAAACCTAGTGAGTGAGAAATACCTGAAGCCATGTTCAAACCAATTCTGTGTGATGTATGCATAACACTACCACCCATAACACAATTAGCACTAATATCGTTGGTGCGATATATGCCAGTTTGTCGTTTCCGACTACATCTTCGAGAGACACTCGTAGGAGAGATAGCCGCTATTCAGGAGGGCTAACAAAAACACGTGTTTATAGTAGAAATGCCGTGCCCAGGGTACATCCCTGCTCTCTCGGCCAGAGAGACGTTAGGACCGTTGGCATTGGGGAAGGTAATCCAAGGACAACTACTGTGTCTACAGTGTCAGCAGCTTGAAGAGCTAGTGCAAATGGCTCCTAGTCATAGTCATTTCCAAAAGACCAAAATAATTGTGTCATGATTATCCATCACCGCAGAAAACCATTAGGCCGTGTATACACATAAGCGGATATTTCATGCGGAAACCCGTGCGCAATCCATAGATAAGTGAAACAAAGAAGGGAAAAGATTTACGCACGTGTCCGAATTTCCCCTGTATGCGTACACTTTTATCCTTCTTTCTTCCACTTACTTAGGGTTTTCCGTACGGAACTTACGCGTCTAATGTGAACCCGGCCTTACAGCTCTCACTTTACTGTTGACCCTCCACTTTAGGCTCATGTCCACCAACGACACTGAAGCCACCCGTACAGGCCTGTTTTAACTAGCACACCATGTGCAGAGGCATAGAATTCCACTTCAGTTACAATGGAAGGGGTGGGAATAATGACCACCGCTGTTAGGGGAGTCCTGACCTCTCCTCCCATCGCCCCATGTCTGGACACACGGTGATAGTGACCCCTGTCCTCTCCTTTAACCCCAAGGTTCAGGGGTCAGGCACCACGTGCTTCGTTACTAAGGGACACAACTCTATCCTGTCAACCTATTTATAATTCTGACCCCTTTGCCTCCGATCTTGCCACCCAAACCGTGTGTGCCTATCACTCATTAGGGTCTACCACCGCAAGCCCATCTTATTGATTTATGTCAATGGCTGTATCGGAATCCGTGTTTATTTATTTTCTTGTTTGTAAACCTCTATGCGTGTGCGCGCGCGTGTGTGTGTAAGAGAGCGCTCGCGCGCGTATGTGTTTGCTGTGTGTGTGTGTGTGTGTGTGTGTGTGTGTGTCAGTTCTTTTTAGGCCTATTATAATGTTGTGTTGGGGTAAAGGAGGGGATTAATACTATCTCGATTCAAATACAGGTATTGCTAAAAACAACAACTGTAGAACAAATATCAAATGAAAAAGTCATATTTGACTTTCCTATACATTTTGTGCACCAAAGCAGAAAGGAAGATTTTTTCACTGAAAGCAACAGTCGCCATCATATTACATCATTTCCAAACTTGTTCTCTCTCTCTCTCTCTCTCTCTCTCTCTCTCTCTCTCTCTCTCTCTCTCTCTCTCTCTCTCTCTCTCTCTCTCTCTCTCTCTCTCTCTCTCTCTCTCTCTCGTTTCTATTTCCAAAGCGAAGCTTCGTGAAATATTGTTTTTGTTTCATCCGTCCGTGTGTCCGTGCGTGTGTGCGGCCTGGGTTTCTTGGTTCTCTCTGTATTTGTTCATCCTCTTGCTTTTGTGGCTGTTGTAGCTGAAAGCAATACATATTTGTGCCATTGTCTCTGTATCTGTTTGTGTGTGTGCCCGCGTGCGCGTGTATGTGTGTGCACGTGTGCGTGCGCCTGTGCGTGCTCATGTGTGTGTGTCGCGTGTGTGTGTGTGCATGTGTGTGTGTGTGTGTGTGTGTGTGTGTGTGTGTGTGTGTGTGTGTGTGTGTGTGTGTGTGAGTGTGTGTGTGTATATGTGTGTGTGTGTGTGTGTGTGTGTGTGTGTGTGTGTGTGTGTGTGTGTGTGTGTGTGTGTGTGCCCGTGTGCGCGTGTGCATATTTGTGTGTGTGAGCGTGTGTGTGTGTGTGTGTGTGTGTGCGTGTGCGTGCGCGCGCGCGCGCGCGCGCGCGCGCGCGCGCGCGTGTGTGTGTGTGTGTCCTCTACCTCGTTCTAGCACACCATTCAGGAGCTCGCAGCACAGAGGAACAACAAGGGCGGAGCCAGAGGCAGGGAACCCGTCATTACCGGAAAGGGCCACAAAGGGCAGGTTACTCGCCGCAGCGACTGCAGAAAACTCCCATTGTTAGTTCCCTTGATCGCCGCCATATTGCTCGCGGCTCCATCCACCACCAGAGGTTTTATAGGGACTTTTTGCTAAAACCATGACGGGAATGGGTTTTTGGGGTGGGTTTTTTTTCCCTTTGGGAGAGACGGTCTGGGGGAAAGTGGGATGGAGAGAGAGAGAGAGAGAGAGAGAGAGAGAGAGAGAGAGAGAGAGAGAGAGAGAGAGAGAGAGAGAGAGAGAGAGAGAGAGAGAGAGAGAGAGAGAGAGAGAGAGAGAGAGAGAGAGAGAGAGAGAGAGAGAGAGAGAGAGAGAGAGAGAGAGAGAGAGAGAGAGAGAGAGAGAGAGAGAGAGAGAGAGAGAGAGAGAGAGAGAGAGAGAGAGAGAGAGAGAGAGAGAGAGAGAGATTGAACGCAATATATTCTTGTTCTTTTCGTTTACGTTTTACACATTGTGTGTACTGCGCCTCATATAATGATATAGACTGGAGGCCTGATACATTCGCATCGCAACGATTTTGAATTATAAAAAAACCCTCACAAATCACTCCAGCCATACACATAAACAAAACATACATAGACAAAAGGAGAACGGAAGGAAGATTACAGGTTTGTACTTCAGGTTTAGACATAGGGAAGTGGTAGATCAGACTTTTAAAAAACAATATAGACATTATATAAAAAAAAAAGATCTCTACACCGATTTCTTTCCCCACAACAAACCACTACAAAAGCAACGTTATAGGCAACATTGTGGTCTAAGGGAGCGAAGTGAGTTTAGAAGTGACCAAGGTATTGTGTGCATAGAGATTTACTTCCCTTGAAGCAAATGCATCAAATTGACAGTTATTAACATATTATGACCAGAACAACTTGAATGAGGTCAATTACTTGTGTTCAACTGTCCTCACATCTCTCAGTGTCGCCTTCTCATTGGACAGTGTAGTAAGTAAGCGCCGCCCAAGTAAATGTAAACGCAATGTCAACTTACTGGGATTAGGGGGGAGGAGGAGGGGGGGGGAGAGAAGAAACTCACCGTAGAAAGAAAAAAACCCTCATTTTTGTCTACTACATATTTATATTGCCCAAACAATGAGTCAGTCACTCAGACCCAGGTGCAGACTTACTGACAAGTGACAGTGGAAACAAAACAATGGAAAGGAAAAGCAAAGCGTTCATAGGCCTGCATGTCAACTGTGGGTTACATAGCAGAAGATTAGGCCTAACACCTGTCACCCGGAGTGCGTATGTACTGTGTATGATAATGCAATCGGTGCCGAAATTATTGCTTACTGTTCCCAATCTGTTTTCTGTCCTGGAGAAAAAAAATCATTGTATTATGTGCTATGCTATTTGGGATAAAGCGTTTTCAGGTGCAACGGGTTGATTAGGCCTACTTGTATCTACCTTTTAAAATAAAATCTTGCCAATCTTCTTTAGCAAAAAAAATCTTTAGCTTGAAATTTGCACCCCCCCCCCCCTTCCCTTGCAGTGTGCATTGTTTGTTTTGGGGATTTGTTGTTTTTTCTTCACAGGGCTTGAAAAATGTTTACAGACGAGGAAACATGTTTGTAGATCAACCATGTGTATGTCCGTGCGTGTGTGCATGCGTGCGCGCAAGCGCGCGCGCGTGTGTGTGATTGAATAGATACGAGCGCATGGATGGATGAATGCCTGGGTAGATATGCTATAATCATTGGCATAATCGCTCAAATCAAGTAAACGGATCTCCAAGAACACAATGTCCGTTTTCAATGCAGCTTGTAACAAAGCAATAAAGGTGAAACTCTAAAGACGTAACACCGCTATATCACCCCCCAGTCCCCCACCCCTTCCAACTCCCCACCCCTTTCTCCCGAAAACAAAAAATAATAAGAAAGGAAAACAAGAGAAAGTAGACGTAGTATGTATCCCAATCCGCTGCTGGACACCTGCACGTTTAGACCCGGGTGTAGGGCGGCGCAGACGGTAATTGGCTCCCCACCCCACCCCACCCTCTGCCAGGCCCCTCCCTCCACCTTCCCTTTCCACTGCCATGCACCCTCTCTCCACCCCCACCCCATCACTAAAGTGCACCCACCCACACACCCACACTTGTACAAACTCTCCTGCTAAGCCTCAAACTGCTACCTTCAGTCCACTACTGTCCTCCACTATAAACACTAGGCGTTCAAGACTGCACTTGGTCATCTCCAAACATGGAACACTCAATTTGTAGTAAAGTTTCATTTTTGTGTGTGTATTTGACGGTTTTGGTTAGGGTTAGGGTTAAGGTATAGAGTCAGTTTAATTTCAGATTGAATGGCAAAAAAGACACGCATTCTAACGTTTCGCTGAAAACCGACATTGTCACGCGAATGGCGTCACTTTCCATATTTGGAGATGACCATGTGCAGCATTGAACGTCTTGTACTATAGACTACTTTCGCCTTGGGAAAAGGGGGCGGGCAAGAAGCAGTGGAACACGAACCCCGACCCCTTCAGGCGTGAAGGAATGGAGCCCTCTACAGGTGATCACCTGTGAAATCCATTCCCACGGGGAATAAGTGGCGCTGCAGTAGCGGTGATGCACTCTCCAGGCAAGGAACGGCCCGAATTGCAAAGAGACGAGTTTCTATTACTAGAAAATAGGCTATCAGACCATACGATATCATACCATACCGTACCATACCATACCATACCATACCATACCATACCATACCATACCATCCCATACCATACCATACCATACCATACCATCCCATACCAGCTCATAATTACCATACCATACCATACCATGCCATACCATAATGCCATACCATACCATCTCATCCCATACCATACTATACCATACCATCCCATACCAGCTCATAATTAGCATACCATACCATACAATGCCATACCATACCATACCATACTATACCAGCTCATAATTAGCATGCAATACCATACCATACCATACTATACCAGCTCATAATTAGCATACAATACCATACCATACCATACCATAACATCCCATACCATACCATAATTAGTATACCATACTATATCATACCATCCCACCATACCATCCCATCCCATACCATACCATACCATCACCATCCCATACCATCCCATCCATCCATACCATACCATCCCATACCATACCATACCATACCATACCATACCATCCCATACCATACCATACCATACCATACCATACCATACCATACCATACCATACCATCCCATACCATCCCCATACCATCCCATACCATACCATCCCATACCATACCATCCCATCCCATACCATACCATACCATACCATACCATACCATACCATACCATACCACCATACCATACCATACCATACCATACCATACCATACCATACCATACCATACCATACCATACCATACCATACCATACCATACCATACCATACCATACCATACCATACCATACCATACCATACCATACCATACCATACCATACCATACCATACCATACCATACCATCCCATACCATACCATACCATACCATACCATACCATACCATACCATACCATACCATACCATACCATCCCATACCAACCAAGCAGCAGATTTCCTCGCCTGTCCATCCATATTGGGCAGTTGTCCTGATATTGATAATAACGTGCCAGTCGGTCGCATTCGACTATGATTTCCGTATAACCGAGGAGACAACTGCTATTCCGGGAGGGGGGGTGGGGTGGAATTAATTTATAGTGGAGAAGCCTT
The DNA here is from genome assembly GCA_017654935.2 of Phymorhynchus buccinoides. Lineage (NCBI taxonomy): Eukaryota > Metazoa > Mollusca > Gastropoda > Neogastropoda > Raphitomidae > Phymorhynchus > Phymorhynchus buccinoides. The sequence continues at coordinate 40,044,820 of CM065684.1, read as the reverse complement.
GCCCAGCGGACATCCCCACTCTTTGTGCCAAGAGGGACTGGGGACTGCTTGCCATGGGGAATTCAGTCGACATCGATCCAGTGTACGGTAATTTGCGAAATGCAAGTATGAATTGCAACTCGTAAATGAATAGTTGGGTTGTTTTGCTGTTGAAATAGTTTTTATTCATAATGCCTGCTGTACCACGAAAACTTTGTTTTTATTAGCAAAGGATGGTGCTTCCTTTTTATGTTTCAACATATTTGACAGTGCAGCTTATTATGAGTCAAAACAAGACTGAAAGTGCGTTGACTTAGGAGTATGTCTGGCAGAAGCTTCATTATTTGTTAGTCCGTCACCAAAGGTGATCGGACTATTGCGATGGGCTGGTTTGTCTTTTTTAATTTTAGTCCGTCACCAAGACGGACTATTGCGATGGGCAGGGACGGTATTCACGTTGAGATAGCATGAGACTTAGCATGATGCTAACTTAGAAGCTCTTCCAATGTCCTATAGGATTTAATAGGACTTTTGGAAGAGCTTCTAAGTTAGCATCATGCTAAGTCTCATGCTATCTCGACATGAATACCGTCCCTGGTTTGTATTTTTGTTTGTTTGTTTGTTTGTTGTTGTTGTTTTTTTTTGTTTATTCTGTCTGTCCCAAGGATATCTCCCGAACCGCTTGACCGAATCGCGTCAAATTTTGTGTGAAGGTGTGCCTCCTTAATAGGAAGAGATCGGCGCAAACCATTTTGCCGTCGTGACCTTGACCTTGACGTACGACCTTGAAAACCGAAAATCTATTTTTTAGCCATATCTCGGGCACCGATCAACATAGGATGTTGAAACTTGGTATGAAGGTGGTTTGGCTTATGCCCGTTCTGATGATGGCATACCGATCAAGGTCAAGGTCAAGGTCAAAAAGATCGCTGGAGCCTGAAAATCGGAGGGTCATTTTTTTCTCCTTATAATAATAATAATGAAGAAAACTTATATAGCGCACATTCCAGGCTAGCTGCTCATGGCGCTTTACAAAAAATACAATTAATCAAATCACATCAATACCCATGCCCGCACGCACACAAGCACACACACTGACGAACATAGCATATCATTTACACGCGCATGCACACATACATACAGTACATACATACATACGTTCGTACATACATACATACACACAGACACAAACACACACACATCCCCACACACGTGCATAAGCACATGCCAGCGCGCGCATGCACACACACACTTTCTGTCTCCCAACTTTCCCATGCCATTCATCATCCACACGGGTCAAAAAGATCGCTGCGGCCTGAAAATCGGAGGGTCATTTTTTTCTCCTTCTGTCTGTCCCAAGGATATCTTTCGAACGGGTTGACAGAATCACGTCAAATTTTGTGTGCTGGTGTGTCACTATGAGAGGAAGGCATCCGCGCAAACCATTTTGCCGTCGTGACCTTGACCTTGGCGTACGACCTTGAAAACCGAAAATCTTTCAGGGGCCATAACTCCCACACCGTTAGTGTTAGAGTCTTCAAATTTGGCATGAAGGTACTTTGGGTTATTCCCGTTCTGATGGTGGCATACCGATCAAGGTCAAGGTCACGGACCGGGCGATCAGTAGGCCTTGAAAGTGGTAGGGGTCTACACATTGGGTTTTAAGCCATATTGTCCACATTGGTACTTGACAGAAGCGCTTCAGATTGTGTGTGGTACTGTATACCCTAGAGAAGAAAACATCCGAGCATAAATTATCACCATGCTGACCTTGACCTTGAAGTGTGACCTTGAAAACCGAAATTTCCTTCTTTGCGCTATATGTTTCTTCTTCAAGCTGTATCTCGTGAACTAGAAGACAGAATCCCTTCCAATTTTGTGTCAGGATGTGACACTCTACGGGGTGTCGCAAGTGCGTGGCATTGCTGGTGACGGACATGTCTGCCGCTCGGCGACGCCCTTGTTTTTATTGCGTATTTGTTGCTTTTTAATCTTTAGTGTTTGTTTTTGTTTGTTTGTTTTACACTTTATTGAAAATAATATATTGCTTAACGATATGTACAACCCGTCCTCGCTTTCCTAAAGGCGAATTCATTTGAATGCATAGCAAGGCGCAATAAGCAAGTCTGTACGTAAACATTTTCACAGAAAGCCCAATAATATTGTTATGAGAGTTAAATCAAGTTTCGTTTCACCTACGAAATTGTTTTCTTTCTGACGAGCTATACATTGTTCTTCAGTCCTCAGAGAGAGAGAGAGAGAGAGAGAGAGAGAGAGAGAGAGAGAGAGAGAGAGAGAGAGAGAGAGAGAGAGAGAGAGAGAGAGAGAGAGAGAGAGAGAGAGAGAGAGAGAGAGAGAGAGAGAGAGAGAGAGAGAGAGAGAAACAGAGAGAGAGAGAAACAGAGAGACAGAGACAGACAGAAACAGAGAGGAAGAGACAGAGGCAGAGAAAGAGAGACATACAGACATATATATATATATATATATATATATAGAGAGAGAGAGAGAGAGAGAGAGACAGAGAGAGAGGGGGGGGGGAGGAAATAAACGGTAGCAAGAAGGAAGAAAAAACATATTTTTGTACAATGAAGAGGAAACATTACGTTGTACAAAGAAGAGAAAACATTACTTTGTACAAAGAAGAGAAAACATTACTTTGTACAAAGAAGAGAAAACATTACGTTGCACAAAGAAGAGAAAAACAGTACTTTGTACAATTAAAAAAAAAGTAAGAACTACTGAAGAAAACACCCCTACTATGACGTAAAACCTCACAAAGGCGACACAACACAACACGCAGCAGATTACCAGGAACCAACAGAGACTGTTTTTTGGTCAAACTGGAAGGCAGGAAGGAAGGAGAAAAGGATGAAGGAAGGAAGGACGAAAAAAAAGCAAGTGGTCAGTGTTGGCACAGGTGGGCAGATTAGCCGCTCAAGTAATTCCCTTCACCTGTGACACGGCCGTCCCTCGCCCTACCTTGCTTTCTGGCACCTGCGCTGCCGACACGGCTCTGTGATTCTGACTTTCGTTTTCCTATAGTTTTCTTCTATTTTTTTCCCCTTCGCTTTCTCTCCTTGATTAAAAAAACAAAAATAAGAAGTTCTTGGCAGCGGTGTCCACGTTTGAGAGTGACCGCCCTATGTACATTCGGACACTTTGGGTATATGATATCGATTTGAACGTGAATTTGCCAGTATTTGGAATGTGATGTTATTCTAGAAGCTCTGGTCTGTTGCTTTTGGAAGATAAGTTAGCATCAGTCTTTATTCCTTCGGTTGTGTTTTTACACGCATGTTTGGATGAACTGAATATGGATGGATGGGTCGATAAATGGTTAGATAGATGGATGGATGGGTGAATGAGTGGATGGATGGCTTAACGGGTTGGTGGGTGGATTATGATGGATAGGCAAGTTGCTTCATAGATAATCAAAGACGGAAATGAGTGGATAGTTTGGTGAATGCGTGTACAGAAAAAGGGGGTAATGATGTGAACGGATGCACGGAACAATGCACAAACGAATGAACACGAATGAATATACATATTGTGTGTGTATGTCAGCAGGGATAAGTCTGTTGTACAGAAACATGGAGAATGGCGTGTCTGTGTGTCCGCGCGTGTGTGCGTGTGTGCATATTCATATTCATGAGTAATGACAACATTGTACACAAGTACCTATCTATTAACCCTTTCACCGCCAACCATATTTCAACCCAAAATGTCCATTACATTTACCTGAGTAGAGAACAAAATCCATCTACAGGACTGGGAATTCTTCTGTGATATATATGAAATAAGGTCTATCCTTACTTCCCAAAACTAAGACAACAGGGTCTTTGGATAATAGACCCCAATTTGATGCCTTTTAGTGACATAGGTGTTAAATCATTGTGGTACTAGAATGCGACTTTGGCGGTGAAAGGGTTAAAACACAGAGAAACATGTGTCTTTGCATACCAGCATACTCATGAACAAATAAGCCCGCGTGCACATCATACAAGCACAGGCACACTCACGAGATACAAGACAATACTGTAATAATTATGCTTTTTAGCATGTTAGCCATGTTGACTACGAATGGTGATCGTGGTAAAGAATGTAAACACAGCTCTATGAAGAATGTCATTGCCATATTTCATGCGGTTGCTAGCAAAGACACTTAGAGCTTGCGTAAGTGTCTTTGGTGCCAGTCAGTACTGACTGACCATAGCGCAGAAGGCAGCTGTTATTCTTGAAAACCGAGCAGGGGAATGTCTCTCTCTCTCTCTCTCTCTCTCTCTCTCTCTCTCTCTCTCTCTCTCTCTCTCTCTCTCTCTCTCTCTCTCTCTCTCTCTCTCTCTCTCTCTCTCTCTCTCTCTCTCTCTCTCTTTCTCTCTCTCGTTCTATCTCTCTCAATCTCTCTCTCTTTCTCCCTCTCTCTCTCAATCTCTCTCTCTCACTCTCTCTCTATGCCTTTCCCAAGGTGCATCCTTACTAAATACTCTCTGCCGAGAAGACTTCAGGACAGACGCCTGAACCATAATGTGTTGAGAATGATAACGACTGACAGATAGCAGAGGGGGTGGTTAACTGCCCCCCCCCCCCCCCCCCCACCCCACGGCGGGTTGGGCTAAAATGTGCACACAATGGAGATGACTTACCCAGGGTAAATCCCCACTCTCTCCCGAGCCAAAGGGATTTGAGAACAGCTGGCGTTGGGAAAAGGTCTCCATAAGCCAACCAACCCCTTTGCATGCAGCCACGTAGTTTGAGAGTCGTAGTTTCCCACAAGACTAAGCTGTTGTACCATGACTTTCCATTAATAAGAGAATCATTTACAAAGCATCCATATAAATGTAGTCTTCCTCTAAATTTGGAACACCTGTTTTCTGAGTGTCCCTACACACAACAAGATTTCAAGGATTTAATCGAAAGTCTTTCAAAAGTTAAAAAAGTATTCAACTACCAAACAATAATAAACCAAAGTGATGATAATTGGGCTTTATTAGCCATGTCCGCTCAAAAACTACAAAGCTTATCCATTGGATACCTTTTCTAAAAAGAAAAATTCAAATTATAAAATACTTACCTAACTTTGCTGCCAAGCAAAATCTTGAAATCATTTTTAAAAAACCCAAAAAAAAAACAAGTAGATATATATTCTCCATTTCCAAATTCCAATTGTGTATGAATGTAGAAACCAGTTTTATTGGTTGTTGAAAGGTTGTTGAAAGGATATAAAAATATTTAAAAAAAAATATATATATAAAAAAAAAAAAAAAAAAGAAGGAGGGAGCAAGCCAGCTTGCGTTAACGCCCACTCTCTTGGCTAAAACACCCCGGACTCCTTTGGGAAATATATATACAAAAGTCTTATCTTAAAATATCAAAGAAATATCTTTTTCAAAATGTCCCACATGACCCTCAGTTGGTTGAGAGGACGTAAAACAAATAAAACCGCGGTCACTGCCTGGCTACGAGATGGTCTCGGACTAAATGATGTCATTGATGATGTCATAACTTATGATGTCATAAGCCTGGGATGATTTTGTTTGGCTTAGATAAGCCAGAAAGGATATATCTCTAGACCATTTTGTACATATTGAGTCTAACAGATTTGTTTTAAACTTTATAATTAAAAAAATCGATAATTTATGTTTTTCCTCTGGCAGTGAAGGGGCTTAGTACTGGCCCTTATTACCATGTATTATGCACAGATATACAAACGTGGAAATCACGGACGAGGGGGCAAATCTCATATAGGGGGCACGAATACGCTTCTCTTTTCTTTTTTACTACATGCTTCATTGAGCCGGGTCTGGGTGTAAAGAGCAGAACAGATCGTCTAGGTGTTGCCCGCCCCGTTCTGGTCAAGAGACCCAGAAGCGGGGGTCGTGTTTTGGACCAAGGCGTTGTGTTGGTCTCCTGACGCGGGTGATCTGCCTAATGAACAATGAACGCACGTTTGGATAAGCTCCGTGCTACTGCTTGCTAGTAGTGCTGCCACAGGTTTGACTCAACAAGTTATAGAGAGAAGGTGGGAAAACCTCCCAGCGAGGGAGAGAGAGAGAGAGAGAGAGAGAGAGAGAGAGAGAGAGAGAGAGAGAGAGAGAGAGAGAGAGAGAGAGAGAGAGAGAGAGAGAGAGAGAGAGAGAGAGAGAGAGAGAGAGAGAGAGAGAGAGAGAGAGAGAGAAGAGAGAGAGAGAGACAGAGACACACACACACACACACACACACACACACACACGCGCGCGCGCGCGCGCAGAGAGAAGCAGACAAAAAGCAATATGACATTGAAGGACAGAATAAAACAACAGAATTAATAAAGCTAAGAACATTTAAAAACTGCCACAGGTTTGACTCAACAAGTTATAGAGAGAAGGTCGGGAGGTTTGACTCAACAAGTTATAAAGGTCTTCCCAGAGAGGGCTAGGAGAGAGAGAGAGAGAGAGAGAGAGAGAGAGAGAGAGAGAGAGAGAGAGAGAGAGAGAGAGAGAGAGAGAGAGAGAGAGAGAGAGAGAGAGAGAGAGAGAGAGAGAGAGAGAGAGAGAGAGAGAGAGAGACACACACACACACACACACACACACACACACACGCAGACGCAGAGAGAAACAGACAAAAATCAATATGACAATGAAGGACAGAATAAAACAACAGAATTAATAAAGCTAGGAAAATGTAAAAACTCGCTCTGTAGATAATCAGCCCCAACAGCCCATGGTGTCAACTTGACCATTGGAATGTCCAGTGCCCGAATAAGCAATATACAGATGAAGTCATCAACACTTATGCTAAACAAAATGCAGCTTAACAGCTATGAAAACTGCCCAAATGGCTCCGAAGATAATCCGCCTTCACGTGCTACGCCCTCACGGTGTCAACTTGAAGCACTGGAATGTCCAGTGCTCTAATAAGAAACCTAGATGAAGTCATCAACACTTACTAGATATGCACTTGACCGTTGCGCCAAACACGGTAGTACCTTATTTACCCACTCAGGCAGAACGATCCCTCGTGTGACACCCACCCAGCTCCACATTACATTCCAAGACCATGAACCATCAATTATCCACAACCAATCAAGAGCAACGTTTCTGATCTTTGACAGAAATTAGTGTCACAAACTAAAGCCTTCTTTCCGTCCACTTACACAGCACAGGGCAAGAGGCGTACCCCAGTTCTTTGTCAGGACGATTAATTAATTTATTCCTCATTCCAGAATTCAGATGAGCATCCTTCAGTGTCACAGACAAATCGAAAAATTCCTGGCACCAATATTGCTAAACGAGTGAACAGTCATTCACAAAACAGACGGACGCTTCATTTGACTCTTGATACCAGTTTCGTCAATTGACGAGGTAGAATAAGTCTCCTTACTTTTAACAATACTTGATGAATGAAGTACAAGTCTCCGCGCCTATAGCAATAGTGAATGGATGAAGAGCATTTGTAAAGATCAAAGCTGCTTACAACATCTCCAATCTAGTGGCACGATTCTGGCTGTCTGACTGTTGCCACGACTGTTCAATAAAGCCAGGAGTCTTGTACATGGTCTCGTCGTCTCTGTGAGGCCACTTCTCTTTCATTTCAAGGACGCGGAAGACATGGTGGGCAGTTTGTTTGCAAACGAACTGAAAATAGACTAGGTGTTCGTCGGGGAGGCGAAGGACTCGGAGGGTAGAAGTGGAGTGAGGCTGCTTGGTCAGCTGAAAGGAAGAGCTCTCTGTCAGGACCCGGTGACATCGTCAACGAGACGAACTACACTAAGCCTATTTGACAGGAGAGAGAGAGAGAGAGAGAGAGAGAGAGAGAGAGAGAGAGAGAGAGAGAGAGAGAGAGAGAGAGAGAGAGAGAGAGAGAGAGAGAGAGAGAGAGAGAGAGAGAGAGAGAGAGAGAGAGAGAGAGAGAGAGAGAGAGAGAGAGAGAGAGAGAGAGAGAGAGGGGGAGAACAAAAAACTCCGAAATATTTTAATGATTTAGGCCCACAGCCGCTTTCATGACATGGCAAGAATAACATGACAAATAATCAAATGACTAAATAAATAAATGCTACTTCAAGACATACACATTAACATACATACATACATACACACATACAGGCTTATACACAATATTCATGCATGCACGCATAAACCCTCGCATTTGCAAATACACATGCACGCATAAGAGACAGAGAGAGAGAGAGAGCGAGAGAGAGAGAGAGAGAGAGAGAGAGAGAGAGAGAGAGAGAGAGAGAGAGAGAGAGAGAGAGAGAGAGAGAGAGAGAGAGAGAGAGAGAGAGAGAGAGAGAGAGAGAGAGAGAGAGAGAGAGAGAGAGGAGCAGACAAACATGGAGAACAATAATTGAAATGTAAAGGCGTGAGTGGGACAGCAGAGTGAAATCAAGGAGGGGCTCAATATACAATGCCAGACGCCAAAAAAAGGCTTACACTTAGCAGTTAGAGCCCTCAATGAAGTCAAGAAGGGGCCGGAGCGGTACTCGTACAATCTGGCCCAGTACAACACCACACGAGAGGGGTGTCCAAGCTGTGTTTCAAGGTGGACACAATCGTCTTAGCCTTGTCGCTTTGGCGCCTTCACGAGGGCTCTTCATCACGCCGCTTGCTCTCTGCGGACCCACCAAAACTGCCGCCCCCTCTTCTAGGAAGTGTAACAAGCATTATACGTAGGAGCTGTTGTAGGTTAGTTGAAGAAGAAGGGAGCTGTAGTGAGTAGTAACAGCTCTTCCAGTCTGTACCCACGAGGCACAGTGTGGTGCTGGGCTATATCTGTGCTCAGGCCTCTCATTAACTGGTTTAATCAGGCTCGTGTGAGTGAGACCCTTTCGTTCTTTGTTCTTACTACTTTACAGGTGGCATTTATTTGTTCGGTTGCGTATTGAAGGAGAGGAAACGTAATTGGAGAATGTTGCGTATGTGGGTGTTAGAATGGGTGCCAGCGGAGGGTTAGGGTTCGTGTGTGTGTGTGTGTGTGTGTGTGTGTGTGTCAAGTCAAGTCAAAATTATCTTTATTGACGATAAAAGAGTAAGCTTGATAAAGCTTTTTTTTTTACATCCTGTCGTCATGTGTGTGTGTGTGTGTGTGTGTGTGTGTGTGTGTGTGTGTGTTGTGTGTGTGTGTGAAGTCAAGTCAAAACTATCTTTATTGACGATAAAGGAGTAAGCTACAAGCTTTTTGTCATCCTGTCGTGTGTGTGTGTGTGTGTGTGTGTGTGTGTGTGCGTGCGTGTGCGTGTGCGTGTGTGTGCGTGTGTGTGCGTGTGTGTGTGTGTTGTGTGTGCGTGTGTGCGTGTGTGCGTGTGTGTGTGCGTGTGTGTGTGATGCGTGCGTGCGTGCCCGCGCGCGCGTGTATGCGTCTGTGTGGATGTGTCTGTGTCTGTGCGTCTTTTAAGCATTAACTTAAGTTAGTGCGACTTGAACGAATAGAGACTTGAAATTCGGACAACCAATAGATAATTTTGACTTTACCGAGATGATGAGAAAGGCAAATCCTGAGAGGTACAAAAACTCGTTTCAATTTATACTGTGCTTTAAAAACAGGAGGGGGCATAACCAATGGCAACGCTTGAATGACCCCTTTTGATTTTGATGGGGCTACAGACATCACGACAGTATGTTGCATAATTATCCATACAGATGGCTGATTTTTTGTGCATGCTATTTACCAACAACTGGCTACAAATCATGGTGCAGCTTAGTCTTTTGTAAAAGACTATGATTCGAGTCAAGCTAGGACGCATTTGCCCGGGCCTCTTAGTGCTGCAACTAAAGGGATGAGCTGGCTTTGGGGACCTTCCCCAACACCACCTAAGGACGCATTTGCCCTGGCCATCTGGTGCTGCAGCTAAAGGGATGAGCTGGCCTTTGGGGACCTTCCACAACACCACCTAAGGACGCATTTGCCCTGGCCTGTTAGTGCTGCCGCTAAAGGGATGAGCAGGACTTTGGGGACCTTCCCCAGCACAACCTAAGGACGCATTTGCCCTGGCCGTTTAGTGCTGCAGCTAAAGGGATGAGTTGGCCTTTGGGAACCTTCCCCAACACCACCTGTCAATCAGTCTTTGGGGGCAACTCCAGGTGTTGCCCTGTAGCGATGCCAGTAGAAGGAGTGATAAACAACCCGAAATATTACATTTTTAAACACGTGTGTGTTGTTCGTGTATGCTGATAAAATCCTTTTGACTGAGAGAGTGAGGATTGATTAATTGATTGATGTTGCTTATAGCCCCGCCGACTGCTACGGCCATGTCAGGGCTGTCACCACGTCAAGATTTGAGCACAGGAGATCAGTTTAAAATCCGACCACGTGATATCACAGTTAAAAATATACAATTAAAAACGTAAAGATTTGAAACAAAAGTTAAAAAAAAGGATTAAAATTTAGTCGTGTCTAAAAACCTTACACAGTTAACCCCTTGACTGCCAGAGAAAATGAAAGAAAAATTCATTGGGCAAATCATGCCATGAAAAAGACAACTGATAGAGACAATCTGGTGAAATGGTCTGGGGATAAAACTCTCTTGACTGTGTTAGAGCAAAAGCCACCATATCAGGGTTATTCCTCTTCATCTGATGACATCATCAGTGATGTCATCAGGTCAGTACGTGATACGTTGGTGGCAGTCAAGGGGTTAAAAGCTTACAATTGATGTTTTAAAACTTAACACGACTTTTTATACCTTATCAAACATATTCACTTCTAAAAATCATGTCTGGCGGCACATCACGGAACAGCACCTTCATTGATTCTGCCGTGTAGTATTTTCTTCTGGTGTCATAGAGGTCCCAACAATCAAGGAGAATGTGTTCGATTGAGACACGAGCGTCGCACGGCACACAGTTGGGAGGGTCTTCTCCCTTCAACAGAAACGCATGCGTAAAGTGTGAGTGTCCCGTGTGTAACCGACAGTGAGGATGTGTGCAGGGCAAGGCATCTCTGCAATGAGCAAAGTTCAGTCCACTCATTCGGACTAGCAGAATAGCAGCTGCCTCCTCGGCTATCTGGCAGTCATTGTCAGGAACGACAGACTGGTATAGGACTGCATAGCCCTTTCCAGCTTCCCTTTCAGTTTGTAACCAGTTGACTGGTAGATACCTTACCATATTGCTCCCTTTCAGTTTGTAACCAGTTGACTGGTAGATACCTTACCATATTGCTTCCCTTACGGTTTGCAACCAGTTGACTGGTAGATACCTTACCATATTGCTTCCCTTACGGTTTGCAACCAGTTGACTGGTAGATACCTTACCATATTGCTTCCCTTACGGTTTGCAACCAGTTGACTGGTAGATACCTGACCATATTGCTTCCCTTACGGTTTGTAACCAGATACCTTACCATATTGCCCCCTTTCTTTCAAGGTGCCATGATCCAGTGATTGACAGGAATGTTCATTCTTTCATTCTGTGTTCTGGTTCACTGGCAGATCACGGTCTTCATTGATTAGTTCCGTGTCATCGGCTGACTGATTTTCTGTCAGTGATCGATTCATTTGTGATTGATTTCCCTTCGCTCTCAACTCAACTGCGTGCTGACATTTCATAACATTGTTGCACCATACTGTCTATACTCGTTCCCGTTTCTTTCTTCTTTTTGTTTCACTTCCTACCTTTTTTGCAATGTTATTTACTTCTCTTTGTTTTGTCCTTTTAACTTTCCTCAAACGAAAGTTGTAGCCAGAAAAAAACAAAAAAACCCGTCGAATTTCAAACCGCCTAAGAAATAACACACAAACACACACACACACACACACACACACACACACGAGCGCGCGCACGCACGCGCGCGCACACACGCACGCACACACACACGCACACGCACACACGCACACACGCACACGCACACACACACACACACACACACACACACACACACATACACACACACACACGTCACTGTGGTTTTTGCATTCAATCTTTCTGTTTGGATTTGAAATTAACACCAAACAAAAAACACATGTCACTGTGGTGTCTTATTTGTTAAATCGTTCTTTTTGCGTTTGAAATTAACTTTGTTTATATTTTTGCGAATGTTGATATCCCAGCACTACGTTCCTTGAACGTGTTAGCCTTGCCGGTCATCTTACCACAATATGTTATCATCCTCCTCTTCATCCTCCTCCCCTCCAGCATCTTACCTTCTTTCTACACCCTGAACCCTTGCATAATGCTCCCACCCACCCCCTACCTCCGACCCCTCCCCCATTACCACCCCCCCCTCCTACCCTTCGTTACAAACTAGTTTTTTTTAATCATATCCCATACTAAAAATGTTGCCGATCGCAGCAAGTACCGTTTTGGCATTTACCCACTCCACTTCCCACCCTACTAATCCGTTCTAACACCACCAATCTCCTCAACCCCCTCATCCTCCCAGCCCACCCCAGTCAAGCTGTAGCTGTCACTTTCACACTTCGGGAGCTGTTTTTAGACAGCCAACTACAACAGCAGCCTAAATCCCGTTCCCCAACCAGCGCAAGGAATCAAGGCGCCCCAGCTAACTACGACTGTTACTATTTAGTTCTAAGACTACCAGAGAAAAAAGTTGTCTTGATACCACCACCTTACACCCTCTGGTTGGTCCCGTCTCCTACTAGTATTTTCTTTTCTGAGTGCCCTTTTCAAAAGCAGACGGGCTTAAGTCGGGTCCGATCGGGAGCCCGTTGCCGAGCTAATCAAGCGCAGCCGGTGTGGGGTAACCCCCGAAGCCGGTTTAACCACCGGGCACCGGCCTCGACTTGACAGACCCTGCCTCCAGTGCTCAAGCTGTAGCGCTCTATGAGATCAAAGCGACACGCTGTAGCGCCCTCTGGGCAACGATCATGCAGAATTCATAGCTTTGTCAAAAGAGAGACATCAATCCCTTTCTTCATAACTTTGTTAAAAGTGAGATAACCTCAAGCCCTTTCTTCATAGCTTTGTCAAAATTGAGATAACCTCAAGCCCTTTCTTCATAACTTTGTCAAAATTGAGATAACCTCAAGCCCTTTCTTCCTAACTTTGTCAAGATTGAGATAACCACAAGCCCTTTCAAGAGATAACCTCAAGCCCTTTCTTCATAACTTTGTCAAAGAGAGATAGCCTCAAGCCCTTTCTTCATAACTTTGTCAAGATTGAGATAACCTCAAGCCCTTTCAAGCCCTTTCCTGGGCATCATTTTCTGTTCACAAAAACAAAGGTAGTAACAGGATGGGTATGTATTTTAATACACATGTAGCAATGCATTGTTGTTGTAATTTGCAAAGGAAAATAGCAGAATTGTTCACAAACAACCAGTGCCCAAACATGATATGACCGCCACCATCTTGATACTGGTAGCAAACAATCTCCTAGAGCTCTTCACACGTATTTTGACTGTTCTGGCATGATGAGCAGCAAGAGAAATTAAAAACAGATTTTTCCAACAAACAAATCAAAAGACATTTCCCTGTATCAATCCACCAATGATCTGTGCGGATGGTCTGTCGACAATTCATACTTGTCCTTATCTGGTCTTTTTCCTTCAGGATTCCAGAGTGGAACTTACTTGACGAATTAGGACGATGGACATCTAGCATTAGCATAATGAAGCAGACAGACCAGCAGACATCTCTATAATTATGACTGGCCTTTGGTTAGTCCCTCCTCTGACTTCATCTATGTCATCTTGAACCATTTGATGCCCAGGGCAAGATATACAGAAACAGAAAAAGATCAAAAGAATCCACATCTTCTTTTGGCTTGTTTTCAAAAGCCATGTGTCTTGTGTTGTCTAGTAATGGTGATAACAAACGCCATGTGTCTTGTGTTGTCTAGTAATGGTGATAACAAACGCCATGTGTCTTGTGTTGTCTAGTAATGGTGATAACAAAAGCCATGTGTCTTGTGTTGTCTAGTAATGGTGATAACAAAAGCCATGTGTCTTGTGTTGTCTAGTAATGGTGATAACAAAAGCCATGTGTCTTGTGTTGTCTAGTAATGGTGATAACAAAAGCCATGTGTCTTGTGTTGTCTCATAATGGTGATACAAAAATCTTGAATTCATAAATCAAACTATTAGACTGGAAAATTATGATCTTACTGCTTCGTACTTTTACTAGTCCTTAAAACCGTGTTTTTGCCTTGTCAGTAAATTTCTGTGTTCTGACATTATTGCTTCACATATTGCACGAATAGTCCAAGTACGTTATTTACAAGATCTGGTGCCACCTGGACAGTGAAACCTTTTACGATGATGTGTACAGTCTGACTTAGAGATGTTTGTATCTGCTTGGCACTGATGGAGGAACCAGTTCTGCATGACTCTTTGTTGACTTCATAGAATAAATAACAACTGAAGTTTGTTTGTGTCATTAGCGAAAGCAACAATGCCCCAATCATCAGGACATTTCCCCCCCGACAGCACATTCAAACACCAAAGTGTTACCAAGTAAAGAAAAATAAAAGCTCCTGTTGCTTACACCTTCAAGAAATACTCCAACGTTCAACATTCGAAATGATTGTGTGCAACAGTGTGTGAGAAACTGGGTGGGCAAACGGATTTGCTTCCAAACGTCTATTTAAACAAAATAAATTCACAAACATTATGACATAGCAGCAACAACCACAGTATCATAGAGCACAATAAGCTTAACCCTTTCACCGCCAAAGTCGTATTTTAGCACCACAGTGATTTAACACCTATGTCACTAAAAGGCATCAAATTGAGGTCTATTGTCCAAAGACCTTATTGTCTTAGTTTTGGGAAGTAACGATAGACCCTATTTTATTTATGTCACAGAAGAATCCCCAATACTGCAGATGGATTTTGATCTCTACCCAGGTATATTTAATGGAGAGTTTTTGATGAAAAATGGCTGGCGGTGAAAGGGTTAAATCTTATACTAGGAGCATAGCACTGGCTGCAACAGACAAGATAGATACAATGGAGAAAAGAAAAGCATCGCAAAGGTGATGAACAATAGGTAAAGAGAAACTGAATGAAACTTGCAAAACTTGGTGAAACCCCTTAGTCATAGGGGGAGGTACATATTCACCTATTCCAGTTTCGCCCGTTTCAGTCTCACCCACTCCCGTTTCACCTATTCCGATTTCACCTATTCCAGTTTCACCTACAGTGTCTAGGAGGGCCTGGTTCATCTACAGTATAATTGCGCACGTCAGTCCAGTTTTATGTTCATACTCCATATGGCGTGTGCGTCCATATATGATCGAATCGGGCTTGTCCATCCCTAGCCCTAACCCTATTTTTTTAAAAGCATAATCTAAAAGGCAAAACAGATAATGACTATGTGCAACTATATCCAAAGTAAAACAGAATCGTGGAATCAACGAAGTTGTCATCAGCGTTATTA
Organism: Phymorhynchus buccinoides; assembly: GCA_017654935.2. Lineage (NCBI taxonomy): Eukaryota > Metazoa > Mollusca > Gastropoda > Neogastropoda > Raphitomidae > Phymorhynchus > Phymorhynchus buccinoides. The sequence goes on along the minus strand of CM065684.1, from coordinate 40,029,527 downwards.
TGTTCATGTCGATGGTGAAAGCGGACGGATCGCTTCTTCGATAGAAAGGAAAAGAACAGCTTAGTACATGAAACTGGATGGCGGCCATCTTGTTCGTTATCATAGTAAAGCGTAGGTGATACTGGAATAGGTGACTATGGCGCTCCTGGTCATAAGTAGGCGCACTCTAGGGACTCATCCGCTTCAGGTAATACACCACTTTACAAACTTAAAGTGAATCTGGGAAGCGGTTCACAAGATATTGATTATTGGGTGGACAGTAATACACACAAGCAGACAAACGTTCGCACCACGTTTTCTTCACACAACCAACAACCAGCAAGATCTGTCCAGAAATTCTCTGCAGAACGCTTTGGAAATTGAACATTTTCTTTACGTCTTTCCGACCTGCTGTGAGGCACATGATATGGGACATTTGTTAGTCTCTGCAAAACGTCATACAAACTTACTCTCAAGCAACCCTACATAGGTCAGAGGTGAGGGCAGGACCCCTATCAACCCTCACCCCCTCATCCACCACCCCACCACCCTCGGGTAGGGAGGGGAAAGGGGATGGGAGAGGGTTTCGAAGGAGAGGGGGTAAGGGGAAGGGATAATCTTGGCCGAAACGAAGGCGGACGGATTAAGGCGGGCAAGGAGGGAGAAGAAAAGGTGTCAAATTCCTTGCCTCGCTGAGTTCCAACCAAAACATAAGGTGTTCCGGCCAGGACCATTCGCTCGAGTGGTTCACAAAGCTTGCACGTGTACTTTGTATTGTTTTACCTTTTTTGTGTGTTTATCTTTCATCTCTTTTTTTATTTTTTACTCACTTCAAATGGCTGTTTTATTTTTTAGGAAAATACGAAGAAATAAGCAACGTGTCATTCTTGATTATGTACATACATAGACAGGAAGTTTGTGCCTAGTGTCGTGTTCAGTACTGTACAAATGGTTGGTTTAGTTGAGGAAAATACGAAGAAATAAGCAACGTGTCATTCTTGATTATGTACACAGACAGGAAGTTTGTGCCGAATGTCGTGTTCGGTACTGTATAGTTTAGTCACCCCCCCCCCCCCACACACACCCCCCACACACACACCCCCCACACACACGAGAAGCTAACGTTCTGCCATTTTCAGGAAAGCGATAGGGTTAGGATCAACTGCGCTGTTTTCATGTAATTGAAGGACGTAAAAATGAGGGGGGGGGGGGGGGGGGGGGGTAATAAAGTTCAAGATTGCCAGTACTTTGTTACAATGTTTCATTCTCTTAATCTCCGATTTTGTGTCTTTTTGTTTATGTATCTTTTGCTTTTAATCTCTTTTTTCTTTAAACAAATTAAAATTCTGATTATATTGATTGGTTGATTGATTTTGCCAATCGCAGCGGTTTTTATTTATTAACAATACGAAACTGGTGGGTTTTGTACCCTAATCTATGTTCATACTTTCTTACGTCTCTGTACCTCTTTTAATTCAAAAACTAAGTTGTGAATTGAGAATGTCTTTATCACAGTGAGACAATAAGAATACACACATACATGTTTGGACCCGAGTGCTCACGATTCTCTGTGCGTGCGTGCGTGCGTGCTTGTGTATTTGTGTGTGTGCATGTGCGCGCGCGCGCGCGCGCGCGTGTGTGTATGTTTTAGTACCGAATTGCACTCAAAGGCTCATGTAATGTAAGTGTTACCACAGCTGCTTCAGTGAGACCCTCTTAGATGTGCCAGACTTTACTCCAGCATCTCATCTCTACACACACACACCAGTAAGTCCACGCGATTCCGCAATTCACGTAGGACGATTCCTGACCGATTAACTTGTCATTCAACGGTTTTTGATGAAAGCACGCGTCATTGCCATCATTGCACAGTCGCGTTTTGGGTTCAGAGCGTCACGAATTCAAGCAACACGTTCAACGCGTTCGTTGTTCTCAGTGCGAACTCTAGCATCAAACGTTGAGGGTGTATTTAGCTTTAAAGTCTTTTCTTGGACAATGGTTTCTGGGCAATGTTGTGCTTTATACACCCCCTCATGTTTACGACCCTCAATCTCAAAGTCGGTTTGATTTGATTTGATGTTGTGTATAGCCCCGTCGACTGCTACGGCCATGTCAGGGCTGTCACCACGTCAAAATCTGAGCACATAAGATCACAGTTAAAAATATACAATTAAAAACGTAAAGATTTGAAACAAAAGTTAAAAAAGGGATTAAAATTTAGTCAAGCTTACAATTGATGTTTTTAAAACTTAACACGACTTTTTATACCTTATTAAAAATATTCACATCTTTTAAAAAACTAAAAATCATGTTTGGCGGCACATCACGGAACAGCACCTTCATTGATTCTGCTGTGTAGTATTTTCTTCTGGTGTCATAGAGGTCCCAACAATCAAGGAGAATGTGTTCGATTGAGACACGAGCGTCGCACGGCACACAGTAGGGAGGGTCTTCTTCCGGCAGCCGGAGGAAGATGTTCCTTCAAGTTTGGACGTACAGAGTGGAGTTTACTATCCTCCTGCAGGTTCCACTCCTCCTGCCACAGACTGAAAACGTGAGTTGCGACCTTTGATTTCATGTCGGAAGATGGAATGAGACATATGTCTGGACGGTCTTTCACGGCGTTCCTGGCCAGGCGGTCTACCTCCTCATTCCCCCGAATACCAACGTGACCCATGCCAGACGAATGTCAAGCTGGTGAAGAGATCAAAAAAAGTTAAAAGATCAGGATGGTTAAGGTTTCGAGCCGAAATGGCTTCCAATGCAGAAAGAGAGTCTGTGCAAATCAGAAACGTTTCCTAGTCAGACTCTCGGATCATTTTCAGAGCAAGGACAAGGGCAGTGAGTTCAGCCGTGTATACAGAGCTTTCATTCGGGATATGTTTAGAAGAACTTAGTCCGGATGAAGGAATGTACGCAGCAGAGGCGACGCCTTCTTCAGATTTGGAACCGTCAGTGAAAACCTTTTTATAGTTGGGAAGTTTGGAACACATTTCAGAAAACATCTGTTTGTAGGCTAAAGAACTGGTGGAGTTTTTTCCGAAAAGAGGCAAGGTCGAATTTGATTTCAGGGGATGATAGCGTCCATGGCGGCTTTTCTGGAAATTTGGAAGAGTCTGATATCACTTCAATGTCAATGTCTGCCTCCTCCAGGTGAGGGAGGACACGAATGCCCAGAGGTGGAATACAGGCAGGGTTATCCTCGTACTTTTTTTCTGAAAGGGGGGATTCATGACACACTCGTTAGCAGGATTGTTTGGTTCAGAATAGAGCTGTAGATAATAGTTCATGGATAGCTTGAGGTTCCGTTGGGAAAGAGACGGTTCATTTGCTACTGCATATAGACTGTGAACAGGTGTCGTGCGAAAAGCAGCAAGACAAAGGCGCAGGCCCTGATGATTGATTGGATCCAAAACTTTCAGGACCGAGGGTCTTGCCGCTCCATAGATAATGCAGCCATAATCCAACTTGGACCGGATCAGTGCTCTATACAGATGGAGAAGAGTTTTCTTGTCAGCGCCCCAGTCCGTGTGGGCTACCACGCGAAGAATGTTCATGGCCTTGAGGCAGGACGTTTTCACGTTTTGGATGTGGGCACGAAAATTCAGTTTTTGATCAAAGGTCACTCCCAGAAACTTAGCCTCGGTGACAGCAGGAATTTTCGATTTTCCGATGTAAATTTCCGGTTCTGGGAAAAAGGTTCTGAAATTATGGATTCTTTTGTTTAAGCATCTTTAGTCAAGTTATTTTAAATGGTTTGACCAATATTGAGGTTTGTGGGGAAAAAAACCCACCAAACCCGCTGCTTTTTGTTTTGTTTTATGAAAACAAAACTGTTCATTACCCCTTTAAACAAAAATGGCAATGTTGCTTCTCAGTGAACATTGTCAATGCGAACACTTGAGGGGGGGGGTACCAAGGTACAAGACAGCCGATGTCTGCACTTGTCAGCATTTTTCTCTAGTTTGTTTTTGTTTTGTTTTTTGTGTGCATCTTATCCTCCTGATTAAAAATAATCGATTGTCACATCGGTTACACAGATTTGGTTTTGTTATTAATTATTGCTTTAGGGGTGGGGATGGGGGGAGGACGTCTAGCCAAGACACGCGGAGCCAGTCTGAATCATTGCTGAGCCTCTGGTTAGTTTCGTGGGAGAATAGTTTGTAGAAACATTCGTGGCCAGGCTAATTAAACAAATGAAAAAAAGATCGGGGGAAATCTAAAAGGGGACGAATTGACTGCTATGGAGCGAGTGAAAGAGGGATTCGGGCCGCGGAAGAAAGGAAGGGGGGTGACAAATGAGAGAGAGGGAGAGAGGGAGGGAATTCAAGCTTATCACATGCATTTCCATTTGAGGTAGGAATAACATATTTCAATTCTAAATAAAATAAACATGAAAAATGCAATGTCTTAAACGTCAAGTTAGTATTGAAATGAAAGGTCCAAGAGAAAAACAGTTAGCTGAACCACAGCAAAAAGACCACATTTAAACACTTTTCTTGATAAGCACATGCTATAATATGTAAACCTACGACTTAGCTGGGAACAGTTCACATCTGTTTCAATTTCCCATAGCAAAGACGGTATAATTTTATTCATCCAAGCATGTCAATTACAGAAAACATAAACAAAACATGCGCTATTTTCTTGAATCATATCAGCATAACGTAATGGACAGTTTCATCTATATCGGCAGCATCATTGCTATGCAGAATGGGACGCACAAATACACCAGAATATAAATGTAAAACCACACAAGACAGCTTAATACGCCATTTACAATTTAGTTACATTGGTTACTTGACGAGTATAGCGGTCTGTCTCTTCTAACGATCATTCTGCCAAACTAGAAATCCGTGAGATCGTTTGAACTTTTGTTTTTGACTGCACAAGGTCTCACAAGCAAATTATGAACGTTTGATACCTTCGTTTGAATGTCTTTCCATGAGCATAAGTGTACAAGATCACACGAAGGAGTGTAAGAGATTGTTCAGCTTTGTCGTCCTTTTTAAGTAGCAAGTTAAACACATTTGTGGACTTCATCTTCTTTTCATATTGAGATAACAATGTATACAGATGTCATAAAAACGTCCAAACATTGCTGTAAATTGCTCACAATTCATACGTATGTTGTGCGTGTTTGCATGCTTTTTAAAATATTTTTTGCTTGCGTAATTACAGGAGCATAATTATTCAAGTTACGTGTGTTGCAAAACATTTCGAGTTTTGGTTCGGTTGCACCCAGGAGTTAAGGAAAACAAAAGAGACGTTTAGTGATAGTTTTCTTTTCCAGCCGTGTTGACAGTATTCAGTCAGTGGTTGGGAACATTCAAGGTGGCTAATAGCCTCATTAAGCCGTCATCAATCGCAGATTTACCCACGCCTTGGGAAAGAGGATGGCTGAAGACACAAAACCCAGACACGCAAAAAACCGCCCCAAAGCAAACCATTGGGGAGGACAAATGCATCCAAACTTTTGCGGTGACTTGGCCGATGGGATTCCTCCCAGATTTCCTAAAGCTTTTTGTCGCTACTCCATTGTTTCTGTGCATGCTCGAACAAAAAAGGACTGCTTCTCATTCTCTTCTTCTTTTCTTCTCTTTTTCTCCCCGCCATTGTGACACGCTGCAGCTCCGCAGCGAATAGGACTCTTTTGTGTTGGAGGAAATCTTTTTCTGTCTTGGTAGCGGCAGGATGGCTGCATTGTGGACTTTGACGACTTGCTCGAGTGTCGCTCTGACCGCGGGGTTGCTGAGAGTTCGCGGGTTCCTCGTCGATTGTTTCTGCTTTTAATTTTTTGTTAACGACAGTTACTGCTTACAGGACACATGGTGCAAAATCCACCACCCCTTTCTCCCTCGTCCACCCCGCACCACACCACACCTCTCCAACTTTTCGTTCCAATGGTCAACTTAGGACGATGATTTGACCGCCAGGGGGCAATCAAACCAGTAGGGGCTTAGCGCGCGATATTCTTAGTTGGGCGTAGTGAGAGAGAGAGAGAGAGAGAGAGAGAGAGAGAGAGAGAGAGAGAGAGAGAGAGAGAGAGAGAGAGAGAGAGAGAGAGGACTGCATCTCCCTCTCTCTCTCTCTCTCTCTCTCTCTCTCACTACGCCCAACTAAGAATATCGCGCACTAAGCCCCTACTGGTTTGATGCCCCCTTGGCGGTAGCATGCGCGTCCTATGTTGCTCAACTCTACCCCCCCCCCCCCTTCTGTTTCCTTGCCTTATTCTATATGTTTTGTTGTAGTTCGAATTATGATTGGTGATATGATTGATTTTGTTTAAGATTGTATGCACCATCGTATGTGATAGAGATTGTTTGTAGATAAGTTATTGTTCGTTTTCTGTGTTATCAAGGTGCACTTCATTCAGAATGAACATTCATGGTGTATTGAATTTCATCGAAGACAACACGTATGCAGAATGTGATTATAAATATCTGAAATACACACACACACACACACACACACACACACACACATGCCTTTTCATGCTCTCTTTCTCCTCTTTCTTTTCTTTACTGTCGTTCTTCATTTCAATTGTGCAAACTTAATCGAAGGTTTAGGAGGAGTTTGTGTGGCCGGTTGAACAAACGAAACACGAACAGAAGGCGAGAAAAATGAAAACTGGAGAAATAGAACTAAGGATGCGGCGAGCGTGTGTTTGTGGTTGGTGGGAGAGGGACAAATTGGTTCTGTTTGCTCGGGGCTAGCTGAACAATCACAAAAACCCACTCGCTTTGAACGAATTTTCTAAGAAAACGGTTCACTGTATAATTAAAGACTTTTTTCTCTCTTCAGATAAAACGAGTTTTTGATTGCGACTATGTAGTTAAACTCTGGTGTGGATTGAATATTTGCTTCGACCTAACGATTAGCTATG
>CM065684.1:39947662-40017662 GCA_017654935.2 Phymorhynchus buccinoides | reverse complement strand
GCGCACGCACGCGCACACGCACGCACACGCACACACACACACACACACACACACTATCCACAAGCGTTCTAAGCTGCCAAGTAAATTATCCTTTTAAATGGCCACCCTGACGGATGGGTTTTTGGTAGAAACACATCCAGATCACCAGGAAAACACCCTTTACAGAGATTGCAACACTATTTTTGCTCTGGTTTCCTAGAAATCAAACCGTCAAATCGGCGATTCCTCCTTGGCGGAGGTGCTGGAAGTCAAATTCTTTCACCCAAAGAGAAGACGTGTGCCGTCTCTTTTCTAATGGCCGCCTGCGTTTAGACTAAATCGTTTGCACGAAATGTTCGCAATACAAGCCTTTTTTAAAACATTTTATACAGATTATCTAAAGGAGTTTCGCTCACAACAAAGGAAACAGCTCCTTTTTTTTTTACTGCACCACAAAAAAAGAAAACGCTTCAATCACAATGAGTGACCTCCACCCACCCCATTCAAAATGGCTACTCTCTCCGGCATCTCCGCCAAGGAGGAATCGCCGTTTTGACGGTTTGATTTATAGGAAACCAGAGCAAAGTGAGTGTTCCGATCCTTGAAAAGGCTGTCTTTCTGCTGATCTTGACGTGTTTCCTGCAAAACCTCATCCGTCAGGGTCCACCTTTAAAGACCCACCACGTCACGTGTCAAAATCACGGTTTTCACGTGTTTTCCCTCTTATAGCTGCTAAGAAATCTTCCTAGCATAAGAGGGAATGTGACACGTGAAAGTGCGACGAGGATAGACGCTTCATGAGCTCTTGTAATCCAAAGTCTTCAGGGTGTAAACTGGTCTTTTGTCTCCCCTTCAACAAACACACGTGGAAAGTAAAGGAAAGAGGCGAACACTTGAAGAAAACAGAAGCTAATCTACAAGCCAAGGCCGCAGCTAGAACACGCCAAGACAAATTACAAGAGGACACAACAGTGAGTGTTCAGACACAGAAAACAAAAAAAGAGCCCGCAAGAGAGTAAAGAACAAGGAAGAGAGGGACCTCTCTGAACCTCCTCGTAAGAAGAACGAGCACACAACACGGGCAGGCAGACCTGTCGCTCTTTTGCTTGAGGAGGGGTGTTAGGACTTGAGCCCCAGAAGAGCTGTGGAGAGTTCCTGAGGAGGGCCAGAGAGCGCTTTCAGGAGCTTGTCGAGACAACTCTCTCTCTCTGTCTGTCTCTGTCTCTCTCTCTGTGTCTCTCTCTCTCCTCTCTCTCTCTCTCTCTCTCTCTCTCTCTCTCTCTCTCTCTCTCTCTCTCTCTCTCTCTCTCTCTCTCTCTCTCTCTCTCATAAAAGCCCATTGTGTGCTTCTCTCTCTCTCTCTCTCTCTCTCTCTCTCATAAAAGCCCATTGTGTGCTTACTATTTTCCCCTCAATAAAAAAAGTTTTTTTTCTCTCTCTCTCTCTCTCTCTCTCTCTCTCTCTCTCTCTCTCTCTCTCTCTCTCTCTCTCTCTCTCTCTCTCTCTCTCTCTCTCTCTCTCTCTCTCTCTCTCTCTCTCTCGGCCTCGACACCATAACGGCATGTTTCTCTTTCTCTTCCCCTACAACTCTCCTTTACATTTTACTACACAGCAAGAAGTGTGATAATCGTTTCCAAACGTAATCAAGACCTCTTCGGTGGCTTGTCGCAGACTCTCGTTGCAAGAGGAAGAGCTTGTCGATTGAGATAAGAGATCGATTTAAGGAGGGCGAGATCATTGAAGAGGTAAACTGAAAAAGGCTCTTAAGGTTCCGTCAGGGCATATGCTAAATAGATGTTTTGGCAGGGTGCGGGTCTAGTAGGACAGGAGAGGGTGTGGTGTGAGTGAGGGAGGGATAGTGATGGTAGTAGGTTGGGGGTCGGAATAATGGTTATTGTCCTTTGCCTCGATTTTAGTTCGGGCAAAGGAGTCTGAGTTTGTCGCGGTTATTTTTTGTTTCTGTCTGTCCCAAGGATATCTCCCAAACCGCTTGTGTGGTGGTGTGTGTTACGGCACATGGTGTCGCCCAGCACATTTTGTCACCCTTGGCACATTTTGTCGTCTGTCGACAAAATGTACAATTCTGTGACGGCACATATTGTCGCCCATCACGCTAACCTGTCAAGGATGGTGACAGTACGTGAAATGGCCGCACACACACTCCAGGCACATTGAAGCCCATAATTGATGATGATTATTGATGACGAGGATAAAATGTTGATTTTGTGTGAGGGTGTAATACTTAGAATACAATACATTGGTACATAAATTATGCCTCGGGAATAAAATATCCCCGAGCGGCAGACATGTTTGCGGTGAAAATATGGTTTTATGCCCTCTTCGGCCTTTCGGCATGTGGGGCATTTATAAATACAAAGATGGTGGGAACAATACTGGAGGCAATGCCCGGAGGCAGTGCTAAACCAGTAAAGTCCAGATTTGTTATATGTAGCAGTAACCACGCCTCGGTTAAACCTCATTGGCTATGGTACCGTCACAGTGTACAGACATGTTTGCGGGGTTTTTTCTCCCTCTTATATCTGGTGAATCACTCCCAATTGTGTGTGTGTGTGTGTGCGTGTGCGTGTGCGTGTGCGTGTGTAAGTGTGTGTGTAATGCTAAGAGTAGAAGACATTGCAGCACAAATTATTTCACTTGGTGTCAAAATGTCGCCGAGCGGCAGACATGTCTCCGTGTTAAGGGTGTGCACCCCACTGATTAAGGGTGTGAACACCAGTAAAGGAGGGGGTGTACTAATAAGAGTAGAAGACATTGCCATACAAAACGTGCCATGTGGGGTTTACGGGTGATTACGGGTGATTAAGGGTGTGCACCCCACTGATTAAGGGTGTGCACCCCACTGATTAAGGGTGTGCACCGCGGTAAAGGATGTGCACTTTAGTAAAGGGTATGTAGGTGCATCACCCAAAGCTTGCAAGGAGGACGGGGGCTAAGATTACAGGCGGGGCTGAAATGTGAGTGGGTGGGGAGGTAGGGGGCGGGGTATGTCAAGGGTCAGTGTCAACGTCAAGAGTAGTGGCCATAGGTCACAGACTCAAAGGTGTAGGCCTTGTAGTTTTCAAATTTACATTTTAACATTGCAGTTACAGGCGGGGCTAAGATGTGAGGGGTAGGGGAGGTAAAGGGAGGGGCAGGAACATGACGAAACGGGTAAAGGACATATCTGCCGCTCGGCGATGCCCTTGTGAAAATTGATATGAGTATCGCTAGTGCTTAAGGATAATGAGACATTTTATTTTATCTCTGTCAAGCACTTTCTGCCTCCGCTGTCCCCCCCCCCCCCCCCCCCCTCCCAATGCATAAAGCTGTGTCATAACATAAGCTAGAACACCAAGGCTACATCAAAATGCTATGTTTATGTTATGTTCTGCATTGTTATGCGGGGACTGTCTTTAGCCATGGCAAGCTCTTAGCATAACATCATCAGTCCCAAATCCTCCGAAGTCGGAGTGTGTCTGCTCACGTAGCGGGGTAATGGAAAACGGTCACACACGTAATGTTCTCATCCCTTGCTGGTGCATTTCTACCATAGTGTTCAAGTGCTTCGGCTGTTGGGATGATCCCTGGAGTCTTTAAGCCAGGGTACGACAACAAGAACATTATTATAGCAGCCATGCCTTGCAGACATCCAATTTCGCTCTCGATAAATGATGTTTACAGAAAACAGGAATACCTCAGGACAGTCTCAAGAAGCGAGTAGGCCTAATCGATACAGGGTAAAAAAAAGAAAAGAAAAAATAAGAAGGGAGACAGAGAGGGTTACCGTAAATAAGAAAAAAAAGAGAAGAGTCTATCTCATTTTTCCTCTGTCAACGAGGCTACGTTTCGTGTTTGTCTGTGTCTTTATGAAATTATTACTTTAAAGCTTAGTGATCAATTTTACTATTTCTGGTTAAAGGGGCACCCGGATGGATACGTTGTTTGAAAGAAACAATTCGCGACCACTAGGAAAAAAACCTTTACAGAGATCGCAACACTCACTTTGCTCTGGCTTCCTTGAAATCAAACCGTCAAATCGACGATTCCTCCTTGGCGGAGGTGCTGGAAGTCAGAAGTTTTCAGTGAAAGACAAGGCATGCGCCTTCTCTTTTCCAATGTCCGCCTGAGTCGCTTTAATTAGGCCAAATCGTTTGCACGGAATTTTCACAATGCAAGCCTTTATTTTATACAGTTTCAATTTGCCAAAAGGAGTTTCGCTCACAACAAAGGAAATAGCTCCCTCCGCACCCTCCCCACCCCTTCACAAATGGCGGGTCTTCTGTCATTTAGGTGTATTATCACGCCTTTTAACGAATCATTAAAAAGGGCGCAGAAGTTTTCAAAAAAGAGTAAGTAAGAAAAGGTTTATTCACCAAAGGAAGTGTTTTGACCAAGTTTCGTGATTGACTCGGGTCCACCTTTAGGTGTTGGAACATCCAAGGAATATTGTTAAATCAAATACGTGTTTGATGACGTCACTGATGATGTAATATGATTAAGGGGAATAACCCTGGTGTGCTGCCTTTTGCTCTAACAGTCAAGAACTGTCTAGACTATTTTGCCAGATATAGTGGAGGAATAAAACTATGAAGGTATGCTTACGGCGTAAACTAATTGCTATTAAAGCTATTTCAATTGTTTCGATTTTTCGTAAGCATACTTAACAATCCTAGAAAGTTTTAACCACAATTAAATGGGGGGAAACAGAGTAAATCGCTAATTAAAGTAAGCACTATTTTCTTTTGCGCATTTAGCTTATTTCGATATTGTACGGCTTACAGTGATTGCGTGCGTAGTGACGTCTTGGAAAAAACACACGCCCTTTATCAGGGTTTTTCTTGTCATAATTTTTAACATGCCCCCCCCCCCTCCCCCCTCTAATTTCCTCTGGCAGTGAATGGGCTAAAAGTAGGAAACGTAATTTGTGGTGATTATGTTTTCGTCATTTAGTAAGGTTGCTGTGCATGTTAAAACAGTTTTCTGTAATCTTGAAGAAAATAACGTTCTTGTGTCATTTACGAAATTCACCAAGCGTTAAGTGAACATTAGGTTCTCCTCTAAATACAGACACGTTTTGTTTGTTTGTGGTTTAATCATTCGCTTCACTTTACAAATGGATAATACTAGCCCCAACAATAGACGATTTTCGGGGAAAAAAACTAGGGGAGAGCACTTCGTGAAAATTAGAATTGCTTACGTCCATTAGCTCGGTTAAATGCCATAGCAACAATGGCGTCGAAGCTTGAAACCGCAGGATGCGAGTCAGCTACTTGCAAACATTTTTTTTATATAAAAAATGAGAGATGGCCAGTATCCACAAACTGAGAGAACTTGCAAAATGTGACGTAAAAATATAAATGACATCAATTTTTAAATGACGCACGGTGTTCTAAATGATGTAAGTCTAATCAAACACACGAGCCGAGAGCTGGGGATCTGCCTGAAAGTAGAGTAACCCCCCCTGTTTGACCGATTGAATTAGGCAAGATCACTCCCACACACCATGAACTTACTCGCGTACTCCCCTTAATTATTTCCGAATAATTCCTATTGGTCTCGGATACGTAACTCGTGTATGTCTTGTCGTAGTTTAGAAGTCGTCTTAATTAACTCCCTGGTTGAAGTTTTCTCTGTCTGTGTCAGTGCTTTTACAAGCTCTTTCTTAAATGCTGTCCACAAACACAGCGTGAAGCTAAATGCAATGGTGAACAGGGGAAGCCATACATTGCCAAATACAGTGCATCATACAACTGATAGACAGAAAAGTGTGTTTCAAAAGCACCCTTTTGACATGTCGAATGTCGAAGATGTTTTGATGTTTGTGAAGGAATAAAATAATATTTATCGACTGCCTATGATGGGGGACTAAATTAAGTGGGAGAACGTAGGAGAGAGGAGGGTAAGGGGGGAACATGAACACCCTGCGGAACTAAAACTTTGTATTTCACATTGTATACTTTCTCTGTCTCTGTCTGTCTGTCGTTTTGTCTGTCTGTCTCTCTCTGTCTCTCTGTGTGTCTCTCTCTCTCTCTCTCTCTCTCTCTCTCTCTCTCTCTCTCTCTCTCTCTCTCTCTCTCCCCCCCCCCCCCCCCCCATAGACGTTCGTATACTTACACATATTTATGCACATACGCACAAATCTACAGACAACTCACAGACAAATACCGACTTATATAAAATCTTTCTGATCTATCTTTCCTACACAAACACGCGCGCGCGCGCTCGCACGCACGTATGCACACACACACGCACTAACACAACACACAGATGATGATGTACAAAAACCAATACGAGTTGGAACGCGAAACGTTGGGGTGGGGGGGGTGGGGGGGGGGTGTAGACTTCCTTCAAATCAAACAAAAATCTTTAGCGAACAATTTAACTTTAAACGAAGTCAACTTAACCCATTTGGAATCCCATGTAGAAGACTCACCCATCAGAGACGGAGCACGCCCCAAGCCAGAGAATACTACCCGATCCCCCCTGCTATCTCCACAATCTTCAGGTGCCCTGCAAATCCTCTCGGGTTCTTTACAGAGAGTCCAGAGCCACTCTCGGATCCGCCAAGAAACCCTAGACCCTGTCATCCATGCACAAGTTGGAGAAGACATCATCCAACTTCTTCCCCGTCAGAAGTATCTGTAAAGAACTCTGAGGAATCAAGAGGAGAGGGGGTCGCATGGAAAGATGGCGAGAGAAGGGGCAGAAGGGGGAGAGAGAGAGAGAGAGAGAGAGAGAGAGAGAGAGAGAGAGAGAGAGAGAGAGAGAGAGAGAGAGAGAGAGAGAGAGAGAGAGAGAGAGAGAGAGATAGGGAGGGAGAGAGAAACAGACAGAGAGAATGAAAAAATGAGAGAGACAGAACGAGAGACACGAACAGAAAGAAAGAGAAAAATAACAGAAAAAAAGACAGGGAAGGGGGGGGGGGAGGCAGACAGACAGAGACAGAGGGAGACAAGGAGGCAAAGACAGACAGAAAAATAAATAGGTTTAAATAACCGGGGGGGAGGGGGGTGTAGTAAAAACAAAAGGTAAAAGTGTCCCATAGCCTATCGGCCGTAGGGGCAGTAAACTGTTAGAGGTTCACCGTGTCAAGGGCACGGCATCATGGAAGGCGGAGCCCATCCCTCTCCTTCCGCCGCATTTAACCTTCCCTGAACGAATCAGGTACCCATTCACTGCTGGGTGGACAGAGAGGGTTTTCAGGCCAGAATAAACCGACTCCAAGCTGGACTCGAACCCGCGACCTTCCGCACCGCAGCCAAGCGCTCTGCCATGGGTAGGGCCCCTCTCGGAGGGGTGGGGGGTGGGGTGGGGGGGGGGGTGGTATATGAATCGTAAAAAGAGGAAAGAAGTTAGTCATGTGCAGGCGAAAACGAAGAAGCAAGGAAAGCTGATGATCAAAGTAATAGAAGCCTAAACCATGGATCCTATATTTACACGTAGTGTCCATGCCTAAACCTAATAGCAAGCTCCTTTCCAGGTCCTCTAACCAAGAGACGACTCTACGGAGGCGTAAATTGGATCTGGAGCAGCGCGGCAGTTAAACCCTGATGTGGTTTCTTGGAGCAAGTCTCTAGCATCAATGAGGGTGTCCAATGGAATCCGCCACCCATCATGATGATGTTAGACGGCTGTGGAAAGACAGGGGTGTGGGTGGGGTGGAATGGTGTTCTTGGCACAGACTGGAATCGCCCTGGTGGCGTGGAAAGAGACTTGAGACGCCGTGCAAATGAATGTCTTGAAGGGGGGAAATGCATCATGAAACCGTCTCCTTTTTTGTGACTCCCACCCCACCCCCCTCTCTCTCTCTCTCTCTCTCTCTCTCTCTTGAGTGTTATGAGAGAGAGATAGAACTTAAGCCATTTTCAAGTTCAAGTTCTCTCTCTCTCTCTCTCTCTCTCTCTCTCTCTCTCTCTCTCTCTCTCTCTCTCTCTCTCTCTCTCTCTCTCTCTCTCTCTCTCTCTCTCTCTCTCTCTCTCTCTCTCTCTCTCTCTCAGACTCTCTTTTCTGTCTTCACATGCTTCAGGTCAGTAGAAGCGGGGTTTTTTGTCTTTTCTAAAAGCCGTAAAACCGATTATTTTATCCTCTCAAAATGCATTCACCCGATTAATACCGCATTTAGTCGCAATGTTCGAGTGGTTTCTGTACTTCTGGAAGATCTAGTGTAGCAAACTAAAAGTCCTGCAATCAATTGATCGATCAAGTCAGTCATCACTATCAAACTACCGAGATGGCACGTTTTTGCATGGAAAGAGGTAGAACTATGTAAAGACGACAGGAAGGGAACTTCTTCTTCTTCTGCGTTCCCAGGCCATATGGCCATAATGGGTAAGGTACATATGTGTCCGGTTTTCAGTTTTCACTGGTCTCCCCGCTGCGTACAGCCGACACATTCCAATTTCGGAGCAGCTCAAGAGAAAAATGATTTGGAAGATTCTTTTGGAAAAAAAAGCCAGGGCAATGGGCCAATAAGTCAGAAAGATAGTAGATGACAGAAAGCAAAGGGAAAAGGCAGAAGCAAAGAGAGTGGCAGATTAGAGGAAGTTACAAGCACATAACTTCCAGAAGGTGGGGAAACTATTTTTACGAAAGAACCCCCGGTATCCCCACGGGGACGAAGGGAACGGTGGGAATGGGGGACGGAAGGGCACAATGATAGGAAAAGAAAGGTCGTGAAGAAGGGGGAGTGTGTGTGTGGGGGGGGGGGGGGAGGACGAGGGGAGGGGGCAGGGGTAGAGTGGTGAGAGAGGGCGCCCGATCTGTCTTGGGACATGAAAAGGACCGGGGACAACTCGGCTAACCACAGTTGACAGCGGCCGACACAGGACGCGCCTGCCGCCTGTCATGTGGATTAGTCCCACTGATCATCTACCCCTCCCCCTACCACCACCCCCCTCCCATGTCTACACCCCCACCCCCTCTCCTTGCGAATGTGTCTCTCCCGTGTCTTCCTTTCTCCGAGTGTCTTGTAATAATACTGTGATCAGTCATTGACACCAATACAAAGATGATTTTGACTTGACCTAACAGTAGAATCTAGAACCGTGATCAGGACTGCTTCTGTTTCCCAGTTCCTTCGATCGTATGCATAACAACATTTCCAGTTCCTTCGATCGATTGCATAACAAAATTCAGACTCTTTGCAAACTTAGTTTTGCCTATCCGTTCTGAATTGTTGTCAATCCTTCGTTTGTTGACTAATGTTATATTACTTTCAATGCGTTATTCACAAGCAAACAGACAGAACGGAAAAATGGCCCTCCATCTAAAACAACAACTCCATACTCATTACGATAAAGCAATGGTCAGTGCATGTGATCAGCAACCCTCTTGAAGAAAAATACAATGACCTCCTCCCTCCCCCCCCCCCCCCCAATAAAAAAGAAGAAACAATCCATAATCCTTTTTGTTTTGGGGGGGGGGGTATGGGTGGGGGGGGGGGGAGAAGGGGAGGGGAACAATGGTCATTGCGTGTGATCGGCACCCTTCTTGTGAATCAAATAGTTTATCAAATCAATTTTATCATTGCTATTGCGCCGCTAAATTTTGGATATAACGAAACAAATAAAAAACAAGAGCAACTCCGAGCGGCTGCAAAGTCCCCTCGCAGCATCGCCGAGCTACTCCGAAATCGGAATGTGTCGGTTGTACACATACATAAAAACGCATCAAAACAGCACGTAACTACATAAAAACGCATCAAAACAGCACGTAACTGAATAGTTTTTTATATAATAGCCTTGGGGTTCGGACCCGTGATTTGAGCGCGCGCGATCATGCGCACACGAGCGCACAGAAAAATTCATGACAACTGTGTTATAGACCATTCATCAAGAAATGTGAAAAACCTGCATTGAAATACATGCAAAACCTCGCGAGATATTAGCGATTATGTATTTCGGGGTTTGAACCCCGTAACTGGCGCGACCTTGACCATAATGTAAAACTAAATACATCAGTGGATAGCTTGCATCTTGGCAAACTAGTATACCAAATTTGATGATGATACACTGAATAGTTTTTGAGAAAACGGACGAATAGCCGGACGGACGGAGCCACGCCGGACGGACGGACACCGGACGGACACCGGACGGACACCGGACGGACGGACCAGACAAAAACAATAGCTCCCCGAACCTTCGGCTCGGGGACTAATTATAAGCCTAATGCTTAACGGTAAAACCTTCGCTTTCGTTCTTCATTCTTTTTCAGACACACATAACCATGAGAGAATATAATCGATGTGTTGGACACGAACAAGCTCCTTCCCAGTAATGCTAACACACGATGTCGTTAGTCTTAAGTACGCAAGAAAGGGTTTAATTAATTTTAACCCTTTCATCGCCACTGTCGCCTCTTGGCACCACAATGATTTAACACCCATGTTACTAAAATGCATCAATAGAGGGTCTGGTATCCAGTGACCTTATGTTCGTAATTTTGGGAGGTAAGGACAGGCCCTATTTTATGCACGCCGCAGAGGAATCCCCAATATTGCAGACAAAATCTTTTCTATACCCGGGTAAGTTTAATGGTACATTTTGGCTGAGGAATGGCTAGCGTTGAAAGGGTTTTAAAGGTTTACAACACCCCCGCAAAAAACAAGAAAAGAAAAAGGGGGCTGCAGAGAACCAGAGTTCAATCTCTCTCTCTCTCTCTCTCTCTCTCTCTCTCTCTCTCTCTCTCTCTCTCTCTCTCTCTCTCTCTCTCTCTCTCTCTCTCTCTCTCTCTCTCTCTCTCTCTCTCTCTCTCTCTCTCTCTCTCTCTCCACCCAACACCAACATCTCATCCTATATTATATCCATCCCCAGTTGTCCGTCCGTCCGTCACCTCTTCGCATCAGAAGGCCTTAGCAGGCCGCGCGGTCAGACAATAAAACCCTCGGAAATCTGACAGACAGGGAACATCGGTCCATTTGTCTCCCCTGTCCCTTACCTCTAATGCTATATGGGGAGAGGGGGGGGGGGGTAAGAAGGGTTAAAGTAAAGGGAGGTGGGGGAGAGGGAGGGAAGCCCTGACGGACAGCCACAGTGGGAGGTTGTCACATTTCTGTCACAGACTAAACCAACCCTGTCTAAAGGCTGTGACTAAATTCGTGACTTTCGGCGACATTTGTAATGGCATGGTACGATTACTACTGAACGATGTGGAGATTTTAGGCCGATGAACTCGCCTAACCATAATGATGAGTTGATGTTTAATTTTTGTTTTGTTGTGTAGCGTAAATAGTTTGGAAACAATCAAGAAAATAGTTAAATAACCTACCTGTCAAATTATGTTGGTGTTAAGGATCATTAGTGCTGCGCTTGTTGTGTAACAGTATGCGTACTATACCACTACAAAAACAAATACAGAAAAAGTGCAAAAATGACGTTATTCTATTTACGAGACAAAGCAAAACAAGTAATATTTCAACAGATGTCTTTTCAAACAACGCAGAAAACACAATACTTCCCCTCTTCACAGTAAAATGAAAAAAACCCGTATATGTTGAAATATGGCATGTTCTGTTTTATCTCTTCAATAAAATAACGTCACTTTTGCACTTGTGTATTTGTGTCTTTTTCGATCTCCTACTAAGCGGAGTGTACTGTACTAATCTTTTTTAAAATTAACCCTTTCACCGCCAAAGTCGCATTTTAGCACCACAGTGATTTAACCTATGTCACTAAAAGGCATCAAATTGGGGTCTATTATCCAAAGACCCTATTGTTTTAGTTTGAGGAAGGGAGGTTAGACCTTATTTTATGTATGTCACAGAAGAATCCCCAATACTGCAGATGGATTTTGTTCTCTACTCAGGTAAATTTAATGGAAATCTTTAGCTGAAATATGGCTGGCGGTGAAAGGGTTAATAAACAAAGACAGCATCTAGTAAATTATGCCGAAAACAAAAGAGTTGTATATTCGTTTCTTGTGCTTATTTCTTATACTGGCTGCAAATAACTTTTAACTCCCAGTTACACTCATAGTCGCTATGGAAAACTGACAAAATGTGCTCATGAGAAACAATTTAGTTTAGCTGCACATAAATTTATTTTATCCGACGTAAGTTTTGCATGGGGACATAAGAGTGTATTCCTTATCAGAGGAATGTCCTTATAACCGACTTCCTACTATCCGAAGTTTTGTAGTAATAACAAAGAACAACTTTGCTCCATAACGGCAGGGATATTCAACTTGGCTTCCTTATAAGCGGAATTCCTTATAACCGACCTCCTACTAAGTGGCGTGTACTGTACCCTTTCTGAGTGTTAAATGTAAAGTAATATTGTTGATTTAAGCAAGCCTTTCAAGTGATATAAATGACATAAATAAGCAGAGAAAGAGAGAAGAGAGAGAGAGAGAGATACGACGACGACGAATGAGAATGAGAGAGAGAGAGAGAGAGAGAGAGAGAGAGAGAGAGAGAGAGAGAGAGAGAGAGAGAGAGAGAGAGAGAGAGAGAGAGAGAGAGAGAGAGAGAGAGAGAGAGAGAGAGAAAGAGAGTTAAAACCAGCGTGTGTTATGGGAATTTTCTTACATTTTTTGTCGTAAGAGTGAATGTACATGCTAAGAATCTATCTGTCCCTGTCTCTGTCTCTCTCTCGCTCGCTCGCTCTGTCTGCGTGCGTGTATGTGTGTATGTATGTGTGCGTGCGCGTGTCTCCTCCAGAAGATTGAAAATCGTACGCTGTTTTCTTAAAGCTTTTGTTTCTGTAAATGAACCGCAATGTCAACTATCTTTTATAAGGGCTGGTGGATGAAATACTGTCAATGTAATATTTTCCTACAACTTATTCTTTAACTCATGAAAGTGATGACTTGAATAAACAATATAATCTTTTCAAATGTCAACCTGCACTGCATTGTATTCTCGATGTTTTCGCACACTGTCGCTGTGGTTCCCTTAATAAAGACATATTTATTTTCTGTACTCTATATGCAACGTGTTAAAAATTCAAATATCTCGTTTCTCTCTGTCTAGTTTGTATTCAGTCACTTTTTGACTATTGTTTTCGTTGGGCGGAAAGCCTAAGACAAAATGAACACCACAACGGGAGCAGCAGCAACAACACAACCGTACCACCACCACCACCACCACTCCACTTCTATTATCACTTCTGCTGCTGCTACTACTCTTCTTTTTCTCGTACGTCAGAGGGACACCGCAGCATCCAATATGAAGGCGGCCGTACTAACCACTGCTACTATATTACAACATCTACTTCTTCCCCTTTCCTCTTCCTCTTACTAATAATAAACTTACTTTAAAAAAGAAAAAAGAAAAAAAAGAAAAAAGAAACACACGAACGAATTCATATTCCTTTGCCATCGTAGATCGGCAAAGGACAAAAATATACTACAACTGCTACTGCTGATGCCTCTACAACTGCTACTACCACTACTACTAATGTTGCTACTACTAATAGTAATACTATTATAACTAATACTAATACTGCTGCTGCTGCTACTGCTGCTGCTGCTGTTACTACTACTACTAATAGTAATACTATTATAACTATTACTAATACTGCTGCTGCTGCTACTGCTGCTGCTGCTGTTACTACTACTACTAGTAATACTATTATAACTATTACTAATACTGCTGCTGCTGCTACTGCTGCTGCTGCTGCTACTACTACTACTACTACTACTATTACTACTACATATTTTCATATACATGTATTTGCAAGCTCGCAGTGTAGAGATAGGGGAAGCAACTAATAATAATGGACACAATACTTGCCATGACATCTCCCCACCCACCCACCCACCCCCCACCACCACCACCCCATCCACCCACCACACTTCCCCTACCCCCCTTCACCCAGGGGACGAAGGTGGCTCCGCGGTCCCTCCCACTCCAGCCCCCATCCCCACCCCTTCAATCAAAGCTGGTCGTCAACTCGCCTTGTCCTTCCCTGCCCGCCCGCCCCTCCCACCAAACCAAAGCGTGATGATTGTTGCCAGCCAGAGGCACTGTGCTAGGGATGGGGGAGGGATGGTGTTGTGTCAGGTCATCTCTGCGTGTTGTTGGCGCTGGTTTGCTAGCTAGTTGGGTGGATGGCGTGGGTTGGGAGGAGTGGGTTGGTTAGCTGGTTTGTTTAGTAGGGGACCGGGGTGGGGGTGGGGGTGGGGGGGGGGGGGGGGGTCAGTATGATTTCAGTTCCGGGTGCCTGTGTGACTTTACAGCTCGTTTTCCTCAGTACACAAAGTGAAAGGAAAAGTATGTTTTTTTGTTTTGTTTGTGTGTTTGTAGTTATAGTTAGTGACTATTTTGTTTCTACTAGAACCAATTTGTAAATATCAAACTTGGTATAGGGATTGACAACTAATGTTTAAATGTCCTTTCAATGTTAAAAACACTTTGTTGACCTTGAAACTTCAAAGCTTCACTTTAGTTCAATGCCAATATTTTTCACATCTTCGAACCTACAGGTCCTAAAGGCCGTGCTTTCACATCCGACTTCAGTCGTACGACTAACCAACTGTGATGTATGTTAGGCATGTATCTGATAAAACACTACTGTCTACATGAATCTGATGAAATGCTACTAGTTTTATTGACTGCACTGATGTAGACTGATATACACGAATCATTATGAAATATCTGTATTTTCCAAGAATCTGATTATCAGATTAGTGTTTTGGTTTCAACATGAATATAGTGAACGAAACTAGGCTTTGTGTTATTTTATTATATTCGTGTAGACAGTCGCATTTAATTCCTCCGAAGTCGGAGTGTAGCTGCCCACGTGGCGGGGTAATAAAAAACGGCCACACACGTAATGTTCTCACTCGTAGCTGGTGCATTTTTACCATTGTGTTCAAGTGCTTCGGCTGTTGGGATGATCCCTGGAGTCTTTTAGCCAGGGTACGACAAGAAGAAGAAGAGGTCGCATTTAATCAGACCCATGTCCCACAGACGCAGTCACAGTTGGGTAGACGCACGACTGGGGTTGGATGTGTAGAGCACGGCCTTAGCTTGCCAAGTGGGAAATATTGGTTTAATTTAACCCTTTCATCGCCACTGTCGCCACAATGATTTAACACCCATGTCACTAAAAGCCATCAAATGAGGGTCTGGTATCCAGTTACCGTATGTTGTTAATTTAGGGAGGTAAGGATAATATCATGCCCTATTTTATGCATGTCACAGAGGAATCCCCAATATTGCAGACAAAATCTTTTGGGATGGAAGTTCAGTTTAACGTCGCGTATCGGCTTTCGCCATGTACGACGGGCTGAACAAACCAACCAGGGTATAAACAAAAATTTACGTTCCTGAATCACTGTCTTAGCCAAAAGGCCGAGAAGCGATCAGAATAATACAAATCTTTTCTCTATCCGGGTAAGTTTAATGGTAAATTTTGGCTGAGGAATGGCTAGCGTTGAAAGGGTTTTAAGGTAATTTGGAATACTGACCATCTTACACGTTGGGGACATTGAACTTAACCCTTGTGCATATGTCGGCCATATCTTTCACACTTGCGCAGTTACAGCTGAGCTCCCAAATTGGGTCCATGGGTAGATTAGCTCAAGGTTAAACGGGATGAAAAATATGATTACCTTGATGACCTTAACCTTGAATGTTGACCCCCTTGTTTCTTTGTCTGTCGCGATATTTTACAAACCGCTGTACAAAATCACTCCAAATGTTGTAAGTTTGTCTACGAAAGCTGGTGTGATCCGCGTCTTGCTTGACTTGACCTTAATGACTGTTGACCTTGTGGGCTATTTTCTTTGGCGCGCTCGGTACTTCTTGTGGATTACTTCTAGTATTTGGTATCTGGTACTTCATGGTCACAAAGACGTTTCTGTGAAATTCGGGCTGCTCCAACCTGGAGCGAGCGTCGCATCATGCAGAGGCGCGCCACCATTTCAAACTTTTTCAATATTTGCAGTTGAAAGTTTCCTTGCGAGGGTAGAGGGGGGGGGGGGGGGGGGGGGGGGGGAGAGAGAGAGAGAGTTCTAATCCAACAATGAAGAACTGCGGCAAAGAAAAAAAACACCGTGTGTGTGTTGGGTGGGGGGAGGAGGAGAGATCTTATAGGATACAATTAGCGACTTCTATCCCTGCCTTTCCTTTCTTTAACTACTTTGAGACTTGTTTTCTTGCTTTTTCTTGCTTTTGTTTTTCTTCCGCTTTTTATGTTTTCCCTTTTTACTGTTTCATTTACTTTTGCCTTTTTGTGTGTTTCTTTGTATTTTTTTGTACGGTTTGTTATATTCTTCTTAAGACCTTACAGGTTATCCCGTTTTCAATTTTCCACGTGTCAGTTATTTCCCTTTCTTTGACTTGTTTATTTCTTTCTATTCCTTCGCGTTTTCTTCTTTCCTCGATCCATCTTTCTCCTCCTTCTTCTTCTTCCTCCTCATCTTCTTCCGCCTCCTCCTCTTTTGTCTCATCCTTCCCCTTTTCACCATCCTCTTCCTTTTCCTCTTCATCTTCTTGTCCTTGTTTCTTCTTTTTGTTGTTAATGCCCGGCAATCTTTCTCAACGATCAGTCTCCTACGGCTTCCATTTTTTGGGTATTACTAATTCATTCTCCTTTTCTTTGCTTCCTAGCTTTCTCTCTCTCATATAGATCAACTGCGTGTTGTCTTTCGCTTCCCTCCCCTTTCCATTGTGTTATTATTCAGTGAAGCGAAATAATAACGTGCCGATTGAATTCAGTTTTTGTTTGCTTCCATTGTTTCCTTTCATTTCATTATTTTCAGTCTCCTGTTTTCTTTCTCTGGTTTTTGTGTGTTTTTGTTTCCTAATTTGATCTTTCATTTGTTACAATAGTTGTTTGCTTGTTTGTTTTTTAAGAGGTTGACATACGTGATAATCATGATAAGAAATCAAACCAAGCGTACGAGAGAGAGAGAGAGAGAGAGAGAGAGAGAGAGAGAGAGAGAGAGAGAGAGAGAGAGAGAGAGAGAGAGAGAGAGAGAGAGAGAGAAGAGAGAGAGAGAGAGAGAGAGAGAGAGAGAGAGAGAGAGAGATGAGGGGAGAGAGAGAGAGAGGAGGTGATGAGCGGGAGGATTAGACTCAGCGAGCTCGAGGAGAGGAGAGAGAGAGGGAGAGAGGAGAGATGCGGAGCGAGAGAGCGAGAGAGGGAGAGAGAGAGAGAGAGAGAGACGAGCGAGAGAGAGAGAGAGAGAGAGAGAGAAGAGAGAGAGAGAGATGAGAGGTGAGAGAGAGGGGAGAGAGAGAGCGGATGGAGGGAGAGAGAGAGAGAGAGAGAGAGAGAGAGAGAAGTGACCATGCACCTAAATAAATCTTGTTGGAAGAAACAGCACGTAATGCAATGAATAATTGAAAGACTTTGAAAGTTATCATAAACATGCAGAGCACGGAAGATACTTTCGAAATAAAACCGAACAAACAGCTAAGGGAAAAACATGTTGACCCTCTAAACTTGAGCAACCATTTAATTTAGTGTATCAATATGTTGACTAAAAAAACTTACAATCAATTAAACTTGTAAGTCTCTTCAAACAGGTGCAAACAAAGGCCTTTATAAAAAACCATTTTTTTAAACAGCACCTAACACATATAAGTCTTAGTGATTCATTTTTAACAATCTTTCTAAACAAGTAGACCTTGGGGGGCGGGGGGGGGGGGGGGGGGGGACGGGGGACGGGGGGGGGGGGGGGGGGGGGGGGGGGGGAGGGGGGCATCAGATCATAGCCATTGAGAACACGTAAACACCCCAAACAAATAAATCACTCAAGAAATAAAACGACGAGATGAATGAATGAATTTTGGTGTTTTACGTCCTCTCGACCCGGGAAGGCACATATGGGACATGAAAAAAAAAACAAAAAACGACGAGATGCTAAGATTGTATAGTACTTATTAAACAACACATCCGCAAATGTGGAGCTGACTTCGACTGCATAGGTATAACTCATGGCTCTTTCTATTAAGCTGTTCAGTTTTAACATATGCTTTCTTTCATAAGGTAGTGCGCAAAAAGAAAACCATTCTTCAATACCACTGAAAATCGTGATTAACTCAATCGACTATTCTGTTTGAAAATTCAATCCCAACACATACAAACCACCCCCACCCCCCTCCTAAAAGAGTTATCTAAACTTGTACCCAAACGAAAATACCTAATAACTGCAATTTGAAAGGATCTTTTTAACACATGGCCAGTCTCTCCTCAAAACGAATAGTTAAAATAATAATTAGATACTAATAGATGCAAAAGGCACAAACAAAAGTATTCTTGACAGGTAAAAACGACTGACTTATGGACAAAATAGGATACAGCATACAACACACACACACACATTCCTCTCTCTCTCTCTCTCTCTCTCTCTCTCTCTCTCTCTCTCTCTCTCTCTCTCTCTCAAAGGACAGAATGGAAGACTAGGCCCAGCCTAAATTCTTTTCCTTGCAAAATAAAGTGTCTGAGTCTCTCTCTCTCTCTCTCTCTCTCTCTCTCTCTCTCTCTCTCTCTCTCTCTCTCTCAAAGGACAGAATGGAAGACTAGGCCCAGCCTAAATTATTTTCCTTGCAAAATAAAGTGTCTGAGTCTGAGTCTGAGTCTCTCTCTCTCTCTCTCTCTCTCTCTCTCTCTCTCTCTCTGTCTCTCTGTCTGTCTCACACTCTCTCTCTCTGTCTGTCTCTCTCTCTCTCTCTCTCTGTCTGTCTGTCTGTCACTCTCTCTCTCTCTCTCTCTCTCTCTCTCTCTCTCTCCTCTCTCTCTGTCACTCTCTCTCTCTCTCTCTCTCTCTCTATCTCTGTCTCACACTGTCTCTCTCTCTCTCTCTCTCTCTGTCTGTCTCACACACTCTCTCTCTCTCTCTCTCTCTCTCTCTCTCTCTCTCTCTCTCTCTCTCTCTCTCTCTCTCTCTCTCTCTCTCTCTCTCTCTCTCTCTCTCTCTCTCTCTCTCTCTCTCTCTCACACTCTGTCTCTCACTCCCATCTTTGTCATAAAGGGGTCAAATTGCCTTGTTGCCACTCAAGGCGTTAAGAGTGGCACCTTGTTTCGGCCACGCCGCCCTTTCGTCGATTGACAATTACCTTTCGTCGATTGACAATTAACGTTGATTATTCGCAACAACACACACACACACACACACACACACACACACACACACACATACACACACATACACACACACACACACACACACACACACACACACACACACACACACATATTTCCCCGTTTCCTCCCTACATCATTATCCTCTCTCATCACCTCCTATCGCATCCTTTCAATTCTAAGTTTTCGCATTAATGTTGCACTTTCATTATTAACACGTTTGTGTAGTGTTAACAAGTGTAATCTTATTAGCGTTTCTCTTGGTTGTTTATTTCATATTTGCGACTTCTGTTTAATATTGTTGTCTAGGCTGATTGTGTGTATGTGCGCGCGTGTAGTTGTGTGCACGTGCATATTAAGCAAATGTGTGTATATATATACATAACATTATGTATGCGTGCGCATATATGTGTGTGCGTCTGGGTGGGTTTGTTTGTGCTTGCATGCTTATGACAGCAAGATGCATGGTGTGTATGTCGATGATTTTATCAGTTGAATAAGAAGCTCAGAGAGCGGTGTGGGGGTGGGGGGTGGGGAGAAATGCACTAAGCAGAGACAGATAGAGAAAGAGAGAGAGAGGGAAAGACAAAGAGACAAACAGACAGATCAACAAAAAATAGACCTCCTGAGAGGAAGACACAAAGCTAAGGCTACGGGGGGGGGGGGGGGGGGGGGGGGGAGATAAAGATAGTAGAGACACAGGGAGACAAGGAAGTACCGTCAACACACAGGAAGATCACTGGACAGTCAGAAAAGACAAATTGAAAGATGCACAGACAGAGCCAGAAACAGAAAAAGGGAAATAATTCAATGTTATTAATGAGGGTATCTGGAGGTATGCAAATTTTCTTCAAAGTGTTTTTGCGTACTTACATATCTGACTATCTAATAATGTACTTGCAAATATAATTAATATAGCGTGGCTGAAATATACCAGGTAATATTTCATAAATTGACCTCTTACTTTGGGGGCTGTGTGCTTGTGTCCGCATCCATGCAATAGAACCTGCAGACAAAACAGCCTTTGCAAGAGTAATTGTTTTAGACATTTGATTTATCCAAGCATTGATTTTTTTAAATACAAAAGTTACTTAGTAGTTTTTATTACTAACATGAATTATGTGAGTGTTGTACTTATGCTGTTATTGTTTGCAAAGAAAGTTCAGTCTCATGTTCTGAGATAAGAATGTGAAGGTTTTACATAGCCCTACATTTTCGGTGAAAAAACACAATATGTACAAGCACGATAGTCATTTTTTCAAGATGGTGCGCGCGTGCAAGAGTGCGCGTTTTCGGGAATGTTTTGGCAAGTTTTTATATTAAAAAAAAGGTAATGGAACTGGGAGGAACTAGGAACTAGAAGAAATAGGAAACAGAAAGACGATGCGAGACTTAAGACAGGCAGTCAGACAGACTGACAGACAAAACGGACAGATAGACAGAGGTAAATACCAGAGATGGGCCCGGAGAAGGCGAAAAGAAAACAAAAAGGTAGGTGGTAAGGAGAGCGCGTAGGAAGGGGTCGGGAGTGGGAGGGGGCACAGAAGGAAAACAGAAACTCTTCTGCGATGGTTCCAGAATTTCGATTAAGTCTTCGACACGGTCTTTCCGCGACGGCTGGACCAAGTGAAGAGGGTTGTCGCCAAATTGAAAGCGTCGAAGCTCTCTACGTCCTTTGCCAGCACCCCCCCTCCCCCCCCCCCCCCCCCCCACCCCACCCCCCACCTCCCTCACTCAACCTGTCTTCTACTTCCATATCCCCCACCTCCTTACACACACACCTCCTACCCTTTTTGCCTTGTAATTTGTCTAACAAGATTGGGTCCCGGGCCGCGATTAAAATGTCGCCCTACCAAATTGTATCAGCACTAGCAAAAGCACAGGACAGCACGGAATAGGCCAACCCAGCCCGCGTTTAGTCACACAAACTAATAGCAGCGCCATCTTGAGGGTCAAAATGCCCGAACTGCTGGATTGATGGAAAAAGTTGAACTTTCAAGAATAAATAGAGAAGAAGACATGTGTGTGTACGGGTGGGGGGGGGGGTGGGGGGGGGGGGACGTGTTATTAAACATGTTGGGGACATTGCGTTTGTTTCGGCCGTTGCAAAGCGTTTTCGTTGTGGAGAGGTAAACGGTGAAATGTTCAAAATTGATGATTCAGTCTGTTAACGTGAATTATTCCCCTGTCTCCGTAGAGTGTCAGTCTACATGTCTGTCTGTTTGTCTCTCTCTATCTCTCTCTGTCTCTGTCTTTCTCTCTCAGAAAGAAACATAACAAAAAGATAGACAATGAAAAAGAACGAGGGAAATAAAGAATTATAATTAAAGAGGCAGGAACAGTGAGGCCAATTTACAAGATGGGTACAAGAAAGATACATGTACTACAAGAAACAAAGGTTGCGAACTTTCCATTTAAATGGCGCAAAAGCAGGAACATTAAATAGCTAGCATACGAGTATGATCATGCCTGCAGTTATTTTCTAACCCTTATTCCCCCCACCCTTCAGTTTGTTTTATTTTATTTTATAACAATTAATCCTGTTCTGAACACACACACACACACACACACACACACACACACTACGCACCCACACGCACCCTAACCCCCACCCCACCCAACACACACCACCACCACCACCACCACACCGCCCCCACCCACGAACACAGTGGGACTCAAACAACATGGCATCACATCATTCATTCATAATCATCGTTCAGAAGTTTGTTTATACTCGAGCTGGCAGAAACAACAGGGCAGGCACCGGGCTTCATATTGAAGATCCCATCGACGAAGTCCATCAAGGCTCCTCCATTAGCCGAGGACGTGAAGGGCTGTCCAGGCGAGTCCCAGCCCACAAACAAAGACACACCGCTGCAAAAACCTCTCCCAGCCTTCCATCTCCAAAAGCTGAAGCCGGAGTGGACACTCCAGCTCGATGGCCAGATAATAAAGATGAACCAACAACCACCCCCCTCCTCTACACATAACTTATTCCTGGGGGTTGGAGTCATGATAGCTTGCTAACTTCATATCATCATAACTCGATTGTCCCCCCCCAACCCACTCCCACCCCAACAAGGTCGAGTTTTGTAGATATAGAGCTCTCTCTCTCTCTCTCTCTCTCTCTCTCTCTCTCGTGCGTGCGCGTGTGCGCGTGTGCGCGTGTGCGCGTGTGCGCGCGCGCGTGTGTGTGTGTGTGTGACTGCGTCGATTTTATGAAAAACAACTGGATGGATTTTGATCAAATTTGGCAGAGGGGTAGACATCGTGAAAAGGCTCCTTTCGATATTCGTGACTGTGCTGACCTTGACCTTGAAGTTTGACCTTAATAACCGAAATTTCCTTCTTTGGGCTATATAAACAAAATTTATGAGCTGTATTTCATGAATCAGTGAACAAAATCGCTTCAAAGTTTGTGGTGGTGTATCATGCAGATAGGGCTCTGTAAAAAAAAACCTGTGCTGACCTTGACCTTGAAGGTTGTTTTTATTATAATATTTTGTTCAAGTACTAACATTCAAATGTTGCCTAAGTGGTCCAAGGGAAGCAACTCCAGGTATTTGACAAAGAAGCAATCATGAGTATTGCCCCTTTGACAAGACGGGGGAAGTTGGAGTACTGTAGGCCAGCTCAGGTGCTTTAGGCACCAGGTAATTGCGCTGTATCAGCGCTTTCTGGTTAACAACAGGTCTAATAGAATTTGGCAATGATGACACTGAAAAGGTTCCAAAAAGGGGCCGGACAGGTACAATATTGACATTGTACCTGACCGCCTGATCGAGAGTTTAAAAACAAAGAAACCCCAAACTGGAAATGTACACGGGTTTATCGCGATTCCGTCTGCTTTGAACAATATAATATTAAAGGATGCTTTGGAACGCTCGAGGTGCTGACGAAAATACGATGCAAAAGTAATGCTTTGCTACGAGCTTTGAGGCTAGCGTTCAATGTCTCTCGCTATCCTTACCCAGCGCCGCCAACATTTCTAATCTCCTACTATCATGGTGGGAAAAGGGAGATAAGTGGCGATGGCCACCTTTGTTGACACAGATCTCTCATTGTGTATTCATACGCTTGTCTCCCCCCCCCCCCCCCCCCCCCCCCCCCCCCATACCCCCCCCCCCCGCTCCACCCCCGCCCCCCTCCCCCCCCCCCCCCCCCCCCCCCCCCCCCCCCCCCTCCCTGTCTGTCTTGTCAAAAGGAATAAAGTAGAAGGGGGTGGGATAGGGGGGGGGGACTAAAACACCTGGCTTTTGTTGCAGGGATTTTTGCAGGGTGGTGAAGAGCCTTCAGTTGAGTGGAAGGTGCTCCACTGCTCCGCCCACCTTATGAACTGATTGCCGGCTCCTTGATAACAACTACATTTCGTTAGTGGTTTCATTTCTTGCTTCTTCTTTTTTTTTAATACTGTGGACAGTGAATTGTTATCGGTGTTGATACTTGGTTTAAAACTCTTTGTCTTTCTATTTCTGTACATTTTAAAGTGAACGATTTAAGCCCTTTCATCGCCAGTGTAGCCGCTCGGCACCACACTGATTTAACACCCATGTCACTAAAACGCATTTAATTAGGGTCTATTTCTTCTTA
Source organism: Phymorhynchus buccinoides (assembly GCA_017654935.2). Classification (NCBI taxonomy): domain Eukaryota; kingdom Metazoa; phylum Mollusca; class Gastropoda; order Neogastropoda; family Raphitomidae; genus Phymorhynchus; species Phymorhynchus buccinoides. The sequence continues at coordinate 39,994,062 of CM065684.1, read as the reverse complement.
ATGTTAGGAGAAGAGGATAGGCCTAATGTTGCACATGCCAAACGGGAATTCCCAGAATAGCAAACAAAACTGTTATTACCAGGCAAGTTTGATGTAAAACTTCATCTATGAAAGGGCTGGCGTTGAAAAGGTTTTAAATATGGTGGACTTTCATTAAGTAAAAGTGATTTTGATTTATATAAAATCTATTGAAAGCTGGCTTTAATCCAATTTATAATCCGAGTTGTCTCTTTGCAGGGTTTGCGCAGTGTGCACACTTTTTACAATTTTAGTTTCTATATTCCTTTAACATCCTGAACGCTTGACCACTCCCAATACGATTTGCAGATGCTCGCACAAATTCCACAGAGCACCATATTATACAACAGCATTTGAATGGCCACACGTTTTTGTAATTGGTACAATGGCTCCCCCCCACCTGTGTGCGCATCTCGACCCTTCCAACGGAAGTGTCGCCATCTTAGTCAGATTTGTGTGTAAACAGCATCGATCTGGCATTTTTCAAACAAAGTTACTGACTAAGATGGCGGTCTGACATCATATGGCACGCTCCTTGTGGCCGGATATGACGACACGTGGGTACAAGTCATAGCAGCATTCATGCCAGTATGCTACTATTTAAAAGGTAGATTTCCAGACATTGAACCTGTACCCCGGTACGTACTTTGCATACTGCTTTCGTTTGCACTGGCTTCCAAAGACTAAGACATTCACTACACACACCTACCCCCCCCCCCCCCCCCCCCACCCCCACACACACACTGAAAGAGAAAAAGGTGTCTCGGCCTGCAGTTTGGAGGTATATAACACAACAGAGCATAGAAAGGAAACACAACAGACCATAGAAAAACGGAGGAATCCTGTTGTAGAGCCAAACAATACCAGTAGCAGTCTCTCGATCTCTCCGCCCACGTTATTTAGCATCTTTCATTGTTGCAGCATTTTAAGCTCTTTGAAAGTAGTTGACATAACCAAAGGACCTTCTAAAGAGTCCCCAATACCGCGAGTAAACACGATGAAGTAGCATCACATATTCATGAGCCGTGTTACCGTCGTAATTACATATTCATGAACTCTTTACCCTCGTGGCTAGCTGCGTTGATGTGTACAAGCACCTGCCTCGCTGTTCTTTCAAGTGGACACTCCAAGTTCGCTGCAAGATAGCCCTTATCCCTTTCCATTGTTCATTCCTTTCTGCACTCTGTCGCCTTACCATCTCCATATCTCTATATTTCACACACACACACACATGCAAAAAGGTCGCGCTGCATTAGCGGCGACGCGCTCTCCAGGTAGGAGCAGCCCAAATTTCACAGAGACGAGCCTGATTAGAATATACTAATCCTGATATCCCCATCCCGGGCCCTAATTTCTTCTTTTGCTTTTCTTCGATATACATTTTCACTCCCATTGTAAGATTAAGATTAAAATTATAGCCCCGTCGACAGCAAAGGCCATTTCAGGGCTGACACCACGTTGCATCACACCACGTTGCATCACACCACGTTGCATCTCACCACGTTAAATCTCACCACGTTGCATCACACCACGTTAAATCTCACCACGTTATATCACACCACGTTAAATCTTACCACGTTACATCTCACCACGTTGCATCACACCAAGTTAAATCTCACCACATATTAAAAAGGGATAAAAAACATAAGGTAAAACAAGATCAACGTTTTTTGGTTAAAATACTTTTTGTTGAAAATCATTTGTCAATCACTCCCATTGTAGCCCAATTACCTTACTCATGATTATTGTGTCGATGCAGTCATGAAGCCGATCGACTATCAATGAATATTGAAGACGAAATAAAGCACTTGTATTTGCATAGCTGTTTGTTGTCGCATAAACGCATTCCTGTAGAATTCAGGCTGCGCTCATCTTCATAGCATGTCAACGCAAGTGCAACGCCACCCTTTTTGTGTTGCATGCTACCGCAGTGTTTGGGCATTGGGCATTGTGACTGAGTTGGAAAATTTGACCAACGGACTACTACTTCCTTGCCACTGGATTCTTCTTCGAATTTTGTTGTCTGTGTAACGATGATATGATAGTGTCCAGTAATTTATTAATATCATAATTATGTTCTATGTAGGTAGGTCAACTATCTATCAGCTACTAACCGTTTATGACAACCTAGTCAAAAACTATTATAACTATGTCCCTGTCCAATCCGTTTCTTTGATATTTCAAAAGCATTTGACAGCGTATGGCACAGGGGCCTCATTCTTAGAATGGTTCACTAGTTATTCAATTGGTAGATACCAGTCTGTTGTCGTTAGAGGTGAAAAATCTGACTTGCTTTAAGTTGCTTTATAAGGACGCGATTCCACTATGTGGTTTAAATTTTGCTTTTGAAAGTTGATTTTGAAGGCAAAACATATGGAATTTCATTGAACTTTTGTGTCATCTGCGTCGCCCGAGCTGTGTCGGAAAGTGCCGAATCTACCTCGGAAAACACGAAGAATGCCGAACTCACTCGCTCTCTCTCTCCCTCCCTCACTCACTCTCTCCTTCCCTCTCTCCCTCCCTCCCTCTCTCTCTCTCATGACCGCGTCCGCAAAGCTGAGATTGATCTCAATTTCTCACCGCATTTCTTTAATATTTAATACATTTTTCATTTTTATGGTTTTTTTACTGGGTTTTTTACAAAATTGTTTATGCATTACATTAATGTATAAAACAGCCTATTTGAAAATTAAGATAGCGCTTCATTACTCTGCTTAGCCGTCGGTCACTATTATTGTCTGTGCACTTTTTTCTTTAAAATGGGGCTTTATGTAAGTTTTTTGTTGTTGCCCTATCTAATGATCATTATTGATTTTTATTTGTGACTTTGATAAATAAAATGCTATTTAAACCAGGTAGGTCATACGCTTTTCATGTCCTTTTCTCTCAAGGACGTAGTTTTACCTATTCCAGTAAATTGTCTGTATAGGTTCAACTGCACAGGATCCGGCTCGTCCTAATCCCATGGCAAAATACGGCTTTTTCGTCAGATAGATTTACATGGAAGCTGCTGATGATAAAACTGTCCGAACAGCACGGAAACGATGACAGGAAACAGTTCCATTTATTCTTTCTGTTTTCCACCAGAAAAGCTAACATTTCGGATAAGTCAAAAACAATCAGATGCGCTCAAAACGAGAGAAAAAAAGTGTTCACAAAATTGATCAGTAATGATCTCATTACGCGTTAGAATGTTTTACCGTTTCCCCATGCCGACACAATAATAGCCACTCATAAGATTACTTGCATATCACTGTGTTGCCATGGGGAAAGAGTGAAAAATGTTAACGTGTATTGAGACCTTAACCACTTTACCATCCAGGAGAATTTACTTCTCTCAATAATATCTCTGTGTCCCCCCCCCCTCCCTCTCTCTTTGAGTGAGTGTGTGTGTGTGTTGTGTGTGTATGTGTGTGTGTGTGTGTGTGTGTGTGGGGGGGGGGGGGGTGTATATGCGTGTGTGTGAGCGTGCGTGCGCGCGTGCATGCGATAGATTGAAGCACACGCAATGTGGTGATAGAAACAAAGGGAGGTCATCTGATCAACGATAGCCGAACCCTGGCTGAACAGTTGAAGTGGCCACTTCCCTTGCTTATCTGACCCCCACCCTCTCTCTGTCTCTTCATCCTCATCCCCCCACTTGCACCCCCTCCTCCACCTCAAACTCGTACCCCCCACACACACACTTTTTCTCCTCTCACCCCCCCCCCCCCTCCTCTTTGTCCTTAGCTCCTTACCTTACCTGACACCACCACATCGCCAATGTGACCCTATTCTAAATGTGTCACAGAGAAATCCCACAATATTGGAGACAAAATCTTTTCTGTAGCCAAGTAAGTTTAACGGAAACTGCTGGCTCAAAGATGGCTGGCGGTGAAAGGGTTAACCATCCCCCTCTACCCCCCCCCCCCCCCACCACTGAAAAACGTAAAACTAAATATAAGCCACTGCCACCATTTATTAACCTACACCATTTTGTAGACCTCCCTCTCCAACCCATCGTGCCCTTCTTAACCAGAATCATCATCTCTTTCCGTATCCAGTTTTCTTCTTTTTTTTGAATGGGTGTTTTAGGACTATTTTATATATATAGGCTTATATTATGGAGACGGGTAGTGACGCATGGAGTTAGAAAGATATCAAGATAGGTGATTAAAATTTGGAAGGGAGGGGGAGGAGGTTCGGTGAGGTGGTGGTGGTGGGTGTTAATTAAAGAGGAGGAAAGCAGGAGGGTACGAACAGGGCGAAATGAGAGAGAGAGAGAGAGAGAGAGAGAGAGAGAGAGAGAGAGAGAGAGAGAGAGAGAGAGAGAGAGAGAGAGAGAGAGAGAGGTGGGGGGGGGGGAGGATGATGATGATGATACGAATATACGAATTTATTCTTTCTTCTTCTTTCTTTTTTTTTACCAGATACGTAGGACACAAGTGGAATGTAATGTTGCAGAAAATGATGAGAAAACAAAAGTGAGAAGAAAGACATTTAAAAAACAATGTAGATTAACCCTTTCACCGCCAATGTCACATTTTTGCACCATAATGATTTATACCCATGTCATAAAAAGCCATGAAATCTGGGTCTGTTGTCCAACGATCTTGTGTTCTTGATTTGAAGAGGTAAGGATAGGCCTTATTTTAAACATGTCACAGAGGAATTGCCAAGATTGCAGACAAAATCTTTTCTGTATTCATGCAAGTTTAATCGAAAAAGTTGGCTAAAAAATGGCTGGCGGTGAAAGGGTTAAAAAGGAGGAGGAGGTGGAGAATCAATTATTTTTTTAAAATGAACACGAGAGTTATAAACGTGAGCAAATCAGGACGACATACATTTTCGAGCGAATGCTGTACAGGGCTAAAATAAAAAAAATTTAAACCACCACATTTTAAAACATTTACGTAGTCAAAATATATGGGAATACGCTGTCGATATCTTTAAGATTCGTGTCCTTAACACTGTCGTGGTTGGGTTTATCTGTGATGTACTGTCATAAATCTTATATTCCCTGTTTTATTAAAAAGACGGTTGGTTGTTGTTTTTTAATATAAAGTCTAGCACACTGTGAAACAAGCAGTCATAGCGGAGTATCTATTTTTCTTCGATTATCTACTCTCTTCGAGAAAATAAAGTGTTTGATAAATAAGCTTAGTTCCATTGATACCAAAAAATCCAGAATAAATATAGAATCGGAAACCATACGAAAGCGCGCAAACTCCGGCTGTTTATATGACACTGGTTTTGTTAGGTTTTGTGCGTCTATTACCAGCCGCACAAGTGAGGCGAAAGCTGCTTATTAATCATCCAGTGTCGAAGCAGTGTTTTCATGACTGTCTGTTCCTGACTACCATTTATCCGACTATCTATCTAACACGATAGCGTTTGAACGGAGGGACCTTGGACACTCACATTTTGCATGCGGATTGGTAGTTCAAAGTTCAAAGCTAGGCCAAGTTCGAAGGTCATTGGTCAAAGATCAAGGTCACTGGAGCCGAAAATGCCGTCACGCCGCTGGTTGTTGATCCAGTGTTTTCGGGGGAGTTTGTCTATTTTGTTCTCGGCTGGCTTACTATGTTAAGACGATAGTGTTTGAACGGGGGGACATAAGAAGAAGGAGGCCGACAACACGCTTCGAGAAGAGATTCGGACGACAATGGAACGTTTTTGAAAATGTCACGAAGGTCTACACACGCTGTCCCAGCTCAGAGAGCTGTGATTACAACAAGAACATAATATCCGTACTTCTACTACTGCTCTCCACTGTCACCGTCTACAGATTGTTTTGGCGTGTGTGCTGTTTGCACTACTTTTGTTGCTACTGGCCTGCTGCTGCTGGTGGTCAAAGGGTTAATAGTGACGATGACGACGAGCCCCGTCGACAACTAAGGCCATGTCAGGGCTGTCACCACGTTGAATCTTACCACGTATCAAAAAGGAATTTAAAAAAAAACAAGGTAAAAATCAAATCAAAGTTTTATGTTAAAATACATTTGTTAAAAAATTCATCAGTAAATAAAAAACTTAGCAAGTAAAAACATGACACGTCTAGAATTAAAAACATCGACGGTGATGATGACGAAGAAGATGGTGATGAGTTAAGGCCATGTCAGGGCTGTCACCACGTTGAATCTTACCACGTATCAAAAAGGAATTTTAAAAAAACACAAGGTAAAAATCAAATCAAAGTTTTAGGTTAAAATACTTTTGTTAAAAAATTCATCAGTAAATAAAAAAACTTAGCAAGTAAAAACATGACACGTCTAGAATTAAAAACATCGACGGTGATGATGACGAAGAAGATGGTGATGAGTATGATGTTTTCAAAGGGCGAACAGGGAAATAGAAATACTATAATTGACAGTGTCGATTAATAAAGACAGTGTCGTTTCCTGAAAAAGTGTGTTTATTGTACACTTTAAAGCGGAGAGTAGATTGGAAGTAAAATGCTGGGTGGTTGGGTGGAGGTATGGGGTGCTAGACAGGGTGCAAAGGAAGAGAAGTTAATAAGTTGTCGCTTCAAGAAGAATTCACGATCTCAGCACATGTAAGCCATGAAGTTATTGCTTTCCGAATAGACAACGAAATTAGAAATTACAAACAGAAGCTGAAGAGAAATTATCTCCTTGTCATGCCCTCTGGGTGTGTGCATTATCAATCAATCAATCAATCAATCAATCACGTTGCTTATAGCCCCGCTGACTACTAAAGCCTTCGGTGCGTGTGCATATGCGCGTGCATGCATCTCTCTCTCTCTCTCTCTCTCTCTCTCTCTCTCTCTCTCTCTCTCTCTCTCTCTCTCTCTCTCTCTCTCTCTCTCTCTCATAAAGACTGGTGTACCCCAAGGATCTGTGTTAGGGCCTCTTCTATTCTGCCTATTCATTAATGATCTACCTTTATCAATATCGGCTGACTCTGTCCCGTGTGATCTCTTTGCTGATGACACCTCTCTCCATTCTAGTGCATCAAATCTGTCTTCGATTCAAACCTCTCTTCAGTCAGCTTCGCATGTTGTTTCTGATTGGTGTTACCAAAACCTTATGGTCCTCCATCCTAAAAAACCCAAAAGCATGTTAATTACCTCAAGACAAAAACATCAAAATAAAACCTCTGATTTTAAATGTTCATATTAATGACAATGCCACAGACCAAGTGCGCGAGCACCATGTCCTGGGAGTGATAATAGATGAACTAAAATGGCAACTCCATATTGAAAAGATGACACATAAACTTGCTCGCAGTTTATTCCTACTAAAACAACTTACACCCTTCATAGATATAGACGCACGCATGATGTTTTTTCATGCCCACTGTCTCTCCCACATTAATTACGCATCTGTAGTCTGGGACTCTGCTGCTAATTGTCACCTATTAAAACTCAATTCTATGCACAAAAGGGCAGCTAAAATAATCCTTCCTGATCCTGAACTCAGTACATCAGAAAAACAAGCGCAGTTAAACATACTTCCACTGCAATCACAGCTTAGCTATAATAAAGCCATTCTGATGTACAAAGTACACTATGACTTAGCTCCACAATACCTGAAAAATCTACTTCACAAGCCTCACATCGCTATGGTTCAAGTAACTATATTCTACCACACACAAGAATAGATAAATTCAACTCAAGTTTTACTTTCTCGGGTTCCTTCATATGGAATTCCCTTCAGTCCGACATTAGATTACGCTCCGAGAGACACTAACATTCGACCCTCCATGATTTTTTCTTCTTCTTCATATATCTCGATACGCTATATTGCTAATTACGATGTCATGTATTCACATCACTGTTTGTTTACTATTCTCCAACAATGTGCTAAAATCAATGTTTAAATTGTCCGCATTTTATTGCTAATTGTTACCGGTTTCATACCATAGGCTGCATTAGTTTGCCCTGTTCTATAATGTATAGTTCTTTTATACGTGCTTCAACATATCTCTGCGCGTATGTACATGTATTCTTGCGTGTGCGCACACGTGCAGGTGTGTACGTGTATGGTTACACGCATGTATGCCCGCACAAGTATTAACAATTATACATGTGCGTATGTAATTCTATAAATTCGTATTTCAACCTGTCTTTATCATAATACCTGCTTTGCTACCTTTATGTTCAATTATGTATGTGTAATTTTATGCCTTGCCATGTTTGTATTCTATGTTCGTATATGTACCAAGGACAGATTGGAAGACTAGGCGTTGCCTAAAATCTTTATCCTTCAAAAATAAAGTTAAAGTTTTTAAGGTGGTTTTTTTCCTCTCTCTCTCTCTCTCTCTCTCTCTCTCTCTCTCTCTCTCTCTCTCTCTCTCTCTCTCTCTCTCTCTCTCTTTCTGTATGTGTGCACGCGTGTGTATGACTCTCTCTCTCTCTCTCTCTCTCTCTCTCTCTCTCTCTCTCTCTCTCTACTTATGAAACTGTCCCCCCACCCCACCCCTTCTCTCTCTTCCCCTACCTTTCCTCTCTGCCTATAAACTCCCAACTAAAAAGCATAAACCTCGGCCGAACACCATGCAATTTTGGAAAAGCATTCCTCTATTCTCTCATGCCATGGCTGCTGCTACTGCTACTACTATTGCAGAAACAGGCTGTATCCTCTCACTGCCAGTCACAGAAGGCACGGACACGGGGAGATATTGGATTGGATGGTAGGTAGTATGGCTTCTCGGCCTGCTCCTGCTGGCTGATAGAGATTGGGGTCTCTCACGGGAGACGTCCAATGTCCTGATGTTGTTGTCAGGATGCCAGAGCTAGTGGGCTACGACAACAGACACAGCGACAGCTATGGATGGATCAGGATAGAAGGAACAGTTTGGGGGACTTGACTCCGAGATTCCAATTCGGTGGGGACTTATTGGGTAGGGATTCTTTGGCGATTAAATAATTTGAATTCTGCTCCCCTTCTCTTTCTTCTTCCTCCCTTTTTCTGTCCCCCCCCCCCTCCCCCCACACACACATCTATATTGGGGGGGTTTTCTATTCCAGTCTAGCCTGACCAACACAGATTTAATGTCAGCAACCCCCTCGTGTCGCTTCTTCACTTCTTTTATTATCATACCCCACCCACCCATGTGCGTGTGTGTATGTCTGTGATTCACGTGTGTGATTTGTGCGCATGCATTTGTATGTGATGGCGTTGAGGTGCTGGAACTGGTGTAACGTTTTCATATGGCCGTGTGTGTGATGCGAGCACAAATACGTATCCATTTGTGTGTCTACTTGTGCATCATACGTGTGCTTACGTGAGTGTACGTGTCTGCATGTGCATACTGTATCTTTGTTTTTGAGTCAGTACGCATACACATTAACGTTTACGTTTGCATGACTGTGCTCACGACACTGTGCAAACTGTGTGCATAGTTTGTGCGAACACAGGTGCAGTAGGGTATAAGTGAAATGAATTGAGCGTTGCAGCCATCAAACCAATCAGTTTAGTTAAAAGCTGCCTCTGCGGGAAGTCCCTTGCCAGGGTTACACACGCTTTTATACATATTCATTCGCATCCAGTGTTATCCCCCCCCCCCCTCCTTTTTATATTCTTTATGAAGAGTGTCAACAGTGGACCACCTACAGCGGGCTTCCCTAGCACGTAATTGATTTCTGCCCATGTGGTGGAACATACAACAGCTGTCCGTCGATATTTCCACCTTTCCCTAGTCCTCTTACTTCTATAATTTACATGAAGTCACATCGAGTGGATTGACGTGACGAAACGCTCCAGACAACAAAAGGAAACTCCTCTATTGTTTGCTTCCTCTAGTTGTTGGGTGTTTTGTTTTCCCCACTATGAACGCAGAGTCCCTTTCCTAGTCAGGCAACTGCATGTTTTAAATTTCAGCAGGGTACAATTTGATGTATGTAAGAGTTTTGAAGAACATTTTATTTCTTATTTGCCATCTTTCTAAATGGGAGGTGCCTGCTATGACTCAGGTCCGCTAAGGCACAGGTCCGCTAAGTCACAGGCCCGCTAAGGCACAGGCCAGCTAAGGCACAGGCCCACTAAGGCACAGGTTCGCTAAGGCACAGGCCCACTAAGACACAGGCCCGCTAAGGCACAGGCCCGCTAAGGCACAGGCCCGCTAAGGCACAGGCCCACTAAGGCACAGGCCCGCTAAGGCACAGGCCCACTAAGACACAGGCCCACTAAGGCACAGGCCCGCTAAGGCACAGGCCCACTAAGGCACAGGCCCACTAAGGCACAGGCCCACTAAGGCACAGGCCCACTAAGGCACAGGCCCGCTAAGGCACAGGCCCGCTAAGGCACAGGCCCACTAAGGCACAGGCTAAGGCACACTAAGGCACAGGCCCACTAAGGCACAGGCCCTCTAAGGCACAGGCCCACTAAGGCACAGGCCCACTAAGGCACAGGCCCACTAAGGCACAGGCCCGCTAAGGCACAGGCCCACTAAGGCACAGGCCCGCTAAGGCACAGGCCCACTAAGGCACAGGCCCGCTAAGGCACAGGCAAAAGGTAAGGCACAGGCCCGCTAAGGCACAGGCCCGCTAAGGCACAGGCCCGCTAAGGCACAGGCCCACTAAGGCACAGGCCCACTAAGGCACAGGCCCGCTAAGGCACAGGCCCACTAAGGCACAGGCCCACTAAGACACAGGCCCACTAAGGCACAGGCAAAAGGTAAGGCAACCTGTGGTGATGTTTGTACCTTGTACAATGTAGATGAACTGTGGTCAGTGACAATGACAGTGGTCACTTTGACTTAAAAATCAAACGTAGATTTTTAACAGCTTATTTCCTGTCACCACATAATTTATGCACTTGCATAATGCAGATGACCAATGGTCACTGCCATTGACCAGTGATCACTTTGACATAAATTCCAGAGATCCCATTATTTGACAGCTTATTAGTGTGTCATGAGCATTACTGTACCTTGTACAATGTAGATGACCAGTGGTCAGTGATAATGACCGGTGGTCATTTGGACTTAATATCAAATTTTGGGTAAAGGTAAAGATGTGCCACCCCCCTGCATTTCTCGGTTAATTGTATTTTCCCGTTTTTGCCTTTCTTACCATACATAAAGCTGTATTTTAGGAACATTTTTAGCTAATAACCTTTTTGGAATACTAACCCTATCCCTAACCCTAAACCTAATCCTACCCCCCACTATGTACTGCAGTACACCGCGATTTGTCACAGTTGTGGTTCGTTGCGTTTTTCCGTCTTAGCGGACCTGAGTCATAGCAGGCACCTCCCATTTAGAAAGATGGCAAATAAGAAATAAAATGTTCTTCACAGGGTTAGGGCTAGTGTTAGGGATAGGGTTAGTATTCCAAAAAAGTTATTATCTAAAAATGTTCCTAACATACAGCTTTATGTATGGTAAGAAAGGCAAACACGGAAAAATACAATTAACCGAGAAATGTAGGGGGGGGGGGGGGGCACACTTTCGCTCAGTCGCTTTTATGCTGCGAAAGTTAGAAAAATAGGGTGAATTTATTTGTTCTTTAACGGAAGTTTACCTCGCTTGAAATGTTGTTGATTTGAATTTAGTCTGGGAGAAGATTTCGCCAAGAAAAGATCAACGCTCTTATTCCAATCCTTGTATTGAAGTCCCAGAACTCAACTAAAGGTTTCTATTGCTGCATTGCAGCATCCGAGACAGAGACGACCAGCCAGGGAACTACTTATGAAGTTTACTTCTTCACGGGCCTGCGGAGATTGGGGTCACGTCTGATCTGGGGTCGTCTGCTCTTCACTTTCCCACGCATTTTCCCCGGGGACTACGTTGCCAGTTTTCTACGGGAACGCTTACTTGGTCTCTGTGTTTTAAGGCCAGTAACGAATGAATATTAGTGAATGGAATAAAGAATATTGTGAGGAAATAAAATAAAGACTTTTGAGTTATGTAAAATGTGGGGGAAAACACATTGAATTATTGTGAAGAGAAGAAAATAATATAGTCATATTCAATAATGTTTGGAAAAACAAAAAATGAATACAAGTTGAAATGACGAAATAAATGAATGAAATTAAATAGTTTATAATGAACTAAATGAATAGAATCGAGGTGGTGAAAGTTAAAAGGAAATTTTGTTCAAAGCCAAAGTATGGAATGTTTCTAGTGAAAACAATAACCAATTTTGTTGAATCGTAGAAATGATACTGTTGGAACTGTGTTTGTTTGTTCTTATTATGGCACTTTGTGAGACACTAAATTGGAAATTGGTGAGTGGCATGATTTTATGAATAATTGGTTCTCATTTTTTGAAACACAATCGTATTTTCATTTTAAGTACATAAGGTTTTTTTCTTTTAGTTAGCGTTACTTTTTGTGTGGCTTGGATGACAAATACTTGGCTATAGCGAAAGTTGGATAATGTTTTTTTATGAATTATTTCCTATGATAAATTTATGTGACATTTGTGTAAGAGTGTGAGCTAGAGTGAAAGGATAACTTTGTTGTGTTGAAAGGATAACTTTGTTTTGCTAAAAGAATTTGGAAGATTATAATTGGGCTGTGAACTTATCCTGCCTTAATCTGTTCACGGTTGTATGGTTGCGGTTGGTGAATGAGAGAGTGATCGATTGGACACGCAGTTTGAATGTTTAATGTTTGTATTGTTCTAGTATATTAATAACACTCTAACCACCTATATCCTTCACACACACACACAGATACACACACAGACACACACCGAAAGTGAAAAAAGAATTGCACAGCAATACAATGGAAGACTTTTTTCGTTATCAACAAAATGGGGGAAGGGGGTGTTAAAAAGACGGGGGGTGGGGGGGGGGAGGGAGTAAAAAGAAAAGGCAAAGAAAGAAAGAAAAACAAAACGTTGGAAAGAAACAAGGCCCCCATGTGTATTATTAGCACTCCCAAGCTGCACTCTTCACCCACACTTGAGGAAGTTGAAGAAGTATGGCGGAGAGAGAGAGAGAGAGAGAGAGAGAGAGAGAGAGAGAGAGAGAGAGAGAGAGAGAGAGAGAGAGAGAGAGAGAGAGAGAGAGAGAGTGTTAGTGTGTGTGTGTGTGATGGGACGAACAAGATGATGGGATAGAAATAAAAGGATGGGGGGTAGTAGGAGATGAGATGCTAACACCCTCCTCGCCACCACTCACCCACCCTATGTCTCTGCTCACACCCCCACTACAGATTTCTCGGTGTCCGTTACCCCTCCGGTTTCGCTCGAACTCTCTACCCCTATGTCTCTTGTACACCCCCAACCCTACCCCTATTTATTGTATATCCTCCCATCCCTATGTCTCATGAAGCCCAACCACCCCTACCCTTATGTCTCGTATATCCCCACCCCCTACCCGTTTGCCGCCCCCCCCCCCCCCCCCCCGAATTTCCCTGACATGCCGTACCTACGGGCCTGGTCTGGGACAGAGGAGGGGTCCCCCTAATGAACTTGCTTTCAGGGCGGCAGACGTGAATAGCCCTCCAGTTGCCACTTGGCCCTGCCAGAGAGAGCAGCCAATTTCCACAGCAGCGACACAGCCTCGCTTCTTCTTCTTCTTCTTCTTCTTCCTTCTTCTCCTTCGTCGTCTTTCTTATTGCTTCCTTTCCGTCTCTGCTTCTTTTTCCTTCCTCTTCTCTTTCTTTTGTCTTCTTCTGTGTCCTCCCTTTCTTCTTCTTCTTGCTTTATTTCCATCTCTGCTTCTGCTTCTTTTTTTCATTCTTTTGTCTTCTTCTGTGTCCTCCCTTTCTTCTTCTTCTTGCTTTATTTCCATCTCTGCTTCTGCTTCTTTTTTCATTCTTTTGTCTTCTTCTGTGTCCTCCCTTTCTTCTTCTTCTTGCTTTATTTCCATCTCTGCTTCTGCTTCTTTTTTCATTCTTTTGTCTTCTTCTGTGTCCTCCATTTCTTCTTCTTCTTGCTTTATTTCCATCTCTGCTTCTGCTTCTTTTTTTCATTCTTTTGTCTTCTTCTGTGTCCTCCTTTTCTTCTTCTTCTTGCTTTATTTCCATCTCTGCTTCTGCTTCTTTTTTCATTCTTTTGTCTTCTTCTGTGTCCTCCATTTCTTCTTCTTCTTGCTTTATTTCCATCTCTGCTTCTGCTTCTTTTTTCATTCTTTTGTCTTCTTCTGTGTCCTCCATTTCTTCTTCTTCTTGCTTTATTTCCATCTCTGCTTCTGCTTCTTTTTTCATTCTTTTGTCTTCTTCTGTGTCCTCCATTTCTTCTTCTTCTTGCTTTATTTCCATCTCTGCTTCTGCTTCTTTTTTCATTCTTTTGTCTTCTTCTGTGTCCTCCCTTTCTTCTTCTTCTTGCTTTATTTCCATCTCTGCTTCTGCTTCTTTTTTCATTCTTTTGTCTTCTTCTGTGTCCTCCTTTTCTTCTTCTTCTTGCTTTATTTCCATCTCTGCTTCTGCTTCTTTTTTCATTCTTTTGTCTTCTTCTGTGTCCTCCTTTTCTTCTTCTTCTTGCTTTATTTCCATCTCTGCTTCTGCTTCTTTTTTCATTCTTTTGTCTTCTTCTGTGTCCTCCTTTTCTTCTTCTTCTTGCTTTATTTCCATCTCTGCTTCTGCTTCTTTTTTCATTCTTTTGTCTTCTTCTGTGTCCTCCTTTTCTTCTTCTTCTTGCTTTATTTCCATCTCTGCTTCTGCTTCTTTTTTCATTCTTTTGTCTTCTTCTGTGTCCTCCTTTTCTTCTTCTTCTTGCTTTATTTCCATCTCTGCTTCTGCTTCTTTTTTCATTCTTTTGTCTTCTTCTGTGTCCTCCCTTTCTTCTTCTTCTTGCTTTATTTCCATCTCTGCTTCTGCTTCTTTTTTCATTCTTTTGTCTTCTTCTGTGTCCTCCTTTTCTTCTTCTTCTTGCTTTATTTCCATCTCTGCTTCTGCTTCTTTTTTCATTCTTTTGTCTTCTTCTGTGTCCTCCTTTTCTTCTTCTTCTTGCTTTATTTCCATCTCTGCTTCTGCTTCTTTTTTTCATTCTTTTGTCTTCTTCTGTGTCCTCCTTTTCTTCTTCTTCTTGCTTTATTTCCATCTCTGCTTCTGCTTCTTTTTTTCATTCTTTTGTCTTCTTCTGTGTCCTTTTCTTCTTCTTCTTGCTTTATTTCCATCTCTGCTTCTGCTTCTTTTTTCATTCTTTTGTCTTCTTCTGTGTCCTCCCTTTCTTCTTCTTCTTGCTTTATTTCCATCTCTGCTTCTGCTTCTTTTTTCATTCTTTTGTCTTCTTCTGTGTCCTCCATTTCTTCTTCTTCTTGCTTTATTTCCATCTCTGCTTCTGCTTCTTTTTTCATTCTTTTGTCTTCTTCTGTGTCCTCCATTTCTTCTTCTTCTTGCTTTATTTCCATCTCTGCTTCTGCTTCTTTTTTCATTCTTTTGTCTTCTTCTGTGTCCTCCATTTCTTCTTCTTCTTGCTTTATTTCCATCTCTGCTTCTGCTTCTTTTTTCATTCTTTTGTCTTCTTCTGTGTCTTCCTTTTCTTCTTCTTCTTGCTTTATTTCCATCTCTGCTTCTGCTTCTTTTTTCATTCTTTTGTCTTCTTCTGTGTCCTCCTTTTCTTCTTCTTCTTGCTTTATTTCCATCTCTGCTTCTGCTTCTTTTTTCATTCTTTTGTCTTCTTCTGTGTCCTCCCTTTCTTCTTCTTCTTGCTTTATTTCCATCTCTGCTTCTTTTTTATTCTTTTTTTTTCTTCTGTCTTCTTCTTCTTCTTCTGCATTTCTTATTGCTTCCTGTGCTTCCATCTCTGCTTCTACTTTTTTCTTCCTCTTCTTGTTTTGTCATGTCATGTGTTCTTTTCTTCTTCTTCTTCTTTTCTATCTCTGCTTCTTCTTCTTCCTTTCTTCCATCTTATCTTTTCTTTGTCTTCATCTTTCTTAATGCTTCTTTTTCTACAATTATATATTGTGTCTGCTTCTTTTGCTTGTTCTTTCTTCTTCCTCTTCTTCTTTCGTCGCCTTTTTTGTCCTCCTCCTCTTCGTCTCCATTGTTATCTTCCTTTCTTATTGCTTATGTTCCATCTCTGCTTCTGCTTCGTTTTCCTTCCTTTTCTTCTTTTTCTCCTTCTTCGTCGTCGTTTTCGTTTGTTATCCGTCCTTTCCTTTCTTGTCTTGTAGTTTAGTTGTTGCTGTTTTTCTTCTTCTCCTCCTACTTTTATCTTAATCATCACCATCATAGTCATCTTCTTAATCTTCATCATCATCATCATCATCTTCTTTTTCCTCTCTCGTCGTCACCATCGTCATCTTTTCTTTCCCCGTTTCTTTCTCTTCTCTCTTCCCTTTCCTTCTTCAAGCTTGGACCGGTGACTGGTTGGACCGGGGACAATGTACCGAGTTAGAAGAGGGGGGGGGGGGGTGAAGATGGGGGCACAGAGAGAGAGAGGGGGGGGGGAGGAGGAGGAGGGAGGGAGATAATTAGTGAGGGACATACAGCCAGACAGACGGACATAATACGAATACCAATATACGAATACGAAATATAATTGGGGCTAATTGGATAAGCATAAACTTCTTACACCATGCCCTCGAATTAAGATCGTCAGACAGATAGAGAAAGAGTGAGAGAGAGAGAGAGAGAGAGAGAGAGAGAGAGAGAGAGAGAGAGAGAGAGAGAGAGAGAGAGAGAGAGAGAGAGAGAGAGAGAGAGAGAGAGAGAGAGAGAGACAGAGAGAGAGAGTGAGAGAGAGAGAGACAGAGACAGAGAGAGTGAGAGAGAGAGAGAGACAGAGAGAGACAGAGAGAGAGTGAGAGAGAGAGAGAGACAGAGAGAGAGAGAGAGAGAGAGAGAGAGAGAGAGAGACAGAGAGAGAGTGAGAGAGAGAGAGAGAGAGAGAGAGAGAGAGAGAGAGAGAGAGAGAGAGAGAGAGAGAGAGAGAGAGAGAGAGAGAGAGAGAGAGAGAGAGAGAGAGAGAGAGAGAGACAGTGAGAGAGAGAGAGAGAGAGAGAGAGAGAGAGAGAGAGAGAGAGAGAGAGAGAGAGAGAGAGAGAGAGAGAGAGACAGACACAGAGAGAGAGAGAGAGAGAGAGAGAGACAGAGAGAGAGTGAGAGAGAGAGAGAGAGAGAGAGAGAGAGAGAGAGAGAGAGAGAGAGAGAGAGAGAGAGAGAGAGAGAGAGAGAGAGAGAGAGAGAGAGAAGAGAGAGAGAGAGAGCGAGAGAGAGAGAGCGAGAGAGAGAGAGCGAGAGAGAGAGAGCGAGAGACGGAGACAGAGACAGACAGGACAAAAAGCAGAACTAAAACAAGATAGAACATATAACTTAGCTGGCAGTCAGGACCATAGCCCCCGGTCAGGACAGTATCGTGATGCCGTCACATGCCTTTAGAAAGATAAACCCTTTTGCGTCTTCCTAAGAACAATAGCGTTAAAAGACGACTTTCAAAGAACAACAACTCTGGAGAAACCCTTGGGAGGGGGAAAAACAAAACAAAACAAAAGACAATAACCCTGAAGAAGGCGTTTCGTCCTATGGGCTACAGCCAGCCTGAAAACGTTAGGGTAGACTAGTACTAGTAGGCTAGTAGGTTAGAGTAGGCCGAGGAAAAAAACCCAGTAGGTGTGATTGGACTTTAACATAGGCCTACTATACTGCTAAAATAAAGGCAGGGGACACTGACTTTGTAGGATCACAATGGGTTCAATGATTAATATGTAGCACAAAAAACAAAACAAATAAACAAAATAAATTCATTTGATTAAACAAAAAACGAGGGAATAAACGACAATGTTTATGTTTTACGTCCTCTCAGTTACAAAGAACTATATAGGACAGTTCTTTAAATAAAGTTAATATTTCTTTTCAGTAAAGTTAGAGAAAAACGGGGGAGATTTTATGAGTACTTTTAGATTTCTGAATTTGAACTATGATATTAGGTATGAATTAAGTTTTAGTGCCATGGCTCGACCTAGAAGCTGCTTATGAATATGTTTATTGATTAAGATACTTGATTTAAAATACGCCAAAGTTCTGGCTCCCTGAGCTATTGGTGATTAAATTTTTCAGGACCACTTTTTTAAAAACAGAAACAAAGTGTCTAAAATTCGTGGAAGGTCATTTAAAACATATTTACAGAAGGGTAATCTTTATTTGTCCAAAACAGTTTCAAAAGAAATAAGGAGGCCGATACTTGTAAATGTATAATAAGATTAAATATTAAGATTTGTGGGGGATCCCTATCAGACTGGGTTAAAATTTACACACCCGCGGACTCCAGAGGCGCTGAACATATGAGGCCGAGTCCCGGTAATATATTTGTTAAAAAGAGGGGATATTTATGTACAAGGGGAAGGCAGATCTCCCAAGGGGGGGGGGGGGGGGGGGGGATGTAGAGAGACCGAAGTCTCCCCCCCCCCCCCACACTTGCTTCAAAGCCTTTTTAATCCGATAGGGACCGAGTAGTTACTAATAAATGAAATTAGCACGCTGCCAAACTGGGGCATTATTATTTAGGGGTGAGTTATTCACAGTAAATTCTTGATAAAAAGATTAAAATAGGTATCCAAGAGAGGTTTGAGGAATCGCCTCGTCTAACCATACAGGAGGGACCCACCCCTCAGTACCTTTATTCAGCATGGAGTTTTTTTTTATTAAATGCAATATTATGTTCTTTTAATTTGAGAATGAAGTTATTTAGTTCCGTAGTGATGTGTTTACAGGAATCAAATAGGTGATCTGTATCAATAATATTACGGCATTGACATTGTATAGGGTTACATTTAGGTGTAATATAGTTTGTTCTTAGTCTAAACATTAATGATAGGGTAGCGAAGGGCACATGGAGGAATAATCCTTTACGCTCAATGTGGTGATCGTAGGAATAAACTTAGTTAGAAGACCACATTTATATGAAACAACAATAATGCTTCAATTAAATGGTGTTTCCGCTTTTCTTATGAATGTACTACCTATTTTCATTCAGTTATTTTATTTCATTTACAATGTTGTTTGTTTGTTTGGTTGGTTAAAATTCGGGACTTTACTGGTGTTGCACTGCCTCCGGGCATTGCCTCCAGGAAAGTCCCCACCATCTTTATATCTACCAATGCCCCATATGTGTCTCTTCCAGACCGGAGGACGTTAAACAGATTTTCATTTGTTTGGTCGGTTTCTCTCCATTCCATAAACATTATGTGTGAAAAAGAATGGATGCTCGATTTGATGATAGTATTTATGTTCCAATTGAATCGTTTGTATTTGTATTCATTTATTCATTAACAAAAATTAAAAATAAGCGCTTCAAATATTATGTACAAAACAAAATCGTAATACAGAGCTCTGCAACATTCTGCACACACCTGTGCACACGCCCATATGGCCATCGTTTCTTTTGATTTTTGTTCCAGTGCTTACTATTTATTCTCTCTGTCTCTCTCTATCTCTCTCTCTCTCTCTCTCTGTCTCTCTCGTTTGCATTATTTTCTTATTTCCCCTGCTGGGTTTTTTTTTACATTTATTTATTTAGTTTTTGCTTTTGTTTCTTTCCTTTTCGATTTTCGTTTGAACTTTTGTTTTTTGTTTTGTTAAAGAACTTTTCAAACTAATTTTTTTATCCTTCCTGCCAGTATTTTTTTCGTCTTTGTTTTTAAGTTTTGTTGTGCTTTTCATCTTTATTATAGCATAGAAATATGAAAGGCAATTTGTAGTGAAGGGGGCAGCATACGCGATTTGTTTTCTTAGTGTACTTTTTTTTCTTTCTCGCTATGTTTTTGGTGTGTGTGTGTGTTTCTTGCTCCCTTTCTATGTGTTATTACCTCCCAATTATTTTTTCCTATGGAAGACAAGACTTGGATAACAGCTTTCTGCCCCCCCCCCCCCCCCCCCCCCCCCTTTACTTCTGTTGACACAACTACCTCTCCCTCCCTACTGTGCATCTGTTCGTCTGTGTGTCTAGGGGAAGACGGGGTAAAAAGCGCATGGGCGGGTAAGAAGCCCACCCCAATTATCTCATGAAATGAAGCAAATTTCAGTCTCATTTTGCCCATGAGACGAGCGTTAATGTCTAGCATTCGTCTCATGGGCAAATTTGACTTAAATTTTCTTTATTTCATGAAATAATTGGGGTGGGCTTCTTACCCGCCCATGAGCTTTTTACCCCGTCTTCCCCTACCTGTCTGCTCTCTCTCTCTCTCCGTTCTCTTGGTATTTTTTATTTACAATGGAAGTTACCATGCAACGCACTGTTCGTGCAGTTCACTTCCATCCATCCAATCAACCTCTTCTCCTTGCCATCCGTTTCCACAGCCCTTCCCCCTCATTATTATTTATTTCTACCCACCCCCTCCCCTTTCCGTCTTTTGCTCCATTCCTGTCCTTTCATTCCCGCACCTCTCCACGTTTTTCTGCTATCTTTACACATCACTACTACTTCTTCTTGGTTTAAACGGGTTTGGGTTTTTTATTCAACAATTTCAAAATATAAACAATAATGAGGTAACAGGGTAACAACAAGCATATAGCTTATAACGTACCCGTACACAATACATTACATAGGATTCAAATGACAATATACTTCTTCTCTTACGTTTTTTTCTCTCTTCAAAACAAAAGACCACCATAGATTTGAGTTGATGTGCTTACAGTACTTCCACAAAAAAAAGAAGTGAAAATTCTTTCTAAGTCGAAGAATTAAAAAAAAAATCTTTCAATTTATTTCTCAAACTGGTTTCTTTTTCTTTTGCATCATGTCTTTTTTAAAATTTATTTTCATTATTATTTGTTTTATTTTTTATATTATCATTATTATTATTATTTGTATTATTATCCTACCTTAATTTGTAATGCTAAATGCGCCTGTTAAAACCAATTTATTGTTATGGTCATACAACATTCTGAGGTGAATGCAAGAGCATTTTAGTCATAAAGCAATATTCGAATTACTAAACCGAAGAAGTACATTTTGAACTATGTGTAGCATGTCATTTCTTAAATTATTATTTTTCGACCATGGCCCCCACCTCACCCCCGCCGCTTCCAAACCACTATTGACAGTCACCTCTCTTTCACCACCTCTGTTTTTTCTTAACAAGTTATAAAAGTAGGAGAGCTGCTGCAAAAAATACCTCAAATATAAAAGATGAAGAAAACAACCGGGGAGGAAAAAAAGAAAAGGAAAGGTATCTTCAGAAAGTAATTTAGGATGCTCCAAAAATGCAGACACAGAACCCCAAACAGTGACCCTCTCCTCTACCCGCACCCACCCCCCAAAGCCTAGCCCTCACTACCCCTATTCACTTCACCCCTTTCCTTCCGCCCGTATCCCTCTGCTATCTCTTTAGTTCCCAAGCGCTGATGGAAAGCAGCGGACATGGACACAAAAGCGTCAGGAACCCACCAAGATAGTCCAACAAAACGTGTCTTCTTTTCCACCACCACCATCATCATCATCGTCCTCTTCCCTCTCCTCCTCGATGTCAAGCTTGTCCAGCAGTTCATAAAAAGCATCAGCACCCCTCCCACCCCTACACCTTCAGAACGTTGCCACTCTTTCCTTATCTTCCACCCCATCCCCAACCCCCGAAATCCTTTTCTTTCCCCGTTCATTACTCGCCAAGACAACTCCAGGCTGGTTGAAGCACCAATTAGAAACTGTCCACACAGACACGGACAAGAAGAGGCTGCAGCTTCAGAAGCAGCAGCACTGCAGTATATAGTAGCCAGCCCCCCAAACGATTGACTGCCCTGCCACCGGATTACAAACAGCAGCGAATCCTGGCGTCTGGACAGGGGAGGTAATTAAGGCCCCCCAAGTGACAGGAGAAGGCAACTCTTGGAGGTCCTTCACACGACTACCTTCTCTGCCAAGTTCCGGCGCGCTCTCCTTTATATTACAACGGGGCCCGTGAAAGGGCTGCAAAGACAGCGTTGACAGCTTACAAAAAGTGTTGGAAACTTTCGAGATAGAACTCTATACCCAGCAAATCAAGCGAGCTGAGGAGAGGGTTTGTGTGTGTAAAAGCTGGAAGAACGAAACAAACCTTTGACCCACGAGTGCCAAGCCTGCTCTTCAGAGGTAGCATTTTGGGGTCCACTTACAAGAGAGAGAGAGACAGACAGTCAGACAGAGAGAGAGAGAGACAGACAGTCAGACACAGAGAGAGAGAGAGACAGACAGTCAGACAGAGAGATGAGGAGTGAGTAGTTGGGTAGGCAAGGTGATGGAGAAGCCACTTTGTGCCAGTCGTTTTTCCGAGCGGTTGACAATAACGCCTTACCAGCGACAAATTGCAGACGAATGCTCTTTTCAGAAACTCAACTGCTTCTGTGGCGATGCTTTGAACCACCCTCTCACCATAATATTTCTGTGTATTACATTTTTGTCTTTTTGTTTAGCCTGTGTAATTTGGAGATTTTCCTCGTGGTAAACGTGCGCACAGGCTTCGCACGTGCGTGTGAGCGCGCGCGTGTTTGTGGATGTACATATTGCCTGCTGTGCGAGTTTGTCAAAAACATGAGCGAGATTGAAACTTGGAGAAGCAGACGGCGAGAGAGAGAGAGAGAGAGAGAGAGAGAGAGAGAGAGAGAGAGAGAGAGAGAGAGAGAGAGAGAGAGAGAGAGAGAGAGACGCGCGAGATTTCCTTAACCCTTTCACCGCCAAAGTCGCATTTTAGCACCACAGTGATTTAACACCTATGTCACTAAAAAGCCATCACATTGGGGTCTATTATCCAAAGATCCTATTGTCAGTTTTGGGAAGTAAGAATAGACCTTATTTTATATATGTCACAGAAGAATCACCAATACTGCAGATTGATTTTGTTCTCTACCCAGGTACATTTAATGGAACTTTTTGGCTGAAATATGGCTGGCGGTCAAAGGGTTAATGTCAAATACTTTATTTAACCGTTTGACCTTTATATGCATGCAACATATCTCCAAACTGTCGATACCCATTTAACGAAAACAAAAATAAACTGTAGATGTAGTTTTGTTTTAATTTCGCCCCTAATACTTAGTTTCCATTGCGTGTAAAATCACGTACTAGAAAATGGTAGGCTTTAAGTGTGTGCGTGAGCACATCTACACATAATCTGAGAATGGAGGTAAAAGAGAGAGAGAGAGAGAGAGAGAGAGAGAGAGAGAGAGAGAGAGAGAGAGAGAGAGAGAGAGAGAGAGAGAGAGAGAGAGAGAGAGAGAGAGAGAGAGAGAGAGAGAGAGAGGGAGAGAGAGAGAGAGAGAGAGAGGAACGGTAATTTAATGACCAAGGCCATCTGCCCATGTCATATAAGGAAAAGATAGAAAAATCTCAAAAAGATTGATTGATTGATTGATTGATTGATGTTTATAGCCCCGTCGACTGCTACGGCCATGTCAGGGCTGTCACCACGTCACAATTTGAGCACATGAGATCACAGTTTAAAATCCGACCACATGATATCACAGTCAAAAATATACAATTAAAAACGTAAAGATTTGAAACAAAAAGTTTAAAAAAAGGATTACAATTTAGTCGTGTATAAAAACCTTACACAGTTAAAAGCTTACAATTGATGTTTAAAAACTTAACACTACTTTTTATACCTTATCAAAAATATTCGCTTCTTTTAAAAAAGTAAAAATCATGTCTGGCGGCACATCACGGAACAACACCTTCATTGATTCTGCCGTGTAGTATTTTCTTCTGGTGTCATAGAGGTCCCAACAATCAAGGAGAATGTGTTCGATTGAGACACGAGTGTCGCACGGCACACAGTAGGGAGGGTCTTCTCCCTTCAACAGAAACGCATGCGTAAAGTGTGAGTGTCCCGTGTGTAACCGACACAAGAGAGTTTCTTCCTTCCGGCCGCCAGCAGCCGGAGGAAGATGTTCCTTCAAGTTTGGACGTACAGAGTGGAGTTTATTATCCTCCTGCAGGTTCCACTCCTCCTGCCACAGACTGAAAACGTGAGTTGCGACCTTTGATTTCATGTCGGAAGATGGAATGAGACATATGTCTGGACTGTCTTTCACGGCGTCCCTGGCCAGGCGGTCCACCTCCTCATTCCCCCGAATACCGACGTGACCAGGGACCCATGCCAGACGAATGTCATACCCTCTAGATTTCAAGCTGGTCAAAAGGAGGTTAAAGAGAAAAGTGAGTGCACGTACGAGTCGGTTTGTGAATGCATATATGCAAAAAAATGAACGTCGAGAACACCTTTTGTGTCGACTGCGCCGTGGCTCTACAAACGTACAGCTTTATACCCAAAGCAGTAGAGGCAGTATCAAGCAAGAGCAGCGGCAGGATGTAGCGGCATACTCTAATTGCCTTGGTAACAACCGCCAAAATGTGTGCTGTCCTCGCCTCTTTAAGGAGACAGGCGAAGATCCAAGAGGAATAACCGTGTTGCCTGAGAGAGAGAGAGAGAGAGAGAGAGAGAGAGAGAGAGAGAGAGAGAGAGAGAGAGAGAGAGAGAGAGAGAGAGAGAGAGAGAGAGAGAGAGAGAGAGAGAGAGAGAGAGGGGAGAAGAGAGAGAGAGAGAGAGAGAGAGAGAGAGAGAGAGAGAGAGAGAGAGAGAGAGAGAGAGAGACGGACAGACAGGATAAGGCAGATGTG
Organism: Phymorhynchus buccinoides; assembly: GCA_017654935.2. Lineage (NCBI taxonomy): Eukaryota > Metazoa > Mollusca > Gastropoda > Neogastropoda > Raphitomidae > Phymorhynchus > Phymorhynchus buccinoides. Next base: position 39,969,617 of record CM065684.1, on the reverse strand, counting down.
TGTGTGTGTGTGTGTGTGTGTGTGTGTGTGTGTGTGTGTGTGTGCTTCAGTAAATGGATAAGTAAGTATGATACTAGTAAGACGCCTTTTGTCCATGGGTGCTGATAGCATGTTCTCGAGAGACACAACAAGCTTCCTCTGTGGATGATTATGTAGCCGTTGGTGTGGCAATTGTCTTCTCTCGAGTTTTATTCTTAAGCAATTCGTCCAGAGATAGGATAACTTGATCTTCATTCTTATATCACAGTCCACTTTTTTTTATGAACGCCTGTTGCAGATCTGAGACTGTTTTCATTGACTGTGTTTATCTCATGCTCTGAAGCAATGGCATGGCATCAACAATCAGAGTTTATGCAAAATGCTGCGGTCGTTGTATGAGACCTAATGTTATGCAAACGGAACTTTCACTCGTTTTTATTATTAAATTGAGTATACTAATACACTTTTAACAATTTGTATGACAATAAACGTAAATGGTAGCCGAAGTTCCCTTTTGTCCTTTCATTTCCTTTCAAAACAGTGCTGCCAGACTTGTGTTGAAGTCGTCTAGACGGGAACATGTCTCCCCACTTCTAAGGTCTCTTCATTGGTTACCTATTCAATCCAGGATTGACTACAAACTATGGTCCATTTGCTTTGCCTCTGTCACTGGTGCAGGACCTCAGTATCTCAGAGACATTCTTCATGCCTACCTCCCATCCCGTCAGCTCCGCTCTTCTGCAGATACCCGTCTCTTGCGCATTCCGACAGTCAGAACCAAATCCGTTGGTCAGCGAGCTTTTGCCTTACAAGGCCCTTCTCTCTGGAACAACTTACCTCTCAATGTCCGCCATTCCCAGTCTGTGAGCTCTTTCAAATCCTCCACAAAAACCATCTCTTTCAGCTCAGATAAACACCTCTATCCTGTCGTTATAATTATAGTAATGCTGGAAACACTGCATTTCGTATGTTTCTTCAGGACGAGTTGCATGCGTGCGTGTGTGCGTGCGTGCGCGCGCGCGTGTGTGCGTGTGTGTGCGCGTGCATCCGTCCGTGTTAGAGGTATTTGTCCCTCTGCACATGCGCGCACGAGCGCGTGTGTGTGTGTGCATACATGCGTGCGTGCTGGGAGATCTACAAAAAGTAGGTCAGCTTGAGTTCTATGAAGGGGGATGGTGAATGCAGCAGCGGGCCGAGGGAGGGGGGGGGGGGGGACAGGACAGTTGACACCATTGATTCTGCAGGGACAGCGACACAAGGACATAGAATTAGAATATTTAGATTATTATGATAGTACTGGGCTATATAATTATATTGAAACAAAACAAGAGCAATCAAATATTCATTTGGTTTAAACAAATCTTTATTCATTTGGAAACGATCAAACAGAAAGACAATTAGAGCAACAACAAGCTCGAAGCTTATACCATGCTCCTTAAATTAACGTATAATTGCACAATTGATTGAACAGATGGAGACTGCATTTAAACCAAGTAATATAAACAACTGTGAATACAAAAGAAGAGTTTAAGTGTGAACAAAATAGAAGTAATAATAATAATAATAATAATAATAATTATAATAATAATAATAAATCAACCAATAAATTTACAAATTTGTAAATTTGGGAGAGACCAAGGGGAAACAAAACAATAAATGATCAATAGCACATGAAAAACAAAACAAGAGCAATCAAATATTCATTTAGCAATGATATTGTACCAGAACGTTTTTCGTGGCACATTTGTCAGGGTAAAGTTGTTAACAAACCCACCGAATAGGTCCTTAAATAGTACAAATCGTCCAAACTATGTTTCTGAACAATTAGTAGATATGTTGTCAGATTGAAGTTGTTTACAAACCCACCGAATAGGTCCTTAAATAGCACAAATCGTCCAAACTAAGTTTCTGAATATGTTATACCCAGAACCATTACAACATAAACATTGACCACCTATTGCAAAAAAATAGGCATAATTATGGAGAGAAAAAATTGATTCTGTCCGGTATAAGGTTTTCAAATGCCAGATTTCCCCCCTCCCCCAAAGAGGGCAGGGGGCTTGGAAATTTTGAACCCTATGTTGTTTTATGTTTGGGGTACCATAACCAATGCAACAAAACCAAATATCAATTTTAGCAAACATATTGAGCGAACTCCACTGTCACTACATAACAACCTGCACTATTTGTCAACCCATACTGAGCTGGGTATCTTGGAGTTGGGGCTGTTGGTTTTGCCTCCTGAGTTGTTGTCAGAGCTGGCTTGGTTGAAGTTCAGTATGCTGTTGTAGATGGGGGGTAAATCATATCCAAAGTCTCTATTCAAGCTGGGTCTCCTTTCTTTGATTTCAATGGCTTCTTTCACTTTTCTTTTAGCGAGTAGTGGTTCAGTGGCCAGAATGTTGGTTTGGAAGTTGGAAGTTTGGTGTACTGTGGTTGTGAGATGTTCACAATATGCTGAGGATGCTCTGGAAGTATGCTCGTTTAATCTTATCCTTAATTACCTTCCTGTTACCCCAATATAGCCTAGTCCTCACAGCATTCATCACAAATGGAGGAGGATGTGTGGGTCTGCATCTTTACCGAGAAAAGATCCATCACTGTGGAGTGAAACAAACATTTGTGTACCCAACTGCGCTTTGGACATGCTGCCCATGGACTGGTAGCCTACTTGACGTCTCCTACTTCACCATGACAACGCAAGTGACCACACCGCCTCAGCTATTTATGACATTGTGCAAGTCAACACGGGTCAGTTGCTTACCCACCCATTTATTTCTTTGATTTAGCCCCTTGTAACTTTTCCTCAAATGTTTACATAATGCGACAGTTAAAGGTGACGCAATAGAGCATTTGCCACGCGCCGGCGACCTTGAATTTCACTGAGTTGAATGTAGAGAGTTGAATTAGAGAGGTCAGCGCAACTCGGGCAGAACGAGCTCGGGCAAATTAGTAGTCTAGTATAGTGAACGAACACTCGTGGCAAACGCCCTATTCTAGGTGGTGGTGGTTGTTTTGGTGTTTTTTTGCGGGCGTTCTAGAAGGTTGACAATTCTCGAGGGTTCGCCGTAGTCTCTATTTTGGGCATATAATACCCCAGTCGGCCTGCTCTGGTGACATAACCGTTTGCTTTAAAAGGATGACCGATGTGTGTGCCAAGAAAGGATGCCTAAAAAAGGGAGACTATCCAGAACTGTACACAATCCCAGTTGTTTCATCACTTATCGTGAAGTATTAGTCCATTCTAATCAAGCAATTTAATCTGTGTTAAACTGGATCAAGCGATATTTTAATTTATTCTATTAAATAAATATTTAAAGCTCCGTTTTCTTCCTATGTTTTTATTCTTTGCAGCATATATAACTGTCCAAAAATATAAGAAACGCATACTTTTTAAATTCTTCACTTAGGCTGTCAAAATGCTGGAAGGATGTAACCAAACTATGGAAAATGCTCACTTGCTTCTTTGCTTCACCTGTGTGTCACGCATTGATCGGCAGTCAGGTTGCACGTGCACAGAGTTCCCATGGTCAAAGTAAAAGAAATTTGAAATACATTTCCTTCTAAAAAAAAAATGGCAGCGATTTAATGCTCCAAACAAATAGATGATTTTGACAAAAAACAGATGCTTGTGGCAAAAGAAAAGACCATCTAACCCTAACCCTATCCCTAACCACGGAAAGAACCAAGAAATAGAGCAGGAGGGTGTAAATCTACATATTTGCTGAGAAATCGATGTACAAAGCCATGCACTTATACTATTTTTTTGCTGGAACCATTCGTTTTTTTGGTTGATAAATTTTAAGTCAAAACAAATTAAGCGTTTCTTTTTGGGGACAGTAGTCGAGGATTCAGTTTTCACACTTTATAAGCTTACGATTTTTTTTTAAAGGGAAAGGAAAGAACAAAAATAATTAGTCACTTATTATCAATGTGTATTTTAATCACCCCTCGTATTTTCGCATTGAAAAGTTTTACCGAGACTGCCATTTTGGGGATATAGGGATAGGGTAAGAATCAGCCTAGGATTATGTTCATGAAACTGAAAGAAGCAGTCTTTGAGATTGAGGGTGGTAAACATGAGGGTGACTAAGTCGCCGAAAAGTCCCACCCCTGGTGTAAGTGGTGGGAAAAAACTAAACTGAAAAAGTATTTTTAAATACCATCCCGCCTTCCCTGCTTTTTGCTCGTTTTTATTCACATACATTTTGAACAAGTTTAGGGAAGGGGAGAGGAAGCGTGAAAAAAGCTAGGCACTATTTAAATCCGTTGGGCTTGCCGTTTTCTCGATCCAAGAGGAATAACTGTGTTGCCTGACTAGCAACTTTTTCTTTCTTGCCGCACTATCCTCCCTTGATATGTGAAGCCCATGAGAGGACAAACTAAAGCAAACGTAGATGATGTACCCAATGCATTTCGTCATAATAACAGTGAGTGAGTGAGTGAGTGAATGAACGAGTGCGTGCCTACAAAGATGTAAATGCTGAATTGTAGATTTTGACAACAAAATGTGGTGGGAAAGAGTTGATTATCTAAGGCCATGATTTCGCCTTCATCAGACATGCGGGGCAAACAATACTACTAATAATAAAGAATATTTCATAGAGCGCGCGTTCTATGTGTACTACTCATGCATGGCGCTTTACAAAAACTAAGAATCGCTCCACATACAAAATTAATCATATCAAACATACTCAGACGCGCTTGCATACCCAATCCCACCTTCACGCTAACCCATACTCAAGACATAAAAACATGCACCTGCGCATAACACACAAACACGTCCACACACACACACACAGACACACGCGCACGCGCACGCACACGCACACACACGCTCCCCAATCCTCTCCTCCCTACCCGCAAGCACATCATTCACGCAGACCCATAGTATTTCAATAAGTAAGGCTCTGATTGCGAACATTATTGCCGAGAGAAGAAGTGTGTTTTCAGATTGGCCTTAAAGATTGACAGAGTTGTAATGTCTGAGAGGTGGTGGTAGTGGTGGAACAAGTGGTGGAACATCGTGGATTGCGAGTGTCCGTCCTGATTCATACAGACATTGAAATTCAGCGCTTAGAGCTTAAAGGTGAAGCGCTATATCAATTTTCTTAAATAAATAAATAATATCTTGCATCTCATCAAGGTAAATGCGTGGATTGCGAGTGTCCGTCCTGATTCATACAGACATAGAAATTAAGCGCTTAGAGCTTAAAGGTGAAGCGCTATATAAATTTTCTTAAATAAATAAATAATATATTGCATCTCATCAAGGTAAATGCGTGGATTGTGAGTGTCCGTCCTGATTCATACAGACATTGAAATTAAGCGCTTAGAGCTGAAAGGTGAAGCGCTATATACATTTTCTTCAATAAATAAATAAATAAATAATATATTGCATCTCATCAAGGTAAATGCTTTTCGCCCCTTCTCCCCCCCCCCCCCCCCCCCCCCCCCGTCCCCCCCCCCCCCCTCTCTCTCTCTCTCTCTCTCTCTCTCTCTCTCTCTCTCTCTCTCTCTCTCTCTCTCTCTCTCGTCTCTCACCTGCCAAATATAGTTAATCTAAAACCTAGTATATTGATTTAAAAACAAATCATGTTGCAATAGTCAAGCCAAACACTCACCCATACCAATTTATTAACTATTAAATTAAGGGTCTTGATTTTTTAAATCCTGAAATCAAGTGAACAGACAACTGTTGAACCGTACATAATAATACGCCTAAAGAGATGGAATATTTTGACAACTCCAATCCTCCCTTCACGGAATCGCTCACACTTTCAACTAAGATTAAGATTAAAATTATAGCCCCGTCGACAACTAAGGCCATGTCAGGGCTGATTTTGAATTTGAATTTGATGTTTATAGCCCCGTCGACTGCTACGGCCATGTCAGGGCTGTCACCACGTCAACATTTGAGCACATAAGATCATAGTTTAAAATCCGACCACGTGATATCACAGTTAAAAATATACAATTACAAACGTAAAGATTGGAAACAGAAGTTAAAAAAGGGATTAACATTTTGTCGTGCATAAAAACCTTACACAGTTAAAAGCTTACAATTGATGTTTTAAAACTTTAACACGACTTTTTATACCTTATTAAAAATATTCACATCTTTTAAAAAACTAAAAATCATGTCTGGCGGCACATCACGGAACAGCACCTTCGCAAAGCTTTTTTACGACATGGAAAGGCGTACGCCACCTTTTTTCGACATCAAGGGTGCGTACCACACTGCATGGCATGGGAGGTTATTCAAGATCAGCGGGCTCAGAATACAAGTAAATTTATACAATGTCTGTCTGCCTCTGTTAGTTGTTTCCGATAATGTCTGCCATATAGCAGAGGGACGGATGCTATTCCAGCTGGGCTACAATGTATTCATAGTGTAGATGTTGAATTATTAAAAAAATGTTCTAAAGATAAAATTTTAAAACAAATATATCTTAAACTAAATTTTCTACTTTCAAAATCTGAATCTGAATCGGGTGACGCTGAGCTGTCCGGCTATGGTAGCAGCCCCTGGGGACAAGACCTGACCAGCACAGCCCCAGCCATCAGCCCTGACAGGAATTGAATTCGTTTATAATAGCTTCTGTATGTTGATCCAATCACTCAGTGATGAAGCATGGAACAAACCAAAATAAAACCAAACCAGATTATGATACACAATTAATTTGTCATAGAATAAATATCTAGGGTTATAGTCTTTAACATTATTTGTTATATCAGGTCATATAATTATGATGTCATATCATGGGAATAGTCAGTCATATGATATGTCATATCCGGCCATATCATGGTTATAGTCAGACCCCTCTCTCTTCAAAGTTCCTACCTCCAGTCAGGGAGGGGAGGATGAACCCAAAGGTCACGACAGTCAGGACAGTGATTCCGAGGCCTTCACCGGTAATGCAAAACAATGCCAATCGACCCCGTCATCGTCGGAACAGCGAGAACAGTGATAGTGGAAAAAACAAAGCCAATAATTATCAAAACAATAAAGCCAACAATTCTGAAAACAAAAACAATTCGGCCGCCGGATCACGGGTACGACTACGACCCCCCCGACTTACGTTGTGCATTCATGGGTGTACTGGACGAAAAGCTAGTTGACAACTCACCAGTACCATTAAGATCATCAATCAGCTCTACAGATAACAACAGTACTAAGGATAAACTGAACTGGAGTCGCTACAGAGATGACGGGTTCGTTATGTTACTCAACAGAGATGTAGAGCAATTTGAAAATTACCTTCAAACGTTACATCTCAACAAAATCAGATGAACAGTTAATTCTGGAGAAAAAAAACCCAGTTGATTATCCGGATGTGAAAATAACTCTTAAATATGATGGAAAATTGAGTACAGATGTTTTCTCTAAAACATATCCATAATTATCTCCCTCCGAACTCTTGCCACCCTAAATCGGTTTTCAAGGGGATGCTAATAGCCATGGTTGAAGATGATCTGCTCGGAGGACCCCACACTGGAAGAACGACTATTAGATCATAACCTCACCACCTTTTATTGGTTGACAGGCAGTACTGTATGCCCGACTCTCTGCTCATAACATTACCACCTTTCATTGGTTGACAGGCAGTACTGTAGGCCCTGCTCTCTGATCATAACTTCACCACCTTCTGCAGATCAACAGGCAGTACTGAAGGCCCTGCTCTCTGATCATAACCTCACCACCTTTCATTGGTTGACAGGCAGTACTGAAGGCCCGACTCTCTGCTCATAACATCACCACCTTTCATTGGTTGACAGGCAGTACTGTAGGCCCTGCTCTCTGCTCATAACCTCACCACCTTTTGTTGGTTGACAGGCAATACTGAAGGCCCTGCTCTCTGATCATAACTTCACCACCTTCTGTAGATCAACAGGCAGTACTGAAGGCCCGGCTCTCTGCTCATCTGTGGACCTCGTTTCAGGAGGAACAGTACCGCAAACATATGGTAAAGGTTTTGGACGACGTGGACGACTGCCTCACCAGGGGCGAGTTGTACCCCCTGCCTAACGCCATGATTCTGGCGCTGTAGAGCAGGAGGGGGCTGACGTACGAGGACAAGGACTTCCTCCTCCACACTGTCAAGCTGGCCCGGAGGAAACCCAAGCATGTCCGTCAGGCATGGCTGGGGGACGTCGCCAAATCCCTGTACCACAAGCTCCGACCCCGTGAATGGATCTGCAGTAATATCATTGAGATCCCACCCCCAGCTCCCCCGGGAGGGCTCCACCAGCACCACAGGACAGACGGTTTGTAATCGGCAGTGCCATGATCCGGTGAAAAAAGCCCTAGCTCCTCCTGCAGGGCTCCACCAGCACTACTGGACAGATGGTTGTTCCTCATCAGTGCCATGATCCGGTGATAAACATCCACAGCTCCATCCCGGAGGGCTCCACCAGCACTACTGGACAGATGGTTATTAATCGGCAGTGCCATGATCCGGTGAAAAACAGCCCCAGCTCAACGGCGCCATGATCCGGTGAAAAACTGGCCACGCTTCATCAAATACAGAGAACAGTGACTTGAAAAGGACAGTGTTCTTTGTAAGATGCAACGTTTCCCATAATCAAAGTTTACGTCAGAAACAGAGAATGGCGAGTTGAAAAGGACAGTGTTCTTTATAAACTAACATTTCCCATAATCAATTCTACATCAGAAACGGAGAACGGCGAGTTGAAAAGAACATGTCTGTGTAAACTGTAACGTTTCCCATAATCAATTCTACATCAAAAACTGAGAAAGGCGAGTTGAAAAGGACAGTGTCCTTGTAAATTGCAACGTTGCCCATAATCAAAGGCTATGAATACTCTTTTGTAATATAGATCTGTACAAAATGCTGAGAGCAACATCCAACTTTATTTCAAAATATGTTTTATATTTTTTTTAAAGGAGATCAGTTTTAACTGCGCCCAATCAATGGTAATGCAACTAAAGTGGGCGACAGACTATGCGACTGCATCATGTGACGATCAGGTCGTGACGTTTCACCTCATTCGCATACCATCCTGCTCGATCAGTCTGACTCAGTCGGGCCCAGTCTCGACAGGGCCGAATAGGGCGGGTTCTAAATTTCACTGATCGACTCAGATGGCTTGTGAATTCTGTGCGGGGAAAAACATTTGGTCATTGTAATCTACCGACCGTGGGCCTCTTGTCCGTGTGTGTGTGCGTGTGCGTGTGCGTGTGCGTGCGCGTGTGTGTAGAATTGATTGGGTAACCATCAGAAAAAATGCAAAGCATATTAATTTATACTGTCAAACAAAGGAAAAGAACTGCATGTATTTTTCAAAAGAAATGTTATTTCAAATTCAATTAATTAAAACAAATTGCCTAGAGTCAAGATATCAACGTTGGTCAAACTATATCATGTTGCGTAGTCAAGATATTCACGTTGTTCAAACTATATCATGTTGCCTAGAGTCAAGATATCCACGTTGTTCAAACTATATCATGTTGCCTAGAGTCAAGATATCCACGTTGTTCAAACTATATCATGTTGCCTAGAGTCACGATATCCATACTAATAAAACTATATCATGTTGCCTAGAGTCAAGATATCCACGTTGTTCAAACTATATTATGTTGCCTAGAGTCAAGATATTCACGTTGTTCAAACTATATTATGTTGCCTAGAGTCAAGATATCCACGTTGGTCAAACTATATCATGTTGCGTAGTCAAGATATCCACGTTGTTCAAACTATATCATGTTGCCTAGAGTCAAGATATCCACGTTGTTCAAACTATATCATGTTGCCTAGAGTCAAGATATCCACGTTGTTCAAACTATATCATGTTGCCTAGAGTCAAGATATCCACGTTGATCAAACTATATCATGTTGCCTAGAGTCAATATATCCACGTTGATCAAACTATATCATGTTGCCTAGAGTCAAGATATCCACGTTGTTCAAACTATATCATGTTGCCTAGAGTCAAGATATCCACGTTCAAACTATATCATGTTGCCTAGAGTCATATCCACGTTGTTCAAACTATATCATGTTGCCTAGAGTCAAGATATCCACGTTGTTCAAACTATATCATGTTGTCAAGATATCCAGAGTCAAACTATATCATAGTCAATATATCCACGTTGTTCAAACTATATCATGTTGCCTAGAGTCAAGATATCCACGTTGTTCAAACTATATCATGTTGCCTAGAGTCAAGATATCCACGTTGTTCAAACTATATCATGTTGCCTAGAGTCAAGATATCCATACTTATAAAACTATATCATGTTGCCTAGAGTCAAGATATCCACGTTGTTCAAACTATATCATGTTGCCTAGAGTCAAGATATCCAGTCATGTTGCCTAGAGATATCCACGTTGTTCAAACTATATCATGTTGCCTAGAGTCAAAATATCCACGTTGTTCAAACTATATCATGTTGCCTAGAGTCAAGATATCCACGTTGTTCAAACTATATCATGTTGCCTAGAGTCAAGATATCCACGTTGTTCAAACTATATCATGTTGCCTAGAGTCAAGATATGTTTATCAAACTATATCCTAGAGTCAAGATATCCACGTTGTTCAAACTATATCATGTTGCCTAGAGTCAAGATATCCACGTTGTTCAAACTATATCATGTTGCCTAGAGTCAAGATATCCAGTCGATATCCACGTTGATCAAACTATATCATGTTGCCTACAGTCAAGATATCCATACTAATAAAACTATATCATGTTGCCTACAGTCAAGATATCCATACTAATAAAATTATAACATGTTGCTGAGAGTCAGGATATCCATACTAGTGAAACTAACATGTTGCTAAAAGGAACAATGCCAACTTTTGTTAAACTGTATCATGTTGCTGAAGAGGCAAGATATCCATACTGCTCAAACTATGTTTCTGAGAGACAAGACATCCACTTTCATCAAACTGTATTATGTTGCTTAAAAGACAATATATCAATATTGGCCCAACTGTATCGTGCTGCATAAGTCTCTATATCCACTTTCATCGAACAGTATGCTGCTTAATAGGCAAGATATGGCAAGATAACACCGGAGTCAAAGCAGTGTATAATTTACTCTGTGCATACAATGTATTGTGCATTTGCTCAGTTGTTAAGTGGCAAATTGTGTTCGTATTTTACTTTTTTGTTATACCTTTCCGTTTGTTACCGTAACTATTTATTTGTTGATTCCAGTTTTATGTTATATCGTTATTTTATGTTTAATTGTTGCATGCTTTTTTGAGTGTTTAGATGACGATGAATAAAAGTATAGATGTTTGCTTATCCACTGTCCATCTCTAAATATAAATGTGTGCGTGCATGTGTGTGACTGTGAGTGTGCGCGCATGCACGTGTTGGTGCGCAAGTGGGGGATTGTGAGCATACATTCAAATTTGACTTGGTATGCATACTCGCGTGTTTGCACGCACAAGTGTGACATAATGAAGGTGTGTGTGCGTGTGTATGTATGTACGTGTGCGTGTGCATGTGTGTGCGAGTGTGCATAGGTTTTAGTACATCATGTCATTCTAGTGACTTAAAATGTTTACATACGCATTGGTTACTACAATGTGACCACCACCACCCTCTCTACATTTGACCCTTCTCCCTCTTGTTTCTTTAGTTCCCCCTTTTCCTTTCTCCCTCTCTCTTTACTGGCTCGTTCCTGTCCTCTCCCCTTCTATATACCTCCCTGTGTGGTTACCTTCTCACCCACCCGCTCCTTTCCCCACCATAATACTGCTCTCTTTCTTCTTTTTCGGGTGTTTTCCTATTTACCTTGCCTTCCTTTTTATTTCATTCTTTCTTTTTTTCTCTTTTCTTTTCCTTTTTATACATTGTCCCGTTCTACAACTCAACCGTGCCTTACGACGCGAAATGTATCACTCTCTCTCTCTTCATCTTTCTTTGTCTCACACAACGTGCATACATAATTAAAAGAAATCGAAAACAAAACGTTTACTTAGTGTTTTTGCGTATGCAAGCATGAAAAGAATGATAAAATATGCATTGCATTGAATGTCTGCAGCGTGAGTTGCATGCAAACCAGATTTTCCAATGTACATTCTCTCAACTGGCCATTTCCAAGTGGTGAGCTTCCTAACCGGTTTACTTAATATGTGACGGTCGTATCCAGCTTAAAAAAATATTCCAACGAGTGTCTTTCGTTGAAATGGCATCCGTGACTACCACACGCAACCAACAAATTAAAGAACGTTGATTAGGATTGCAAGACGTCATTGGGCCAGCCAAGCGGTGGCATCATCTCATCTTTTTGGACACCTAATCTAACACATTTCCAAAGATCAATTGTAATTGCCATCGTGTATATTAACTGGTACAGCCTAGACTACTTCCTCGACTTGGTCGATTTGCTGGACATGTGACCTAGACAAGAATGCCCGCAACGAGTTATGTGCTCTGTTCAAAGCTTTTTGGTGAAGGGGAGTAGAGGAAAGCCCCTGTACGGGCATAACGTGACATTGGAATGATACCAGTGGGTGGATGGCACCAAGACATATTACGAGCACAGACGTGCCCGTCCGTAAAGGCATAAGCAGTTTCTCAAAACCTTTGATGGCTCTAGTAGATTGTTTTAAGAACAAAAGTATTGAACAAAAGGCTCTTTTTTATGTTAGAAATTAGATGCCTTTGCTTCAAAAAAAGGGATTTCTAAAGTTTATAAATCTTTAAATTAATCAAAGTAAGCATAATCAATCATTTGACAAAAGTAAACAAAGTGTGTCTTTCCTCTACCGCTTCCTTCCTCTCCATGTACATACAGTACAGGTGCAGTAGAGAAACAACAACAACAAAGTTTTAGATTTTGGTTTGAACGAAGTTCCCATCAGAGAAGCACGACAATCCTTAATCGAAGCAGGAATGAATGAAGAATATGGATCAGCAATAAACATGTTTTGTACATGATGTGCAGAATTCAGGGACCATGGAAGCAAAACTGCCCTGTCTCCCCGGTTACCGTTTCTACAATTGCATTTTTTTGCGCGACACTCCATGAATTTGTTGGTGAAAACACCTTTCTGTCACAGTGTTTTTTACACACACACACACACACACACACACACACACACACACTGTTTATACTTTGATTATTCTTTGCTTTGTTCCATTGGTTAATATGGGTGATGGGGGAGAAAATGAAATGGGGAAGGGACAACCATTTTCACTTCAATCTCCCATTCATTTATACTCTCTCTCTCTACTCTCTCTCTCTCTCTCTCTCTCTCTCTCTCTCTCTCTCTCTCTCTCTCTCTCTCTCTCGCTCGCGCTCTCGCTCTAATAGAGTTATTTCAATGCGTTATATATTTTAGCCTAATGTTTTGGAATGTTTTGTTTTGCATGTTGTTATTTTTCGAGTCGCTTTCGTATTACTTCTCACTCTGAGGACAGGATGCAAAAAAGCTGTCAAGCTTACTCCTTTATCCTCAATAAAGATCATTTTGACTTGACTTGACTTCACACACACACACACACGCGCGCGCGCGCGCGCGCGCACTCTCTCTCTCTCTCTCTCTCTCTCTCTATGTGTGTGTGTGTGTGTGTCTGTCTATCCACTTTAAAACATAATGTGTATGTACATGCGCTTAAGCATATTATTTTGATTATTTGGAGATAAAAAAAGTAGATGTCAGAAAGCAAAATGAAGAGGAAAGGCAGAATCAAAGATTGTGATAGAGTAGAGGAAGTTACTTGCTTATTCTGATTTTTTTTTTATTCGCGAAACGTCTGGGCGATGAAAAATACCATGAAAAGCACTTGAACTCCTTGTCTTTATTCTTGCTTTTTGTGTCCCCATTCAAAAGTGATGTCCTCCCGGACATGGCCTATACATGTGCTGTTACAGCTTCTTAGTATTGTGAACTGTACCTGTGCTGCAGTCAGCCCCCCATCAGTGCATAAAAAAACATAATTCCAGATGGTTTCAAACTTAAATGTAATCTGTGTGCTAAGGCTGATCCCCAGATTCTTACAATACCAGGACATTCTGAATGTAGCTAGTTCGGAGATTTTATATCACATTTTGGACTCGACAAAACAAAGTGAAAAGGTTAAAGAAAGTGAGATGAAAAAGATTTGCAGCATGGACACTGTGAAACACAAAAATTGTTAGAAGTGAAGAGAACTAAATTCAGTCTAGACAACTGAGCAATAATAAAAAAACTACAAATGCATTTTTTTTTTAAAGCAGATTGACTTGTACGCAAGTCTGAGGAATCGGCCAGCAAGCAGGCTTTATCCCTATTTCTACTTCCTCATATGTCATACTAAAGGTTTACCAACAGGAAAGAAAGTCAGGCCCCTTAGGCAGAAACGCCATCGCAAAAGACTTACCAGGAAAAATAAAGACTGTACAGTATCCGCAAACAGTCAAAAAGACGTCAGCCAAGTGAAAACGATTGTAAAATGTTTGACCCAATAGTAGTAGCAGACAATGTAATACTAACAAAAGAGATACTATGAGACATCAAAATATCTTATAAGTCCTAAAGTAGTAGGATTTATTATAACATAAGGACTAAGATATAATGATTAAGATTAAGATTATAGCCCTGTCGACAACTAAGGCCATGTCAGGGCTGTCATCACGTTAAATCTGACCACGTATCATTAAAAAAAAGTATAAAAAAGCATAAAAACACAAGGTACCAGTCATACGTTAAAATACTTTGCTAAAAAATATATGTTGATATGGCTTAAAACCAGATAAAGCTTTCCAAGTAATAACATACCAAATCTAATTTAAAACTATCACAGGTCAAAGTTTGTAACAAGTGAAACATGATTTATTTCAAAAAGTTAAAAACATCATGTCAGGAGGGGCATCACAAAACAAAACTTTCATGGACTCCGCCGGTATAGTGTTTCCTTCTAGTTTCATATAGATCCAAGCAGTCCAATAGGACATGACGAATAGAGTTGAGAACCGGTTCAAAAATCCGAACCGGTTTTAAACCGGTTTTCCCTCTTCGAACCGGTTTTTTAAACCAGTACTCGCATCACTAGTTTCACCTAGGCAAACATTTATTTGTCAGAATATTCACACACACGCACGCATGCGCACACACACAATAAATAAATGTATGACTTATGACACACACACACTCAACTCAACACTCAGTCAAAGTCAAAGCCATACACCACCACAAACTAGAAACAGCTACTCTTGGTTTACAAACACCCAATCTGCGCTGAGAATCAGTGTTGGTTTTCGAAAATAATGCGTTATTCTAAGAAAAACTTACTTTCAATTTGCAGTTAAAAAACCGGTTCACAGCAACTCGAACCGGTTTTTCGAACCGTGAAATTTAGCACCGGTTTTTCGGTTCAAACCGGTTTTTCCCTCCACCTCTAATGACGAATGGACATTGAAGAATCGCACGCTACACAATAAGGCGTTTCTTCCCCTTTCAACAAAAACGAATGGGTGTATTATGTGTGTCCCGTATGCAAGCGAAATAAGCCCGTTTCTTCCTTCCGGCCGCCAGCAACCGAAGGAAGATATTATTTTAGATCTGGACGAATAGCATGAAGCTTATTGTCCTCTTGCAGGCTCCACTCTTCTTGCTGCATCCTATTGATATATGTGTATACCTTATATTTCACACTGGAAGATGGAATGTACATTCTCACGGGAGGGCATCCCATGGCGTCATTGGCCTCATTCCCTTGAATACCGACATGAACAGGGACCCATGCCAGAATGATGTCATACCATTTCGATTTCAGTAATGTGAACAATTCAAATAATTTTGGTGTGCAAGATTTCTAACGATATAGGTTTTTTTTCACATATAGCTTCTAGGACAAAAATGAAGTCGGTGCAAACAAACTCCATATTCTCGGACAGCTCAATCTAATTTTAAGTGCGAGGACAAGGGCAGTCAGCACATCAGTGTATACAGAACTTTCTGTAGGTATTATCTTAGAAGAACTTTGGCGTGGTGATAGAATATACATAGCAGAAGCAACGCCGTCAGATTTGGAGCCCAGTGAAACAATTTAGCTGTTTGGAACGCATAACACATTTCTAAAATGTCTAACTTAATGAGTTGGTGATTTTTTCAGGAAAGAAGCAAGGTCAAATCGGATTTCAGGGGTAGATGGAATCAGGGTCGTTGATCAGCACATTTTAAATCAAATATTACAAAAGTATCAATGTCCGCCTCTTCCAGATAAGGGAGGATGCAGATGCCCAGAGGAGGAATGCTGGATGGATTATCATATTTCTTCTGGAGAGGAGGGTTCATAACACAGTCATAAACCGGATTTCATGGAAGTCCACTTAATTGCCTTGAAGCCCATAATTATGTGGAGTAATGGGGAGATCATAATGTATTGAAATTATAGTCAAAACGAAGAAGAGGGATTGCCTTTGACTTCCCATGTTGTGAAAACATTTTAAAAAAACATTCTTAATGCCAAAAGATGAGAAGAAAATTCTCATTTTCAGTGAAATAAATTATATATATATATTATACTCTCCATCGAGCACCCAGGCCGTAAGCTTGCTTTGGGGGTCGAGCACCGAAGGTGTTTATTCCTCAATAGTTTTAAAAGGCCAACGGTGCTCGATGAAGAGTATATTATATAGTTCGTTGATAACTTTACCAGTTTTTTCTAAACTGGTTTGACTATACCGATTTAATCTAACGCAGCGCAGTGCTGACTTTTGGGGTCCGCCATTGCTCCGGAAGTAAACCGTTTGAGAATAGGCAGTGCTGGAGGGAGATAAGGCCGTACAAACAGAATAAATAACGCACGAAAGCTGAGTAAATTTCGGACAGGATCACTCCATGTCCAACATTGTTTTTAAAAGGGCAAAGGCAAAA
The DNA here is from genome assembly GCA_017654935.2 of Phymorhynchus buccinoides. Lineage (NCBI taxonomy): Eukaryota > Metazoa > Mollusca > Gastropoda > Neogastropoda > Raphitomidae > Phymorhynchus > Phymorhynchus buccinoides. Next base: position 39,952,796 of record CM065684.1, on the reverse strand, counting down.
AAAAGAAGATGCCAAAGACTTAGATGACAGATACATTCAAGATGTTCAATAAGAAAGCTGACCTTTTGTCAACAGTGTACTCACAATTCATGTTGTGCTATGGATAAATTATTGTTTTGTTTCCCCTTGGTCTCTCCCAAATTTACAAATTGGTAAATTTATTGATTGATTATTATTATTATTATTATTACGTCTATTTTGTTCACACTTAAAACTCTTATTTTGTATTCACAGTTGTTTATATTACTTGGTTTAAATGCAGTCTCCATCTGGTTAATCAATTGTGCAATTTTGACGTTAATTTAAGGAGCACGGTATAAGCTTCGAGCTTGTTGTTGCTCTAATTATCTTTCTGTTTGATCGTTTCCGAATGAATAAAGATTTGTTTAAGCCAACAGTGTACTCCCCACATTAACTCAACTGCTCAAACATATCATGCACCAGCACACCACAGTATTATACTAATAATACCTCACTAATATAAACCCAAATTATGTGGAACAATGTCGCTCGAATCGGATCTCGAACCTTTGTTTGGCCATCTTGTACTGGAAGTTCAGCCATGACAGATGAGAGTTACCTTTCCTCGGATTACAACATGGGCGATAACTCTAAAATTAACTTTGCTCGTAACATAACACGAGTAAGGTCCCTTGTTTTTGCTCACGTTTAAAAAATAATATGTATGTTCTGAAGGCAACGACTGGAAAGTTGCAATAACTGGGAAAAAAGCATAAGGCCTTGTACACAGTTCATGCAGAAATCCCATGCGCAATCCGTAAATAAGTAAAAGAAAGAGGGGAAAAGCATATTTTGACAGCATAGAAAATATTAAAGTAGCAGCAGATGATTACAACACATAGGCCGAGGCAGAAAAAAATATTAACTTTTCTTAGAACAGCATGTTCAAGGCTCATAAAACACCAATAAGAACCATAAACCGAGAGAGAGAGAGAGAGAGAGAGAGAGAGAGAGAGAGAGAGAGAGAGAGAGAGAGAGAGAGAGAGAGAGAGAGAGAGAGAGAGAGAGAGAGAGAGAGAGAGAGAGAGAGAGAGAGAGAGAGAGAGAGAGAGAGAGAGAGAGACGGACAGAGAGAGAGACGGACAGAGATATGCAATACCTTTCTATCATGGAATGCAAGAGATGGATTTCATAATGAAGATTTGAAAACCAGACCTTGCATAGAAAACCCCCTGGGTGTGTAGCAGTGCCCTGGGCATTGTCCAGACCAACCATCTCTTGTGCAGGTAACATCAGCAGTGAGTACAGTGTCCACGAAGGCTGCACAAAGACAGAATACAGTACAAGGCATCAACAAACGCTAAGGACCACCTATTTGCACTACAAGTAGTATTTTAAAAGCCCAAAAGTTCATTTCCGCATTTTCAAAATCAAATCTTATAAAGATTTAATTTTTGACCAATGGTTCATGCTTTCTTCCCTGCTTTTTGTCTTTTGGGGTTGTGGTTAGTAAATCACGACTTAGCCAGACCTGTTTACTCTACTCTTTTTGAGTGGTATTCTACTCAATTTGGACCTCTACTGCTGTTCAAAATTGAAAATAATGCTTTACTCATTTTCAGTGAACATTATTTGATGGTTTAATGAAGTAAGGACTACTCATTTAACACCAAAACTACTCAATTCAGCTATCCAGACTACTCAAGACTTGTAAACAGGTCTGCTTAGCCCATTGTCTCCATACTGTTTGCAGTGCGATCCCTATCTTTTGTTGAAGTCTACACTATAACTGTTGAGCATTTGATAGCGTTGGACTTTGAAATGATTGTTGGTACATAGAAAGTGTCATGATAAAAACATGTCGCAAGATGTGTTTGTGAGTGTGCGCACTCGTGCCAGTGCTTCACAAATCTTATACTTGTCAATTATTTTGGCTCACTTTGTTCATTCATTTCTATGCTCTGTTAATTTTATCTTAACTGATGGTCCAAGTATGTGCGTGTGCGTGTGTGTATGTGTGCGTGTGTGTGTGTGAAAATGTCTTATCTATGCAAAATTGTCTGTCTAAACGTTACTCGTGTTGTATCAAAATCATTTTTTAAAATTAATGTGCATGGTAGGCAGCGAATGTCTTTGCTTTGCTTGCTCCATGACAGTGTGCACGATGAGCTAGGATCAGTGCAGGCAGAGAAATACAGCGATTTTCAAACTGTGGAGCGAGATTACGGAAATTATCGGACAAGGAAACCGGTGGCCCCACAGGACATGGCGCCTATGGTGAACTAAAACCATTGTGCACTTTGACAGAGCTCTTGTTTGTGCGTTTGTGTATATGTGAATCGCCTTAACCCAGTAATCTTTCTGAAGTGGGTCGACATACGCGACATCGAATTAGTTCAAAGTATTTTGACGAAGGTCGGTACGGCGGATTCTTTACGGTTGCAACGTAACGACGAACCAGAACTGCTACATCAACGGAACGTTTCGTCTGATCCGTCTGAGTAAACGGAGTACTCTATATTTTTCTAAATTATTATATCCCGTTTCATATTCAATAGAAAAGTACTTAATTCCGCCTGATACTGTTTTACTGTCATAACATTCCAGCAATAAAATAAAAAAATTATTTCTCGCGCGCGCGCGCGTGTGTGTGTGTGTGTGTGTGTGTGTGTGTGTGTGTGTGTTAATGGGACACTGGCAGTCGCCATAAACCGGGCCTTCTGGAACCGCAGCCTATCCCTCGTTCCAGAGTGCGCATGCATTCGCCACAACCCAGGTGACAGCAGCCTAGCCCCATCGCTCCGTCTGGTGGTGGTTCCAATCACAGGTAACAACTAGAGCGTGATACGCTAGGTCACCAGCCGCGCGGCAGCATTTTCGGATCCAGTGATTGACCTTTGACAAATGACCGTGTTCAAACATGCCCTTGATATCCTACCTACCTACCCGTATACAAAATAGCAGCATCCTACCAGTGATCGCGTTTACTGGTAATTATCAGTAAAAAACTGATTGCAAAACCAAAATACTGGAAACAAATTGACCTGTGAGTTCCAGGGACTGATATCTTTTTGCTAGGACTGATAAATTGTGATAACAGAGGCTTCAAAATTGTAGTTTTCACTGGTTTTTATTTCCCTGGGACTGGCTTTGATACCGGTTGCTGGGGGGCATTGTCACTGATAGGACTGGTTTTCACAATTCCTAGCGCAATCACTGTCATACATGCCTCCGTTCAAACGCTATCATGGCTACATGACTTGTCAGCCAGCGAGGAACAGTAGGACTTGAATACATTAACCAGCTTTCCATCGCGACTTCGCTGACGGCTGGTAATGAACCTAACGGATGGTAAATGGTTAGTGTGTTATAGTCCCGTCAACAGCTATGGTTATCTCAGGACTGTCACCGCATAACATTCGTCAACGTATAACAAAACACATCAATGATTCTCCACAACGTCAAAAAACCTGGAGAAAACCCCCCAACAAAAACAGTACAATTCACGACATGGCATCTTCATCATTGTACCCTATAGCTAATAATGTCACACAGTGCCGGAAACGTTGAGACACTACTCCACTTATCGGATCCAGGCTATAAAAAACAAAACAGTAAAAAAGGATAAACACATCCTAGTATATAAAAATATATATATATAAAGGCCATATAGGCACATTTGCATATTTATATGCAAAATGGTAATGAGCCTTTAATTCACAATGTACAGTAAGAGGGGGGTGCGGACGAGAGAGACAGACAGACAGAGAGAGAGAGAGAGAGTAACGCGCGTGCACACACACACACGCACACAAACATGCATGCACGCGCGTACACACGCACACACACAGCAGTTGGAGCACGCACACACGCACGCGCGCAAACACACGGATGCATGCACGCGCGCAAACACACGGATGCATGCACGCGCGCAACCACACGCATGTACGCACGCGCACACGCGCAACCACTCGCATGCGCGCATTAACGCGCGCGTGTACACACATATATGCATGCACGCGCGTACACACACATTGTAGCAAGATTAGACAGAACAAGAACTAGATCACCCTGGGGGGAAAAAGCTTGAGTTTTAATGGGCTCTTGTGAGCTAACTAAACCAACCTAACTCGAGACACTGGTCATGGGACAGAGAGACACGGGTCGACGGTTGGCAAAGGCATGAGTCATAGTCACCTGACTTAAGTGACCAAATTAGTGACCTGACATAGCTCGGGGAGCTGGCTATTTATTATCTTTGCCTTAAGTAAATAAAACTTAAATATTCCTTTTTAAAAAAACCATGATAGCGCCGATTAACGAAATATTCGAACATAGCCTACATCCTTGGTGCCTATCCGCATGCAAAATTTGAGCGTCCTAGGTCCCGTTAACGTTCGAACGTTATCGTGTTCATTGTGATAGCCAGTCAGTCAGCCAGCCAAGAAATTATCTGAAAACATTAGCAGCTTCGCTCTCTTCGTTCGCGGCTGGTAATTATTTGAGCGTATGCAAGCACGAAAAGAATAGTAAAATGAATGCATTCAATGCACTACCAGCAACATGTCTTACGTGCAAACCAGATTTTTCAGCGTACAATCGCTGAACTGGCCCAAACCAAGTAGCGAGTGTTCCAACTGATTTTCTTAACAGTGTTGATTTTCTTAAACTTAAACCCAACGAGTGTGTTTTCGTGGAAAAAGCAACACGAAACCAGCAAATTAGAGACATTTGGCTAGGACTGCAAAACGTTATATTAGGCCTATTGGGCCAGACAAGGAGTGGCCTCGCCGAATCCGCCGATTTTTTTTCGACAACCAATCTTACGCATTTTCAAAGATCGATAGCAATTGCAGTATATCAACGGGTGCGCCATCGACTATTCCTTGACTGGGTTGATTTAGTGGGCCTGTGCGCGGCCATCGTAAAAGTATAGGTTGCATACAGTCGGCAGTGGCCTGGGCCGATGTCATAAGTAAATCCTTCCCGATAAATAAATCCCGGCCACTGTAATATGCATGCCGCGCCACAACCATATCAATAATTATGTTTAACAATATTGAGATTTAAGTGTCTATCTACACGGAAAGAACCGAGAAATTCAGCGGGAGGGTATAAATCAACATCTTTACTGAGAAATCGATGTACCGAGTACCGAACCATGCACTTGCTT
>CM065684.1:39902662-39942662 GCA_017654935.2 Phymorhynchus buccinoides | reverse complement strand
TGTCTCTCTCTCTCTCTCTCTGTCTCTCTCTCTCTCTCTCTCTCTCTCTCTCTCTCTCTCTCTGTCTCTCTCTCTCTGTCTCTCTCTCTCTCTCTCTCTCTCTCTCTCTCTCTCTCTCTCTCTCTCTCTCTCTCTCTCTCTCTCTCTCTCTCTCTCTCTCTCTCTCTTTCTACCCTCTCTGTGTAATCATTTTACATTTACATGTCGTTTTTGTCATGATTGTTGTGCTAATTTCAGGTCAAAACCTGAAACATACTATGCTTTATGAAATCTTTAATATGTACCACACGGGACAAAGGAGTCCTGATGACATGCAGTGGAGTAAGGGCAAAGCAGTGACAGCGGTGGAGGGCACATGACTGTGCGATATACCAAATTGTAGTGATGCTTATAATACTTTTTGCTGATTGTATTCTGATTTGTTATTGTTATTGTCGTTGTTGTTCTTATTTTCCTTTTCTTCTTTCTTTCTCCATTTTTCTGATGACTTTTGAAAATTAATTTTTGATAGTATGTTTTATTAAACATTAGTGCATGCTAATAGTGTTGTAGTTAGGTATAATGCTTGTTGTTCAGTGTATTTGAATAATAATGTTTATAAAGATAGTAGTAGTAGTAGTAGTAGTAGTAGTAGTAGTAGTAGTAGTAGTAGTAGTAGTAGTAGTAGTAGTAGTAGTAGTAGTAGTAGTAGTAGTAGTAGTAGTAGTAGTAGTAGTAGTAGTAGTAGTAGTAGTAGTACACATGCTTAAATATTAATGCTGCTTACAATTTTTTGATTTTTCTTTCTTTCTGTCTGTTTGCTTATCTACTTGTTAATTATTTGAGTATTCCGTGTTCTATTGTTCTTTTGTTTGATGCCTTGCTTCATCATACATGCTTATATCTGTTTGCCTAATGGTTTTGTATTATTCTGGTTTTCGTTCCAAGGACAGATTGGAAGAATGGGCCCGGCCCAAAATCTTAATCCTTATGTAATAATGTTTTTCAGTCTTCAGTCTTGTTATAATCTTCTTGTATTGCCCACCCATCCCTCCACGTTTACTGTTTTCCCAATGCCACCACCACCAGTGAAAAAGAGATTACCCCCAAACTTCTCAACAACTTTTCAGCTTCATCTTCCCTGAAACTAATCATGTCCCAATAATGCTCCATAACCCTGCCCCCCCCCCCCCCCCCCAACCCCCCCCCCCCCAACCCAAACCCCCCCCTTCCTTATCTACGAGTTCCTTAGATTCCCTTTCCTTCTTGGCTAAACTCGTCTCTATTGCCATGTCCTGCAGCTTAGGTTTTGTGCGGATAACTTTGACTCTCAAACTACGAGGCATTGCCGTGGCTCTTAGACGTAGCTATGTGTCCCCGTCTCTGTGTGTCCACAATTTCGTCCCTATATGCCCACGTCCCTATGTGCCTTCGTCTCTATATGTCCCCGTCTCTATGTGTCCGCAATTATGCCCTCGTCTCTATAATATGTCCCGGTCTCTATGTGCCACCGTATCTAGGGGAAGACGGGGTAAAAAGCGCATGGGCGGGTAAGAAGCCCACCCCAATTATCTCATGAAATGAAGCAAATTTCAGTCTCATTTTGCCCATGAGACGAGCGTTAATGTCTAGCATTCGTCTCATGAGCAAATTTGACTGACATTTTCTTTATTTCATGAGATAATTGGGGTGGGCTTCTTACCCGCCCATGCGCTTTTTACCCCGTCTTCCCCTATATGTCCCCCGTCTCTATGTGTCCGCAATTATACCCTCGTCTCTATAATATGTCCCGGTCTCTATGTGCCTTCGTCTCTATATGTCCCCGTCTCTATGTGTCCGCAATTATGCCCTCGTCTCTATAATATGTCCCGGTCTCTATGTGCCACCGTCTCTATATGTCCCCGTCTCTATGTGTCCGCAATTATGCCCTCGTCTCTATAATATGTCCCGGTCTCTATGTGCCACCGTCTCTATATGTCCCCGTCTCTATGTGTCCGCAATTATGTCCTCGTCTCTATAATATGTCGCGGTCTCTATGTGCCACCGTCTCTATATGTCCCCGTCTCTATGTGTCCGCAATTATGCCCTCGTCTCTATAATATGTCCCGGTCTCTATGTGCCACCGTCTCTATATGTCCCCGTCTCTATGTGTCCGCAATTATGCCCTCGTCTCTATAATATGTCCCGGTCTCTATGTGCCTTCGTCTCTATATGTCCCCGTCTCTATGTGTCCGCAATTATGCCCTCGTCTCTATAATATGTCCCGGTCTCTATGTGCCTTCGTCTCTATATGTCCCCGTCTCTATGTGTCGCAATTATGCCCTCGTCTCTATAATATGTCCCGGTCTCTATGTGCCACCGTCTCTATATGTCCCCGTCTCTATGTGTCCGCAATTATGCCCTCGTCTCTATAATATGTCCCGGTCTCTATGTGCCACCGTCTCTATATGTCCCCGTCTCTATGTGTCCGCAATTATGCCCTCGTCTCTATAATATGTCCCGGTCTCTATGTGCCACCGTCTCTATATGTCCCCGTCTCTATGTGTCCGCAATTATGCCCTCGTCTCTATAATATGTCCCGGTCTCTATGTGCCACCGTCTCTATATGTCCCCGTCTCTATGTGTCCGCAATTATGCCCTCGTCTCTATAATATGTCCCGGTCTCTATGTGCCACCGTCTCTATATGTCCCCGTCTCTATGTGTCCGCAATTATGCCCTCGTCTCTATAATATGTCCCGGTCTCTATGTGCCTTCGTCTCTATATGTCCCCGTCTCTATGTGTCCGCAATTATGCCCTCGTCTCTATAATATGTCCCGGTCTCTATGTGCCACCGTCTCTATATGTCCCCGTCTCTATGTGTCCGCAATTATGCCCTCGTCTCTATAATATGTCCCGTCTCTATGTGCCACCGTCTCTATATGTCCCCGTCTCTATGTGTCCGCAATTATGCCCTCGTCTCTATAATATGTCCCGGTCTCTATGTGCCACCGTCTATATGTCCCCGTCTCTATCCGCAATATGCCCTCGTCTCTATAATATGTCCGGTCTCTATGTGCCACCGTCTCTATATGTCCCCGTCTCTATGTGTCCGCAATTATGCCCTCGTCTCTATAATATGTCCCGGTCTCTATGTGCCACCGTCTCTATATGTCCCCGTCTCTATGTGTCCGCAATTATGCCCTCGTCTCTCTATATGTCCCGGTCTCTATGTGCCACCGTCTCTATATGTCCCGTCTCTATGTCCCCCGTCTCTAATGTCCGCAATTATGCCCTCGTCTCTATAATATGTCCCGGTCTCTATGTGCCACCGTCTCTATATGTCCCCGTCTCTATGTGTCCGCAATTATGCCCTCGTCTCTATAATATGTCCCGGTCTCTATGTGCCACCGTCTCTATATGTCCCCGTCTCTATATGTCCCGGTTTCTATGTGCCACCGTCTCTATATGTCCCGGTCTCTATGTGCCACCGTCTCTATATGTCCCGGTCTCTATGTGCCACCGTCTCTATATGTCCCCGTCTCTATGTGTCCGCAATTATGCCCTCGTCTCTATAATATGTCCCGGTCTCTATGTGCCACCGTCTCTATATGTCCCCGTCTCTATGTGTCCGCAATTATGCCCTCGTCTCTATAATATGTCCCGGTCTCTATGTGCCACCGTCTCTATATGTCCCCGTCTCTATATGTCCCGGTCTCTATGTGCCCCCGTCTCTATATGTCCCCGTCTCTATGTGCCCCGTCTCTATATGTCCCGGTCTCTATGTGCCACCGTCTCTATATGTCCCCGTCTCTATGTGTCCGCAATTATGCCCTCGTCTCTATAATATGTCCCGGTCTCTATATCCCTCCGTCTCTTTGTTTATCCTAATCCTAACCCTAACCCAAACACTGACCTTAATCCCTAACCCTAACCCTAATCCGCGAGACGAGGACACATAGAGGCGGTGACATATATAGAGTCGGGGATACATAGAGACGGGGACACATAGAGACGGTGACATAATATAGAGACGGGGACATATTGAGATGGGGACACAATGACGGGGACATATAGCCACGTAGACATTTCGCACCGATACCACTGTTAGTGCTGCAGCTTTGGGATTTGTTGGAGTTTGGGACCCTCTCTGATGTCAACTGTCCAAACGTTCTCTGGGCCGAGATATTGGGCGCACCACACTTGGCATGACGCTTTTATATTAACACGTTCTTGGACATTGTAAGGCGAGTGAACGTCTAAAATAACTGGAGAATCATGGTTTGCTCCAGCATTATTTTGAGTGAGCCTGGTCGAGAGAGAGAGAGAGAGAGAGAGAGAGAGAGAGAGAGAGAGAGAGAGAGAGAGAGAGAGAGAGAGAGAGAGAGAGAGAGAGAGAGAGAGAGAGAGAGAGAGAGAGAGAGAGAGAGAGAGAGAGAGAGAGAGAGAACGATTGAACCATGGCTTGAACGCGCGCGTATGATCATCATAATGCAAGGGGGGAAATCGAGCTGATGAGTGTATACTGGACCAGAGCTACCTCCCTTGCATTGGAAAACTTGCATTCGGCTACAGCACTGATAATGAAATGGACGTCACGGAATGTGTGCGACGAACGAATCTCAACTATGTGTTTGGCCAAATAAGTCTATAATTTAGAATGTGTTGCATATGTGCTAGATACAACAAGGAGCTGCCAACAGTAGCATTAATTGTAGAATGTAACTGGCTTACCTATTTTGATTAAAAGTAAAGGTAAAACAAATATGTATAGCATTACCAAACATGTATTCGTGAAAAGGCCTGAATAAACTTATCAAACGAGAAATACAGGTGTGCTTAATATTACTATAGAATTATGGTATTCTACTTGCTTTTTCTTTTTTTCTTTTTTTTTGTGTCTGTCATTTCAAATACAGCGTGTTCAGATAAACGCTTATTTGTCAGTCGAAAAACGAATATCACGATGAAATAATATACTGCATTTACTAACTTATCTCATAATCATATCTCTTTCGCCCTCTTCAAACATATCAACTATTTATCAGGATCAAAAGCAACTGCCATTCAGCGATGAAAATCTAATAACAAATCAAAATGGCTTTTTTTTCTTCGGAACAAAATAGGGGAGAGCACTTCGTGAACATTAGAGTTGCTTACCTCCGTTACTCTGTCAAATACCATAGCAACAATGCAACAATGGCGTCGAAGCTCGAAACCGCAGGATGCGAGTCAGCGACTTGCAAACATTATTTTAGAAAAATTAGGGATGGCCAGTGGCCACAAACTGATGAAACTTGCAAAATGTGACGTCAAAATATAAATGACATATACTTTTAGAATGATGCACGGTGTTCTAAGTGCTGTATGTCTGCTCAAACACACGAGTCGATAGGCTACGAGAGCTGATGGTAGAGTGACTTCCCCTGTTTGATCGATTGAATTAGGCAAGATCACTCCCACACACCATGACATTACTCCCCTTAATTATTTCCGAACAATTCCTAGTAAGGATGATTTTGAAATTCATCTGAAGTAAGCTTACAACTATTGTTTTGCGTAATAAGTGTGTGCGTGTGTCTGTGTGTGTGTGTGTGTGTGTGTGTGTGTGTGTGTGTGTGTGTGTGTGTGTGTGTGTGTGTGCGTGTGTGCGTGCGTGTGCGTGCGTGTGCGTGCGTGCGTGTGCGCGCGTGCGTGCGTGCGTGCGTGCGTGCGTGCGTGCGTGCGTGCGTGCGTGTGTGTGTGTGTGTGTGCGTGTGCGTGCGTGTGTGCGTGCGTGTGTGTGTTGATGTTTGCAATACAACTTGAATTATGCTTAGGGGAAGACGGGGTAAAAAGCGCATGGGCGGGTAAGAAGCCCACCCCAATTATCTCATGAAATAAAGAACATTTCAGTCAAATTTGCCCATGAGACGAATGCTAGACATTAACGCTCGTCTCATGGGCAAAATGAGACTAACATTTGCTTCATTTCATGAGATAATTGGGGTGGGCTTCTTACCCGCCCATGCGCTTTTTACCCCGTCTTCCCCTATAGACTACGAGTGTGTGCCATTAAATACTGACATCTGCCCATTACCCCCTGTAGGCCTGTTATTGTTTCTGGTTGTCTTCTGTTTATCATTTGGTTGTGTGACTTAACAAGACAACCCTGCACATGCGCGCGCGCGCACACAGAAATACACATACACAATCGGACACAGACAGACATACACGCACAGACACGGAGAGAGAGAGAGAGAGAGAGAGAGAGAGAGAGAGAGAGAGAGAGAGAGAGAGAGAGAGAGAGAGAGAGAGAGAGAGAGAGAGAGAGAGAGAGAGAGAGAGAGAGAGAGAGAAAGAAACAGACAGAGACACAGAGACACAAGAGAGAGAGAGAGAGAGAGAGAGAGAGAGAAACCGACAGACAGAGAGGGAAAGAAAAATAATTAACAATTAACAATAATTGAGAGAAAGAAAATTGGCTATAATTAAGAGAGAGAGAGAGAGAGAGAGAGAGAGAGAGAGAGAGAGAGAGAGAGAGAGAGAGAGAGAGAGAGAGAGAGAGAGAGAGAGAGAGAGAGAGAGAGAGAGAGAGAGAGAGAGAGACACAGAGACACAAAGAGAGAGAGAGAGAGAGAGAGAAACCGACAGAGAGGGAAAGAAAAATAATTAACAATTAACAATAATTGAGAGAAAGAAAATTGGCTATAATTAAGAGAGAGAGAGAGAGAGAGAGAGAGAGAGAGAGAGAGAGAGAGAGAGAGAGAGAGAGAGAGAGAGAGAGAGAGAGAGAGAGAGAGAGAGAGAGAGAGAGAAAGAAACAGACAGAGACACAGAGACACAAAGAGAGAGAGAGAGAGAGAGAGAAACCGACAGAGAGGGAAAGAAAAATAATTAACAATTAACAATAATTGAGAGAAAGAAAATTGGCTATAATTAAGAGAGAGAGAGAGAGAGAGAGAGAGAGAGAGAGAGAGAGAGAGAGAGAGAGAGAGAGAGAGAGAGAGAGAGAGAGAGAGAGAGAGAGAGAGAGAGAGAAAGAAACAGACAGAGACACAGAGACACAAAGAGAGAGAGAGAGAGAGAGAGAAACCGACAGAGAGGGAAAGAAAAATAATTAACAATTAACAATAATTGAGAGAAAGAAAATTGGCTATAATTAAGAGAGAGAGAGAGAGAGAGAGAGAGAGAGAGAGAGAGAGAGAGAGAGAGAGAGAGAGAGAGAGAGAGAGAGAGAGAGAGAGAGAGAGAGAGAGAGAGAGAGAGAGAGAGAGAGAGAGAGAGAGATTCCCAACACATATTCACAATAATTCATTTTTTTACCGAGCACACGAACACAAAAGTCAACAAAACACCATGAAGAAATATATCTGGTGTACTTTATTATTGTCATTACATTTCATCAATATACCTTCACATTCAAATAGAGAAACATTTGATACATACAACATCCAAACCAGCACAAGTTTTAACACAATTGCGTTACATAACACAGGAACATATTCCACCACCAAACCGTGACAAGAAGGGAACAACAGAATTTGAATGTAATCGGCATTCATAATATAATATAATACAATGGTGGGCATGAAACATAAATCATATCTGAAGTTTGGAATAAATTCTTGCTTTCATTGACCACAAAATGCCGTCTCTTTGCCGTCAATGTTTTGTTTTTTTGGTGTTTTGTTTTTTGAAAGGCCGGGTTCATATAAAAAGTTTTGTTCGGAAAATAAGGAACACAAATCAATGCAATGGGTGTGCTAAAAAAAAAAGGAGGATGGGGGGAGAAGAAGAAGAAGAAGAAGAAGAAGAAGAAGAAGAAGAAGAAGAAGAAGAAGAAGAAGAAGAAGAAGAAGAAGAAGAAGAAGAAGAAGAAGAAGAAGAAGAAGAAGAAGAAGAAGAAGAAGAAGAAGAAGAAGAAGAAGAAGAAGAAGAAGAAGAAGAAGAAGAAGAAGAAGAAGAAGAAGAAGAAGAAGAAGAAGAAGAAGAAGAAGAAGAAGAAGAGAAGAAGAAGAAGAAAAGAAGAAGAAGAAGAAGAAGAAAGAAGAAGAAGAAGAAGAAGAAGAAGAAGAAGAAGAAGAAGAAGAAGAAGAAGAGGAGGAGGAGGAGGAGGAGGAGGAGGAGAAGGGGAAGGATAAAAAGAACAACAAGAAGAAGAACAGGAAGAAGGGTGGGGAGGAGGAGTGGGGAGAAGAAGAAAAAGAAGAAGGAGGACGAGATGGAGAAGAAGAAGAAAGAAGAGATAAAGAAAGACGACAACTAAATCAAATGCCCCTCACATCAAAACACATAACAAATATAATAAATAAAATCTTTGGTCGTTACAAAATAAAACACAAAAACACATTCTTTTGACAGAAATAAAACAAAAAAACATTTATTTTATCAACCCACAGATCGCGTCAAACAACATTAACAAACAATAAAACATCAAAACAATCAATGAAGCGACTCGAAAAACACACACAAATGAAATAGATAAATCAATAAATTAATGAAGGTAATTGAACATAGTAAAAGACCACTTGGACCAGTTATGCAGAAAATCACTGAAAACGAACAAGTTGGTGTTTGACAAAGGAGATATTCTACAAAACTCCTGTGCTCCTTTTTTCAGTAAAAGGACCAAATATCAACCTGTTGGTGTCCAGCTTTCTTTTTAATAAATGAATAAATAAACTGAACACAAACAAAATTCACCGCAGTTTTGAAAATACATTTTAAATAAAACATAGATAATCTTCGTGATCACGATAAACGCTAGTATTGACTGAGCGGTTGCTGTATATAGTTTGTGAGTTGTAGTGTTGTAACCACTGGCTGTTATCTGGCTGTAGGTTCGATTCTACATACGAAGAGCGGCCCGTTGTGAGCTCATTAGCCGGCCAGAAGCCGGGATTTTGCGATTGGTTTGTGTGTGTGTGTGTGTGTGTGTGTGTGTGTGTGTGTGTGTGTGTGTGTGTGTGTGTGTGTGTGTGTGTGTGTGTGTGTGTGTGTGTGTGTGTGTGTGTGTGTGTGTGTGTGTGTGCGTGCGTGCGTGTGCGTGTGCGTGCGCGCGCGCGTGTGTGTGTGTGTGTGTGTCTGTGTATCGATTATCTTGAAAACTACTGTTTGGACTTTGATTAAAATTGGCAGAGGGGTAGACAGATTGAAAACGAAGCTTCCTGTCGTTAATCAACACCGTGCTGACCTTGACCTTGAAGTTTGACCTTGAAAACCGAAATTTCCTTCTTTGGGCTATGTAATTTCCCCCCAGCTTTATTTCGTGAACTAGTGAACAGAATCGCTTCACATTTTGTGTGGTGGCGTACTAGGGTGCAAGGAAGTTTGCATAAATGTTCAGCGGTATCTCGTGAACTACTGAACAGAATCGCTTCAAATATTGGGCTATGTATGTTATGCGTTCTGTAAGGGTGGAAAGTGGTGTGTTTATTGGGGGGTGGGGTGGGGGGGAGAGGACATAACTCGGTGCAAGGAAGTTTGTATAAACGTTCAGCTGTATCTCGTGAACTACTGAACAGAATCGCTTCAAATTTTGGGCTATGTATTTTATGCGTTCTGTAAGGGTGGAAAGTGGTGTGTTTATTGGGGGGGGGGGGGGGGGGGGGGAGAGGACATAACTCTGGCCGGGTTTGCATTGTCACAATGCGTTGCTGCCGCTCGGCGATGCCCTTGTTGATTATAAAACAAAAATACGAGGATCACCTGCCTGCCGAAGCTACCTTTATCTACTCGGGGCATTCTTTTCAAAGTTTGGTGAAGCGGGCGACAGACTATGCGACTGCCTCATATGACTCGATCAGGTCGTGACGTTGATCAAATTTTGTTTCCCGCACAGAAGAGGTCACAAGCCATCTGACTCGATCAGACTCGATCAGAAAGGTAACACTGTTAAATTAAAAAAATATATATTAAATTATATCAATGAATATTAAACAAATGTGGTGATAAATGGAGATCAGTCTCAGATTACAAGGAAACAATTATGTCTGCAGTACAACAGTATGTGAGCCTTGAAGGCTTTTCCTCTTGTGTGTGTTGATTTAAACAAAGTTTATTGACATAAACGCATTGCAGTATACACGAGTTACATGAGTACAACAGGCCACACAGGCTTTTCTCTGTTCTTCATTTCGGGCTTACTAGGTCCCAGCAACAGTCAGACCGATCGTTCTGATGCATGTTAGTTCTGTAGTTGCTTGTCCATAACACAGTAATCAGACTTTCCCCCCCTTAGCATTTTCTGCAACTGCAACTGAATTCGTTGACAATGACAGTTTATGCGCGTCTATGTGAGAGCTAAATATAAGCATTGACAGAGTGGCACTGACAAGGGGAAAGGAAAATGGGGGGAGGGGGGGGGGGGTAAAATTCCAGAGATCTTGGGTTAGCAAGATACCGAGTTACACTAAATAAAAGCTTTTTGTTTTAATTATTAATTATCTCATTTCTTCTTCTTTTTCCCCCCTTGTGTGTGTGTGTGTGTGTGTGTGTGTGTGTGTTAAATCACAACACATGAACTATGATACAGCAGCAAAGCACCTTTTCTATTTCTATTCGGGATAAGCTCTCCTGTAACAAGGCTGTTGTTAGGCAAAGAAGGAAGAGAAAAACAAAATGGGAAACAAATGGTCGCCTGCTTTCATTCTCTAGAATTGTAGTATACAGTCGAAGGGTTATACGCGCGCCTGAGGATTCGTTCAAGACTGCCAATGTGCCGAAAACAAGTGTAGAGATAACAAACGAACGAATGATATCAAACTTTTTAATGAGGGAACTTCTCCTCAAACAAGGATAAAATAAGGACATTTTAAACATTAACAAAATAAGTGTAAAACACACAAAAAAGGCATTAACAAGTTAACAAAAAATCGAAAATAATTATGTTTAACAAACTCCAACACGCTCGTATATTTACAAACACATTCACACGAGAGAGAGAGAGAGAGGGGGGGTGGAGAGATAGAGATAGAGAGAGAGAGTCAAAGTCAAGTCAAAGTCAAAAATATTTTAATTGTTAGGCCTCTGGCCCATAACAATGGAGTTCACAAAAAAAGTATTGCATATATATATATGAGCAACAACGAAAAAAAGAATAAAGACACACCCAAAACACGTATTATATGCAAACAAAACATAGATACAAACATTCATCATGCATGTATATATTCTTTTCGCAAGGCGAGAGCTCTATGAATAAATAATGACGTCTTAATAATAATGCTAGGGTTTTGATTACATAAAATCAATGTGAGTCTGAAAGATGAAGGATGTTTATAATATTTTGCTGGAATTAGTTCTCTTCTTAAATCATTATATTTAGGACATATAAATAGAAAGTGAATTTCAGAGAGAGAGAGAGAGAGAGAGAGAGAGAGAGAGAGAGAGAGAGAGAGAGAGAGAGAGAGAGAGAGAGAGAGAGAGGTGGGATAGGTCAGACGCCCAGATGTGTGTGTGTGGGGGGGGGGGGAGGTAAAACAGAAGGGGAATTAGACATAGATGTGAGGAATGGAGTGGGTGGGGTGTCAGTGTGACACGAAGTAAGCCTACCATTTTCACCGAAGAAAAACCACGCGCTATAGAACATCACATTCGGGGTGGGGGGGTGGGGTCAAGGTAATGATAATTATAAAGCTAACACCGGACAAGTAAAAACATCCAACAATAAACAAATCAATAAATAAAAATAAATTTAAAAATACATACATACATACATACAAAATAAAATGAAATAAATAAATTGATAAGATGGTTGATAAATCAAAACCGTGTTTCAATGCTCTCATGTGCAACAAATAGAGAGGCCTTTACGCCGGGTAATGTGTTGGCTTTACTGTGAGAAAAGAAACATTGTATATTGAAAGACATTATGTAATTTGAACCCCCCAAAAAATATTTAAAAAATACAAGTGCTATACTGTATAAGAAGGATATGATTATGGTATTCGCAATAAATGACATAAATGATAAATCAGGAACTTCACGTCATACGGGGGAGGGAGGGGGGGGGGGGGGGGGGGGGGGTCATGTCTTTGCAATGATAAGAGGGACTTCGCAATTTAAAATAATATGAATCTACATTGTTTAAAAGGATGCTTCAAAGTAAAATATATTACAATTTTTTAAAGCAAAATAAAATATCTGTAACAAGCTAAACGAATAAACACGCGCACGTACGACACACGCGCACACACATATACACACACGCGCGGCGAGCGTGCAGGCATAATAATGCTGTCACTTACCAAGGACAAATTAGAAAGCGTTTGTTATCAGCGCCAGTTCCTTCAACACATTTTGTCCACACCTTTCTAATCAATTCCCGGAATTCACTCATGGAAAAATGTTTTTGGGGGGACAGATAAAACTTGCTAAACTGATACTAACAGTATCACACACAGTGGATTTAGTGGCATGCTGAAGATTAGTGTAAACAAACCATCAATCAATCAATCAATCAATCAATCAATCAATATGTTTAATGTCTCCAGAACTAAATGTTTTGTGCAACGATAAAATTACAAAGCTAAGACAATAGTAAAATATTAACACTTTACGATAATTATCACGCAAACATGAAAGGATTCAGTTATGTACACTTGCATGCACGTACACATAATCATTCACCAAAATCCATGCATACATACATACATACATACATGTTTGGGAATTTCATACACACTTGCACAAATTCAATGCATTCACACTAATATCATCATTCAAACACACAGCGCACATGATACATGCCAAAACATTACAAGAACAACGTGAAATACTGCATAATTCCAAAGAAAAATTAAAAACAAAATTATAACAAGCATAAACGTAGATGACCTTTACCTTACACCACATAATTCAACGCTACAAACGAAGGAAATGACATAAGAGTTAGACTACCAAAAAATAGTCTGTTCTTTTCTATTAAGTTTTTGCTAACAAAATAATAATAATAATAATAATAATAATAATAATAATAATAATAATATAAAAACAGACGATACTAAAAAATAAGGCAATTTTGCGGCACCAAAAACTGTTTAGGTCAAATGATGAGCGTAGGAACAAGGCGATATAATATATATAAAAAAAAACATAGTGGGAGTGATGTCTGCAAATGCAAAGGGAACTAAAAGAACTTTAAAAAAACACCTGACAACCGCACATGCACACACAAGAGCGCGCACGCTCGAACACACAGAAACACACACTCAGAGGAAAAGAGAGACAGACAGACAACCAGACAAAGAGAGAGAGAGAGAGAGAGAGAGAGAGAGAGAGAGAGAGAGAGAGAGAGAGAGAGAGAGAGAGAGAGAGAGAGAGAGAGAGAGAGAGAGAGAGAGAGAGAGAGAGAGAGAGAGAGAGAGAGAGATCCGGATCATTGTGATAATCTTCACCAACTATCTCAAGATTTATCGACTCTAAAGAAATACAACGTACATGCAGAATGCAGACTGATAACGAAACCAAATAATACACAGAAAATGAATACCGCAAAAGCCCCCGCAACTTTCCAACCTGCCGGTTTTGAGTACGTCCGTGGCACCCTCCCTGCCTGCTTCTTGCCTCTTCTTTGCCTTGCTAAACCTCGCAAGTCCTAGACAAAATCAGACCTCCAAAATTAAAGGGAAGAATCCTTTCTTTTTTATATCAATGAAATTATAGACATACGCTTAGCTTCAATCTTATGCGTTATTTTCATGCTTCTCGCCTAGAGGTGCGCTAGTTAGCATGTTAATAAAAATAAAATAATATAACGATAATGAAAAGGTGAAGCGGTAAAGATGGCTAGTGGCAGTTCAGTGCCTCTTTATAAGCAGGGCTTCTAAAGTGCTGAAATAAAAATATAATACATATGTAGTGTTAACAATTCGGGACTTTCCTGGTGTTGCACTGCCTCCGGGCATTGCCTCCAGGATCGTTCCCATCATCTTTATATCTACTAATGTCCCATATGTGTCTGTTCCAGACCAGAGTACGTTAAGCGGAATTTCATTCATTCATGCTGAATATACAACAAACGAACAACTACAGGACAAGTGTAAAGTGACGTTATTTTATTCACAAGAGACAAAACAAAACTACTGGATATTTCGGTGAAAGCGCCTTTATCAACACAGACGAACAATTAAACAGCAAACAGCAAAAATAGCAAAAGGAGCAAAAAAGCAAGCAACAAAAGAAGCAAAAAATCAAACAAAAGTTTAAAAAACACCAATATATCCCCTCTGCAGTCTCATGCACAAATGAAAAAAGACAGATATGTTATAATTTAGACATGCATTCTTGTACGCAAAAGACATGGGGAACGCAGGACTAATTTGTTGTGGGAATGAATAGAGGTATCACAACATGGGGAGATCAATAAACACTTATTTAGGGAATGAGAAGTGAGAATGTATTTATTTATTTTAACACTGCTTATAGTCCCGTCAACAGCAATGGTTTTCTCAGGACTGTCACCACAGTAAACATCAAATGCGTCGATAACATCCTACATGCATTTACTTTACAAACAACCTGAAAAAATGACAAAAATATAAAACAATTTATTACATGACACCTTCATCATTGTACCCTATAGCCAATAAGTCTAAACATTGCTGGAAACGTTGAGCCACTCTACTCTACTTATCGGATCCAGTAAAAAAAAGGATAACAAATACATATTACTAACAAAAGATGAATAACAAATTCCATATAGGCAAATCTGCACTGCAGAATGGACAACAGGTGCCCACTCAAGTGCGTACGTTCTCACGCCTAAATGCCAGTGTACAATAAATAAAAAAACCCACCCTGCCATGTCATAAATTGCAAAAAGGAAAACTGTGGAAGGGTTTTATAGAAAAGGGCAGGAGAATGGACCAATAAGACAGAAAGAAGTAGATGCCAGGCAGTAAAAGAAAGAAGAGAGAGAGAGAAGATAAGCACACAATATGAGAAACACTCACACACACACACACACACACACACACACACACACACACACACACACACACACACACACACACACACACACACACATTTTTCATTCTTAATCACATATTTAAAATAACACATACATTTATGCACACACACACACGACACACACACACACACACACACACACACACACACACACACACACACACACACACACACACACACACACCCTGGACCCCTTTCGTATTTTGTGTTTGTTTGTTTGTCATTTTGTGTGTCTAAGATCACTGTAAGGTGGATAGACATTAAACTAAAGAACGACACACACACACACACACACACACACACACACACACACACACACACCTTCTTAAAAACTTGTCTAAAAAAAATGATCAAGTCATCCATTTTGAAGACAACAATGACACATCACATTTTCTTATTCCGCCCTACATAAAACATCTACTGGCATCATCAAAAGACGACAAGTGGGTCCGAAATATCTTTCTGAAAATAAATACTTATTCCCATTTGTTTGTTGTTGTTGTGTGTTTGGTCTTTGTTTTGCTGTTTGAATGTGGGTTATCCGCTGGTACTATACAAAAACATAAAATACCTATACTTGGTGGAAAAGTATTTGTGGGGTCACTCCAATATAATATAACAATATATGCTTGGGTCAAATAATTATTTAAAAACAAAAACAAAAAAACATCTCGTGTTATATTTCAAATAAGGCACACTTTATGCCATATAATCACTGTAGACTTCCGCATCATAATAACTATTACGGGTATAAGAAGTAAAGCTGAAATAAAATAGCGAAAATGAAGAGAAAGCGGTCACAGTTATACTAAACGATCTGGGGCAATGAATGGATGGAGGGGGGTGGTACCGTTTCGCCCCGTTTTCGCCCTATTAGGGCGAAACGAAACTTCATCAACCCCGCAGTGGCAGTGCCGTTTCGCCCTGTCAACCCATGTCATTTCGCCCTGTCGCCTTTCGCCCTGTTCCCATTCTGCCCTGTCTCTCACGTTCACTGTGAATGGTCATCTATCTCTCGGGGAAATAAGCTGAACAGTTTGATTTGCCATCATGATTTGTTTTTTCCATGTGTTCTTCTCTTCTTTCAACAATACATGTTCATCTGCTCTAACTGGCAATTGTTGACATGCACACGTCTGTGTACACGTGAACATTTTTCATTCTTTCCGCATGGCAACACAGTGAGTCACTCATAAAGATATGAAAACACGTTAACATTTTTCACTCTGTCACCATGGCAATACAATGATATGCCAGTCATAAGATTACGTGCATATCACTATGTTGCCATGGAGGAAGAGTGGAAAATGTTTACGTGTACAGAGACCGTAACAGGAGAGAGAGAGAGAGAGAGAGAGAGAGAGAGAGAGAGAGAGAGAGAGAGAGAGAGAGAGAGAGAGAGAGAGAGAGAGAGAGAGAGAGAGATCGCTCGTAACAAACCAAAAGTTGGATAGCATATAGGGTCCCATAATATATTTATTTAATGTTTCTTGATTTCGTTTAAAAACTGGTACAATTATCATTCTAGACGATGCAACAACAAAAATAGAACGATTGATATGAAATACATAGGCTCCTTTCTTCAAGGGGCAACACAGATGATAAAAATAAAACAATATTTGTAACACATTTGACAGCAAAATAACGGACCAGAGACATAGAGGGTTTGTGAACAGTCGAACGCTGGATAATCACAAGAACCGACTTACTTGTGGCGGTGCCATAGCCGATGAGGTTTAACCGAGGCGTGGTCACCGCTACAGCTATCTGTATTAATTTAAAAAATCGGGACTTTACTGGTTTCGTACTGCCTCCGGGCATTGCCTCCAGTATTGTTCCCACCATATTTGTATTTACAAATGTCTCATATGTGTCTGATTCAGACCAAGGGGACGTAAAACACCATTTTCGTCGTCATCACAAGAACCGAAAGAAAAAGAAAAGAAAGAGAGACTAAAAAGGGAGAGAGAAGGAGAGAGAGAGAGAGAGAGAGAGATGAGAGAGAGAGAGAGAGAGAGAGAGAGAGAGAGAGAGAGAGAGAGAGAGAGAGAGAGAGAGAGAGAGAGAGAGAGAGAGAGAGAGTGAGTGAGTGAGTGAGTGAGTGAGTGAGTGAGTGAGTGAGTGAGTTTTATCACAGAGAACTATGAATGAACAAATTATATTTTTTGCGCCCCAAGACCCTAGAATGAGGTCAAGTAAAGAGAGTGTGTGCGGGGGGGGGGGGGGGGGGAGGGGGGGGGGCAAAGAGAGACAGGCAGACGGAGAAAGCACAGACAAAGCGATACATGAAACTAAGAGAGACAGGGGGTAAGGAAAAGACAAAAACACAGAGAGAGAGAGAGAGTTACCTCTGATACGCACCAGCATGTATAAGACCGGAGAAAATCGATTTAATGCCATTGTAATAACAGTGTTCGAGAACAAAAGCCCCAAAAATAAATAGCGTGGGTACGGTTTAATCAAATATGCAGTCACTGGGTAAACATAAACCCACTTTGAACCAAATTAATTTTGCAAAAAGAAGACAACATCTTGAACCAAAACACTGTGAACCAAATATGCAGTTATCTAATCTTTTAAAGCAAAATGTACCTTTAGGAACACAAATGGACTCCAACGTGTGTCTGTGTTTAAAAGACCTATCAGCCAGCTAGAGAAATTAAAGTATACATGATTTTATGGCTGAAATCAATAATAATAATTTTAAACAAACAAGAAAGCGTGCTTGGCAACAATATCATGTCCATGTCGTTTAGAGAAACAAAATCGATATCCAGAATTGCTTAAACAGCAATAAACGATACCCAGATAGGTCACTTATTAAAGAAAACAAGAAAACAAAAAAAATTACAAGAATAAAGCTGCATCGCCGGGACTGAAGTGAAATAATATAATATATTATGAGCAAAAATGTATAGCACAGCTTATTTGCACCGAAATGGTTTAGAACTTACTTACTTTCTTCCTTTGGACTCAATTTGAGGAACACGCTTTATTTGTAAACCAAAGTTTTGCCACAGTTCGTTTTTGTTTTGTATTTATCGGTCGACCTGCCTACTGATCCTTTAATAAGATCTGTATCTTGTAAAATACAGAAATGAACATTTCAACACACAGCAGGTTAAAGTTGTTGATTTCGTGATAATGTTGCATTCATGATAATTTGTATAATAATTACAGCATCATTATATTTGTTGAAAAAAAAAGGTCTTCAGCATGGAACTTGGGAACGACGATCGTCTGGGATCTCACGTCTGGATCTGGATCTCAAATCGTCGTTCAAAGCCAGAAGGTATCATCACCAAAGAAATGAACAACATTGATAGTACCTTCTGGCTTTCACCCGACGACATTCTACAGCACAATTAATATAAGCGAGAGTTTCTCAGGAAACTTGAATACATAAGAAATGTAACTGACTCGACAGCGAAATTCTAGGCTGTAGCCTTTGCGGTGCCTACAATGCTGCATTCGAAGTGAGCAATTGTCATCAATTCCGAGTGGCTAGTCTTTATGTTTACCAGCCGCGAGGCGTGATGGTAATGCTTTCAGAGAATTCTGTTTGTTCCCGGGTATCTCTCTGACTGACTATCTGACTATCTGAACACAATAACGTTTGGACGGAGGGACCTAGGAGTCTGAAGAGTATGCATGCGGATGGCACTTAGGATATCTAGGCCAAGTTCGAAAATGAAGGTAATTGGTCAAAGGTCAAGGTCGCTGCACGCTGCTTGTTATTACTGTTGCAAGGCACATAGTGGCCCAAGAGAAATAAATCTTGCTTCTCAACCAGCCACCAATTGTAACTTTTTTTTTACTTCCCTTTGTTCCTATGTATGCCAGTCAGTCGTTTCCGACCATGACTGCCAGATAGCAGAAGGGGCAGATGCTATTCTGACGGGCTGGGCAAGAATTTGTTGATAGTGGAGATGCCTTGCCCAGGGTACATCCCCACTCTCTCGGCCAAAGGGATTTGAGGACTGCTGGCGTTGGGCGTGGCTACTACTAGGTATGTTGAGGCTTTATACTGAAAAAGATCTGCCCCTGTCTCGTGCCCTGTGATGCGAACGCCACATACTTAAGATGATCGCCCTTGCCTGTCATGAAGTAGTAGCTTAATGCCACAGAAAATGATCAGGCCCTTTACTCGTCGCCAGGTGGCATGAGCAGTTCGGGCCTAAAATTATCGCCCTTTCGTGTCAGCAAGAAGTAGTATACAGCCCCATTAACACGATAACGTTTGGACGGAGGGATCTTGGACCCTCGAATGTTGTATGCAGATAGTTAGGATATGCTAGACTATGGGGCCAAGTTCGAAAACGACACGTCTTTGGTCAAAGGTCAAAGTCACTGGACTGGAAAAATGCTGCCGCGCGGCTGAGTGATCTAGCGTTTCAATCTCTAGTTGTTCCTCCTTTTCTTCCCCCCTTTTTTTAATCGAAACGTCTAATAAGCCGGTACTCACGAGCCCTGGTTCGGTAATCACGAGTACGTCTTAGGGGTAGGTAGTAACATGTAAATTACAAGAAACTGTCCATTCGATTGGCTGTTCATGCTTGGAATAAACACGAAAGCTTGTTTGCAATGAACAGTGTTGCGTTTTGGTTGTTCATCTTAAAGTAACGCATGTGTATGTTTGAAGGCCTACTGACCCAGCAAGATTAACTCCCTTGTTGTTTTTCAGGGTAGGCATGACCCACATACAAGTTCCCCCATATACGATCGAGGTGGCTCTTTAAAGTGACGTCTCGGTTTCATGCATGTGGGAATTTGTGTCGGAGTCAGACCTGGTCAAAATAATATTTCTTACCAGCGAGAGAGGGAAACCCGTGAAACCCGTGATTTTCACTCATGGATCTGGTGGGACTTTAATACAAATATGTTAAAGTACATCATACAAGGTAGTAGTTCTTTTAAGCAAACGGTTCCTTCGCAAAATGTGTATAACTGTAAAATACACAAGTGGTGGATGTTTATGGCACATAACCAACAGTTCACCTGACGTGCAATCAACAACATCAAAAAATGCAATGATGTTCGAAGAGAAAATGATATAATATTAATGTGAATCTTCGCAACAAAAATGTAATAAACTGATTTCGAAAAGATGAAGCAAAATAAAAAAGTGAATGTTATGGCTGATGTGTTATCGTTTAACGAGTCGGTTTACACGCCCTTAGTGAAAAAAACATGAATAATCTGGACTTTGGGTGTATGCATTTCTTCTAATTCAATCATATCTACTTACAAACTTCATGCAACATTTGGTATATAAACAAAATCTGTTAAAAATACAAAAGGTGCCAGGAAAAGGTCCATTCCGGAGCATGCACTTACAGCAACGCTGAAGTTAACATTGCTTGCAGATAAATATTTAATAAATTGCTTCCACAAACGTTTCTGTAAACACGAGAACGTAAAACAAATGACACCCATGATAATGTATAAGTTTACATACTTACTTTAAAAAATATAATTACATTATTTTTATAACAAATCATAGGAATTTTTTTTGGGGGGTGGGGAATATACGTGATTATATGTCAAAACTTAAATACCAACACAACAGACACACGCGTAGTTTTGAATATGAATGCCAAATAAAGACACCACGTCAAACGGAAAAACACACACACCAAAACCCCAGTTTAATCAACATGGTTGACCATAAGAGATACTTAAAGAAAGTCTTTGTCTTTTGTTCAACAAAATAACATCCTAACTTTGAAGACGTACAGCGCTTTTTAGATGTCTGTCCTCGTAACACTGCGTCTGGCAAACATAAGTATACAACAGGCAGAGTAGAACCAAAGACTGTACAGGGGAAGATAAACATCCGGTCTCTTTTCCCTATAAGAGTAGTGAGGACAGACACACTGGTTATGTCCCTTTGAAACGTGACACATTTTACACATCGATAGGCCAGTTGAATTCTCCGTTCAAGTTCCAGTCTGAGATTTTGGATAGCCTCCACTGTGAATAGCGTACACGTCCGCACTAACGATAACTCTATCAGCCCGGTTCGCCGAGCTTTTAAGTAATCCATCTTACCCTTTTAGAATATCTTTGGTAGAACAAAGAACAGCAGGCAATGTGAATACACTGACCATTAGAACTAGTACATGTACATCATACTCGGACACAGTCTTTAAATGTGGCGCTGAGTAGCACCTTGTAATGCTACACCAGCGAACAAAAGTTAAGGCCCAGAAAGACAATCATCTCCGAAAACTCACAAACTCAATAAAACGCGCATTTTGTTGACTGAACTCGTTCTGATTAATGATGATTTTTTTGAATGAACTTGATGTTAAAAGAATAAATTCAGTTTTGTTATGAGCTGGGTGCGTTTTATTGAGTTCGTGAGTTTTCGGAGATGATTGTCTTTCTGGGCCTTAACTTTTGTTCGCTAGTGAATATGCCTTCGAATCTCCAACAGTCACAATAGTCAAAAGTCACTATACTGCTAGACTTTCAGTTCGTGTAAAACAAACCCCAGCAAAATCCACCCATCCATGAAGCACTAAAACGTAGAGTTGAGAACCGGTTCAATTTTTCGAACCGGTTTTAAGCCGGTTTTTCCTGTCCGAACCGGTCTTTTCGAACCGTTCTTTTTAACCAGTACTCACATCAGTAGTTTCAACTATGCAAACATATTTATTTGTCAGAATATTCACACACGCGCGCACGCACATACATACACACACACTCAACTAAAAACTTAGCTCAACTCCAACAAACATTTTAATAACGGGGCCATATGCCCGTGTCAAAGGAAGGTGAGGGTAGGGGTGTAGTTGAAAAATATAGTAATCATAGGGGAAATAATTAAACCAAAGCAAAAACAAAACGTCATATGGCGGTTGGAGTGTGAAGGATGGTGGCACATTCACAACGCAATGAACCAGCTTTGAGAACAATCAGATATGTAGCGGGAGGATAAAGAATACAAAAGTATAATAATCGTAATTATGTACCTGAACAGATAAACAGCATGAGAAGAGAAAATCTTTCACAATGCAAGGAAAAAATATCACACACGAGCGCGCGCACACACACACACAGTCACACGCGCACAACCGCACACACGCGCGCTTGCACACGCACATGCACGCTCACACATTCTCTCTCTCAGTCCCAGGGCTGGGTGGAGAAAAGCTGTTATTGCTACTCTCTCATTCTTACAACAGTAATGACATATTCTACTTTTAGACAATATCTTCAGTAAGCGCATTCATTTTAATCGAACAATAATTACTGAATATACATTAATAAGCAGTTTATGAAGCGTGATATGTGTGATAATAGGGTTTTTACGCCCTCTCCGGCCTTTCGGCCATGTGGGGCATTGGGGATTTACTTTAGATGCTTATAAGTGTGTGTGTGTGTGTGTATGTGTGTGTGTGTGTGTGTGAGAGAGAGAGAGAGAGAGAGAGAGAGAGAGAGAGAGAGAGAGAGTGTGTGTGAGAGTGTGTGTGTGTGTGTGTGTGTGTGTGTGTGTGTGTGTGTGTGTGAGTGAGTGTGTGAGTGTATGAGTGAGTGTGTGAGTGAGTGAGTGTGTGTGTGTGTGTGTGTGTGCGTGCGTGCGTGTGTGTGTGTGCGTGTGTGCGTGCGTGCGTGCGTGCGTGCGTGCGTGTGCGTGCGCGTGCGTGTGTGTGTGTGTGTGTGTGTGTGTGTGTGTGTGTGTGTGTGTGTGTGTGTGAGCAGATCAAAGTTTTTTCGAACATATTTGCTCATCTTCTTAGCATAAGAATTTATAGAAATGAAATTAAATAAACTTTAAAAGACATTGTTTTATTGTTGTTCCATTCACAGTTCTCTTGGTGATTAGTCATGTTTGTTGTTCCACCACCCCGATTGATCGCACTGCCACATTGCAAGCACAAAGCAATACTTTCTACAATCACTCCATCACTCTTTCGATTTTATTTTCAGGAGAAAATGCCTCCAAATGTTCGTTACTGTGGTGTAGGCCTAATCATCGGCCATACTTGCTCCTTACAACACCAGACAACTAGAAACAGCTACTCTTGGTTTACAAACACCCAATCTGCGCTGAGATTCAGTGTTGTTCTTCGAAAAGAATGCGTTATTCTAAGAGAAACTTACTTTCAGTTTGCAGTTAAAAAACCGGTTCACAGCAACTCGAACCGGTTTTTCGAAACGCGGAATTTCAGGACCGGTTTTTCGGTTCAAACCGGTTTCTTTCCCCACCTCTTGAGTAAAACGCATTTAGTTCGTCGTCACGTCTGGCTCGACATTATTTCACAGTGCGTAAATTCTTCGAAGAATATAAATAAATATCACTATCACACATTTATACATCTGCATCGTTGAAAAATCGGCACTTTCCTGGAGTTGCACTGCCTCCAGGGTCGTTCCCACCATCTTTATATCTACTAATGTCCCATATGTGTCTGTTTCAGACCGGAAGACGTTAAACGGAGTTTCATTCATTCTAAAAAATAAATAAGGTAGAACAGTTTCTTCTCTTTTTTTGCATAATTTAGAGCATGGAATGAAAGTTGAATGTTGACTTTATGTACTCTAGCCACAAGGTGGGGGATATGGACAGCAGGAACATAGAAGAAAGAAACAGAACTAAAGAACAATAACAGTTGGTGAGGGTTATAGCCTATAGTTAAATAACCATGCAGCAAGACAATACGCCTACAAAATGAAATGTGTACACGACGTACACTACAGCAGGTTATATAGCAGGGGACATGTGACAAGCTTTTCCATCATAGCACCACGATATAGTTTCTCGTTTGTAAATTCCTTCTACCCACCCTACCCCTTCTTCCTTTTGCTCCATCCGTATCCTCGTGTGTTTTTTTTGTGGGGGGTGGTGGTTGTGGTGGTGGGGTGGGGGGTTGGTATTAGAACTCGCACCTTTGCCTTTGCAGCTGTCTGAAATTTGAACACGTGACATTGCAATCAACCTCAGCGGGTAAAATATCAATCGAATGACTATAGGCTACTATTGATCCATAGTTCGAATAACAGTGAAACACCGTTACATATCTTCATCACTAGTGCGCGCGCGCGCGTGTGTGTGTGCGCGCGCACGTGCGCAAAGCGTCCACGTATAAAAAGTCCTCTTTATCATGATCCATCCTAAACACCGTAACAGTCCTCAATGTGCATACTATATGAATAAAAAGTTGTAAAATAGGCAAAGCATCCTCCAGAATCAATAATTCTGTTATAAGCTTTTCATCATGTCTCAGGCTGTTTGTGTATTACCAACACAAAGAAACATGCCACACGGCACCTAACAAACACAACACACTCGGCGATACGAGTACATACACACAGAGACAAACGCACAGTTACACACACAATCACACACAGTAACACAGAGAAACACTGAACACTGACAAACAGTATTTAACAAGGATAAAGATTTTAGGCGATGCCTATTCTTACAAGAGAGAGAGAGAGAGAGAGAGAGAGAGAGAGAGAGAGAGAGAGAGAGAGAGAGAGAGAGAGAGAGAGAGAGAGAGAGAGAGAGAGAGAGAGAGAGAGACAGAGAGAGAGAGAGAGAGACAGAGAGAGAGAGAGAGAGAGAGAGAGAGAGAGAGAGAGAGAGAGAGAGAGAGAGAGAGAGTTGAGAGAGAGAGAGAGAGAGAGAGAGAGAGAGAGAGAGAGAGAGAGAGAGAGAGAGAGAGAGAGAGAGATGGAGAGACAGAGAGAGAGACAGAGACAGAAAGAGAGAGAGAGATGGGCTGATCGGGACAGAAGCAGGCGTAAACCAATTAACTGTGGGAATTTGCAGCACATGGAGAGAGAATGAACACGTGGACAAGGTTTTGGAGGGGCAGAAGCCAAACAATACCACCCCAAAAGATATATATATATATATATAGAAGACCGGTGCTACCTTGTGGCTTTCACCCTAGTAGAGCGATGGTACATCCAAGCATAATAACCCTCAGTTGTGTGCCCTTGATCACTGACTGCGCAGTCATCTACTCCTCATTTTCTCCCGTCCTTCCTTTCGGAACTAAAATATCAACAACAAGAAAAATAAGTGAAATGAATAAGGGGAAGGAACTACTCGTAAATTAACTCCCTTTTTTTATATACCGATTCGCCTGTAAAGTGAAAGTAGTTGCCACAACAATACAGACCCAAGTTCATCCTTGTGTGTGTGTGTGTGTGTGAGAGAGAGAGAGAGAGAGAGAGAGAGAGAGAGAGAGAGAGAGAGAGAGAGAGAGAGAGAGAGAGAGAGAGAGAGAGAGAGAGAGAGAGAGAGAGAGAGAGAGAGAGAGAGAGAGAGAGAGAGAGAGAGAGAGAACATAAGTGTTATACACATGGGAACGATGACACCAGTTAGTTCTCTGTTCTGATAAAAAAAAATTACCCAAAATTAAAATAGCAAAAAACAACTAGAAAAAAAAAATAAGCCTTTTATATTTAGAAGACAAAAAACAAAAAAAGAGAACAGAAACGCATAAAAGCGTTTTGGCAATTTTATTATTAGCAATCAAGAGGGACATTAGTCTAGTTTGCTTGTTCATTTTTTGACACAAAAACTTGTTTTTAATTGAACCAAAAAAAAGTCACTTATTTCAACCTCTGTCTATATCGCGCCTAACATACGAATATAGCATCCATCAGATTAACACTCACACATACCTCGCCCCATGCTAATATAAGAAACAAACAAATGTCACCAACATAAATATTTTTAGAAATAGTATTGGGTTTAAGTCATGACTGTTTTTATATTGCAATCAAATTAGCAAATAATTTGAGACAAAGGCCAAAAATCAACAAAAATAGAAGTCAGTGATTTGCTTATGTTTGCAGAAATGCTAAAAACCCATCCCAAACGCAACATCAAAAGTTTTGCGCTGTGGACAGGCCTTGGTGATTTACCTCTTTGCACCCTGGCTAAAAGACTCCAGGGATCATCCCAACAGCCGAAGCACTTGAGCACCATGGTGCAAATGCACCAGCAAGGGATGAGAACATTACGTGTGTGACCGTACATAGAAGCCACACAAAAAAACATTTTCACCCTTTCCCCATAACACACACACACACACACACACACACACACACACGCACACGCGCGCGCGCGCGCGCGCGCGCGCGCACGCGCACACGCACACGCACACGCACACAGATAGCACTGTTAATGAGTGGGCAGACCGCGCTGAACAGAAACATTCCTCACATAATACAAATCAAAAACTGATATGGTTTGAGGGTCGATTTTGTAGAACGAAAAATAGATAATACGACCAGTCATCCAATGTATAGATTAAAACAGCCAGATACAGTTATTGGGTCCAATTAGTAGAGCCGCTCGAATCATACGAGTCAACATTTACACTTTTGTATAATAAAAAAAAGTTTTAAAAAGGGGAAGTGGAGTGTGTGTGTGTGTGTGTGTGTGTGTGTGTGTGTGTGTGTGTGTGTGTGTGTGTGTCAAATTTGGGTTAAAAATCAGGATGAAATATCAAGGAGTATTACAGTTCATCTTGCGTAAAAACCTGAAGAACGTACTACAGGGAAACCTCCCTAATAAGACCTTGAACAATCAGCCACCGTCAAGTTAGGGACACTTGAAAACTTTATTACGCAAGGAAGGACAAGGTAGACACTCAGTAGTCCGGATATGAAGGGGAGCAACTCGGTGAACACATTGTGGGTCACATCTTAGAGAGGGTCGTCATAGGGAAGGTCCTAACAGGAAGGTTCCACTGTACCAGCCTTGTTTTTAGTGATAGTACTTTCTGGGCTTTAACCCAGAAGAAGTGACAATAGCTATTGCCACTATTGCTTAAATAAATATTTTGTTACAGTGGTATATTGAGTTGCCCTACTTAACTAATGTTAATCCCATTTCTTCAGTTTTTATGATGAATTATTAGTTCTTAGAATCATTTTTCATGACCTTGATATTCACGTTTGATTATAATTTATTATTCACGTTTTGCTGAAAGTTGTATTGATCATTATTTAGTTTATCTTACAAAGTATGACCGACTTCCATCGATTGTAAAATGTGATGCAGCCTGTTGCTAGTATGTGTGGAGTACTTTATAAGCCTCGGCTTGTTGTACTCCTGTCTATATATCTATTTTGTTGCTGCAAAAGTGTGTTACTAAAACATCTGTTTAAAGCAAGTGACAACAGTACCTTCAGGTACATAACAAATGTGCGCAGCGACGCTTGAACGATTTCCCGTTTGCTTTGGGTGTCTTGGGGAACACGTTTTGACCATTACCATTACAACCAGGGCGCATTGCGCGTGCTCTTTGCTATCAAACAAAGTGACAAATCGCCATCGAACTGGATACCACTCTGCTGCTTGCCATTTTCCGACCATACAAGAAACGATTTTTGGTTTTTAAATAAACGACAAAAAGCATGCACTAAACACAGCAAAAGAAACAATCCGAAATATGTTATTTTCAGCAAAAATAGGCTCCTCGTGAGTTCGTAAACATTCCGAAAAAACAAACAATAAATCGACTATCATGACGAGAGCATGGTGAAGAAAAGTGGGGGGGGGGGGGGGGGGGGGGGGGGGGGGGGGGGTGGGGGGGGTGGGGGGGGGGGGGGGGGGGGGGGGGGGGGGGGGGGGGGGGGGGGAGAAGATATACCGCACTCCAACAAGTTTTACATCTAATGTCAAGTCCTATACGCATACTTCGCATTTAAAAAGAAGTGGCAATAAAATGCATTGTCGTGCACCTTTGTGGGTAATGATTCCACAGAATAATTTAGTGCACGTTGCCTGGCCGCGAAATTATAAAAAAAACATACACAAAAAAAACGATTAAAAAAAGTAATCTTATGTCAAACAATAAGTACTAACAAACATAAAAAATAAGTAAACCCTCAAGATCCATAATAACAATTTGGATGAAATTGACCAACTGAAACTCTTTGAAGTGATAGCATTTTAAAGTAAGGGGCGCAGGGGAGGGGAGGGGACAGAAGAGCGAGGGGGGGGAGGGGGGGGGAGAATGGGGCGGGGGAGACGGAGGGACAGTGGAAGATGGGGGGAGGGATGACGTTTGAAACAAGACCCAGTCATAACTCAAAAAACGTACATGGTAAATAAATAAAATCAGATTGCTCACATAATTTGTCAGTAGTAATTATACTACGAATATGTTCAGCTATTTTGTGCAGCTAATGCAAAGACATTTGTTCTCTCCCCCATACTAAACCCTCTGACGTGACAATGTTAAAGGTGGCGTATAGAGAGGGTGCGATGGAGAGAAAAAAAGTGTTGGGAAACGAAACGAAAACGAAAACAGGAAAAATAATTAGATATGTCATGCGTCATAAATCAATAATTTAAAAGAAGAAACACAGTGACTGCGGGTACGTCATTCTGGCAATACTCAGACCATGTTCAGGGATAACTCTTCCTAGTCGAATTTTTCGTCAACAAAAGCATTTTCTTATTTCATATATTTAGCGCATCAAAGGTTAGGGTTTGTAGTTTTTTTTAAAGACATTTGCGCACAATTTATGCGTCCCGTGATTGAGCGCCGTATCCGTAACCTGGAGAATGTGAGGTACGGGCCCGTACCCCAAGCCTCTGCCAAAAAGAAAAGCTGGCTCAAAATGAAAGAAACATATTTATACGGCGCTGAATCTTGATAGAAATCAAATCAAAGCGCACACACACGTTAGCTGTCATAACACATTCAAACAAAAACGCAATACAAAGCGAACACACACGGATGACATAAATGTAAACAGACCTAATGGCGAGAGAGAGAAGATAGGGTGGGTCGCTGACGGAGGGAAAAAGGAAGTTTGTTCCAGGAGGTCGGTCCTGAGACAGCGAAAGAGCGCCGACCAACAGTTGAAAGCAGACACACGCTGAACTGTCACTAAATAAGCCTATCACACCCTCGTACAATACGCTATCTTACCAATCGTACATCGTCACCGTAATACTTATCCCTACACCTAATAGAGACGTAGACTTACTTTCTCAAACAAAACCACACCCAGGTTCGATCAATCTAAGAGGAATAACTCACTTGTTGCTATCAGAGAATGGGAAAGATGGAATATTTGTCTCCCTTATTTCATTACATGTACAGAGAAGTCGAAGACTAGAATATGAATAGCATACTGTGCAAAATAGAAGGAGAAATGTACAATTAATTATATGCACATTATAGAAAACGAAAGTGTGAACTTTAAAAGGGGGGGGGGGGGGGGGGGTCAAGTAGAAACAATCAACAAAATGGTCAATGGCACTGCAAATGGTCAATATGTGTGTACAGAAATTGAAAGATAATCAGACTTGTAGCATCTTCCGAAAGCAAATAGAAATTAAATAATGAAATCAACATGAACACACCTCTGCTTTGTCACTATAATTGCTCTGTTGTCTTGTAAAGTCAACATGAACACACCTCTGTTTTGTATAATTGCTCTGTTGTCTTGTAAAGTCAATATGAGCACACCTCTGTTTTGTCACTATAATAACTCTGTTGTCTTGTAATGTCAACATGAACATACCTCTGTTTTGTCACTATAATAACTCTGTTGTCTTGTAAAGTCAACATGAACATACCTCTGTTTTGTCTGTATAATTGCTCTGTTGTCTTGTAAAATCAACATGAACATACCTCTGTTTTGTCACTATAATAACTGTTTTCTTGTAAAGTCAACATGAACACACCTCTGTTTTGTCACTATAATTGCTCTGTTGTATTGTAAAATCAACATGAACATACCTGTTTTTTCACTATAATTGCTCTGATGACTTGTAAAATCAACATGAACATACCTCTGTTTTCTCGCTGTAATTGCTCTTTTATCTTATCTTACACACAAACTGGAACAAACTAGACCTTTCCCCCAAAAACAAAAATATTGTTGTAGTTTAATTATTGATACACTGATTGCTATTGTCAGGACAGTACGTGGTCGATATACGAACGGCCGGATGAACAGTCAACGCATGAAGATATGTTATATATTTTATATACATTCTCATTTGGGCTGACACTTATACACAAAATCAAGATACGCCTGCCCTTCCCATTAGTTATTTTCCAAAAGTATGGATTGTGGGATCGCTTTGAAATGATCTTGATGAAAAACAAAATCACGCTTTGGCAATGGTGATATAGTATACATGTAGCTCCTCTTCATTCTTATAAATATGCAGTCGTAAAAAATCAATATACAAGTCACGCAAAGAAAAATGCACGCAAAAAAATGACAGAACCCAGCATGAATTGACAACATAATTATGGAATCAAATGTGAAACTCTGGTATCGAAGTTGTTTGCTTTCTCACACAGATATGTCACAACAATAGATTTTTCATCATTTTATAACATCTCAGGGTCCGATTTTGCTCAAGCGGTTCCATGACTGCAATTTAATCAATATGAGGGTCAGAATGGAGTCATAAAATATTAATAAAAAAACCACAACAAAGGCCTATACAGTCCTACATGCACGCGCACAACACAAACATAATTATACAAACACAGACATATAGGTGCTCATGCGCGTGCGCATGCACACACACACACAAGACACGCAGTGGCACATGAATACAATCATTTCAAACTTCGCCCACCCCTTCCCCTTCATGCACACAAGCACGCTCTCTCTCTCTCTCTCTCTCTCTCTCTCTCTCTCTCTCTCTCTCGCTCTCTCTGTGTCTCACACATAACTTTCTCTGAATCAGAAAACGAGATGGTAGGACCCTATTCTCATGGGCCGAAGGTCCAACACGTCCTGTGGCTTCAAGGATCGTTTATGATGTAAATGGGTGAGACTGGTCTCCTTGATAGCCTTCACCCCCTGCCCTAGCCCACTGAAAAGGGCCTGAAAGGTCACAGAACCGCCCCCGGTGGAGCACTGCAGGAGGTCCCTGGCGGGAAAGTCACAGTCGTAGGCCCTGCGGTGGAGGAGCAGGCTGGTGCCGTTGTAGTTGAGGTTCCCTGTAGCCAGGCTGCGCAGGCTGAGCAGCGCCACATCACAAGGCAGGGCGTTCTTCAGAGGCTGCACCGCGGAGAAGAACACGCTGGAGTGCACCTGGCTGTACATCACCTGCACCGGCTGCTGGAGACGATCCCCCAGAGCCAGGGTCTGCAGAGAGGGGAAGGCGTGGTGCGGGGCAGTTTCTGGGTCTTCCTGGCGCTGTGTGTGGGCGGGCCTGGCCTCCACAGTGAGGAGGAAGTCGCTGAGGGCGGGCTTGATGTCCTGCACGCCCTCCTCCAGCCCGCGGCCGTCGTCGTAGATGAGGTGTCGGTCCAGCATCACCTCCAGCCAGCCCTTCTCCAGGGAAGCCGCCCCGTGGGGCTGGGCCGTCAGCATTGTTACCCTCCTGTGCCCGTCGTCCAGAAAAGCCCCTGATGTAATAGGGTAGTAGTTGGCCTCCGGGGACGTGTTGTCGTTGGTCAGGCGCCGGATGAACTGCATGCCGTTCTGGTCCCCGAAGAACTCGGCCCTCTTCATGCGCAGGTCCGTCCTCATCCTCAGGATCACCTCGCGGTCCCTCAGCGTCTGGATGTTGAGCTCGTTGCGCACGTGCACGGCTGAGGAGAGGAGGGCGGGGTGGTGGTAGAGGGTGAAGGTCTGGGTGATGTAGGGCTCGTATACCACGCTCAGCTGGCTGACTAAAGGCCCCTCCACCACCCGCACCAAAGGCCTGTTGCTGATCAAGGGCTCCGAGCCGCTCTTGGGTCTGAAGAGGTAGGCCCCGCTGCCCTGAGCTCGGTACACATGCAGCCCCATATTGAGAACCGTCCTGTTGCCCGTCACCTTGTCCTCCATATCCATCAGCTCCCCCGTGCCGGGATCCACCCTGATCCTCACCTTGCTGTTCTCCATCACCACGGGCCGTGTCCGCTCGGCTTCAGGCTGGCTCTCCTTGAACAGAGTCTGCGGAGGAACCACCACGGTCTGGGAATTGAAGACGGAGATTTGGGCGGGCTGGGTGCTGGCGGGCAGGCTGTGCTGGGGGAACAGCAGGAAAGGTACAGTGGCCAGGGGAGGCAGGTCCGCCACGAACACCAGCTCATACACGTCCGCCTTGACCCCTACCATCTCCTCCTCCCACACGGGGTTCAGCTGGCAGGGCAGGATCTCCCTGCGCTGGTTCTTCACATACAGTAGGTTGGTGTCCACGAGGAGATGCACGGGCTGCTGGCGGTACTGCGGTAACGGGTTGTACACGAACACCAACAAACCATCCCCACTCACGGACAGCTTCACCTTTTTCGGAGTCTCGTTGTACTTGCGGCGAACCGTCTCGGGACTGAAGACGTAAGGCGTCTCCACCTCCCCTTTGGTGATCAAAGCCTGCAGGGCCATCTTCATGACATCCTGGGAGTTGGTGTAGGCGGACAGCAGCTGGGTCTCGTAGTCGACGACCACGAAGTCCTTGGAGGTGCCGGTGATGGCGTCGTGGTGCAGGAACTGGGCCTGGGCCCGGTGGGCGGTCTGCATCAGGGAGGCCAGGTGGAAGAACTTCTCCTGCACGGGCCGACCCCAGCCCCCGTACAGCGCCCACAGCAAGGTCACCACGGAGTCTGCCGCCTGAAGCATGCCCTGAACCTGTGACAGGGAGAAACGAGCGTCATTGTCACTCTGTCTGCAATAAGTTGCGGTTAGCACAACATTCCTTGGTTAAAGGTTTAAGATGAAATTGATCGTTAGCAGACTCGATGTGAAGAGGGAGATGTATTGTTTCGTTGCTTGTTGCGTGTTTCATGTTTAGCAAAAGCATATTTGCCACCAGTTATATATTTGTTTTGTTTTGCCTTTCGTGAATAAATCAACGTTACGTTACACTTGTGTATTTATTTGTTTGTCTCTATGGTGCTTGATTCAGCGACGTTTCAGTTTTTCAGTTTAAATGCCACACAATGCATTCCGTTATTTCTGTGGAATGCAAAAATGGTACGAAAATGTTCAGAGTAGGAATAAAGAAGGTTGATAGTATAGCATCAAGTTATTACGACCCCAATCCAATTTAATCCGCCATCACACCGTATCTCAATAATATCCTTCCTCCAATCCTCCCCTCACAGATCCACCCACACACACACGCGCGCGGGCGCACGCTCACACACACACAAACACAGACACACACGCACGCACACACATACACACACGCACGTGCGCGCACTCACACACAGGCAGACACACACACACACTCGCGCGCACACACAAACACTCACTCACACACACACGTAAGCACACAACCACCACCCCACTCCGACCACACCCATCCACACACACACACACACACACACACACACACACACACACACACACACACACACACACACACACACACACACACACTATCTGAACCACCACAGCGCCTCTCCTCACCTCTCGATGAAACCGCTTATCGAATGGCCGGGTGGAGTAGAACCCGGTCCAGTACTCCAGGTTGCGGTCGGAGTAAGGGAAGAAGTCCCCGGAGAGGACGGGGAAGTCGGTGCCCTTGCCGGAGAACTTCTTGGCCAGCTGCTCTTCCCTGGTGAGGCGGAAGTAGTCCTGCAGGGTGCCGAAGCGCACCTTGATATTCCAGTCCTTGCGGCTGTTCATGTACCTCATCAGCCGGCTGTAGTTGCCGTACTGCTGGTCCCACTCCAGTTCCTTATCGTACCTTGACGTGTGAGCGAAAAGAGACGTTTGTTTTATTTTATTTATGAAACATAAATTATGGTCGAAACAACGCTTTGATTTGTCCAAGGTCAAAGATCAAGTCCAGATCAACGATGAAATAGTTACTTTGTATTCCAAGTCACATCAGTCCAACAATTAAAAGTATTTTCTCTTTTCCTCTGTCTTCCCTTCCTCTCTCCTGATCTCTCTCTCTCTCTCTCCTCTCTCTCTCTCTCTCTCTCTCTCTCTCTCTCTCTCTATCTCTCTCTCTCTCTCTCCTCTCTCTCTCTCTCTCTCTCTCTCTCTCTCTCTCTCTCTCTCTCCTCTCTCTCCTCTCTCCCTCTCTCCCTCTCTCCCTCCCTCCCTCCCTCCCTCCCCTCCCTCCCTCCCTCCCTCCCTCCCCTCCCTCCCTCCCCCCTCCCTCCCTCCCTCCCTCCCTCCCTCCCTCCCTCCCTCCCTCCCTCCCTCCCTCCCTCCCTCCCTCCCTCCCTCCCTCCCTCCCTCCCTCCCTCCCTCCCTCCCTCCCTCCCTCCCTCCCTCCCTCTCTCTCTCTCTCTCTCTCTCTCTCTCTCTCTCTCTCTCTCTCTCTCTCCTCTCTCTCTCTCTCTCTCCTCTCCCCTCCCTCCCTCCCTCCCTCCCTCCCTCCCTCCCTCCCCCCCTCCCTCCCTCCCTCCCTCCCTCCCTCCCTCCCTCTCGTATAATATCATATTAGATATGTCTATGCCTGTAACACATTATGCACGTATACATGCAACAACATACAGTATTTATACATCGCTAAATCGTGATAGAAATCAAATGGAAGCGCGCGCACACACATTAACATTCGTAACATAACACACGTGAGCATCCTTTTAATTAACACCACCATCATTAATCACATAAACATTAACACAATATTCACTACTTCAATGATGCACTGAGGGTGGAAAAACGATAGGACATATTGTCCCAAGACAATAACAAAATCAACAGGACAAAATGTCCCGGCTCTTGCTAAAACCAAAAGGAGAAAGCTCGCTAGTAAAGGGAACATAGGACATTTTTTGTTTTAATAGGTCTATGTCCCATGACCTGTGCCTCGGGACATCACTGCTCCTTTCTCTTTCTCCCCTCTCTGCATCTCCTACCTCTCTCTCTTTCTTTCTCTCCTTCCAGCAACCCCCACCCCCCCATTGTCATTATCTTCTTCTTTTTGTTGTTGTTGTCTTATATTATTATGTTTGTTTGCTTGTTTGTTTTTCTCATCATTCATGCAATTCTGTGTTTCTACAATATGTTCTTGAATTTCTGTATTGTTGTATTTCTTAATGCTGATTTTTGCACTGTTTGACAAATGAGTTGGGGGTTTTTCTCTTCTTTTTATCTTTTCAATTGGCAGATGTTAGTCAATATTAATGTTTCTATCTAATTTATCTGTGTTCAACAGTCGTCGAACCATATTTTTCTATGTAAAGATGGCACAATATAAGCTTCTAGCTTGTTGCTGCTGATATGTTTATTATCTATGTTTGTTCATGAACTGTGGACCTAATTTGTTTAAACCAATCACCCCACCCCCCCCTACATCCGTTTCCCTCCCTTTTTCCACCCACAGTCCCACCCAACCCTTCCTCACCTGAAATCGTCCCCAATAGGCACCAATATGGTGTTGTACTTGTAGAAGTAGGACTTTTGCCGGAACTGCTTGTAGAGGTACTGTGAGAACTGCTCCACATTCCTCTCCGTGATGGCCTGGGCTCTATAGTTGCTCATCTCGCCGGGGATGGAGCGGAAGTCGAACATCATGCACACGAAGCGGTTGGGCCCGCATGCGTACTTGACGCTGTAGGTCATGTGGGGCATCACGTGGCACAGCATGTCCGTCTCCCCGGCCTTGCCGTGGCCTTGACCTTTGCCCGTGTCCCAGAACTGCCTCCAGTAGAACTCCATGCTGCGGAGGTTCATCAGCGAGGCTTTCATGGCCTGGTGCACGCGTTGAACCACCATGTTGTCCATGCCTGGATTGGAAGGAGGGGGGTGGGTTATATAATAGTTGTAGGAAAAGGTTCACGTTATTTTATTTAGAGCAAAAATAAAACCATTTATATGGTTTCTGTGGGGGTGGTGACGAGTCCCGTTTCAGTGCAAAATATCTCTCTCTCTCTCTCTCTCTCTCTCTCTCTCTCTCTCTCTCTCTCTCTCTCTCTCTCTCTCTCTCTCTCACACACACACACACACACACACACACACACACACACACACACGCACACGCGCACGCGCGCACACACACACACACATCCTTTCACTCACCAGCGAGTTTCCACAAATAGGGCGCAGTTCCAGAGTAGCCGAAGGGGTCGATGGACCAGCTGTTCCGGGGCTTGACCCGGAGGTTCTCCCAGACCCACTGGTGGCCCTCCATCAGCTGGTCGATGAGCGACACGTAGTGGGAGGAGGCCTCGTCCGGCACCACCCAGCCCCCCAGGGCTATCTCCAGCTGGCCCCGCCGGATCAGCCTCCTCACGTGGACCTGGCCAATTCAGGGACAGGATAGTTGACGCCTCACGAAGCCACTCAATTCTGTTTTAACCCTTTCACCGCCAGCCATATTTCAGCCAAAAATGTCCATTAAATTTACCTGGGTGGAGAACAAAATCCATCTGCAGTATTGGGGAATTTGTCTGTGACATATATGAAATAAGGTCTATCCTTACTTCCCAAAACTAAGACAATAGGGTCTTTGGATAATAGACCCCAATGTGATGCCTTTTAGTGACATAGAAGTTAAATAATTGTGGTGCTAAAATGCGACTTTGGCGGTGAAAGTTTTAAAATCGTTCTCCCCTCACCCCCCCTCCATCCAACAACATTTTTTGAATCTTTTAGCTTTCTTGTTTTTCAAACAACGACCCGTTGTCTACCTTGCATTATTTATCACACATTCAATACTGTTCCCGCTAATTATTGTTGTTAACATCAGGGGAATTAGCTTGTGGGTTCTGTTCCAGAACTTCGATGGAATGGTGGTTTAAAACGTGTAATGTGGGGAACGTTAGGAAGGAACGAAGGTGGCAGAGTTGTGAAGACGTTCGCCTGCCAATTTCAATGCGTGAGTGACCCGGGTTCAAATCCCGGCCTCATACTTTCTTTCTAGTTCGAAGGGAAAATCGAACTGAACGTCGAGTCCTTCGGATAGGGGCTTAAAGCAAGTCTGACCCGTGCGCTTTACGCATGTAAAAGTACCACGCCAGTTAAAAGTCGGTACGAGTAGGGTGAAATTCCGCTGCTGGGAATGACCAAGGTTTTCAAAGTCTGCTCCCCCTCCTCACCCCCCACCCCCCCCCCCCCCACCCCCAAAACAATGCGTGCGCGTGCGCGCGTGTGTGTTGTCAATCTAAATTGACATTTTAATGAAAATTATTCCGTTTCAAGCTGTTTTAAATGAAGTATGAAAAGTATCCATAAATCCTACGCTCACTCGGAGGACAAATAAAACAGGCAAAAACAACCCATGACAACTTATGGAACTTAGGGATCCAATTTCATATTCCATCCAATTAGGATGACACATCTCGGGTCATTGTCGGGACGATGTAAGTGCAATCAATGACGAACGTCTGGATCTACCAGTCTGTGTGATTATTATTTCTAGTTTATTTTAATTTTAATATTTTGTTCTGTATCGCTGAATCGCTGTATCGCATTCCATTTGATTTCGAAACGCTCGATAAGGTTTTGTTTTCAAATGCTACAACTCTAAAATTAATCAGTACAGATCAGCAGATCGTACTTACGTCTTACTGACTAAGCAGCAGAACGCAAGCTGACTCAGGGGTTTGAATTGATAAAGTGCTGTTTCGAGATTACAACGTTATGTTCAGTTTGCATGTTAACACGAGTACTAAAGTTTCTATTACATGTATCTTGAGTCTTTTCAAAGATCACACGAGGGATACTCTTTCTGCTCTTTATGGAGTCTTATAGCAATCTAGAAATTCACCCACCCACCCCTCTCTCTCTTTCTCTCTGTCTCTCCATTACTACCCACTGTCAGTTCTTTATCATAGTCTGAGCATTTAACGCCCCTCCCTCGGTCCTCTATCTCCCACACACCGTGCCCCCCCCCCCCCCCTATTTCTCACGTTCTTTTTGCGCACATCTAGCTCCTTCTATTTTCCCCCCCCCCCCTCTCTCTCTTCCTCCCTTTCCTTCCCATACCCATTCCACTACCTCCCTGCCTCCATTCTTATTATTTGCACAGATGGTTATCTGTCTCGCTCTCTCGTTTCGTTCTCATACACACACAAACAGACATTTGTGGCACGCATCCCCCACTACACACACACATATACACACACACACACACACACACACACACACACACACACACACACACACACACACACACCACATAGGGAGTAGATGGTCCGTCCCTCTCTCTCGCTCTCTCTCTCTCACACACACACACACACACACACACACACACACACACACACACACACACACACACACACACACACACACACACACACACACACACACACACACACTCCTTAAACCCTCCTCTCACCCCACACCTCTCCACTACCACCACCACCACCACCATCTTTTCACACACACACACACACACCAACAAAAAACACCCCCAACCTTGACAGCATCCTCCAGCTCGTTCCACCACATGGCGAAGTAGATGGTCTCTGCCCACACGAAGGACAGATCCTGGTGCTGGGTCAGCTTGTTGACCATGTGGGTCAGGATGTGCTTGGTCTGGTCCGTGTAGTACTCGCCCGTGGTCTTCTGCCACCCGGGGTCCACGTGGGAGTGGGGCATCACGATCACGTTCAGGGGCTCCAGGGAAGAGGAGTCGTCGGAGGGGTCTTTCTCACCCTTCTTCTTCTTCTTGTTGTCCTGGACTGGTTGCTGGCTGATGGTGGTTCTGTTGGTGTAGAGTGGTGCAATTGATAACTACATAATCAAAAATATGTATATAACTATGATTTCACAATTCACAATTTTCACTCTTTTCCCATGGCAACACAGTGATAAGATTACTTTCATATCACTGCGTTGCAACGTGGAAAGAGCGAAAAGTGTTAACGTGTATATCGATCATAAATGAACGTATTGCTATTCGTTGCTTGATCTTTTGCTTTACCATATGCAATATGCATGCTTCGATTCAATTTGCCAACGGGTAAAGCTACGTTTTCTGTTTTAATTTGTTAAACCCTTTCACCGCCAG
The DNA here is from genome assembly GCA_017654935.2 of Phymorhynchus buccinoides. Classification (NCBI taxonomy): domain Eukaryota; kingdom Metazoa; phylum Mollusca; class Gastropoda; order Neogastropoda; family Raphitomidae; genus Phymorhynchus; species Phymorhynchus buccinoides. The sequence continues at coordinate 39,903,893 of CM065684.1, read as the reverse complement.
CCATTTTTCAGCCAAATAATTCCATTAATATACCTGGGTAGAGAACAAAATCCATCTGCAGTCTTGGTGTAGTTGTTGACGAAAACCTCTCCTGGTCTGAACATGTGTCAAATGTTTGCAAATGTGTCTCCCAAAAAATATTTCAGTTATCCAAAATTAAACACTTTTTAGACTTACATTCTCGTAAAATATGTTTTCATTCCTTTATTGAATCCCATATAAATTATGCATCAACTATCTGGGATGGTGCAAGTGAAAATATTCTAAAGCCACTGTCAAGTCTTTATAGACGTGCTCTGAAATTAGTCTTAGCTAAATCGTCAACATTAACCATTTCGGATTATGTGACATTAGACATCTTGCCTTTCCATTTGAAACTTACATTCAACAAGGCTGTTTTTATGTTCAAAATATTATCTGGTTGTGCTCCACTATCACTCACAAATAAATTTATAACTAATGATCAACGCCATACACACAAACTCATGTTACCTTTGCCGCGCATTGACTTTTTCAAGTCAAGCCTAACCTATTCTGGTGGTGCTTTGTGGAACACGATCCTCGCTACTTCATCAATCAAAGGTAGTTTGAGCAGTTTTAAACATAACTACCATAAGCTGTTGATGACAGAGTTTGTTAATTCAAAGTAATAAATATTTATTCTAGTCCTCATCATCCATAATTTGTCACTAGCGCCAATTCGATGTTCTCATTTCATATGTTTTCATGTGTCATCGATTTTTAATTATTATGATGTGACTTGATATGTATGGTTATTTATCTTGATGTTAGCGTAGACGATTGTTACTGTGTCTGTGTGTGTCTGTGTCGGTTTTTGCGTGCGTGCGTGTGTGAGCGTGTGTGTGCGCGCGCGCGCGTGTGCGCGCGTGTGTTTTCTTGGTATTTTCGTGTACTTTTTCTTGCGTTTTTGGTCTACATTATGATTTACTAGCTAATGTTGTTTATTCATGAATTATTTGTTGTTGCATTTTCTCTTTTTTGATGGCAAGATGTAAAGAAGCTATGCTTATTCTTAACCATCAATAAAAAAGATTCGTTCGTTCGTTCGTTCGTTCGTTCGTTCGTTCTCTCTCTCTCTCTCTCTCTCTCTCTCTCTCTCTCTCTCTCTCTCTCTCTCTCTCTCTCTCTCTCTCTCTCTCTCTCTCTCTCTCTCTCTCTCTCTCTCTCTCTCTCACTCTCTCTCTCTGTCTCTCCCCCTTTCTCCCTCTCA
>CM065684.1:39890162-39900162 GCA_017654935.2 Phymorhynchus buccinoides | reverse complement strand
ATGATGAAGCTGAAGAAGGACGCGCTCCGCTTCCTGTTGGGCGAGGAGGGGAGGAGAAGGAACGCCGGGTCCAGCCCCGTGGTGGAGGTGTGTTGGTGGTGGTGATCGTGCCTAGGGCTGTGGCGCCGCTGTTGTTGCTGCGATGGCGGGAAAGTCGGATGATGTGTCACGCCCTTTTCGGCCACGATGGGTTCTTGGTGTGTCGCCGGCATCAAAGGCTTATTAGGGGGGGAAGGTAACTTACTCTTTTGTAAGCTTACTCTTCTTGTATTATAAAATAGCCAATCTGCCGATTCACAAAGCTACTACGATTGCGGCTAAAGTGTTCTTCTTACGGGTGGCGACAAATAAAACGTGGGAAAATGTAGCACAAAGGTATCGCATTTATTGTCGTCTTAGGAGGCAGAATGGTGATTCAGGAAGCTACGGATGTAATTGAGAGGTAGGTATTACGGGTGGTGACGAATGAAACGTGGAAAGCTGGCTGTCGCATTTATCGTCGTCACGGTCACCAATGTTGACGTCATGCCTTACACCGGTCCTCTGGTTCGGCTCTCTGGTCTGCTAAGGTGTAAACGTGCCACACAGATCTGCACAAACCAACAAACAACATAGCCGTCAGCATAGGCCTAAGTACTATCAACTTGTGCTATATCTCTTTCTTCACACAAACAACACAGCCGTCAGCATAGGCCTAAGTACTATCAACTGTGCTATATCTCTTTCTTCACACAAACAACACAGCCGTCAGCATAGGCCTAAGTACTATCAACTGTGCTATATCTCTTTCTTCACACAAACGAACGCGGTCTGACTATGTGTTTGGTGGGGTAATAGTTCACCGTAATTCCACATCCAATGAAGTCAACATGTAAAGAACCAAGCGAGGAAGAATTTTGGAGGGAATAGATCACCAGAATATGAATGATGGTTCGCAGACAAGAAAAGGAATACAAGAAAGGGTGTCAACATAACTGCAACTGAACATTAATTTGACCTACTAAACGCAATTCCAGTAAAGGCTGCGTCATGTTGGAAGTGAGGTGCATGCAAAAATGTAAAGCTATGTATTTAAAGACCGCGATGCTACCAAAAAGGAAAAAGGTAGGTAAAATTAAATCCAGATATTTCTTTAGAAGAATTAGAAGAAGAAGAAGAAGAAGAAGAAGAAAAAGAAGAAGAAGAAGAAAACGTGATCTTGTACCCCTCTTCAGATATAAGCACATAACGATATTAGTCCAGAAGGGAACCGTCTCTAAATAGCCTAGAACACGAGATGTTTTAATTTCCTTACTTATTTGAGATAGCTAAAAATTTCCAACTGGTATTGGTATCGGTAGTATGATGTTTAAGAAGTATTATAGTAAAACAAATCGCAACTTATATCCTGATCAACATGAAGATGTAGCCGCTTAAAGACAGAAATTATATTACGTAAGATTTGATTTCTAAACGGTTATGTCTTCATGTTGATCAGGATATAAGTGTCGACTTTTTACTATAATACTTCTTAAACATCATACTACCAATACCAGTTGGAATTGTTTAGCCATCTCAAAAAATACAAAAAGTAATAAATCTCGTTTTCAGGCGATTTAGAGACGGTTTCCTTCCGGGCTATGTAGACAAGATCGTTAACCCGAATAGTTAACCATAACGGGCTTAGCCTATTGTTTTATCTAAGACAGGTGACACTTTAAAACAAATAAACGTAGAGTAGACTATTTCAGCAAAACAAGTTTCAAAAACTAATTTTCAATTAAAATGCAACAATAATAATCTTCTTCAGTGATAGAAGTTTCTAGACGAAAAAAAAGAAGAGCTGGACCTTTAGTTTATTAAACTTAGACTCCATATTTGGAGAGTCGACTTTCGGGGGTTATGGTATCAAACACTCCAATAAATAAATAAAGACAAAAACATAAACAAACCTTCAGGTAGGTTATTTACATCCGCAATAAGAATGTTCAAAAATCGCAACCACAAGTTTTTGTGTGTGCTTTTTAAAAACAGCATTCGTAGCACAAAATCTCGCGACTACTTCTCACTTCTCACGTTCAAAGGTGAACTGAAAACACCAACATGAAATCACGGTTAAATATGACAAACTTGTGCGTGCGTCTGTGCGTAGTTTCCCTTTTCAAAGATTCCACGCGCTCGGCAAAGAATCCCACGTGCACCCGAGCGACGAGCAGCCAATGGGAATGCAGCTTTTTGTCTCCCAAACAACAGCTCAATGACAACTTGCTTTCTCGTCGATCATTCGTCCGTTCGTCTCCAAGGGAAAGTTATTATCATTGATAGCAATCAGACACTGCAGCGTCCCTTGGATGGAACACGGCGTCTGGGAGAACATGGGAAGGATTTAAACAAACAAAAAACAACAACAGTGGAAAACTTCAGCAACAGCCGTTTTTTGTTTTGCTACGGTTAGAACACGTCACTAGTGACGTACACTGTCGCCTGAGCTGTCAATAAGTATTGGGCGATGGGGAATGTCAAACAACTGTATTAGAGGGGGAAAAACAAACATAATGAGAGAGAGAGAGAGAGAGAGGGAGAGAGAGAGAGAGAGAGAGAGAGAGAGAGAGAGAGAGAGAGAGAGAGAGAGAGAGAGAGAGAGAGAGAGAGACATACAGTGACTGAGAGAGAGGCAGAGAGAGAGAGAGAGAGAGAGAGAGAGAGAGAGAGAGAGAGAGAGAGAGAGAGAGAGACATAGACTGATATATATAATATTATATATATAGAGAGACAGAGACTGAGATAGAGGCAGAGACTGATATAGAGACAGAGAGAGAGAGAGAGAGAGAGAGAGAGAGAGAGAGAGAGAGAGAGAGAGAGAGAGAGAGAGAGAGAGAGAGAGAGAGAGAGAGAGAGAGAGAGAGAGTCTTCTGGAGACAACCCAGGCCATGATTCAAAGCACTAATCACGTTATTAATTGAGGGCGCTACTCGCAAAGAGGTCGGTCGGTAAAAGTTATGAAACATCTCAGGATGATGACAACATTGGTGTTTTCGATCTTTGGTAAAAACACAACAACAAAAACCAGTCCACAACAGACAGCACACCCTCCTTCCCCCCTATCCTTCCATCTCACCATAATCTCCCTCTTTAAAGCTAAAACTTTCATTTTCTCCTATTTCTATACTGTATACTGTACAGCACACCCTCCTTCCCCCCTATCCTTCCATCTCACCATAATCTCCCTCTTTAAAGTTTCCATCCATGTTAACGTAACTACGAGTTAAAGCTTTCATTTTCTCCTATTTCTATACTGTATACTGTACAGCACACCCTCCTTCCCCCCTATCCTTCCATCTCACCATAATCTCCCTCTTTAAAGCTAAAACTTTCATTTTCTCCTATTTCTATACTGTATACTGTACAGCACACCCTCCTTCCCCCCTATCCTTCCATCTCACCATAATCTCCCTCTTTAAAGCTAAAACTTTCATTTTCTCCTATTTCTATACTGTATACTGTACAGCACACCCTCCTTCCCCCCTATCCTTCCATCTCACCATAATCTCCCTCTTTAAAGCTAAAACTTTCATTTTCTCCTATTTCTATACTGTATACTGTACAGCACACCCTACTTCCCCCCTATCCTTCCATCTCACCATAATCTCCCTCTTTAAAGTTTCCATCCATGCACACCCTACTTCCCCCCTATCCTTCCATCTTAACTTTAAAGTCATGTTAACGTAACTACGAGTTAAAGCTTTCATTTTCTCCTATTTCTATACTGTATACTGTACAGCACACCCTCCTTCCCCCCTATCCTTCCATCTCACCATAATCTCCCTCTTTAAAGTTTCCATCCATGTTAACGTAACTACGAGTTAAAGCTTTCATTTTCTCCTATTTCTATACTGGATATCAATTGTACTGGTGTTACAATTTAGCAATTCTTTTTAATTCCAAATTTCACAATCATGGTCCATATCCCAAAAGTACATGTGTAAAAGAAAGGCTTCCATTGTAGACCTTTGGGGGCTGCTTGCCAGTCAGTTAGATGAAAACGCAAAGGAAGTTTGGGAGGGAATAAACTTAAAGGGTGTTGGTCGCGGTTCTTATGAAGGAAAACACACGTTAAGAAATAAAGCCTTAGTTTATAAGAATGACTGATGGACGAACTACGGGAAAACAACAGCTTGCTACTTTGACAATGAAGTTTTCAGTCCGACCGGTGTAAAACAGCCCGCTGTGTGAGTACAACCGTAGAGCGATTACCCAAGTGTGCTAATTATAACTAAAACTTGGGTATATGGGTTTCATGTGACGGCTAAGGCCGTGTACACACATAAGCGGATAGTCCATGCGGAAACCCGTGCGCAATCCATAAATAAGTGAAACAAAGAAGGGAACAGATTAGCGCACGCGTCCGAATTTCCCCTATGTGCGTAAACTTTTATCCTTCTTTCTTCCACTTATTTAGGGTTTTCCGTACGGAACGTACGCGTCTAATGTGAACCCGGCCTTATAAGTTAGGATTGTATGCAAAATGAAAATCCGGATAACCCTGGAGGTACTGCAATACCTGGAAAAAACCCACGATGTAAATACTATGCATAATTATAGGATTGCACGTGTCTACAAAACTGAAGAAAGAATGGTAGTGACACAAAGGTGTGCTTTCATAGTCCCATGGTCGATTTTACAATACATATCGGAGGTGAATGGGTAAGATGTTAAAATTACCCTTCCCCCTCTTTTTATGATATTATCATTATTCATGTGTGAGCGTTTACAGGTTGATTTATTAGTCGGTCTGTTAGCCAATTTACAATACATACTCATAAACATGATTAGGGTTTGCATTTGAAGACAATGTGTGAACGGTCGGGACTCTTACCACTTCATTAATTCCAGTTTAAAGTTAATCCCGGATCTCAAAATAATATCGGGTATCATTTTTACTTTCCAGTCTGGTGAGTTTTCCATGAATTCCAACAAGAAGAAAAAAACTCGCATTGCAAAACAATACAAAGTCGCGTGGTTAATATAAATAACTAAGATAAAAAGGAATAATTAACGTAGAGATTAGCTCAACCGTTTCTTCTCTTCCTTCGTCTTCTTGTTGTTGTTCCAGTTGGAAGGACAAATCTCTGAGTCCGGATGCTTTTGGACAGAATGCATTTGTTCGGCTTGCATGGCCCCTTTCATTACCCTACAATGCAAAGCCGGTTTGAAAGCGTTGACATCAATAGGATTTTAGCTAATCTGATATGACTGTTATTTCCTAAACTAATAATATGTTTGATTAAAAAAACCATGTCTGTCTGTCTGTCTGTCTGTCTGTCTGTCTGTCTCTCTCTCTCTCTGTCTCTCTCTCTCTCTCTCTCTCTCTCTCTCTCTCTCTCTCTCTCTCTCTCTCTCTCTCTCTCTCTCTCTCTCTCTCTCTTCCACCAGCTTGGTGTCAGCCTTTTCCAGGCCAAGCCCCGAACTTTCACTCTACAATTATTTTGTTTCTGTAATGAAGTGTTCAATAATCCTAGAGAGAAAAACCAGGCGTATTGCAGTTTTTTTTATAAAAAGAAGGGAAAAAGACCAAGAAAAAGAAGAAGAGAAAGACCCCAAAAAGCACAACAAAAGGGATGACTAGATAAACAGCCACACAACATGCGCTGGCTTTGATGACTTCCAACTCCTAATGCTACAAGTCATGTCAGATCACAGTTAAAGCATTGACTGATCGAGCGAGTGACCTTTTCTAGCCTTTCTGAAGTGCCACCCGAAATGCACATAAAGGATACGAGATTTGTCATCAAAAAGATATATAATAGGATACCACTGTTACGAGCATCAGATTGTCCGGCGGCCCGGTCAATGACCCGAACAGACCACTCATTTTGTGCAACCAGAATTCATATTGTGACCCTTGAAGTCTGAACACAACCTGAAGCTCTGACACATGACTGGCCCCTAATTGTGGTAATTGATCCCATGTTAACTGTAATTGTGGGTCATATTCTCACCCATGATGTTTGAAAAGAATCTGCAGCTCTGCTGTTACAATGTGTCCCTGTTGGATTATCGTGCCCTGGGCAATTATAGTCACACTTCTCTCTCGGAAAATAATAGATTACATCCAATGTTAAGTTTGAATCGAACTACTTGCTAGCAACAATACACATCAGTTAAAATTTTAAAAAAAACTAGAGGCATAATGCATGCTGTACCCTTCATACTCGTCTGAACCTATGCCCTCCAAAAAAAGCCCCACAACAACTTCCTTATTGTCAGACAAACAAAAACCAGCAAACAACAGTGATCGCGCTTGCAATGTTGAAAACCGGTCCCATCAGAGACAATACCCGTCAACAACCGGTGTCAAAACCAGTCCCAGGGAAACAAAAAGCAGTGAAACCCATATCAAAGCCTCTGTTAAACAATTGATCAGTCCTAGCAAAACATTATCAGTCCCTTGTACTGACAGGTCAAATTGTTTTTAGTATTTTGGTTTTGCAATCAGTATTTAAAGGCGATCACCGTACTACGGGTTAATACTTCCCCAAAACATCATTTTTAAGTGTTCTCGTAGAAAACAAAGTAAAACATTGGCATGGCACTTTATTTGCTTAATTCCTAATCAACCCAGAGTCTTGTGTTGGTTTATACTACTTTCTCTTCATTGTAAAACAAAACGGGCGCAATAAATGTCATAAGTAAAAAGAACTCAGCTGTATTTCAAGTAGGCCCCATTACACAAAACATGAGGGGTATTACTTTTGTTGATGTCTATTAAATGTTGGGGGGTGGGGGTGGGGGGTATTCGAATTTCGTGTTACATTCTCCATGAGTTCGATATGAACACCCGCGGGATGTTTGTCTTCATCATTGTCAAAATGAGAGAGCGAGAGAAGAAGGAACATAAAATATGGAAGAGAATAGTTTACAGGCTACGATTTGAGTTAGAAGAAAAACCGAGGGGTGAGTGGGTCCATAAACACGGACAAAACACCTAGTAGACGCAATAACTTATAAAGGGGCAACAGCATGTCACAGAGAGAGAGAGAGCGAGAGAGAGAGAGAGAGAGAGAGAGAGAGAGAGAGAGAGAGAGAGAGAGAGAGAGAGAGAGAGAGAGAGAGAGAGAGAGAGAGAGAGAGAGAGAGAGAGAGAGAGACAGAGACAGAGACAGAGAGACAGAGACAGATCTCAACTTTGGTCTACCAAGACTCCATGCACCAGTCTACAGTTAGAAGACACGTTTTGGTAGTCGATTGTCAGACATTCTGACGACATGCCCAGCCCAGCGTAGTTGTGACTTGTGGAGTAGCGTGAAGATACTGGGCATGTCCGTCCCCTCAAGAATCTCGGTGTCAGGGATTTTGTCCTGCCATTTCACTCTCAAGGTCTTGCGGAGACAGTTGATGTGAAAGCGGTTGAGATTCTTCGCATGGCTTTGATACACAGTCCATGTTTCACATGCGTACAGCAGAGTGGTGAGGACAATGGCTCTGTATACCTTCAGTTTGGTTGAGAGGCTCACTCCTCCACGATCCCAAACCGATGAACGAAATCTGCCGAAGGCAGAGCTTGCCTTTGCGATTCTAGCATCTGTTTCGTCATCGATGTTTACACTGCGAGATAGCGTGCTGCCCAGATAGGCGAACTTGTCCACCGCCGCCAGTGTCTAACCATTCACGGTCACTGTGGGTTCCTCATACTCTTTCCCTGGAGCAGGCTGGTACCAAAGACTGTATAGGGGAAGACAGGCATCCGGTCTCTTTTCCCTATATGAGTAGTGAGGACAGAAACACTGGTTATGTCCCTTTTAAACGTGACACGTCGATAGGCCAGTTGAATTCTCCGTTCAAATTCCAGTCTGAGTTTTCGGATAGCCGCCGCTGTGAATGGTGTATAACTACCCCACTAACGATAACTCTATCAGCCCGGCTCGCTGTAACTCTTAAGTAGTCCATCTTACCATTTTAGAATATTTGCTGGTACATCACGTCAGTCTATCATAGCATCATAATAACTCAAGTAGCTTAATGTTAATCAAATACAAAAGCAAAATTAATCATAAAAGCATGATTACACAAGTAGCCTAAAGTCACTAATAATAATAATAATCATAGCATCATAATAACACAAGTAGCTTAATGTCAGACAAACAAAAAAGCAAAAATAATCATTAAAACATAATTACACAAGAAGCCTAATGTCAATCAAATACAAATTATAAAAAAACGAAAAGAAAAAAAAATCAGAAAAGCATAATTACACAACTAGCCTAAACCTGCAAAGATTACTCTGATCTTGGGTGTTAATAAAATGATCATAGAGTTTTATTGAATGGAATTAAGTAGATGCCCACGCAACTTAGATTTGAAATTGGATACAGAAGAACTCGCTTTTACGTCTGAAGAAAGTGAGTTCCAAAGATATGGCCCTAAAAAAGAAAAACTTGTTTTGAAAAGGTCAATTCGGGTGCGTGAAAGAAAATAGTTATCAGAACGATAGCTACATGTGGAAGGAGTGAGGAGATTTTCTAGGTATTGGGGTGTCAAGTTAGTGTGAACGTTATACATTAAAACAGTTGTATTGTAGTGTAACTGATATTCAAGCGGTAACATTTCAAGTTCATGAAACTTTTCTGAAGTTGATAGAGATGGATCTGGCAGTTGACTGCTCTCCTGTGGAGCGATGCTAGTTTGTTTAGGTGCTTTTTAGCGGCACAGTTAACGTGCGAGAGACAGTGGCCATAGAAAAACATTTGTCGTGCGTCTAGGTCCAGATAGGGTTGAAGTCGTTTGAGGAGGAACAGGTTGCGTGCTATTTTTTGGCTAATGTTATTTTATGTGTGATTGCCAATTGAGTTTGTCATCAACTATGACGCCTATGACGACTATGTTGCGATCAATAGTTAGGTTAAAGGAATGATTTGTTAGTTGATGCTTTTGGCGGGAAATTACTACCATGTACTTTGTTTTCTAGAATGAATTAACATAGAGTTATCCTTGCACCATTTATATACATCATGTAAGCCTGACTGAAGAGAGTCTTGGATGATAGTGACATCTTCCGAACTGGAACTGGTATGCGAAAAGATCACATGAAACATTTGGGTTGGATATAGACAATGGAAGATCGTTAATAACAATACAGAAAAGTAATGGACCGATGACAGATCCCTGGGGTACACCACGTTTCACTTTGCCTGTAGAAGGACTCGCCATAACAAAAACAAAACGTATTGTGTTCTATTGTCCAGATATGATGAAAAGAATGTCAGTGAGTGCTGGTTTCTGAGATAGTGTGATAATTTGTCGATAACTATTGTGTGGTCTACAAGATCAAAGGCTTTTCTTAGATTAAGAAAGACGAACCAGTTAACTGTTTATTGCTGAGAGCCAAGAATCACACACAGGAACAAGGGATGTGTGACAAGAATGAGAGAGACAGACACAGAGATAGAGAGAGAGACAGAGGCAGAGACAGAGAGAGAGAGAGAGAGAGAGAGAGAGAGAGAGAGAGAGAGAGAGAGAGAGAGAGAGAGAGAGAGAGAGAGAGAGAGAGAGAGAGAGAGAGAGAGAGAGAGAGAGAGAGAGAGAGAGAGAGAGAGAGAGAGAGAGAGAGAGAGAGAGAGAGAGAGAGAGAGAGAGAGAGAGAGAGAGAGAGAGAGAGAGAGAGAGAGAGAGAGAGAGAGATGCTGACATGCACACATATGCACACAGAGAGAAAGGGGGGGGGGGGGAGCTGCTGCTTTAAAGTGTGGACAAAAGGTTCTAGACCAACTTTTGTTTTGTTCTATAAATCAGCAGCTCAGGTTTCCAAGTCCATTGATGCCCTGTCTGGGAGGTGGCCTCATGCGGAAGATACCAGAATGACATGGATCTGGGGTGTTTTTTCCTCGAAGGTAGATGTCAGGTGGTTCTTCTTGTCAACAAGTTGTTGTTGTTTTAATTAAGCAAAACAAATACTGAAGGCAGGAAATGAATGAAGAATTTAGATGGAAGAAAAAGGAAAACTAATAGAAAGGAAAGAAGGGGG
>CM065684.1:39872662-39887662 GCA_017654935.2 Phymorhynchus buccinoides | reverse complement strand
TGATCTGGACGTGTTTCTTGCAAACACCCATCCGTCATGGTGCCCCTTTAATGGACAATTGAAAGGGAATTATATCAGCACACCTAACAACCGGGTTTTCATGTACACAACAACAGAAAAACTCTACTCAAACATATCAACAGAAAACCTGACAACTCCACAATGTTGAAAGAATAATAAAACAGTAAGATCTGATTTCCGCGAACGATGTGTAAAATTAAATATCATACCAATGTGTCTAGGGCTCTTATTTCTTTCGAACAGCTGGTACAGTGTCGCATAATGTTTGAAATATTTTCAAAGATTTAACGTATGTCAAAGGTGTTACATGCGGGCATTTGTAATCGAAATCACTGTGCTTTCACATCCCAAGCCCAGAACCAATGTTAACTCCAAGCAAAAAGATGCCATTCTACTGAAACAAAGATGAGGACCACTACATCATAGCGATCAGTTAAACGTCTATCTTTTTTTTGGGGGGATAACGGACCAATATACAATTTCAGCGTCACTTCATACATATGTGGATAGCATATCGTGCAAATTCACAAAACAAAGAATAACATTATTAATAACAACATCAACGTTATGTGCTGAACAAAAACATACACAGAAAAAAAACCCACAATATGCCAATATACAATTCCAGAGTCAGTTCATAAGTATGTGGCAGACCTGTTTACCCCCTACACAAGTCTTGAGAAGTCTGGATAGCTGAAATAAGTAGTTTTGGTGCACAAAGTGTAGTTGTATTCATCAAACCATCAAATAATGTTCACTGAAAATGAGTAGTAATCAAGAATTAAAGAGCATTATTTTCAGTTTTGAAGAGTAGTAGAGGTCCAACTTGAGTAGAATACTACTAAAAGAAAAGATGAGAGTAAACAGGTCTGATGTGGATAGCACCGCTCGTGCAAATTCACGAAGAATCAACAGTATTGATGACATTAAGAGTAACACTAACCAGACTGCAACGTCAACATTATGTGCGGAACAACAACATACAAACACAATCATCTCTGGCACTAATGCACCTGTACACATAGCCATGCACGTTCGTAGGAAGCGTCGGTGGTGGTTCAGAGGACAGGGGGTGGGGGGGTCTTTATTCATTCCACCCACTAACCTACAAGAAACATCAGCTTTTGCCTGGAACAGACCAGTGTATACGTGCATGCGCATGTGTGCGCGCGTGCGTGCGTGCGAGCGCGCGCGGGCGTGGGTATTTGTGTGTGTGTGTGTGCACGCACGCGCACATGTGTGTGTCTATGTGTGTGAGTGTGTCTGCATCCGTGTATGTGTGTTTGTGTGCGTATGAGTGTGCGCGCGCGCGCGCGTGTGTGTGTGTGTGTGTGTGTGTGTGTGTGCGTGCGTGCGTGCGTGCGTGCGTGCGTGCATGTGTGTAGGCGTGGAAGACAAGCACGAAGCAAAAAGAAACATAACGTACATAAAAAAGGCATAAAGAATGTAACTACTAGTACTATGCACACAGACACGTGACATTTGGCACTGGCGGAAGGCAACAGATACTACACAGTACATCATAATGAAATCTCCTGGCAGTCTTGTACTTTACTCACCCTCCTTCGTGTTCACGATCCTCAATCTCAAACTCTGCTGCTTTCCGTTTTATGAAAATAGTCATAGGCTGATCCTAACCCTATCCCTTGTTTCCAAAAATGGCAGAATGCTGCTTCTCGGTGAAGGGTTTTTTAAATGCGAAAATCGGAGAAGTGCGGGGGTTGTGCTGACTATAGTAGACTACCTTTATTTCTATATTAAGGTACTCTAGACTACAGTAGAGTACCTTTGTTTCTCTATAAAAGGGGCACCCTGGCGGATGAGTTTGTGTAAGAAACACGTCGAGATCACTAGGAAAACACCCTTTACAGAGATTGCAACACTCATTTTGCTCTGGTTTCCTAAAAATCAAACCGTCAAAACGGCGATTCCTCTTTGACGGAGGTACCGGAGAGAGATAAGCTATTTTTGATGGGGTGGGTGGGCGCCAAACCCATTGTGGTTGAAGCTTTTTCTTTTTTGTAGTGCAGTTAAAAAAAAAAGGAAGCTATTTCCTTTGTTGTGAGCGAAACTCTTTTCCATAAACTGCATACATGTTTTTTTAAAATAAAAATAAAAAGGCTTGTATTGCGAAAACAAATCGTGCAAACAATTTGGTCGCCATTACAAAAGAGACGGCACATGCCTTCTCTTTCAGTGAAAGAATTTGACTTCCAGCACCTCCGCCAAGGATAAATCGCTGATTTGACGGTTTGATTTCTAGGAAACCAGAGCAAAGTGAGTGTTGCGATCTCTGTAAATGGTGTTTTCATGGTGATCTCGATGTGTTTCTTGCAAAAACTCATCCGTCAGGGTCCACCTTTAAGGTACTCTAGACTATAGTACAAGACAGCAATCTCCGTCCCACCTTTCCGTTGTAAAGACACCTGTCTACCGAACCTACATATCATACCATGTGTCAAATGATGTCGATGAAAGTGTCTGGAATCGTTAGACAAGTGACAGTCAGACTGAGACATACATACACACATGGTTATCGACTACTTTTTTTTCATTCAGAAGTCTGGGGGTCTGTTTTCTACGGGATGGCACCATTGAGACAAGAAAAAGACATCATCTGGGATTGGTTCTTTTAAGGACAGGAAAGGAGTGGTACCAAAAAGTTGAAATTTGACTTTTTTTAACTTTAAAGAATGGTTGTGAAATGCGTATACAGTCAGACCTCTATGATACGACCCTCCGTTAAAAGACCTCCTCATTTAAGACTGATTGGGGGGGGGGGGGGGGGGGCATGGATGCAATGTATCTTACTATAATTTATGCATAAAACAAACCTCCGTTATCAGACCTCTTCAATTTAAGACCGATTTTTCCTGATTTTTTGAAGTCTTAAAATGGAGGTTTGACTGTATATATAGTGTGTGTGTGTGTGTGTGTGTGTGTGTGTGTGTGTGTGTGTGTGTGTGTGTGTGTGTGTGTGTGTGTGTGTGTGTGTGTGTGTGTGTGTGTGTGTGTGTGTGTGTGTGTGTGTGTGTGTGTGTGTGTGTGTGTGTGTGTGTGTGTGTGTGTGTGTGTGTGTGTGTGTGTGTGTGTGTGTGTGTGTGTGTGTGTGTGTGTGTGTGTGTGTGTGTGTGTGTGTGTGTGTGTGTGTGTGTGTGTGTGTGTGTGTGTGTGTGTGTGTGTGTGTGTGTGTGTGTGTGTGTGTGTGTGTGTGTGTGTGTGTGTGTGTGTGTGTGTGTGTGTTGTGTGTGTGTGTGTGTGTGTGTGTGTGTGTGTGTGTGTGTTGTGTGTGTGTGTGTGTGTGTGTGTGTGTGTGTGTGTGTGTGTGTGTGTGTGTGTGTGTGTGTGTGTGTGTGTGTGTGTGTGTGTGTGTGTGTGTGTGTGTGTGTGTGTGTGTGTGTGTGTGGTGTGTGTGTGTGTGTGTGTGTGTGTGTGTGTGTGTGTGTGTGTGTGTGTGTGTGTGTGTGTGTGTGTGTGTGTGTGTGTGTGTGTGTGTGTGTGTGTGTGTGTGTGTGTGTGTGTGTGTGTGTGTGTGTGTGTGTGTGTGTGTGTGTGTGTGTGTGTGTGTGTGTGTGTGTGTGTGTGTGTGTGTGTGTGTGTGTGTGTGTGTGTGTGTGTGTGTGTGTGTGTGTGTGTGTGTGTGTGTGTGTGTGTGTGTGTGTGTGTGTGTGTGTGTGTGTGTGTGTGTGTGTGTGTGTGTGTGTGTGTGTGTGTGTGTGTGTGTGTGTGTGTGTGTGTGTGTGTGTGTGTGTGTGTGTGTGTGTGTGTGTGTGTGTGTGTGTGTGTGTGTGTGTGTGTGTGTGTGTGTGTGTGTGTGTGTGTGTGTGTGTGTGTGTGTGTGTGGTGTGTGTGTGTGTGTGTGTGTGTGTGTGTGTGTGTGTGTGTGTGTGTGTGTGTGTGTGTGTTGTGTGTGTGTGTGTGTGTGTGTGTGTGTGTGTGTGTGTGTGTGTGTGTGTGTGTGTGTGTGTGTGTGTGTGTGTGTGTGTGTGTGTGTGTGTGTGTGTGTGTGTGTGTGTGTGTGTGTGTGTGTGTGTGTGTGTGTGTGTGTGTGTGTGAGTGAGTGAGTGCGCGCGCGCATGCGTTTGGGTGCGTGCGTATATATACATGTGTGATTGAGTGAGTAAAAGAGTGAGTGAGTGTGTAAGGTGTGTGAATGGGTAGGTCTGCATTTGATTATGTAAGCGTATAAATACACGGTTGCGGAAATGGAAACAGAGAGGAGGGGGGTGCGAGAGACGGAGAGAGATAAGCCATATATTCATGTTTGTGGTTTTTTCTCCATGTGTATGTGTGTGTTCACGCGCGAGTGTGTGTGCGCGCGCAAGTGCAAGCGTTCAAGTGTATGCTTGCATCTGTGTGTGTGTGTGTGTGTGTGTGTGTGTGTGTGTGTGTGTGTGTGTGTGTGTGCGTGTGTGCGTGCGTGCGTGCGTGTGCGTGTGCGTGCGTGCGCGCGTGCGTGTGATTAACAACATGTACGAGCATCCTTGTTCACACGTGCTAATTGTGCAATTTTCTTATTCCTCATTGTCGCACACAGAACCGACAGAGCTCCTTCTTCCCCCGTACCACCAGGAAGTGGAACGTCCTGCCATCGGCAGCAGCTGAAGCCAGAACTCCAGAGAGGTTCACGACCAGGGTCTGGGAGCACCTGAATGGACAACCTCCTGCTGCAGACATATTGCCCCACTCTGGCCCTCGAACTAACAGCCACACAACAGCCTTATTGATAATACGGAAGATTCACTCTTAGTGGTCTTGCGTTTTATCTGTCCGCTCTGCTATTTTAATGTTTCTACTTCAGGGCCTTCAGGCCTTTCTGTCCCGAAAAAAGTGGCGAACGTCCACCAACGGGTCTGTAGTAAAATAATCTCAACTGTGGCCTGGTACGACGAAGACGAAGACGAAGACGACGAAGAAGAAGACGAAGAAGAAGACGAAGACGAAGAAGAAGAAGAAGAAGAAGAAGAAGAAGAAGAAGAAGAAGAAGAAGAAGAAGAAGAAGAAGAAGAAGAAGAATATGCGCACGTTGTATCAATGTATGTACGCATCACAGAATAATCCATAACAAATGAATAACAAGGGCTTCGCCGAGCGGCAGCAACGCATTGTGACAATGCAAACCCGGCCAGAGTTATGTCCTCTCCCCCCCCCCCCCCCCCCAATAAACACACCACTTTCCACCCTTACAGAACGCATAAAATACATAGCCCAAAATTTGAAGCGATTCTGTTCAGTAGTTCACGAGATACAGCTGAACTTTTATACAAACTTCCTTGCACCGAGTTATGTCCTCTCCCCCCCCACCCCCCAATAAACACACCACTTTCCACCCTTACAGTACGCATAAAATACATAGCCCAAAATTTGAAGCGATTCTGTTCAGTAGTTCACGAGATACAGCTGAACTTTCATACAAACTTCCTTGCACCATGGTACACCACCACACAAAATTTGAAGCGATTCTGTTCACTAGTTCACGAAATAAAGCTGGGGGGAAATTACATAGCCCAAAGACGGAAATTTCGGTTTTCAAGGTCAAACTTCAAGGTCAAGGTCAGCACAGTGTTGATTAACGAAAGGAAGCTTCCTTTTCAAGCTGTCTACCCCTCTGCCAATTTTAATCAAAGTCCAAACAGTAGTTTTTATGATAATCGATACACAGACAGACAACACACACAGACACACACACACACAAACCGATCGCAATACCTCGGCCTCTGGCCGGGTAAAAAAAAAAGGCCCACCCACCTCGTGTAGCTTGCTTTTCAATCCTTACGTCTGTTCCTGTCTCGATATTAAGTTTTACCACGCAAGGCGATGTCGTATTCTTTACAACACGCTTGTTCCACACTCAACGGAAATAGTGCAAGTGGACAGGGACAGGAAATTACTCCCGCGGACTGATTCGGGGTGGATGGGGGGTGGTGTGAGAGAGAGAGAGAGAGAGAGAGAGAGAGAGAGAGAGAGAGAGAGAGAGAGAGAGAGAGAGAGAGAGAGAGAGAAGAAGAGAGAGAGAGAGAGAGAGAGAGATTGTGGCTAATTATTTTGTTAACCTCAATCCAGTGCGATCACCACCACCTACAAACCATTAGGATTATTAAGCTACATGATTACTAGATAAGCTTTGGCACAACAAAAGAAGATAACACTGGTTAAGCTTTGAGATGAGCTTTGTGTTCGACGAGGGTATAGCTTCCAATATGCCATGACTGATATCTGTCAGACATCCAAAAGAGAAACAAACTCACACTGCAGATTGTTAGCATTGACAGAATTACATCTTCCTTTCATAGCTTCAAATTGTTTTGATTTACCGCGCAGCTACCAAGAATACATTTATGTCATTGCCATCTTGTTTTCAATTACGCTCTGTAGCGGCATTGTTCCTGATGCAGACACGGACGTCTGGGTCCACAAGACCAGTTCCTTGCACACGTGGGGGGAGATTTCCTGTGAGACAAGCTACGTGAGTGGATACAAGGGACTTGTTTCTGAATGCACCAAAGTAGCTTAAATTTGCACGCGCGCACACATACCTTATGCGTTAACATGCATGCACACGTGTGCGCTCGTACACGCAGAGAGAGAGAGAGAGAGAGAGAGAGAGAGAGAGAGAGAGAGAGGGCCTAATTACACCCACGTGCATGTGCGCACGTGCCTCTTGTGCGCGTGAACAGTGTTGTACAAACAATATCAGTATTATTATCAGTTGCTGTGGCTTACCGAATGGGGTATGAACGAGTTGGCGTCAATAATTGTGTGTTTATGTGTGTGTGTGTGTGTGTGTGTGTGTGTGTGTGTGTGTGTGTGTGTGTGTGTGTGTGTGTGTGTGTGTGTGTGTGTGTGTGTGTGTGTGTGTGTGTGTGTGTGTGTGTGTGTGTGTGTGTGTGTGTGTGTGTGTGTGTGTGTGGTGTGTGTGTGTGTGTGTGTGTGTGTGTGTGTGTGTGTGTGTGTGTGTGTGTGTGTGTGTGTGTGTGTGTGTGTGTGTGTGTGTGTGTGTGTGTGTGTGTGTGTGTGTGTGTGTGTGTGTGTGTGTGTGTGTGTGTGTGTGTGTGTGTGTGTGTGTGTGTGTGTGTGTGTGTGTGTGTGTGTGTGTGTGTGTGTGTGTGTGTGTGTGTGTGTGTGTGTGTGTGTGTGTGTGTGTGTGTGTGTGTGTGTGTGTGTGTGTGTGTGTGTGTGTGTGTGTGTGTGTGTGTGTGTGTGTGTGTGTGTGTGTGTGTGTGTGTGTGTGTGTGTGTGTGTGTGTGTGTGTGTGTGTGTGTGTGTGTGTGTGTGTGTGTGTGTGTGTGTGTGTGTGTGTGTGTGTGTGTGTGTGTGTGTGTGTGTGTGTGTGTGTGTGTGTGTGTGTGTGTGTGTGTGTGTGTGTGTGTGTGTGTGTGTGTGTGTGTGTGTGTGTGTGTGTGTGTGTGTGTGTGTGTGTGTGTGTGTGTGTGTGTGTGTGTGTGTGTGTGTGTGTGTGTGTGTGTGTGTGTGTGTGTGTGTGTGTGTGTGTGTGTGTGTGTGTGTGTGTGTGTGTGTGTGTGTGTGTGTGTGTGTGTGTGTGTGTGTGTGTGTGAGTGAGTGAGTGCGCGCGCGCATGCGTTTGGGTGCGTGCGTATATATACATGTGTGATTGAGTGAGTAAAAGAGTGAGTGAGTGTGTAAGGTGTGTGAATGGGTAGGTCTGCATTTGATTATGTAAGCGTATAAATACACGGTTGCGGAAATGGAAACAGAGAGGAGGGGGGTGCGAGAGACGGAGAGAGATAAGCCATATATTCATGTTTGTGGTTTTTTCTCCATGTGTATGTGTGTGTTCACGCGCGAGTGTGTGTGCGCGCGCAAGTGCAAGCGTTCAAGTGTATGCTTGCATCTGTGTGTGTGTGTGTGTGTGTGTGTGTGTGTGTGTGTGTGTGTGTGTGTGCGTGCGTGTGTGCGCGTGCGTGCGTGTGCGTGTGCGTGCGTGCGCGCGTGCGTGTGATTAACAACATGTACGAGCATCCTTGTTCACACGTGCTAATTGTGCAATTTTCTTATTCCTCATTGTCGCACACAGAACCGACAGAGCTCCTTCTTCCCCCGTACCACCAGGAAGTGGAACGTCCTGCCATCGGCAGCAGCTGAAGCCAGAACTCCAGAGAGGTTCACGACCAGGGTCTGGGAGCACCTGAATGGACAACCTCCTGCTGCAGACATATTGCCCCACTCTGGCCCTCGAACTAACAGCCACACAACAGCCTTATTGATAATACGGAAGATTCACTCTTAGTGGTCTTGCGTTTTATCTGTCCGCTCTGCTATTTTAATGTTTCTACTTCAGGGCCTTCAGGCCTTTCTGTCCCGAAAAAAGTGGCGAACGTCCACCAACGGGTCTGTAGTAAAATAATCTCAACTGTGGCCTGGTACGACGAAGACGAAGACGAAGACGACGAAGAAGACGACGAAGACGAAGACGAAGACGATGAAGAAGAAGAAGAAGAAGAAGAAGAAGAAGAAGAAGAAGAAGAAGAAGAAGAAGAAGAAGAAGAAGAATATGCGCACGTTGTATCAATGTATGTACGCATCACAGAATAATCCATAACAAATGAATAACAAGGGCTTCGCCGAGCGGCAGCAACGCATTGTGACAATGCAAACCCGGCCAGAGTTATGTCCTCTCCCCCCCCCACCCCCCAATAAACACACCACTTTCCACCCTTACAGAACGCATAAAATACATAGCCCAAAATTTGAAGCGATTCTGTTCAGTAGTTCACGAGATACAGCTGAACTTTTATACAAACTTCCTTGCACCGAGTTATGTCCTCTACCCCTACACCCCCCAATATACACACCACTTTCCACCCTTACAGTACGCATAAAATACATAGCCCAAAATTTGAAGCGATTCTGTTCAGTAGTTCACGAGATACAGCTGAACTTTCATACAAACTTCCTTGCACCATGGTACACCACCACACAAAATTTGAAGCGATTCATTTCACTAGTTCACGAAATAAAGCTGGGGGGAAATTACATAGCCCAAAGACGGAAATTTCGGTTTTCAAGGTCAAACTTCAAGGTCAAGGTCAGCACAGTGTTGATTAACGAAAGGAAGCTTCCTTTTCAAGCTGTCTACCCCTCTGCCAATTTTAATCAAAGTCCAAACAGTAGTTTTTATGATAATCGATACACAGACAGACACACACACACAGACACACACACAAACCGATCGCAATACCTCGGCCTCTGGCCGGGTAAAAAAAAAAGGCCCACCCACCTCGTGTAGCTTGCTTTTCAATCCTTACGTCTGTTCCTGTCTCGATATTAAGTTTTACCACGCAAGGCGATGTCGTATTCTTTACAACACGCTTGTTCCACACTCAACGGAAATAGTGCAAGTGGACAGGGACAGGAAATTACTCCCGCGGACTGATTCGGGGTGGATGGGGGTGTGTGAGAGAGAGAGAGAGAGAGAGAGAGAGAGAGAGAGAGAGAGAGAGAGAGAGAGAGAGAGAGAGAGAGAGAGAGAGAGAGAGAGAGAGAGAGAGAGAGAGAGAGAGAGATTGTGGCTAATTATTTTGTTAACCTCAATCCAGTGCGATCACCACCACCTACAAACCATTAGGATTATTAAGCTACATGATTACTAGATAAGCTTTGGCACAACAAAAGAAGATAACACTGGTTAAGCTTTGAGATGAGCTTTGTGTTCGACGAGGGTATAGCTTCCAATATGCCATGACTGATATCTGTCAGACATCCAAAAGAGAAACAAACTCACACTGCAGATTGTTAGCATTGACAGAATTACATCTTCCTTTCATAGCTTCAAATTGTTTTGATTTACCGCGCAGCTACCAAGAATACATTTATGTCATTGCCATCTTGTTTTCAATTACGCTCTGTAGCGGCATTGTTCCTGATGCAGACACGGACGTCTGGGTCCACAAGACCAGTTCCTTGCACACGTGGGGGGAGATTTCCTGTGAGACAAGCTACGTGAGTGGATACAAGGGACTTGTTTCTGAATGCACCAAAGTAGCTTAAATTTGCACGCGCGCACACATACCTTATGCGTTAACATGCATGCACACGTGTGCGCTCGTACACGCAGAGAGAGAGAGAGAGAGAGAGAGAGAGAGAGAGAGAGAGAGAGAGAGAGAGAGGGCCTAATTACACCCACGTGCATGTGCGCACGTGCCTCTTGTGCGCGTGAACAGTGTTGTACAAACAATATCAGTATTATTATCAGTTGCTGTGGCTTACCGAATGGGGTATGAACGAGTTGGCGTCAATAAATGTGTGTGTTGTGTGTGTGTGTGTGTGTGTGTGTGTGTGTGTGTGTGTGTGTGTGTGTGCTGTGTGTGTGTGCGTGTGCGTGTGCGTGTGTGTGTGTGTGTGTGTGTGCGTGTGTGTTAGAGAGAGAGAGAGAGAGAGTTGCTTTGCATATGCGCTGTTGGTGGTTGGTGTCACTCTTGAATGTTGTTTTTTGTTATCTGTTGATGAATAATTGATTGTAAAGCGCTTTGGGCTCATCTGAGGTAAAGCGCTATATAAATGTACTGTTATTATTATTATTATTATTAAATTACGCGCAAAACTTGTCTAATTTTACCCCCACATTTACCTCTCTCATCTCTTCACCTCTTACTCACCCCCACCCCCTCCTCACCTCCTCCACCCCCTCCCAGTAGTAAGAGTAGCTCTTACAACTTCCCCCCTCCCAGTCACTAATTATCTCCGCCCACTCGGCGCCGAATATTTGGTAAAAAGGGAACATGTATATATAACCCACTCACCAAAAAAAACCTCTGGAGTTGTTCAATAACTAAACACTCAGAACAGCATTTCTAGCACTGCTTCGCTGCTTCTCCATCCATAGATTTCTTCAGAACTGCAAAGATGTTGCATGTGGCGCACAATGAAGTCGAAAGGTGATTCCAAGGCAAAAAGCATATGCATCATTCCCTATAATAGGAATCATATCGAATCTCAAGCCCATGGCGCAATATCCCATGTACCCCCAACCTTCATTCTCTCTCTCTCTCTCTCTCTCTCTCTCTCTCTCTCTCTCTCTCTCTCTCTCTCTCTCTCTCTCTCTCTCTTAATTATGTATGTGTAATTATATGCCTTGCCATGTTTGTATTCTATGTTCGTATATGTACAAAGGTGCTACCTTTATGTTCAAATCTGTATGTGTAATATCATGCCTTGCCATGTTTGTATTCTATGTTCGTATATGTACCAAGGACAGATTGGAAGACTAGGCGTTGCCTAAAATCTTTATCCTTGAAAAATAAAGTTAAAGTTTTCAAGTTTTCTCTCTCTCTCTCTCTCTCTCTCTCTCTCTCTCTCTCTCTCTCTCTCTCTCTCTCTCTCTCTCTCTCTCTCTCTCTCTCTCTCTGTCTCTCTCTCTCTCTCTCTGTCTCTCCCCCCCCACACACACACACATACACACACGTAAGCATAATTACTCTACTTCCATTTAGCCATCTCCCTCCCACGCTAGCTAACTTCTTCTTTCCCTCTTCCTTTCGTGTTCTTTCTTTACATCTATTTTGGTATTTAGGATGATCTGGTATAATTTTTTGAATATTGGGTGCCTTACCTTTCGTTCCAAGTTTAGCTGTCAAAAAGTGGCACAGGGTTCATTTCGTAAGGTAATAGGGCAAGAAAGTTCTGTGAAGTCTGAATACATCATTTTAAAAGGTAGACCCACTACATAACATAGTGGGTGCAGGTAGTGTTACTGTAAGAACCTTTATTCTTCTACTTCAACTTCTTACAATATTACAACAAAAACTACAGCTGCTAGACATAATTACAAAATTAACTGTAGAATTATGTCTGTCCACCTTAAAGTGCCCATGGTTTGAAAACCGTTGGCGTTAGTCCCCTACAACCATCTAATTAATAATATTCGTGATCAACACGAGTAGTACTAGTAGTATGTAAATTAGACAAAACTCCCAAAACGATTGGCTGTTTCGCCTAATTTACATGTACTACTACCCGTGTTGACTGTCTAAGATGCACTCATGACTACAGGACCGGGTGATTGCAGCGGAAAAACATGTTTCAGACTAAGTGTCTGCTGAGCGGCCTCCGAAAACAAAGCGTCCATAGGTTGAAAACTGTTGGCATTAGACCACTAAAACGTCTATAAGCTATACATTCGTGATCATAGTTACTAGGGGAATGCAGTGGGATGCATAATTATTTAAAAGGGGCTATGAGACGAGAATCATTGTTGGTTTTTTGCTCCTTTTGTTGCCTGCGTTTTGCTCCTTTTGCTATATTATTTGCTGTTTGCTGTTTTCTTGTTTGTCTATGTTGATAAAGGCGCATTCGCCGAAATATCCAGAAGTTTGTTTTGTCTCTTGTGAATAAAATAACGTCACTTTACACTTGTCGTGTAGTTGTTTGTTTGTTAAAAGGGGCTAATAAGAAAATTATGGGAGTGAGAACCAAGCAACACTTAGAGACAATCCGGTGGCCATTGTTAGAAAACCGTTAGGCCGTGTACACACATAAACGGATATTCTATGCGGAAACCCATAAATAAGTGAAACAAAGAAGGGAAAAGATTTGCATATATTTACTTGTGGCGGTAGGTTTGTAGCCGATGAGGTTTAACCGAGGTGTGGTTACCGCTACACCTATCTGTATTGCTCTAAAAAAAAATCGGTACTTTACTGGAGTTGCACTGCCTCCGGGCATTGCCTCCAGTATTGTTCCCACCATCTTTGTATTTACAAATGTCCCATATGTGTTTGTTCCAGACCGAGAGGATGTAAAGCACCATTTTTCATTCTTCGGGAAAAGATTTGCGCACGTGTCCGAATTTCCCCTATATATACGTCAACTGTTATCCTTCTTTCTTCCACTTATTTAGGGTTTTCCGTACGGAACTTACGCGTCTAATGTGAACCCGGCCATAGCCAGAGACGCATAGTTATTTTTCATCAGCATAACCCAAGAATGATACCTGGTTGCATTCTGGTTGTAATCACTCGTCTAAACACTGTTGGCTGTAGTCTGAAAATGGTGCCAGAGATTCGTACAATCTTAAACGTTTTTCATCAGCATCACCTTAGGAATGCAGTGGGAGACACCGAACCCCCAGAGCAAACCTCCACCCGAGAGAAAACGCAAATACATAAAAGGCTATTAAAGACCCACCACATCCATGAGTGAAAATCACGGTTTTCACGTGTTTCCCTCTCTCGCTGGTAAGAAATCTTACTTTGGCCAAGTGTGACTCCCATACAAAATACAAATGCCCTCAAATTCAAAGCGAGACAGAGACTTTGAAGAGAAGCCTCAATCTGAATTTGGGGAATTTGCATGTGGGCCACACACGGTCAGAAAAAAATCAATGGACTTAATTGTGCTGGGTCAGTGTGTCTTTAAAAGAACATGCAACTTAATCGAACAGTATGCAAAACATTGTCCAGGCTGTTAAATTATTCGTGATCTCCATCACCGGGGAATGCAGACGGGAGACATTTTGAAGGGCCAATAGTAAAGTGGGAATGAGAGCTGGTGTACGCAGCTTAACAACCGTTGTCTGCACACCCTTGTAACCATATTCATGATCAGCACCAATGGGGGGATGCAGTGGGAGACGATTTGAAGAAGCCAATAGTAACGCGAGAGTGAGAGCCGAGCAACTTTCGGATACCAGTACGGTGGCCGTAGTCATGTTCGTGACCCAAAGAAGCCTAAGAAGGTCCCACGGGACATTTTGAACCTCCAGTGAAAACGTTGTTTCTCAGATCCGGGATTTGAAGCCCTCCACCGAGGCCGATGTCACTGCCTCAGGGGGTAGGGAGTTCCAATCTCCGATGGTCCGGGGAAAGAAGGAGAACTTTCTATAACTTGTCTTGCAGGAGGGAAGGAGGGAAGTGAACTCGTGTGACTGTCTTGTTTGACGTGTTGGCGGGTTGAGAGACGGGCTATAGGGGGTGTTGATGGGAATGTCCCCCCGGTGATATTTGAAGAAGGTGGACAGTCTAGATGCCCGCCTCCTGGATTCCAGTGTAGCTGGGTGTACATGTCTTCCATGCTGGATGTCTGGCGATGCCTGTTGACCACCCAACGGGCGGCCCGTCGCTGCACCTTCTCCACTCTGCCGACATCTTTCGCGGTGTAGGGGTCCCATACCGGCGAGGCATACGAATAACTGCTAGTATAATTATCATAATCGATACGCCATATCACCAGATGTTACGCTTTGCCTTCACGTAAACACACGCGCGCGCAATCACATACACACACAAACACGCACGCATGCACGCGCGCGCGCGGCACACACATGCACACGTGCGCGTGCGCACACACACAGTGACACACACACACACACACACATTCACGCCACCTTTCTTCGCTAATATTACGAGCAACTAATAATCTAGTATCCATACTAACTTTGAAGCCGAAGCTCGCTCGGACAGTAAATAATAACAGAGTGACTTTAGTGAGAGACAGTGCAGATTGTTTACTTTGTATGGCGCCTGTGGCACACCTTTGTAATACAAAACAAGCATCGTTAACTTATCTTTGCACTGTAACCTTCAACAATGCCCAGTTCTGTGTGTATGTATGTGCGTGCGTTGCGTGGTGTGTGCGTCTGTATCTGTGTGTGCGTGCATGCGTGTGTGTCTCTATGTAGTGTGTGCATGTGTGTGTTGCATGTGGTGCGTGTGTGTGAGAGGGAGGGACAAGGCGCGCGCGCACACACACACACATCTTTTAAGATTGATGATTTGACGTGAAAATAAACGCTTTCACACGATACGTATCATAATAATTTGTACCTTACATTACGCACTACTAACTTTAAGACGCCATATGCGCGCGCGCGCGCGCGCACACGCACACACACACACACACACAAACACACACACAAACACACGCGCGCGCGCGCTCTTACACGAACAATGACACACATAGGCCTACAAGCACGCACACACACATATACACGCACGTGGACCTACGCACACAAACCGCACACAC
>CM065684.1:39850162-39862662 GCA_017654935.2 Phymorhynchus buccinoides | reverse complement strand
CAAAAGGAGATAATATCCATCCACCATGATTTATAGAACTTACAGAACCATTGGTTAATACTGAAACCCATTTTTGAAAGACATTCCCAAAACCTAAAATTTCAAAAGCCTGTTGCCTGGGGTTTAGACTTGTAGTCCTTTGTGACGAAGCGTGCTGCCTGCCTCTGGGTCCGTTCCAGTCTGTCTATATCCTGTTTGAGGTATGGATCCCACACTGTTCCTGCGTACTCCAGTCTGGATCTGACAAGTGAGATATAGGCAAGGCGCCTGCACTCTGGAGGGCAGTTTGAGGGCAGATCCGTTTGAGGCGGTCCTGGTGAGCAATCTGCCCATTCGTGGACGGTCATCAACGGAGTCAGTGGTTTCAAACATGGTCCACAGTCTCCTGATGGTGCTCTGAGACGTGTGGAAGTGCCTTGCGGCGTCATTTGGACTCTGGTCTGCCTGTAGACTCCCCAATGCATTGATGAGGTTGTCTTGGTTCAATCGGGCCATTTCTAGTCGCAGTATTCTCGTTTGGGTTTCGGGAAAACCCATTCCCTTGTTTGACAATAACAAGGTGTGAACTGAATGTTCACTAACTTTCACGAGATTCTGCTCATGCATGGCATATGAACGTCGCTTTTTTGACATGTTAGCCACTGTGCGCACATGCGTCACGTACAGAGCCAAACATTGACTAAAGTCGTTACAAGGACTACCGGGTGAACACCTTCAGCAGTTTAGTACATATCTTTGCAGTAATGCAATGACAGAAACGAGCTTTTACAAACGATGCGGTTGTGGGTTTTTTTACAGTATATCTTTTTAGAAACAAAATATCTAAACGTTCATAACATACGTGTACAGTCTTCACTTGTGGTTAAAAGTGTAGCGACATTTGTTTCTCTTCAGCGCAATCTTTTTCATTACAGTATTCTTGGCACTAGATTATTTCCATACTGCCGTATCAATGCTTGATGGGTTTGCGTGTAGAAACTGAATTCCTTGAACGTTCGAAGTCAAACAATTGATATTCGTTTCGATTCAGTACAAACCTTTCCGTTTATAGTTGGTTGTATAGTGTAGTGCAAGGTGTTTCAACACCGTTGTACGAAGGTGGGTATAATAATGATTGTTGTATCAAATGTACAGACATTTATAGACATATGATTCTCAGAACGTGTGTCGTAGAGCGTTGACTCCATTGTTCGTCTTCCCGGGGCTAGGTGTAGCTAGGTGTGTTTCTATTCAGTGGAGGCCTCTTTTGACAGAGCTGCCGCACATGCCATTGTGTGATCCTTTTGTAAGTCTGTTCTTTGTGTGTGTGTTGCTTTTCTGAGCAGCTTTGTGCATTGAACTTATTATGAGCAAAATTGATATCTTTCTTTTGTTTGCAGGTCGACCAATGACAGAGAGACAGACAGACAGACACAGACAGAGACAGACAAACAGAGAGAGACAGAGAGACAGACAAACAGACAGAGAGACAGACAAACAGACAGAGAGACAGACAGACAGAGACAAAGAGAGAGAGTGTGTGTGTGAGAGAGATAAAGAAAGAGAGAGAGAGAGAGACATAGCGACAGAAAGACAGAGACACAGAGAGAGACAGACAAACAGACAGAGAGACATAGAGACAGAAAGACAAAGAGAGAGAGAGAGAGAGAGAGAGAGAGAGAGAGAGAGAGAGAGAGAGAGTGTGTGTGTGTGTGTGTGTGTGTGTGTGTGTGTGTGTGTGTGTGTGTGTGTGTGTGTGTGTGTGTGTGTGTGTGTGTGTGTGTTCTAGAACAGAAAAGAACAGAAATGTTATTGCCACAACATTTCAAGGGAGTATTTGGCACATAATTATGTTAATAAAAAAAAGTGTGTGTGTGTCTGATTGTGTGTGTGTGTGTGTGTGTGTGTGTGTGTGTGTGTGTGTGGTGTGTGTGTGTGCGTGCGTGTGCGTGCGTGTGCGTGCGCGCGTGTGCGCGTGTACGTGTGTGTGCGTGTGGTCATGTGTGTGTGGTCACGTGTGTGTATGTGTGTGTGCATACGTGTGTACATGCATTATCTTACACACATAATGCCCATTTAATGTGTGTTTGTGTTATAATAGTCAGAATTTGTGAAACACTATCGCACGTAAGAATGACAAACAGAAGAGGAGTATGGGCAGTTAAATAGATATGGATGAACAACACGTGATGCATGCTATGCAAGAATGTATGTATCTTCAGTTGGAGATTGTGAACTGTCTGGACAGAGGGATGGGTGGGGCGGGGATGGGGGTGAGGCCAGTTGAAGCAACGCAGTTTTCCTTCTTTCAGCATCCGCATGCTACACATAATATATTTTGCTATAAGCATAATGCATAATTATTATGATAAATGCTCACACTTCTGCGTATCATGCAACACCAGAGGGCCGTTTCACAAGAACGAACGTTCGTAGGTGTTCGCACAAATCTTTTTTTTGTCAAAATGACCAGCGGTCAGTCTGACTGACCATTGGTCATTACTAATAAATTGAATACAGACATACAAAGGGGGAGCGCGCGCGCGCGCGCGCGTGTGTGTGTGTGTGTGTGTGTGTGTGTGTGTGTGCGTGCGTGTGTGTGTGCGTGCGTGCGTGCGTGCGTGTGTGCGTGCGTGCGTGCGTGCGTGCGTGCGTGCGTGCGTGCGTGCGTGCGTGCGTGCGTGCGTGCGTGTGTGTGTGTGTGTGTGTGTGTGTGTGTGTGTGTGTGTGTGTGTGAAAATGACCACTGGTCAGTCTGACTCACGAATCGTCTTCAGTTTACAACAAATACTTATAAGTAACACAAACTAGCAGTCATACTTACCAACAAGCACACACACATACACGCCCTCTCTCTCTCTCTCTCTCTCTCTCTCTCTCTCTCTCTCTCTCTCTCTCTCTCTCTCTCTCTCTCTCTCTCTCTCTCTCTCTCTCTCTCTCTCTCTCTTTCTTAAACATTACAATATGACAAGTACTTCACATTTTCAAGACGGTACATTCGTGAATTCCTGGGCGACAATACGCGTACCGAGATCATGCGTTGGACGACAATATGCGTATTTACTAGTGGGTACGCATATTGTCGCCCGATGCATATTGTCCTCGGGCGACAATATGCGTCGGGCGACAATATTATGCGTACTAACAGACCCCTTTTATACGGACATGTTTCACGTGAATCAATGCTCACAGAAATCGTCACAATCGTATCGTATTGGTGTCAAATCGTATGCAGTGTGGCTACGCCTTTAACGACAGGAGTAAAAACAAGAGGCAAAGCCTTCAAGGCTCACTCGCTTTGTCGTTTAACAGTTATTCGCGCGAATAGCGACCTCTAGTGAACCTTTACCCATGTCATACCATAATCACCTGCAAGTTGTGATAGAAATTTGGGTCCATGTACGTGTAAGATAAAGAGACCATGCGTTGCTTTCTTTGCAAATGTAGCCTGCATAGGTTAGATTGTGTTGGTTTAACCCTTTCACTGCCAAAGTCGTATTTTAGCACCACAGTGATATGTCACTAAAAGGCATCAAATTGGGGTCTATTATCCAAAGACCCTAGTGTCTTAGTTTTGAGAAGTAAGGATAGCCCCTATTTTATATATGTCACAGAAGAATCCCCAATACTGCAGATGGATCTTTTTTTCTACCCAGGTAAATTTAAAGGAATTTTTTAGCTGAAATATGGCTGGCGGTGAAAGGGTTAAATTGATTTTTTTAAAATTCACCAACAACACATACTGTAAAGTACCTTGTATAAGCCTGTGTTCTTCTAAACGCCCATCCCCAACTTTGGAGCAATTTTTGTGCATAGGGGTACTTACCGAATAAACGCCCCCCCCCCCCCCCCCCCCCACCCACACACACACTTTTAGACCGATTTCGTGCATACACTACTTTTATGAGTACTTTCATAATAAACACCCATCTCCACTTTTGGATCGATTTCGTGCATAGGTGGAGGGCTTATACAAAGTACTTTACAGTAGGCCTATATTACAATTAATTCAAAGGAAGAATAATGGCAACAACAAGCCTAAAGCTGATACTGTGTCTACTTTTATCATTATAGATTTGGTTAAATACGAGTGTTATGCTGCTACTTGGCGGGATAGTAGGCCTATTGCTTACTATGATGACTGAATTACGTCTAAGCTGCGATTAGTCGATTTCCATATATTTCCGTCTGTCTGAACTCATTCCCCCCTCTCCCATTTCTCCCCCCCCCCCCCCCCCTCTTACCCTGCCGTCTCCTCTCTCTCTCTCTCTCTCTCTCTCTCTCTCTCTCTCTCTCTCTCTCTCTCTCTCTCTCTCTCTCTCTCAAATTCAATGCCAATCGAAAGTAGGGGAAGACGGGGTAAAAAGCGCATGGGCGGGTAAGAAGCCCACCCCAATTATCTCTTGAAATGAAGCGAATTTCAGTCTCATTTTGCCCATGAGACGAGCGTTAATGTCTAGCATTCGTCTCATGGGCAGCTTTGACTGAAATTTTCTTTATTTCATGAGATAATTGGGGTGGGCTTCTTACCCGCCCATGCGCTTTTTACCCCGTCTTCCCCTAAACACATAAAAGTGGATCCAAGTGGGGTGTTGTTGAGAAAGGCACAAAAACTGTCAGAAAATGTCAGTTACTTTTCGTCTACTTGCAACTGTAATACAGAATCGATACTGTGAGCTTTAGTTATTGATTGCCAGTTTTAAGTTTCGCAAATCAGAAATCGGCCTTCGAATGCGCGCGTGCGTGGCCTCGGCTCGAGACAGAATAAAAACAGGTGGCAATGAAAATAGCGAGTGAGGCACAAAAATACTGCGTCGATACACTGCCTTGTGCAATCTTGTGCAATCTCTTCCACAGACAAGTCCATGATCTTCCCTTTCTTCATTTTCTTTAATCTAGGACAAGGTCTTTCTCTGTTCTTCTGTCTTTCTATTTGTCTATCTGTCTGTCCTTTTGTCTCTGTCTTTTAAAGTCCAACTCTTATCTCCCTTTCTCCGCCTTCCTTTCTCTCCTTTCTCCTGTTGAGACCCACATTCCCGGGGCGTTTAACAGACAGCGTCAGTCCCATTATCTGATGACAATGATACGTAGCAAGAGAGCTTAATATGTTGGCCTGTCAGAGCAAACATGGAAGGGTTCCCCCTCCTCGCTTCTGGTTGGTACTTCCGGTTCGGTTTTATACTGGAAGTAGTGCAAACTTACTGTTTATTGATTAGGCCTATTGAAAAAAATGAACGCATCCTGTGCAGCCGTTATTGAGTTCTTCAAGAGTACAAATTGACTACATTTGGTCAGTTTGGGCCATATGTCGGCAAACATTTAGCCAGTCCGTTTAATATTGCAAATTTGGCGTATGAATAGTGTTCTTTAACCCTTTCAATACATCACTGCCTAGGACAAACATTAGGGGAAGACGGGGTAAAAAGCGCATGGGCGGGTAAGAAGCCCACCCCAATTATCTCATGAAATAAAGAAAATTTCAGTCAAATTTGCCCATGAGACGAATGCTAGACATTAACGCTCGTCTCATGGGCAAAATGAGACTGAAATTTGCTTCATTTCATGAGATAATTGGGGTGGGCTTCTTACCCGCCCATGCGCTTTTTACCCCGTCTTCCCCTATTACTGGCCTGGAGCTGCCTAGAAAAAACAAACAAACAAATAAGAAGCGCAACAAAACTAATACTGTCCATGATTCAGTTGTGACAACATTACTGGTTGATCCAAGTTTATTTTTCGCTTTGACATCGTTGTTACCTGCATTATAACCAGAATCATTGGTCTCCTTATTGCTATCACTGCTAATGAAAACATATTGGAATATTTTCTGAGGTCGTATAGGGCCGATGTTGGAGACATTTTTAACATTAAAAATTGAAATAGAAATACCAAACATAAGTGAAGCAAAAGCTGTAAGAGTGATGAAGAGACGTAGCTCAAAACACGTGGTTTGGATTGGAACAAACACCCATGGATTTGACAGGCTTTAGACTTAGACTGAAATAGCTGTTCCTAGAATACTCGGAACTAGGCCCTGACTGGCGTTCTCCTCTTCCTAGCATACTCCGAATTCGTCCGCAATGAGTTAACTTTCCTGCAAATTTCAGCGAATTTGGCTTCTTAAAACAACAACCAGGAAACCCCAAAATGGTAATAAGTGACTGTGACACAACCCAGCTTACATATATTTGAATAACTTCTAAAATGTACATAATTTTGAATAACTTCCAAATTATTTAACATATATCATCAAATCAACTCCTTTCAGAAAGGGCAACAAAATCCAGGAAATAGTTTAGTGACCTCACTTCCGGTTTTGGCTATACTGTGAACACAAATTTACATGCAAGTTCCTGGCCAGTGCACTTCCGGTTAGTACTTCCGGTTCGGTATTGTACCAGATGTGTTGACAAATTATATTTGAATAAATACAGAAAATATCAACGCATTCTGTTTAACCATTTCTTTTTTTTAGATATTCAAGACTAAAATGTCGCCTATTTCGCGATTTTCGGCCATATTTCGCCGGAAAATCGAACAAATCATTGTAACTTGTATGACAGGGCTTCTGAAAACGTAGCGATTGTGTGTATTTACGCATTAAAGCTCTTAAATCACCCCCTAGAATGTCAAACCATGCGTGATATTTACCCTTTAAAATCTCAAGTACCTGGGCTGGGCATGTCGTCAGAATGTCTGACAATCGACTACCAAAACGTGTCTTCTATGGAGAGCTGAAGACTGGTGCACGGAGTCTTGGTAGACCAAAGTTGAGATTTGAGGACACCCTCAAAGTGTCCCTAAAGAACTTCAACATCAATGTCTCCTCATGGGAAACCCTGGCACAGAACAGACCAGCATGGCGTGGTGCAGTAACAAAGGGAGCCACCAACGTCGAAGCGCACCGTATCAAGACATCTCAGGCAAAGCAGTCGCAGCTCTGCAACCCCGACAGATCTCCCCAAACTCTTTCTCCTGTCCTCACTGTGAGAGATCCTTCCTGGCTCGCATTGGCCTCACTAGCCATTTGCGAACTCATCCAGCATCCTAGATTTCCACAAGGACGAACTGTTGAAGCATGGTCATCATCCCTTGGGACGGACGAACGACGAAAGTAGGGGGTGAAGTGACGTTGATTTATGCGTTAATACAGCCGTTCATTTTCAGTAAAATAACGACGTTGCTCATTTCAATAGTCTGCTAGGCCAAACTAGGCTACTGCCACAATGAGGACTAGCCGCTAACCTAAATATAAAAGTATACTTAAACGATCGTGCAGAAACTGCCAGAACGCAATTGGCTTTTAGAGCTCAAAGGTGAAGCGCTATATAAAGTTTCTTAAATAAATAAACATCGAAAACTCATTGTTCATTGACAGACCCTTTTCTCAAAATCAAATAAAAATCGGTTCAAACACTTGATATTCCTTTCGTCAGCATGCCACCAGTCTGGCAAGTGTTAAAGAAAACTTGAAGACAAAGAAGAAGAAACAGGTTGTTTGTCAAAAACAAAAACAAGCACACACACAAAAGGTGATCAGTAGGTGTGTGAGTGAAGAGAGTGTGTTGTGTGCACGTTCGCGTGTCTGTGTACGTGCCGTTTACTTACGTAGGAAGTAGGGTCTTGACCCTTTAAATTTTGAAACTGGGGTGAAAATACCCCTTAAAACTGTAAACAGGGGGTGAGCGTACCCCTTCAGAGAAAGGGAAATCAGAAACCCTGCAAGGATATCGATTTTAGGCAACGCCTATTCAGAGGGAGACAGTTTCAATTTTAGTTGTATTCCATCCAGTCATTTCATTCTTTTTGATAAAAACAGACTGTGAAAACTTCCCCAACAGGTATCAAATTCAAGCTTATTTACGAGGGACGTTATTTAGTCTTCATTGAAAATTCGTGACTTCACTCTCTACATTCAATTGTTCTGATGACAGTTTGACCTATGTTAAGATCATATTGTCGATGTGTCACAATAGGCTTTATTTCGCCAGAACCAAACACAGTAAATCAACACACGGTTACTTCTAATTTTCTCTATCTGTACACTGAGTGAAGAAAATACAATCTGAAACATAATAATTGTCTGCCCCATCCTACTTTCACACACACACACACACACACACACACACACACACACACACACACACACACACACACACACACACACACACACACACACACACACACACACACACACACACACACACACACACACACACACACACACACACACACACAGTATCATAAGAGACAGAGAGAGACAGAGAGAGAGAGAGAGAGAGAGAGAGAGAGAGAGAGAGAGAGAGAGAGAGAGAGAGAGAGAGAGAGAGAGAGAGAGAGAGAGAGAGAGAGAGAGAGAGAGAGAGAGAGAGAGAGAGAGAGAGAGAGAGAGAGAGAGAGAGAGAGAGAGAGAGAGAGAGAGAGCAAATAGCTGGATCGCCAAACACACAGCCAGACACAAAACAGACAACCATGTAAACGACACGACGCACTCCCTAAGGTTTTCCTAAGTGTATACATCAGCGCACAAAGAGGCATAAATATAACAAACAAATGTCAAATGTGTTCCCCCGTTCAAACGCTAACGTGTTAACATTGATAGAGAGATAGTCAGTCAGGCACAAACAGACAGAGAGTCCTAAAAACATTGACCAGCTATCGCTTCGTGGCAGGCCTAACCCTTTCACCGCCAATGTTGCATATATGTATGCACCACAATGGCTTGTCACCCATGTCACCAAAAGGCATCAAATCAGGTCCTGTTATCCAAAGACCCTATGTTCTTAAATTTGGGAGGTAAGGATAGGCCTCATGTTATACATGTCACAGAGGAATTCCCAATATTGCTGTTAATTTTTTCCCTCTACACAGATACGTTTAATGGTATTTGGGGGGCTGAAAAATGGCTGGCGGTGAAAGGGTTAATGAAATTAAAGCACGGTGATATGGCCTTTGGCCGAGAGGACGTAAAACATTAATATTCGGGTTACTACGGTTACGGGGTTGTTGCAACGCTCGAACCATGTTCGAGGATAGTAACTCTTCGTAGTCGAATTTTTGGTCGACAAAATGCATTTTCTTATTTCGCATATTTACCGCATCAACGTTTCGTTAAAGGTGGACCCTGACGGATGCGTTTTTGCAAGGAACACGTCGAGATCACCAAAAATACAGCTTTTTCAAGGATCGGAACACTCGCTTTGCTCTTGTTTCCTAGAAATCAAACCGTCAAAACGGCGATTCCTCCTTGGCGGAGATGCCGGAGAGAGAAGCCATTTTGGATAGGGTGGGTTGGGGCCAAACCCATTGTGGTTGAAGCTTTTACTTTTTTGTAGTGCAGTAAACAAAAAATTGAAGCTATTTCGTTTGTTGTGAGCGAAACTCTTTTAGATAAACTGCATACATTTTTTTAAAAAGATCAACGAAAAGGCTTGTATTGCGAAAACATCGTGCAAACAATTTGGTCGCCATTACAAAAGAGACGGCCCACGCCTTCTCTTTCAGTGAAATAATTTGACTTCCAGCACCTCCGCCAAGGAGGAATCGCCGATTTGACGGTTTGATTTCTAGGAAACCAGACCAAAGTGAGTGTCGCGATCTCTGTAAATGGTGTTTTCGTGGTGATCTTGATGTGTTTCTTGCAAAAACTCATCCGTCAGGGTGCCCTTTAAAATAAGGAATAGGGTTAGGAACATGTTAGAGTCAATGTTAGTCGTTTTGCAAGACACTTGCACACATATTTTTTGTGTGTGTCCCGCGATTGAGACCCGTAACCGTAGCCTGGAGAATGTGGGTTACGGACCCGTAACCTTAGCCTCTGCCCAATGAAGAATATAAATGAAGCAAGCTAAGTAAAACCCAATAAATGGAATCCTGTGAAGCTGGGTGTGGCACCAACGGAGGGGAGTCCATTGTCTCGAATGTCATTGTCATCTTTTTAATCATCTACTTGACCTCTTCTTCCTCAAAAGCATCGTCTCTCTTTACTGTCTCTCTCTGTTTCCTTTTTTCTCTAACGTCCATAATCTATCATAATATACGGCATTAACACCCACAGTGTTGGCTCACATCTTCTTCATCTTTATTTTGCTGTTCATTACCAGCCGCGAGCGAAGAGAGCCAAGCTGGTAGTCAAAGAATGAAATAGTGAGGCCAAGAGAGAAGATAACGAAATTGAACACCGGGGGAAAACTCTCTTTCTAATTAACTCCCCTCCACCAAAGTTGATTACGATACCAATCATCTAGCAATGCGTGGATCAGAGCCAAAGTGAGACAAACAAAGCATCATTCTCAAAAAAAGAATAAGCTAAGTTTATGTTTTACGTCCTCTCGGTCACAAAGAACCATATGGGACAGTTCTTTAGATTAAGTTAATATTTCTTTTCAATAAAATTAGAGAAAAAATAGGGAACATTTTTATAAGTACTTTTAGATTTGTGAATTTGAGCTCTGATATCAGGTATAAGTTACGTTTAGTGCCATGGCTCGCCCTAAAAGCTGCTTATGAATATGTTTCTTGGTTAAGATACTTGATTTAAAATACGCCAAATTTCTGGCTCCCTGAGCTATTAATGATTACAATTTTCAGGACCGCTTTTTAAAAAACCCAGAAACAAGAGTGTTTAAAATTCTTTTCTACTTGATCAATAAGACTTTTTGTTGCTTAATACATGTCAACAAATATATATTTAAAAACAAAACAGTAAAGGTGTTGTTATGTTAAATAGGAAACCAGTGACCATTTGCCTGTAATAAAGACAATTACGATGCGTAATTAATCAACCTATGCATCTATCAGTTGTTATTATTATTATTATTATTATTATTATTATTATTATTATTATTATTATTATTATTATTATTATGTTCGTTCGTCCATCTGTCTGTCGATGCATTTGCTTGTCTGCATGTCTGCATGCTTGTTGCATATCAAATATCCATGTTTCATTTAAGCATACAAACGCAAAGACATGCACACGCTCACACACATACATACGCACTCGCGCGCTGCACACACATACGCACACACACACACACACACACACACATACACACACACACACACACACCGCACACGCGCGCGCACGCACACACACACACACACACACACACACTCTCTCTCTCTCTCTCTCTCTCTCTCTCTCTCTCTCTCTCTCTCTCTCTCTCTCTCTCTCTCTCTCTCTCTCTCTCTCTCTCTCTCTCTCTGTGTTTCTTCCTGTTTTGTATGTCTGGGTTGGTATGTTTACTAGGAATTGGATTTTGCGTCAAAAGGTATTACTTTGTTTTCAAATCGATTTCTCCTTTTCATTAATTGAAATATCAAGTGACAGTTTTCATTTAAAATAATAAAATCTTACAGACAAACCTTGAATTTAATCTGTTATCCCCTTTTCTCTCTCTCTCTCTCTCTCTCTCTCTCTCTCTCTCTCTCTCTCTCTCTCTCTCTCTCTCTCTCTCTCTCTCTCTCTCTCTCTCTCTCTCTCTCTCTCTCTCTCTCTCTCTCTCTCTCTCTCTCTCTCTCTCTCTCTCTCTCTCTCTCTCTCTCTCTCTCTCTCTCTCTCTCTCTCTCTCTCTCTCTCTCTCTCTCTCTCTCTCTCTCTCTCTCTCTCCATTATGCAGTTTGTATAGACGTGCATTGAAATTGATCCTTCTGAAATCCTCTTCTCTTACACTTACTGATTGTCAGCGTTTAGAAATTCTACCTCTAAAATGGAAGCTTGTGTACAACAAAGCAATTTTTATGTTTAGATGAATGTCCTATAATGCTCCTCCAGCATTAAAAAATTAAATTTGAAATATATTGTCCGTAATGTTTTTGAAACAAAAATACCTCTTCCAAGAGTTGACCTTTTAAAATCTAGTCTTGTATATTCAGGTGGCTGCTTATGGAATACTATTTCATCTTCCTTTAATGTGTACTCGGGCATTAATGTTTTTTAAAAAGAGTACCATAAGTATCTTATGTTGAAACATACAAGCGATGTTGTTTAACCCCATTCTTAGTTTCAAATATGTTTCCACTTTTGATATGTTGACATGTATGCATATTATCTACTTTGTTATTGTTAAATTATTAACAAGTTTTGTATTTACCTTATTTCATGTGTTTCCTCTCTCTCTCTCACTCTCTCTCCTTTTGTGTGTGTGTGATGGGGAGGGGGGAGGGGGGAGGGGGGAGGGGGGGAGGGGGGGGAGGGGGAGGGGGGAGGGGGAGGGGGAGGGGGGGGGGGAGGGGGAGGGGGATGGGGGGGGGGGGGGGGAGGGGGAGGGGGGGGGGGGGGGAGAGATTGACGGTTGTGTTGTATCTATTTTTTCTTCTTCATGGATAATTCTTCGATGATTACTTTTTGCATGCTTCATTATTTCTGTGTTGAATATATTGATTTTCTTGCACGTTTGTTTGAGGGCAAGATGTAAAAAAGCCCATTGTGTGCTTACTCTTTTTCCCTCAATAAAAAAAGTTTCGTTCGTTCGTTCTCTCTCTCTCTCTCTCTCTCTCTCTCTCTCTCTCTCTCTCTC
>CM065684.1:39832662-39837662 GCA_017654935.2 Phymorhynchus buccinoides | reverse complement strand
TAATGACCGTATCGCCCGTGCTCCAGACGGCTTTATTAGGGTCCAACTGTGTCAAAGCAAAGATCACTAGGTCTGAGTCTGGTAGCAAAGTCTGCTCTCCTTGGATGAGCGTGGGCTAATAATCCACAGCAGCTGGGATTCCACTTCTTTCTATTTTTCTTTCTCACTTTCTTTTTTTGTCTTCCAGCGTACTTTTCTTTATACATAATAGCTTCTCCCCTATCCCACTACTGATAACTCCTCAGTACATCATTATTTAACCCCTTGACTGCCGTCTAACGAATCACGTACTGACTTGATGACATCACTGATGACGTCATCAGATGAAGAGGAATAAATCGGATATGCTGGCTTTTGCTCTAACACAGTCAAGAGAGTTATATCCCCAGACCATTTTGCCAGATTGGCTCTATCAGTTGTCTTTTTCATAGCATGATTTGTACAATGATATTTTCGTTAATTTTCTCTGGCAGTCAAGGGGTTAAGATAGTTTGTCCTTGCTTTTGATGATGTACGTACTTTTCTTTTTGTCTTTTTGTTTTGTTTTTTTGTTTTGTCTGTTTCTTCTTCCTGAAAGGCCCTGTCAAAAGTGTCTGTCTTCCTGGTAGTACGTGTCTATAGTTTGTGTCTATAGTTTGTGTTGTTTTTATCCGCATTCGTTCTTTCCCTATTCTTTTTTGATCTTCCTTTAATGCTTTTTTTTCTACTACAGTGTACTTTACCCTCCTCTTCTGTCGTCTTGTTATGCTTTCTTTCACCCCTGTTGTCTTTCTTTCTCTCCCAGTTTCTGCTACTAGGTCATCGTAAAGCCCTTGCTCATGTGTCCTTTTGCTTATTTTACAGAAACGAACCACCCAACAACAACCTAACTCATTACACGAACAAACAAACTTTCCAGACACGTTGAAGATGAGTCGGCACATCACTCAAAGAACACGCCACTAATCGCAAAGAAAAGATCATCCGGTAAAGGTAAAGATGTAAAGGTAAGATACTAACCCTATCCCTAACCCTAGCCCTAAGCCTAACCCTACCCCCCCCCCCCCTATAAGACGGGAAAACGCAATGAACCACGACCCCCCGCCGTGTACTGCAGTACATAGGGGGGGGGGGGGTCC
Organism: Phymorhynchus buccinoides; assembly: GCA_017654935.2. Lineage (NCBI taxonomy): Eukaryota > Metazoa > Mollusca > Gastropoda > Neogastropoda > Raphitomidae > Phymorhynchus > Phymorhynchus buccinoides. The sequence goes on along the minus strand of CM065684.1, from coordinate 39,836,544 downwards.
TATTAGATAATGGCCTAGGGTTAGGGATAGGGTTAGTATTCCAAAAAGGTTATTAGCTAAAAAGGTTAATAAAATACAGCTTTATGTTTGGTAAGAAAGGCAAAAACGGGAAAATGGAATTAACCGAGAAATGCAGGGGGGGGGGGGGTGGCCTCTTCTTCGGATAAACCATGTCGTAACTAACCTAGCATATTTTTACGTATCGTTTTTGTTGTGTCTTTTTTATTCCCCAAAACAAACAACCCTACAACCCAACAACATATTTGGAAATAGTTCAAAGCTAATTAGTGTAAGCAAAGTTTCACACATCATTATATCCTAATTGAAATATCGCTGTCATCTCGCCCTAAGCGGATGCACACAGAGAGGCGTGAGCATGCGTCTGATTGATGTGGTCATAGCGGTCAGTGTGGGGGAAACCGCGCTCAGCTGACCCGTGTGATGTGACTGGACCTGACAGGTATTAGCCAGCGTGTAATCAATAGATGTCCTCTGGTGGTGTTTTCACGCTGATGCCTTGTGATGTTTGATGCACGTTGACCCAGTTAACCACCCGGCACACATCCAAAATAAACGTGGCTGGGTGTGTGAATAAGTGCACGTGCGTGCTTACACGTACATAATATTTCACTTACGTCAGCATAGGAGTAGAGCAAAGACATGCATGCGTGGCGAATCCACACAGCCATGCACACACGCACATACGCGCACGTGCACGCTCATATAGGTGTAGTCACGCACACGCGCTTGCGCGCACACTTAATATACATACACATATGTATATACGTGTACTTACACTTAATATACATACACACATGCATATACGTGTACTCACGCACACGCGCTTGCGCGCACACTTAATATACATACAGATATGGATAATTATACGTATGTAAAGTTGAAGTGCTTATTAATAAGCCTCGATGCCCCTTTTGGAAGACGGGTACATTGTTATGCGTAAAACGTGACAATGTTCATTATTGATAACTGTTCATTATAGTGTTCATCAGGTTCGTCAGACGATGTCACACACACACATACAGAGAGACAGACAGACAAACAGACAGACAGACGCGCGCACACACACACACACACACACACATACACATATCCAAACAGAGAGAGAGAGAAGAGAGAGAGAGAGAGAGAGAGAGAGAGAGAGAGAGAGAGAGAGAGAGAGAGAGAGAGAGAGAGAGAGAGAGAGAGAGAGAGAGAGAGAGAGAGAGAGAGAGAGAGAGAGAGAGAGAGAAAGAGAGAGAGAGAGAGAGAGAGAGAGAGAGAGAGAGAGAGAGAGAGAGAGAGAGAGAGAGAGAGAGAGAGAGAGAGAGAGAGAAAAGAGAGAGAGAGAGAGAGAGAGAGAGAGAGAGAGAGAGAGAGAGAGAGAGAGAGAGAGAGAGAGAGAGAGAGAGAGAGAGAGAGAGAGAGAGAGAGAGAGAGAGAGAGAGAGAGAGAGAGAGAGAGAGAGAGAGAGAGAGAGAGAGAGAGAGAGAGAGAGAGAGAGAGAGAGAGAGAGAGAGAGAGAGAGAGAGAGAGAGAGAGAGAGAGAGAGAGAGAGAGAGAGAGAGAGAGAGAGAGAGAGAGAGAGAGAGAGAGAGAGAGAGAGAGAGAGAGAGAGAGAGAGAGAGAGAGAGAGAGAGAGAGAGAGAGAGAGAGAGAGAGAGAGAGAGAGAGAGAGAGAGAGAGAGAGAGAGAGAGAGAGAGAGAGAGAGAGAGAGAGAGAGAGAGAGAGAGAGAGGTAGAGAGAGAGAGAGGTACGAGGGTAATTTCAAAAGTCTTGAATATTATTGGATAAAATACAAACGCTTTAATGCAGATAAACATAAATATATCCACAAAAATGTCAGGACATCGCGGATTTAATGGTACTTCATTTTATGATTTTTACATTATTTATGGCATCACAAATGACGTCCTAGTTGCGCATGCAAAATATACTGAGTTACAAATAGCTGAGAAAGAGAACAGCTTTGCTGCTGAGCAAAATATTCTATTGCAAGATTCGCTCTTTACTCGGATGCAATCCCACTGACATTAACCCTTTCGCCGCCAATGTTGCATTTTTGCACCACAATGATTTAGCACCCATGTCACTAAAACGCATCAAACCAGGGTCTGTTATCCAAAGAGCCTATTTTCTTAATTTATGGGAGGTAAGGATAGGCCTTAAATTACACATGTCACAGAGGAATTCCTAATATTGCATATGATTTTTTTTTTCTCCACCCAGATAAGTATGATGGGATTTTTTTGCTGAAAAAATGGCTGGCGGCGAAAGGGTTAAAGCTGACTTGGGTAAAGTATATGAGGATCAAGCGCTTTCATGTGCAACCATTCTCAGATGGAGTCGCCGTTTTAAAGCTGGCAGAAATCCCCTCGAAGGTAACCCACGTTCCGACTGTCCGTGGATTAAGATGCCCGATAAACAGTAGATGAAATAGCCCAGATAATCAATATTACTTCGTCACCTGTTTTCAGAATATTAATTGAACATAAAAAGCTTAGGAAGGTCTGTGCTCGACGGGCCCCTCTCCTTCTCACAGAAGAGCAAAAGCATATATAGGGTAAGACGGGGTAAAAAGCCCATGGGCGGGTAAGAAGCCCATGCCAATGACTCATGAAATAAAGTAAAATTGCAATCACATTTTGCCCTGAGACAAAATATTAAATGAATATTAGCATAGGGGTCTTCTTACCCGCCCATGGGCTTTGACAGAACCCCGTCTTTCTCCTACATTCAGAGATGGCCTCACAGTTGCTATCTATGTATGAAGATTGAGATCCACGGAGACTAAATGAGATCGGTACTGGTGATGAAACATGGATTTACTTCTTTTTTTTTTAGCCAGAAACCAAACGAAATAATAAAGTATGGATAGGTGAAAATGACAAAAGACCCCATATCGCGCATAGAGACAAGTCGAGTTATCTATGCCTTATTCTTTGGTGCCAAGGGCCCCTTGATTCAAGTTGCTGTTCCAGAGCATACTAGTGTTACTGGTCAGTTCTAAATAGAAAATGTTTTATTTCGAGTGGTAGAACATAATCAAAATGCCCGACCGGCGACTGGTACCAGAGGGATAAAGCTCCTCCATGGCAATGCGCCTTCACATAAATCCACCGCTGTGACCAACTACCTCAAGGAATCTGGTATCGACGTTTCGCCACATCCTCCCTACAGTCCTGACCTAGCCCCATGTGACTTTAGGTTGAATCCCGTTATCAAAGAAGCCCTACGTGGACGCCGGTTTGAAAGTCGTCAAGAAGTCAAGATGCCGTATTCCAGTGTCTGAAGGGTACCCCCAAAGAATACTAAAAATCCGCATTTTGGACATGGACTTCAAAACTGAGAAAGTGTGTCCAAGTCAAAGGGGAGTATTGTGAAGGATTGGTGTAAATAAATCAAAGGTAGTGATGTTACATTTTTCAAAACACTCCAATATTCAAGACTTTTGAAATGATCCTCGTACCGTTGTGTAACTAATGTATTATGTATATGGGTAAAAGCTTAAGGGAGAAATAGCAATGTAAATCAGATAGGGGAAAGAGACATAGAGGAGAGGGAGAGGAAAAGAGACAAATAGATAGAACAAACAGATGGACAAACATGAGACAGGACGAAAGACAATAAAGACACAAACAGGGTATTGACATAGCTAAAGACAGGCAGACAATTGGTCATAAAACAAAGACGAATCAGCGTCTAAGATTACACTTTCTCAGTATGTGGCAAGAAGTCAAGCAAACTTGCCCGATGTTTTTCAGACCAGCCGACCGCAGGTAAACAGCATGCCGACAAATGAAAAGCTGGATAACATGTCAGCTTGGACATAGGAGTCAATGTGACTATCAGAGCCATGCAAAACTCAAGGTTTTTTCCTTCTA
>CM065684.1:39812662-39827662 GCA_017654935.2 Phymorhynchus buccinoides | reverse complement strand
ATGGACTGTCTAGAGATAGTCCGTTTTGACTCCAAGCCATCGATATACTCTTTCAGATTATTCTAAATGCTCAAAAGGAGCATGATGCTGGAATGATGTGCGCATGCGCCAATTGTGTTATCTCGCGTTGGCTGGTTTTAAAGGGGCACCCTGACGGATGAGATTTTGCAAGAAACACGTCGAGATCACCAGGAAAACACTCTTTACAGAGATCGAAACACTCACTTTGCTCTGGTTTCCTAGAAATCAAACCGTCAAATTGGCGATTCCTCCTTGGCGGAGGTGCTGGAAGTCAGATGTTTTCAGTGAAAGATACTTTTCTAATGGCCGCCTGAGTCGCTTAGACCAAATCACGAAATGTCCACAATACAAACTTTTTTTTTACAGCTTGCCAAAAGACGTTTCGCTCACAACAAAGGAAATAGCTCCATTTTCTTTTTTAGTGCACTACAAAGAAGAAAAAGCTTCAACCACTCTCCTCCATACACCCCATCCAAAATGGCTTCTCTCTCCGGGAACTCCGCCAAGGAGGATTCACCGTCTTGACTTTGGATTTCTAGGAAACCAGAGCAAAGTGAGTGTTCCATTCCTTGAAAAGGCTGTCTTCCTGGTGATCTAAAAGTGTTTTTTGAAAAAAAACTCATCCGTCACGGTGTCCCTTTAACTTCGATGTGTGGAAGGAACAAAAGAACATGGAAGTAGCGACACAAAGGAGTTCAGATTAGGAAAAGGAGTTCACAATAAGACAACATGGAACAAAAGAGGTAAAGGAAAGGGAAGCATACAAAATATTAACAGATGCATGAACACACGCAAGCATGACACATACACATATGCACACATGCGCACAGGGAGAGGAGGAAAACAAACATAGATTAACCCTTTCGCCGCCAGGCATTTTTCAGCCAAAATATACCATGAAACTTAACTGGGTAGAGAACAAAAATTGTCTGCAATATTGGGAATTCCTCTGTGACATGCATAACATTAGGTCTATCCTTACCTTCCAAAATTAGGAAAATAGGGTCTTCGGATAACAGGCCTCGATTTGATGCCTTTTAGTGACATGGGTGGTAAACCATTGTGGTGCATAAATGCGACATTGGCGGTGAAAGGGTTAACAACAAAAACGAGAGAGGACATTCTGACCTGTCAATGGAGTCATATGTGAAGCTTTCGAGCGTAGGCTCTTCGTCGGCAGTTGAGAGGAGAGTCTCCTAACAGGTCAGAATGTCCTCTCCCTTTTTGGTTTGTCATCTTCACTACAAGACCTGGCAGTCAGCTTATTCAACCACTACTGACAAAAACCCATAGGTTAAATGAGAAAAAATGTAAGAGTAAAAAAAGCGTTTCTACACACCAACGCATGCCTTATCACGACTTTGCATTCGTGTATTTCAAACGACATCAATGGTTATTATCTATAAAGAGCTGTGTTTAAGTTTTAGACATACGCAGTAGAGATTATTCAGGTGTGTTTTTTTGGGTTAGAACGAAGCATCCTTGGACTTTCGATTTCCTTCTGTACAACTAGATGACACCTATTGGATGCGTTGGCCTTTCTTTGGAACCACGCTGCGTTAATAGCAGTAAGGTTCATTCGCCGATGACACCTAACAACACCTCCCTCGTTGACGCTGCTCTAATGACTCGTCAGACAGAAATTAGACCACCCCTTTATCACCTGCTGCATTGTTCACGCCTTTCATTCAGACTCCCCCTTTATCACCTGCTGCATTGTTCACGCCTTTCATTCAGACTCCCCCTTTATCACCTGCTGCATTGTTCACGCCTTTCATTCAGACTCCCCCTTTATCACCTGCTGCATTGTTCACGCCTTTCATTCACAGACTCCCCCTTTATCACCTGCTGCATTGTTCACGCCTTTCATTCACAGACTCCCCCTTTATCACCTGCTGCATTGTTCACGCCTTTCATTCAGACTCCCCCTTTATCACCTGCTGCATTGTTCACGCCTTTCATTCAGACTCCCCCTTTATCACCTGCTGCATTGTTCACGCCTTTCATTCACAGACTCCCCCTTTATCACCTGCTGCATTGTTCACGCCTTTCATTCAGACTCCCCTTTATCACCTGCTGCATTGTTCACGCCTTTCATTCACAGACACACCCTTTATCACCTGTTGCATTGTTCACGCCTTTCATTCACAGACTCCCCCTTTATCACCTGTTGCATTGTTCACGCCTTTCATTCACAGACTCCCCCTTTATCACCTGTTGCATTGTTCACGCCTTTCATTCAGACTCCCCCTTTATCACCTGCTGCATTGTTCACGCCTTTCATTCAGACTCCCCCTTTATCACCTGCTGCATTGTTCACGCCTTTCATTCAGACTCCCCCTTTATCACCTGCTGCATTGTTCACGCCTTTCATTCAGACTCCCCCTTTATCACCTGTTGCATTGTTCACGCCTTTCATTCACAGACTCCCCCTTTATCACCTGCTGCATTGTTCACGCCTTTCATTCAGACTCCCCCTTTATCACCTGCTGCATTGTTCACGCCTTTCATTCACAGACTCCCCCTTTATCACCTGCTGCATTGTTCACGCCTTTCATTCACAGACTCCCCCTTTATCACCTGCTGCATTGTTCACGCCTTTCATTCACAGACTCCCCCTTTATCACCTGCTGCATTGTTCACGCCTTTCATTCAGACTCCCCCTTTATCACCTGCTGCATTGTTCACGCCTTTCATTCAGACTCCCCCTTTATCACCTGCTGCATTGTTCACGCCTTTCATTCACAGACTCCCCCTTTATCACCTGCTGCATTGTTCACGCCTTTCATTCAGACTCCTCCTTTATCACCTGCTGCATTGTTCACGCCTTTCATTCACAGACTCCCCCTTTATCACCTGCTGCATTGTTCACGCCTTTCATTCAGACTCCCCCTTTATCACCTGCTGCATTGTTCACGCCTTTCATTCACAGACTCCCCCTTTATCACCTGCTGCATTGTTCACGCCTTTCATTCAGACTCCCCCTTTATCACCTGCTGCATTGTTCACGCCTTTCATTCACAGACTCTCCCCTTTATCACCTGCTGCATTGTTCACGCCTTTCATTCACAGACTCCCCCTTTATCACCTGCTGCATTGTTCACGCCTTTCATTCACAGACTCCCCCTTTATCACCTGCTGCATTGTTCACGCCTTTCATTCACAGACTCCCCCTTTATCACCTGCTGCATTGTTCACGCCTTTCATTCACAGACTCCCCCTTTATCACCTGCTGCATTGTTCACGCCTTTCATTCACAGACTCCCCCTTTATCACCTGCTGCATTGTTCACGCCTTTCATTCACAGACTCCCCCTTTATCACCTGCTGCATTGTTCACGCCTTTCATTCACAGACTCCCCCTTTATCACCTGCTGCATTGTTCACGCCTTTCATTCACAGACTCCCCCTTTATCACCTGCTGCATTGTTCACGCCTTTCATTCACAGACTCCCCCTTTATCACCTGCTGCATTGTTCACGCCTTTCATTCACAGACTCCCCCTTTATCACCTGCTGCATTGTTCACGCCTTTCATTCACAGACTCCCCCTTTATCACCTGCTGCATTGTTCACGCCTTTCATTCACAGACTCCCCCTTTATCACCTGCTGCATTGTTCACGCCTTTCATTCACAGACTCCCCCTTTATCACCTGCTGCATTGTTCACGCCTTTCATTCAGACTCCCCCTTTATCACCTGCTGCATTGTTCACGCCTTTCATTCAGACTCCCCCTTTATCACCTGCTGCATTGTTCACGCCTTTCATTCAGACTCCCCCTTTATCACCTGCTGCATTGTTCACGCCTTTCATTCAGACTCCCCCTTTATCACCTGCTGCATTGTTCACGCCTTTCATTCAGACTCCCCTTTATCACCTGCTGCATTGTTCACGCCTTTCATTCACAGACTCCCCCTTTATCACCTGCTGCATTGTTCACGCCTTTCATTCAGACTCCCCCTTTATCACCTGCTGCATTGTTCACGCCTTTCATTCAGACTCCCCCTTTATCACCTGCTGCATTGTTCACGCCTTTCATTCACAGACTCCCCCTTTATCACCTGCTGCATTGTTCACGCCTTTCATTCACAGACTCCCCCTTTATCACCTGCTGCATTGTTCACGCCTTTCATTCACAGACTCCCCCTTTATCACCTGCTGCATTGTTCACGCCTTTCATTCACAGACTCCCCCTTTATCACCTGCTGCATTGTTCACGCCTTTCATTCAGACTCACCCTTTATCACCTGCTGCATTGTTCACGCCTTTCATTCAGACTCCCCCTTTATCACCTGCTGCATTGTTCACGCCTTTCATTCACAGACTCCTCCTTTATCACCTGTTGCATTGTTCACGCCTTTCATTCACAGACTCACCCTTTATCACCTGCTGCATTGTTCACGCCTTTCATTCACAGACTCCCCCTTTATCACCTGTTGCATTGTTCACGCCTTTCATTCACAGACTCCCCCTTTATCACCTGTTGCATTGTTCACGCCTTTCATTCACAGACTCCCCCTTTATCACCTGCTGCATTGTTCACGCCTTTCATTCACAGACTCCCCCTTTATCACCTGCTGCATTGTTCACGCCTTTCATTCACAGACTCCCCCTTTATCACCTGCTGCATTGTTCACGCCTTTCATTCAGACTCCCCCTTTATCACCTGCTGCATTGTTCACGCCTTTCATTCACAGACTCCCCCTTTATCACCTGCTGCATTGTTCACGCCTTTCATTCACAGACTCCCCCTTTATCACCTGCTGCATTGTTCACGCCTTTCATTCAGACTCCCCCTTTATCACCTGCTGCATTGTTCACGCCTTTCATTCACAGACTCCCCCTTTATCACCTGCTGCATTGTTCACGCCTTTCATTCACAGACTCCCCCTTTATCACCTGCTGCATTGTTCACGCCTTTCATTCACAGACTCCCCCTTTATCACCTGTTGCATTGTTCACGCCTTTCATTCACAGACTCCCCCTTTATCACCTGCTGCATTGTTCACGCCTTTCATTCACAGACACACCCTTTATCACCTGTTGCATTGTTCACGCCTTTCATTCACAGACTCCCCCTTTATCACCTGTTGCATTGTTCACGCCTTTCATTCACAGACACACCCTTTATCACCTGCTGTATTGTTCACGCCTTTCATTCACAGACACACCCTTTATCACCTGCTGTATTGTTCACGCCTTTCATTCACAGACTCCACCCTTTATCACCTGTTGCATTGTTCACGCCTTTCATTCACAGACTCCCCCTTTATCACCTGCTGCATTGTTCACGCCTTTCATTCACAGACTCCCCCTTTATCACCTGCTGCATTGTTCACGCCTTTCATTCACAGACTCCCCCTTTATCACCTGCTGCATTGTTCACGCCTTTCATTCACAGACTCCCCCTTTATCACCTGCTGCATTGTTCACGCCTTTCATTCACAGACTCCCCCTTTATCACCTGTTGCATTGTTCACGCCTTTCATTCACAGACACACCCTTTATCACCTGCTGTATTGTTCACGCCTTTCATTCACAGACACACCCTTTATCATCTGCTGCATTGTTCACGCCTTTCATTCAGACTCCGGCTTAATCACCTGTTGCATTGTTCACGCCTTTCATTCACAGACACACCCTGCGTCCATTACCTACCTACACGATGTGAAGGCGTTTGGATGGAATAAAATGTTAAGAAAAACGAAAAACTATAGGACACATTGACACAAAGAATAACAGCAAACGTGCGATATTTTTAAGCAAAGTGTAAATTCCTTTGTGTTAAATTTCACCCACTTGAAAACATCTATTATGTCTGACCTGACCTGACATTCCAAATGCTCATGGCCACACCTAGACAGATGAGTCAGTGGCTCTCTTCGTTTCATTTCTCTTCATTTAATGGGGGGTGTGGGATGGGAGTGGGGAGAGAGGGAATGAGAGACGGTGAAAGAGAGCAGGAGAATGTGTGTGATTGAACAAATAGATAGAAGGACACAGACACATGCACACAGACTATGGAAGAACTAGAGATCACGCCTCAGATGTACAAACAAACAGAATAGTGATTTTAAAATGCCGGTAACAAATAATTCGAGCAGTAAACGTTGACAAGTCTTCAGTGTCAGGCAGCCTTTGTTGGTGTCCATGTCCGAAGATAAATAAATTAACTAAGATACAGACAGACAAACAGATGGACGGAGGGACAGACCCGCGGTACACAAAAATACATAAGACAACAGAAAATGATGAAAGCGATTCAACAACTCACTTTTCACGGACAGAGCAAGAGATGGGGATTTGACGAGGAGTTAGATAGAAAGTTGATGAAGTGAGGATCAACGTCCTCATAGCATAGAAGTTGTTCCTAGGAAGAAGATGTTCTGGTATTTGGGGGTGGTGGTGTATTTTTGGTATTTGGTATATTCTAGTCACACAGACTTATCTCTGTGAAATTCAGGCTGCTCATCCCCGGAGAGCACGTCGCACTGGGGGGAGGGGGGAGGCAGGGGGAGAAGGGGGGGTCAGACTTGGGAAACGTAGCCATCAATGTGGTTCATACTAGGCAGCGGGACTCTCCCTGCTCTTACCTGGTGCGGTGGTCGTTGTAGAACGTTGACAAAAACAAAAATAATAAATTCGCTATTTATAAAAATAAAATAAAAATCGCTATTTCTCCCCGGTGAAGAAGAGGAGACAATCCTTAGCTCTTCACTTCAAAATAATATTTGTTTGTTAAAAACGACAATAATCGCGAAAGCGATTTTGAAGGCTTAAACAAATAGTGTGCAAGTTCGGGGTCAAACATGCCAAGCGTTTTGCTTTTATTGTATATGCCTACTGTCATAAATGAGCTGCGGCGACAGTAATTCTCCAGAATAAAATAAAACAGGGTGTGGGTGTGAGGTGAGGAGGGGGTGGGGGCAAGGGGATTTGGGACCCATAAACAATGTATGAAACTAAAGCAGAAAGACCAAGACAAACTATCAGAACACATTCAACCGATAAAACCACATTTCTGAAAGTACGCTGAACATAAATTTGTGCGAGTCAATTGGAACATTTTCCTTCTTCGGTTGTAGCAGGGGTGCAACAGTTTGTGCATTGTGCTTCAGCTCCTCTAAAACAAAAACAAAAAAGATACATTGCTGTTTAGCCGAAAAGCAAACAAACAAACAACAACAACAACAACCTTGGATGATATGGGATTCAGCCAGGAGTTGTTGATTTATAGTCAATGTTTTGTCAGTATAATCCCCCCCCCCTCTTTGTGTGCGTGCGTGCGTGCGTGTGTGTGTGTGTGTGTGTGTGTGTGTGTGTGTGTGTGTGTGTGTGTGTGTGTGTGTGCGTGCGTGTGCGTGTGCGTGTGCGTGTGCGTGTGCGTGTGCGTGTGCGCGTGTGCGCGCGTGCGCGTGTGCGTGTGCGTGTGCGTGTGCGTGTGCGTGTATGTGTGTATGTGTGTGTGTGTGTGTGTGTGTGTGCGCGCGCGCGCGCGCGCGCGTGTGTGTGTGTGTGTGTGCGCGCGCATATGTGCACATGCGTGCGCGTACGCGCGTGCGTGCATCCGTTGCAGTTGCGTTTATGACCAGTTTATCAAAAATAAACACTTGGCTCAGTTTCTCACAAATATGACCTTCACTTCATTTTCTTATGCCTGTTGTTTTCACCCACTTTGGCTGGGATATATACATACACGGCTTGGATATATACATACACGGCTTGGATATATACATACACGGCTTGGATATATACATACACGGCTTGGATATATACATACACGGCTTGGACATATACATACACGGCTTGGATATATACATACACGGCTTGGATATATACATACACGGCTTGGATATATACATACACGGCTTGGATATATACATACACGGCTTGGATATATACATACACGGCTTGGATATATACATACACGGCTTGGATATATACATACACGGCTTGGATATATACATACACGGCTTGGACATATACATACACGGCTTGGATATATACATACACGGCTTGGATATATACATACACGGCTTGGATATATACATACACGGCTTGGATATATACATACACGGCTTGGATATATACATACACGGCTTGGACATATACATACACGGCTTGGATATATACATACACGGCTTGGATATATACATACACGGCTTGGATATATACATACACGGCTTGGATATATACATACACGGCTTGGATATATACATACACGGCTTGGATATATACATACACGGCTTGGATATATACATACACGGCTTGGACATATACATACACGGCTTGGATATATACATACACGGCTTGGATATATACATACACGGCTTGGATATATACATACACGGCTTGGATATATACATACACGGCTTGGATATATACATACACGGCTTGGATATATACATACACGGCTTGGATATATACATACACGGCTTGGATATATACATACACGGCTTGGATATATACATACACGGCTTGGACATATACATACACGGCTTGGATATATACATACACGGCTTGGATATATACATACACGGCTTGGATATATACATACACGGCTTGGATATATACATACACGGCTTGGATATTTCTGCTATCCAATAACAAATCAACAAACGCAGGAGGGAAATCAGCAACCTAAAAAATGTACACCTGTATAGACATATGCTTCAAAACATATAAACACCCAACAGCAAACCATTTTGACCCCCCCCCCCCCCCCCCCCCACCACCACCCCCACCCCCTTTCGTTTTGGTCATAACCTTCTGAACATGGGTGAAAGAAGAAAAAAGTGAACGTGCGGACCCTAGACATCTACGTGAAAGTGTTTCAAGAATAATTTGTTCTGTAAGTTGGAGGAAAAAAACCCTGCTACTGACTGTATAGTGTGTGATAGAGGATAGGTCATGAGAGTCATCAAGATACTGCAGCCAACCCAACCGACCACGCCCTGCCAATGCTATAAGGTCTAGCGACTTTTTTTTCTTTTTTTTTTTCACCGAGTAATTTTGCCTCTATTGCTCGTTCTTTTCTTTTCTTTTCTTTTTTTTAAACTTTTTTGGTGTTTCGACGTTTCGCTATTTAAAAAAAAGAAATATGTGTATGCGTGTGTTTTTGTTCTTGTAAAACTTTCATTTCGTACTTTCTCCAATTTCTTTCTCCGTGTGCTTGCTGATCTCTCTCTCTCTCTCTCTCTCTCTCTCTCTCTCTCTCTCTCTCTCTCTCTCTCTCTCTCTCTCTCTCTCTCTCTCTCTCTCTCTCTCTCTCTCTCTCTCTCTCTCTCTCTCTCTCTCTCTCTCTCTCTCTCTCTCTCTCTCTCTCTCTCTCTCTCTCTCTCTCTCTCTCTCTCTCTCTCTCTCTCTCTCTCTCTCTGTGTCTCATGTATGTGCGCGAGCGTGCGTGCGCGCGTGCCTGCGCGCGTGTGTGTGTGTGTGTGTTTGTGTGTGTGCTTGTGTTTGTGTGAGTGTGCGTGTGTATATGTGTATGTGAGCGTGTGTGCGTGTGTCTGTGTTTCTGTGCGTGTGTGTGTGTGTGTGCGTGTGTGCGCTCGCGCGCGCGCGCGCGCGCGCGCGCGTGTGTGTGTGTGTGTGTGTGTGTGTGTGTGTGCGCGCGTGCGCGTGTGTGTGTGTGTGCTTGTGTGCGTGTGTGTGTGTGTGTGTTATGCAGCTTATTATTTGTTATTGTTATCATTATCATCATTATTTTTCTTAAACCCTCACCATTTTACTCCTCTAGTTCCTCTTGCTTTCGTTCGAGTTTCTCCCCCTGATGTCTACCTGATGTCTACCTGATGTCTACAGTCCACAAAGCCACAAGGGGCCAAAGCAAACCAGCACTGTCGACTCATTCGATTCCACCATCAATGTTTCTTAGCAAACGAGCGAAAAAACGAGTTAACAAAACAAGTACATTTGTGACCCAGCACCACGAAACGGACATTAAGTAGCTGAGATAGTTTCTCACAACAGGCCTGGAAAGTCAAAAATCTCATTGTTTGTCAGTTTTGAGCTATGGGGATGTTTGTGTTCTCTAACATCATATCTTTCATATTTATAAAGGACAATCTTTGATATGGTTTCTAAATGCTCTTTTAAAATGAGCAGTTAAAGGCATTTTCTTCAGCCAGGCTAGATTTTAGACCGTGCTTTCTCAAAATGGCCGACGCTTACCCTATTAAGTTTAAATGCTCATAACTTTGGAATGGAAAAAGATACAAGAATGGTCCTTGTATCATTAGAAACATAATTTTTCTGAAGTTTTCAAATGTAAAATGTTCTCAGAATAGTCAGTTTGACACTTAATGTCCCTTTCGTGGTGCTGGGTCACATTTCACAAACAAGGGCTTTGTCTTCGTGTTCAGCCTATTTCTCTTGTTTCTCGTCTTCCTCTTTTTTTCTCTCTTAATCTTTCTCCGAGGTATCTTTACCCGTACCGAGGACACTTGGTGTTGGGTTTGTTTGTGTGGTTTTGTTTCTTGCTCTGCTTGTCTATCTGTATGTATGTAGGGTAAGACGGGGTAAAAAGCCCATGGGCGGGTAAGAAGCCCATGCCAATTATCTCATGAAATAAAGCAAATTTCAGTCACATTTTGCCCATGAGACGAATATAACACTCGTCTCATGGGCAAAATGTGACTGAAATTTGCTTTATTTCATGAGATAATTGGCATGGGCTTCTTACCCGCCCATGGGCTTTTTACCCCGTCTACACCTATGTCTGCAACATTCTCTAAACTTAATGCACCGATTTTATAGAAAAGCTATAACTATTGAAGATTACAGAAGTAGTTTGGAGTCAATCTAAAATCATCAATGCAATATTGGGGTATAAAATCTATTTTATTATTATTTTTATTTTTGTTGTTGTTGCTATCTTGCCACTTCGACGCTAAAATTATTGACATAATCTGCGAGACATTTTGACGAAATTATCGATGAAAGTTTTAAGTTAATCGAGGTTATTGTTATGTTACAGTGATCGGTTTATTCATCAGTGAATAAACAGTTTATGATTGTTTCAGTGATTCATCCACGTAAGCAAAGACTGAAGAAGCTATTCAGCGAAACGTCTGGTAGTGATATTGTTGTTGTTTTGTTTTCTTTACACACACCCTTTTTTGTTTACATTAGTGATCGATTTATGCTTTTATTTAACTAATCTAAACGTGACTGCAATTTTTTCAAAAGGTAGGGGAAGACGGGGTAAAAAGCGCATGGGCGGGTAAGAAGCCCACCCCAATTATCTCATGAAATGAAGCAAATTTCAGTCTCATTTTGCCCACGAGACGAGCGTTAATGTCTAGCATTCGTCTCATGGGCAAATTTGACTGACATTTTCTTTATTTCATGAGATAATTGGGGTGGGCTTCTTACCCGCCCATGCGCTTTTTACCCCGTCTTCCCCTAGTAGATTTCTTACGACTGATTTGCCTTCAAGTGGAACACGTGAGGGAGTGATAAGTTTTCTCTCAACTTGTTTGTTGCTCTGCTTTGTAGTGGGGTAGAGTCGTGCGGTGACTGGATCATGTGCATTATACCAGTCTTCGTTTCCGACTATGGCTGCCAGATAGGAGATGCTATTCCGGATGGTGGGGATGTAATTTCTTTATAGTGAAGATGCCTTTGCCCTTTCCCCAGTCACTCGGACAATAGGATTTCAGGACAGATTGTTTTTGTTTTGCACTTGGTCATCTCCAAATATGGAAAGTGACGCCATTGGTTTAAACGATTGTTATTTATCAAAAAGCACATTACACACGTGTTAAGCAAGCATAACGGCAACAACAAGCTTAAAGCATATACTGTGCCAACGTACTATGCATGAATTTTTGAATGGCGGCTAGCAAGTACAAGACTAAACAGGTTAATCTAAACATTATCAAAGAACAAAATGATAAAGATAGGTACATTTCAAATCCTTCGTGAAATATACATCAGGAAACCAATGAAAATCATTGAAAATAAGAAACAAGTGCAACGCCGAGCGGCTGCAAAGTCCCCTCGCAGCATCGCCGAGCTACTCCGAAATCGGAATGTGTCGGCTGTACACATACATAAAAACGCATCAAAACAGCACATAACTACATAAAAACGCATCAAAACAGCACGTAACTGAATAGTTTTTTTTATATATAGCCTTGGGGTTCGGACCCGTGATTTGAGCGCGCGCGATCATGCGCACACGAGCGCACAGACAAATTCATGACAACTGTGTTATAGACCATTCATCAAGAAATGTTGTGGAAAAAACCCTGCATTGAAATACATGCAAAACTTCGCGAGATATTAGCGATTATGTGTTTTGGGGTTTGAACCCCGTAACTGGCGCGACCTTGACCTTAATGTAAAGCTAAATACATCAGTGGATAGCTTGCATCTTGGCAAACTAGTATACCAAATGTGATGATGATAGACTGAATAGGTTTTGAGAAAAACGGACGAATAGCCGGACGGACGGACGGACGGACGGAGGCACGCCGGATGCCGGACGGACCAGACCAACCTTCGGCTCGGGGACTAAAAAGATAAATGTTTCAGGACAGATTGCACTTAGGAAAAAGTTCCCTAGAGGAACTGTAGACTGTAGAGGGGAAGTATTGTTTTTTTGATCTTGTTGATTTTTTGCTCCTTTTGTTGCCTGCTTTTTGCTCCTTTTGCTATAATTTGCTGTTTGCTGTTTTCCTGTTTGTCTATGTTGATAAAGGCGCATTCGTCAAAATATCCAGTAGTTTTGTTTTGTCTCTTGTGAATAAAATAACGTCACTTTACACTTGTCGTGTAGTTGTTTGTTTGTTGTATGTTCCAGTGACGTTGCAATTTGTTTCAGATTATTTTCTCCAGAGGCCAACCAATCCCTTCGGCCGCTGCACCAATAGCCAGAGCAAACTAATATCCCTTGGTTTGAGAGTCATGGTCTTCCACAAAGGACTACACTGTAGCACGATGTATTAGGTATTTAGGTATTTCATAGTCACAGATGCGTCTTTGTGAAATTCGGGTTGCTCCCACCTGGAAAGTGCGTCGCAGCCAGAGGCGCGCCACCCAATTGTGTGGGTTTTTTGCAAGCGATTTTTGTGTGACTGATGAGGAAGGAAAGGGGGAGGGGGGGGAGTAAATTTTGACCAAATGACAATTTTTACGTTGCCACTGGGTTTAGCGTATGCTAAGTGCATGGGCACACGGGACCTCGTTTTATCGTCTCATCCGAAAGACTCCACGTTCAGACCGTAAGGCCTAGTGCAAAGTGAGAGGAAAAATCCCTGTACCCAGGTTCGAACTCGGGTTTACTTGACACGAGGAGAACGCGCTACCACTGCGTACACTCTACACACGACGTTCCATTACTGTAGAAAATCATTTATTGTATGAATGAAAGTTTATGTTTAACGTCCTCCCGGTCCGCGGGACACATAATTATGGGACATTACTAGGGTAAGACGGGGTAAAAAGCCCATGGGCGGGTAAGAAGCCCACGCCAATTATCTCATGAAATAAAGCAAATTTCAGTCACATTTGCCCATGAGACGAATGCTAGACATTAACGCTCGTCTCATGGGCAAAATGTGACTGAAATGTGCTTTATTTCATGAGATAATTGGCATGGGCTTCTTACCCGCCCATGGGCTTTTTACCCCGTCTTCCCCTATCAGTACAGGTTTTAGACAGAAAGAAAAAGTAATTGTGTTATTACTAGGTTTCTGATATGATTTATTTGCTTCGTTTATTGCACAGCTCTCACTTTGCCTTGTGCCCCTCCTGCAGGGTAACGTCAACCAATGATACAGCCAGATCAGTAAGAGGCCCTCTGTAACACACCGTTTGAAATCGATTGTTCTGTCTTGTCGGACGGTTGTAATGGTTAGCTTAGGTTAAGTACATTATAGTCACAGAGGCGTCTCTGTGAAATTCGGGTTGCTCCCACCTAGAGAGCGCGTCGCAGCCAGAGGCGCGCCACCCAATTAAAAAAATATTTGCATGCGATTTTTGTGTGACTGATGAGGAAGGAAGGGAGGGCGGTACATTTTGACCAAATGACAACTTTTTCGTTGCCACTGGGTTTAACGTGTGCTAATTGCATGGGCACACGGGACCTCGGTTTATCGTCTCATCCGAAAGACTCCACGTTCAGACCGCAAGGCCTAGTGCAAAGTGAGAGGAAAAATCCCCTGTCCCCAGGTTCGAACTCGGGTTTACTTGACACGAAGCGAACGCGCTTGTGTGTCGGCACTTTCTAGCTTCGCGTGCATTATCCAAGTACTAGGGGAAGACGGGGTAAAAAGCGCATGGTCGGGTAAGAAGCCCACCCCAATTATCTCATGAAATGAAGAAAATTTCAGTCTCATTTTGCCCATGAGACGAGCGTTAATGTCTAGCATTCGTCTCATGGACATATTTGACTGAAATATTTTTTATTTCATGAGATAATTGGGGTGGGCTTCTTACCCGCCCATGCGCTTTTTACCCCGTCTTCCCCTACTTCTTTTCTTCCTCGTGTTCTCTTTTCCTTCTTTGTTGTTTATCCCGTCTTTTGCTCCTTTTCTTTCTGTTTTATCCTTACTTTGTGTCTCTTTAGCATTATTATTATTATTGTTATTCTTGTTTATTTCACGTTGTTGTTTTGTTGTTCCGATAACATCTCTTCCTTCCTTCGGTTCTTCTTTGTTTCCTAACACAAATACTAACACAGTACAGTAGGGGAAGACGGGGTAAAAAGCGCATGGGCGGGTAAGAAGCCCACCCCAATTATCTCATGAAATAAAGAAAATTTCAGTCAAATTTGCCCATGAGACGAATGCTAGACATTAACGCTCGTCTCATGGGCGAAATGAGACTGAAATTTGCTTCATTTCATGAGATAATTGGGGTGGGCTTCTTACCCGCCCATGCGCTTTTTACCCCGTCTTCCCCTATAACTAACATCAGGAGACACTCTTTTCAGTAACAGAGTAACTAACTATTGGAACGCACTTCCTGCTCA
>CM065684.1:39802662-39807662 GCA_017654935.2 Phymorhynchus buccinoides | reverse complement strand
CTTCTTCTTCTTCTTCTTCTTCTCTTCTTCTTCTTCTTCATCTTCTTCTTCTTCTTCTTCTTCTTCTTCTTCTTCTTGTGATGTTGTGTCTGATTTTAATGAAGTGTTTGCCCTTCTGATTTTAATTTGCGTTTTGAGTCCTATTTAAGTTCTCTCTTCTCTCTCTCTCTCTCTCTCTCTCTCTCTCTCTCTCTCTCTCTCTCTCTCTCTTCTCTCTTCTCTCTCTCTCTCTGATCTTGTCTCTCTCTTTTTTCCCTTCTTCTTCTTCTTCTTCTTCTTCTTCTTCTTCTTGCGATTTTGTGTCTGATTTTAATGAAGTGTTTGCCCTTCTGATTTTAATTTGCGTTTTCTCTCTATTTCTCTCTCTCTCTCTCTCTCTCTCTCTCTCTCTCTCTCTCTCTCTCTCTCTCTCTCTCTCTCTCTCTCTCTCTCTCTCTCTCTCTCTCTCTCTCTCTCTCTCTCTCTCTCTCTCTCTCTCTCTCTCTCTTCTTCTTCTTCTTCTTCTTTCTTCTTCTTCTTCTTCTTCTTCTTCTTGCGATGTTGTGTCTGATTTTAATGAAGTGTTTGCCCTTCTGATTTTAATTTGCGTTTTGAGTCCTATTTAAGCTCTCTCTCTCTCTCTCTCTCTCTCTCTCTCTCTCTCTCTCTCTCTCTCTCTCTCTCTCTCTCTCTCTCTCTCTCTCTCTCTCTCTCTCTCTCACCTCTCATCTCTCATGCTCTTCCTCTCTTTTGTAAAGCGCATCAGAAACTAGGACTATGTCTCACACATTCCGTTTCACCATTATTGTTCCTTTCTCTAAACACTCCCTGTTCCATTGACACCCCCCCCCCCCCTCTGGCCCTCCCCCACCCCCTCCCTGTCCCTTGTGCCCGGCCTGTGTCCACCACAGACACTCAAGTCGATCAAAGGCAACGCGGAAAACAAACTACACGAATATTCAACAGTGCGAAGGGCTGCTCTGGAAATGCGACCAGAATTAAAATATAGAAAAGGGGGGAGAAGAATGGATAGACTAATAATAATAATACTAATAATAATAATACTGGTTATTTATAGAGCGCTTAACTCCCTTTGCAGGGAGCTCAAAGCGCTGAACAAAGGCCTAAACACTAACATACAGATAAACATACACATTAAAGACAAGCCAAGAATAATCAACATGAAGACAAGTATCAATGAATATAAACATTAAAAATAAGTGAGACTGTTAATACAAAATACATGTATTAATCTCTCTCGCCCTCCCTCCCCCCTCCCCCCCCCCCCTCCTCCTAACACACACAAATGCATACGAACGCATAAAAGGAATATGAAAGTGAGAAGGGATGTTTTGGAAATACAAGTTTTGATATATAAAAAAAGGGAGAGAATAACGAACAGATTAACAACACACACTCGCGCACACACACACACATACACACACACGCACACGCACGCACACGCACACGCAGAGAGAGAGAGAGAGAGAGAGAGAGAGAGAGAGAGAGAGAGAGAGAGAGAGAGAGAGAGAGAGAGAGAGAGACTGGTGCTTTCGTATAATAAGATCTGCATTGCATTGCAAGATAATTGTACAAATTGGATAATAATAATAATACATTTGTATTTCTTTAACCCTTTCGCCGCCAGCCATTTGTCAGCCCAAATATACCATTAAACTTAACTGGGTAGAGAAAAAAATATATCTGCAATATTATGAATTCCTCTGTGACATGTATAACATAAGGCCTGTCCTTACCTCCCAAAATTAAGAAAATAGGGTCTTTGGATAACAGGCCCTGATTTAATGCCTTTTAGTGACATGGGTGTTAAACAATTGTGGTGCAAAAATGCGACATTGGCGGTAAAACAAACATTCCTCTATCTTTCTGTTTGCGTAGTTTCTTCAAATTGTACTTCAGTATCAAACGTCGCTTTTTGTTTGTGGCTCAAGCCACAAACCTATAACTCACTTTGTCGGTCGGTCGGTCGGTCTGTCTGTCTGTCGGTCCAAAATGATGTATTTTAAAAGCGTACAAAATAATAAACATACGTAATACAGACACTACAACAGACACGACGAGTATGCGGTGCTTCTTTTGATGAGTATAAGTAGGATACATAGTTTTAAATGTTTTCCAAAAGATATAAAAAGTTACGAAATGGTGCAGAGATAACATTCTGGTTTACAGATTAAAATTATTGAAAATCCAGGGGAGGTAACTCATGATTGGAGTGGTAAAAATAGACCGCGTGCCACAAACTATTGCGATTTCGCGCTTGTTTTAATGCACTTCCATTGTATCATTACGACCCTCCCCATCCATTCGTGGTTCATACATTCATTCATTCATACTTTTCATGTCTTTCTTCTTAAAGCCCGTTCCTTCTTTTGATGCTTTGTCTGTCTGTACAATGATCATCGACTAATCTCCCATAATCTATTGATTTGTTTTAATCCGCTTCCTGTTCTTCTTCAGGCTCCTGTCGTCTGCCAAAGGTTTCACTCGAATAGAAAGCACCACTACGGTTCAAGCCTCCGCCAAAGTTTAAAAAGTTTATTGAATTCGTTTAAGTATTCACCAAATTTCATTTTGTTTAATCCGAAGGTAGTTTTAGGGGACCAGTTTTGTTCACACGTCGTAAAACAGAAAACAGTAATAAAAATAAGAGCACAATGCATATTCCTAAGCTAATATATCTGTTAAATACAAACAAAAATGATAAAGAAAAATTCCGTATTTTAATTACTGATTCAGATTCACTACAAAATTTAAAGAAACATTATAAACACACACGAATTTTGATTGCAAATTTGCTCAAAGTTGTCTTGGTTACGTTGCTAACAAACAGACTAAAAAAAGCGATATAGCCAACAACTTCCTTGATGATATTAATTAAAGCAAAGGAAAGAACCGCAGGAAAAATCGAAGCATTCCTACACACACAAAATCAGGATGGGTCAATAAATTATATTATTAAAAAAACATGTAGTATTTGCACAAGCGTCAGTCAATTGTGTGTCTGAATGGAACTGTCCCTTCTGACACCGGGAAGACTCATAGAGGATTCTGGCATCAAAACACATGCACCAAAATTCGTTAGACTGGAATAAAAGGGATAGGAAATCAGCACACAGAAAGATCAATGACTTTCGCTTCAGCACGAAGACAAACACAGAGACAGAGACAGAGAGAGAGGGGAGGGGGGGGGGGGAGAGGGGGGGGGGGGGGGAGAGAGAGAGAGAGAGAGAGAGAGAGAGAGAGAGAGAGAGAGAGAGAGAGAGAGAGAGAGAGAGATGAGCTCAGAGACGAATGAAGCATGAAATGAAAAAAGGAAACAACAATGGCACATGTCAGAAGACAACGAAAAGCTAAGAGAAGGGGTGCACACGTACACACGCACACACACACCACACACACGCACGCACACACACACACACACACACACACACACACACGCACACACATACACGCACGCACACACGCACGCACGCACGCGTGCACACACATGTACGCACGCGCGCGCGCACACGCACAAGATTTAAAAAAGGATACACATACGCACGCGCGCTACACACACACACACACACACACACACACACACACACACACACACACACACACACACACACACACACACACACACACACACACACACTACACTATACTACACTACACAATAGAAAAACAAACCATACAGACAGATTACACAAGATGAAGGGGTGAAGAAACAATGGGTCCCAGCGAAGACCCACAGACCGTGTCACAGACACGACAAACAGACACCGAGCCAAATGGACGAAGGGATTACAAACCGAGTTCCAATCCGATTGGACACTGCGTTGCTAAGCAACAAGAAAGCTGCCGGAATAATGACCCACGCGGTTCTCTTTCCTTTTTTTCTTTCTTTTTTTTAATATGTGACATCATCAAACAAAGGCCTAAACGCTGTGATGACCTGCCTAATATTTGTTTGTTTGCAAACAATGTGTTTTCTTCTCTTTAAAGGTGGACCCTGACGGATGAGTTTTTTGCAAGAAACACGTCGAGATCACCATGAAAACACCCTTTACAGAGATCGCAACACTCACTTTGCTCTGGTTTCCTAGAAATCAAACCGTCAAATCGGCGATTCCTCCTTGGCGGAGGTGCTGGAAGTCAAATTCTTTCACTGAAAGAGAAGGTGTGTCGTCTCTTTTGTAATGGCGGCCTGGGTATAGACCAATTGTTTGCACGAAATGTTCGCAATACAAGCCTTTTTTATTTTTTTTATTTTTTAAAAATTCAGTTTACCTACATGAGTTTCGCTAACAACAAAGGAAATAGCTTCTTTTCTCTTTTTACTGCACTGCAAAAAAGGAAAAAGCTTCAACCACAATGGGTTTGGCCTCCACCCACCCCATCCAAAATGGCTTCTCTCTCCGGCACCTCCGTCAGGGAGGAATCGCCGTTTTGACGGATTGATTTCTAGGAAACCAGAGCAAAGTGAGTGTTGCGATCTCTGTAAATGGTGTTGTCATGGTGATCTCGACGTGTGCGTTGCAAAAACTCATCCGTCAGGATCCACCATTAAATTGTTTTTAAAGAAACGAACGAACAAGCAAACGCTAGTTTACGACTTAGTTGTTGATGATGATGTTGAAAGCTTCTTTCCTTTCTCTCAGTAATTATCCTAAGGTGACATGTCTCGTCGAAAGTAATTATCGTGAGAGAAAACGATGTTTTCCTTCTTCTTCTTTTTTTTTCTTTGTCATCTACATTTTTGGCTCACTCGTGTTAACGAAGTGAGTCTATGTTCTTATCATGTTCGGTTGTGTGTCTGTCTGCGTGTATGTATTGTATGTATGTAGTCTGTGGTCACTGAAAACGTGAAGAACACGTGCACTTAAACCTTAGCTACACAAGCACTCTTCTAAAAAAATAAAAATCCTTTATTTTTATTGTATTTGGTTCAACTGAATCGGCGCAAATTCAAGCAAAAGTCCTAATCCACACATCCAAATGTAGTCGCACGGCTGCCC
>CM065684.1:39787662-39790162 GCA_017654935.2 Phymorhynchus buccinoides | reverse complement strand
TTTGAAAAAAAGAAAATGTCGACAACAGGTCCCCAGCCATGTACCCATCCGTAATGTCCGTGTGGAAACCCACACGATTAATGTGCACACACCCTGAACAATGAATGTTCACATTTCGTCCACTCAATTAGCTGGACGTTGCGTCATTAAAGCTCACAACCCGTAAAATTCAACAAACAACGTCGATTTTAATCATGACTGAAAACATGTTGTCGTGGGTGGGGTTTTTTTAAATCGTTAAGTTGAAACTGCACTTCAATCTGATTGGTTGTTTCCCGTCCCTGTTGGAACGTCATCGATCTGATGATTGGACGAATTGCTCGCCTTGAATAATGGCGGAATTACTCCCCTTGAATAATGCTCCTATCATCAGATAGAGGGAGAGAGGCCCACTGCGGCCCCTCCAGAGAGTGATGATCCATTGTCTGGTGGGGATGAAAAACTCATGGCCCGATGTAAACTGTCATTGGGGGTCCGTGATTTTTATGAGCTGGTTAGCTGGTACCCTGGAGAGACAGAGAGAGAGAGAGAGAGAGAGAGAGAGAGAGAGAGAGAGAGAGAGAGAGAGAGAGAGAGAGAGAGAGAGAGAGAGAGAGAGAGACACACAGACCGACCGACAGACAGACAGAGATGTGTTAAGCTAACAAAGGTAGACAGACAAGAAAGAGACAATTGGTGATTGAAAGATTGAGACAGACAGACACGCAGAAAACAAGAAGAAGAAGAAAAAGAAGAAGAAGAACAAGAACAAGAAGAAGAAGAAGAAGAAGAAGAAGAAGAAGAAGAAGAAGAAGAAGAAGAAGAAGAAGAAGAAAGGAGAGAGAGACAGACAGAAAGACAGAGAGAGACAGAGAGATAGAGAGAGAAAGCACACACACACACACACACACACACACACACACACACACACACACACACACACATACATATATATATATACACACACACACACACACACACACACACACACACACACACACACACACACACACACACACACACACACACACACACTACATATTACATGATATAAACACACATAATCGTCCATAGTACACACAAATGAAGACAACTCAACAACAGAGTATATGACAACGATATTACAATCATTGCATGCATAGCAAGCTGCATCGTAAACAAAACCAGATGATAAGAAGGTAAGCTTAATCAGCCAAAAAAAATGACAAGGGCTTAATATGCATTCACAAATTGGGATGGTGGGGGGGGGGGCAGTGGAGATTACAAGGGGATGACACTACACGTATCTGTATTATTAAAAAATCGAGACTTTACTGGTTTAGCACTGCCTCCGGGCATTGCCTCCAGTATTGTTCAATACTGCCATGGGGTTCAAACTGCCACGGGGCGATTGCTAGTACCATTAAAAAAGCGAAATGTTACAGATTTCCTCCTCGGTTGTGCTTTTTCTTTTTATCTGTTCATTTAGTTATCTTCTTGTCTGTCTTTGGTGCCTTAAGGGCTGTGTAGATTGCACGCGGAAATCTCATGCGCTTATCCGCAAATAAGTAAGGAAAAATAAGCACATCCGCTTATTTGGTAATAGGTATTTGGTATTTCGGCATCCCCTTATTTTTCCTTTGGAGTCGGATTTGTTTCTGACCTGAAAACCCCCTCTGTCCACCCAGCAGTGAATGGGTACCGGATTCGCTCAGGGAAGGTTAAAAGGCGGCGGAAGGAGAGGGATGGGCTCCGCCTTCCATGATGCCGTGTCCGTGACACGGTGAACCTCTAACAGCTCACTGCCCCTACGGCCGATAGGCTATGGGACACCTTTACCATTACCATTACCTTATTTTTCTCACTTTCTTTTACTTATTTGCGGATAATGGCATGAGGTTTCCGCGTGCTTAGAAAACCCGAATTCTTAGAACATAAGAAACCCAGAAAGAAATGGCAACATTTCGGATCGGTAAACAAACATACCGAGCGTTCGACGATTTGAACTGTGAATGTTCTTCAGAAACATGAGTCAGGTATACGTGCGTGTGCGTGTGTCAGATATACGTGCGTGTGCGTGTGTACGTGTGTGGCATACACGACGTGCCTGTATGTTCGTATTAAGCATATTATGTGTGTTAGCGTATGTATCATAATGTAAGCATTAAATGA
Source organism: Phymorhynchus buccinoides (assembly GCA_017654935.2). Lineage (NCBI taxonomy): Eukaryota > Metazoa > Mollusca > Gastropoda > Neogastropoda > Raphitomidae > Phymorhynchus > Phymorhynchus buccinoides. The sequence continues at coordinate 39,788,032 of CM065684.1, read as the reverse complement.
GAGTCAACTATACAAAATTTTAAAAACATACATGCATATAAACATCATATTTCATCCAACTCGACCCAAAACCCCCCCCCCCCCCCTCCCCCCTTTCATCCTCCCATACACCCAATACCCTATTAACCCACATCGTTAATCTAGAGCCCCGTTTGAAAAAAGCAAAATTCCAAAAGGAAAAAAAAAGCAAACTGAGACAGACAGAGAAACAATGATAAATAGTGACAGACCGCCAGACATGCAGATCAGCAAAGTTTGATTTGAAACCAGTTCAGCCCCAGTTCAGCCGTCACAGACATTCACTATGTGGGTAGCAATCCTCGTGACTAAGGACTAAAAACGTGGCTTTTTGGCAAGGTTGTACTTTAGA
>CM065684.1:39772662-39780162 GCA_017654935.2 Phymorhynchus buccinoides | reverse complement strand
AAGAGGTAAAACTCCCACTTCGCTATGTGTTGAAGTTTATTCAAAGGGTATTGAGGTGCATTAAAAATACTTCTTGAGCATATGTGACAGTGCATGGGAAAACCAGACATAATGGAATTTGGGCATAAATTGAGATTTTAATTTTTCATGGTGGTGCAAAGATTCCTTGTTAATACACAGAAACCCGATTTGAGTTATCTTGTTTAGTTTTTATTATATAATTATTTGAAATTTGGCAATCGAAATAGATCATTTGCAAATTGACTCGATTTAGAAAACAACCAAATAAACAAAGAAATCATTGATAATTGTCTTTTATGTTGTGGATACTGGTAGAACACATACAAATAGACAGAAATATGCCCTAAATAGAAAATTGATATGTTGGGGGTTGTTGACTATATTTGGCTCTTGCTAAAACATTCTGAGCGACTTATGTAGGTTTTCCCCATGCACCATCACATATGTTAGTCTAGAGCGTACGAGGGCAGTTGCTAAAATGGTTAAAGTTTTAGTATCGTGCCCCCAAGATTGCTTATTAACTATTTTAATAAAGTTTAAGTTTGTCCTTGCTTTGCTTAAAATATAATAATAATAATAATAATAATAATAATTGTACATTTATATAGCGCTTTACCTCAGATGAGCCCAAAGCGCTTTACAATCAATGATTCATCAACAGACAACAAAAACAGCATTCAAGAGTGACACCAACCAGCAACAGCGCATATACAAAGCAAATCTATCTATCTCTAACACACACACACACACACGCACACGCACACGCACACACATAAACACACACATTTATCGAAGCCAACTCGTTCATACCCCATTCGGTAAGCCACAGCAACCGAGCCGCATGGACTGACCACATACCAACACACATACACAAACACCCTCACACAAAAACGTACGCACGCAGACAGACACACACAGACACGCACACAAACACAGACAGACACACACACATGCGTGCACACACAACCCACAAAACCAAAACACACAAAAGCACACATGTATGCACACATTCATGCTCACACACACACACACACACACACACACACACATACACACACACACACACACACACACACACACACACACACACACACACACGCACACACACACACACACACACACACACGCACGCACGCACACGCACACACGCACACGCACACACACACGCACACACACACACACACACACACACACACACACACACACACACACACACACACACACACACACCACAAAAACACAGCACAAACCTCTTATTCAATCTTCCCTCACGTGCACACAACGATAGACAACTGATCAAATATTTAGGGCGCAGCAGGAAAAAGATGGGTTTTAAGAGAGGTTTTGAATGAGGAGACTGAGTTGGAGTGTCGGAGAGGAGAAGGCAGAGAATTCCACAGAGATGGTGCTTGACAAGAAAAAGAACGTTGGCCAGCAGATTTGAGACGGATGGAGGGAATGGAAAGGAGACGAGAATCAGAAGACGAACGTAGTTGGCGAGCTGGGACATAGAGATGAAGAAGATCAGAGAGATACACGGGAGCTTGATCATTCAGTGACTTGAAGGCAAGGAGGAGAAGTTTGTAGTCAATACGTGATTGAACTGGGAGCCAGTGTAGGGAACGAAGAACCGGAGTGATGTGATCGTACCTAGGGGAGCGAGAAATGAGACGAGCAGCATTATTCTGGACCCGTTGGAGCTTAGAGATGAGAATTGATGGACAGCCAGCAAGAAGTGAGTTACAGTAGTCAAGGCGAGACAGGACAAAAGCACATACTAGAGTCTTCAGGGCATCTTGAGAGAGGAAACGGCGGATGGAACTAATTCTTCGAAGTTCTAGATAGCAAGCCTTGCAAACATTGGAAACATGCTGTTTGAAAGAAAGGGTTTGGTCCAAAGTAACACCTAGATAGCTTGATCTCAGTGCCATCAATGTCGACAGAACCTGGGAGAACCTGAGTTTTAATTGTGTGGTTAGAGGCTACAAGAATCATCTCTGTCTTTTCAGCATTTAGTTGCAGTTTGTTGTAAAACATCCATGTTTTAACAGCAGAGATGCACAACTTAGAAGAAGAAATCATTTGATCTAATTGACTCAGGTGGGCAGAAATGTACAGTTGATTGTCATCAGAAAAGCTATGATGTAGAATAGAATGCTGGTTGATGATGGCGGAGAGAGGTTGGGTATAAAGAACAAAAAGGATAGGGCCTAAGACTGAACCTTGGGGCACACCGAACTGAAGACCTTTTGGAAGAGATGAAGCACCATTGACAACAACTGTCTGTGTGCGATCAGAGAGGTAGGAAGAAAACCAGGAAAGAACAGCCCCAGATAGACCAAAGGAGGTGTGAAGTCTAGAAATGAGGATGGAGTGGTCGATAGTGTCAAACGCTGCAGAAAGATCAAGGAGAGAGAGAAGAGAAACCTTGTTTTCATCCAAGGCAGTGAGCAGCAAGACAGCAAGATAGCCACCATCTGCCACAATCTTGATTCTCAATCTGCTCCACCATCAACTGACTCTGTCCCTGATCCCTCCTTTTCTGGCAGTATGTGGTCTGAGTTCCGTTCTGTTTCCACTGATGAGGTTAAGAAGATTTTGACCCGAACTCAGACTAAAACCTGTGAGCTAGACCCTCTACCTTTATCGCTCTTCTCCCAGTGTCTTGATGATCTCCTTCCTTACTTTACATCCATCATCAATGAATCTCTATGTTCAGGCCGCTTTCCAACTCATTTCAAATCTGCAGTTGTCAAACCTCTCCTAAAGAAGCCTAGTCTTGATACTGAAAATTTAAAGAACTATCGGCCTGTCTCTAATCTTTCATTCCTCTCTAAGCTTACGGAAAAGGTGGTTCTTAAACAGCTGTCTGACCATCTTCAGGTAAACGATCTTTTCTATCCAAACCAGTCTGCTTATCGAGCAGGTCACAGTACTGAGACAGCCCTCTCTGCATGGCGGCGTTCTTGTTTAGCCTGAGTCACCTCAGGTGCCACAGAAGCATACCACGGTGATGGAGGCCTACTGGAGATCTTGCGACGGATGACAGGGGCGTGGAGCTGGTCGGCAGAAGGCTGTAGAGATGAGTCAAGTCTGGCCGTGAGGTCAGACATCAAGGCAGTGATGTCGATGGAGATCTTCCTGGTCTCAGCATACACAGGAGGGCATGAAGGGCGAGATAAACGGAGGCAGGAAAGAACACAGAGATGGTCAGAAAAGTCCAGGAAGGAGTCAGGAGCAGTGGACCGCAGGACGTCTTCGTCGTCACGCCTGACGATAACCAGGTCAAGGGTGTGACCTTTCTGGTGGGTGGGGAAGATCACAGCCTGGTGCAGGTCGAAGTCATCCAGCAGTGCAGTGAAGCGGAGGGTGAGGGGGTCAGTGGGAACATCAACATGAATGTTAAAGTCTCCCATGATGATTGGAACACCGCTGATAGTGTTGCAGTGCTCCAGCAAAGAGGGAAACTCGTCGAGGAAGAGGGAGTCCGAAAGTTTGTTTTTCTTGTTGGGAGGGGGGCGTAGAGGCAGAAAAGCTGTAGGCAGTGCTGACGGAGGGTAACGGAGAGCTGGGTCAGTTCAAAGGAGGAGTGTGGAAAGGGGAAGAGGGAGGTAGAGGTGAGATGGAGGCACAGTTTTTCACGCACAACAAAGGCAATGCCTCCGCCACGTGAAGAGCGAGGATAGGAGATGGTTTTGTAGCCAGGGGGAGAGAGATCAGCGCATTTAGCTTCATCACCCGAAGGCAGAAGCCAGGATTCAGTGATGCAGAAAATATCAACATCGTTCTCTACAATGAAATAATTAATAGAAGAACGTTTCTGTGGGACACCAACGGAACGGGGGTTAAACTGGGCAACAATAAAATTAGCATCTTTTGTGGGCGAAGCAACGGGAACAGTAAGTAAGTTAGAAATACTCATCCGTTTGGTAGGTGAAGGGGGAGGGCGAGGAACGGAGCAGACGACAGAAATCTTCCGTTGCTTCCTTTTTCCTCCTCTGCAGCCTCGCGTGCGTGGAAGATTAATCCCTATACGCAGATGACGTAGCGAGGCAACAAGGGCAGAGTCAGGGGTCGAAGGTTGTACAGCCAGTAACGCATTGCGGCTGTACTGCAGTGGGGGAGAGGGGGGCTGGCAGAGTGGTGGCGCACGCACGCGTGTTGCGTGCGTGTAGTGGTCAGGCAGAGGGAAGGAAGAGGGAGACTGAAGAAAAAGGATGGTAGGCAAAGGCATGGCGTTGTTTGGCCGGTGCTGGAAACATGGCTGGCTTGGAGAATCCAACAAGCCAACCAGTCTCGTCAAGAAAATAAACCAAATTACTCTCATGTCCGGAGGCAGAGAGGCACAGAAAACAGCCCAAAATAATGTGCAGTTCATCACGAACACACAGACACAAAACAGCAACTCAAGCACTACTGGAAACACACCAACAAAAGAATATTGACGAGAGTAAATAATTCAGCCTGCTAGGCGAAAAACTCCCGCGCAACATCATTGACGCTAGCTATATAACGATTTCTAAACATACCATTACACTCATCAAACACAATAGCATATGGGGATTCCGGGAGGTATCCCCTATACATAAACAGTGTTGTAAAATGTGTTAAATATTGGCTAAAGCTTACACAGTTACCTGAAAGTAGAATATGTAGACAAGCATACAACATGTTAGTGCATCAATCTGAATTAGGAAAAAATAATCCAAATGAATATTCCATGTTAATACTTACTATTTAAGATGACACTTAAGAATTTGACATTTTTAACATAATTTAAAACAATACCGTCCAAGATGAAAATTGGAAGTTTATAGTTTTCAGAAATGGTGGGCATTTGTTACATAGAGAAGTATGGTTTTATGATAATGTTAAAGTAATGGTAACTAACCCATACAAATACCTTGGGATGATATTTACAACTAGATTAAGCTTAAATACTGGGTGGTACGAATCATATAGGAAAGGGAAGAAAGGTGTAACAGAAATATTAAGATGTATGAGGAAATTAAATGCGATAGACCCTTCTTTATTTTGGAAATTATTTGATACACAGATAGTTCCTATGTTAACTTATGCTGCAGAAATATGGGGCCTTGAAGAAAACATTCACATGGAAAAGGTACACACGCTAGCTATAAAACGATTTCTAAACATACCATTACACTCATCAAACACAATAGCATATGGGGATTCCGGAAGGTATCCCCTATACATAAACAGTTTTGTAAAATGTGTTAAATATTGGCTAAAGCTTACACAGTTACCTGAAAGTAGAATATGTAGACAAGCATACAATATGTTAGTACATCAATCTGAATTAGGAAAAAATATTTGGGTTAGTAAAGTAAAGCATATTTTGTCTATTAATGGATTTGGTATAATATGGCTTAGCCAGGGGATGGAGACGTAAGATGCTTTACACTTGAATTAAAAACCGTTTAATAGCTTGCTTTAAGCAAAACTGGCACTCCAAGTTAGAAGACAATGACAAGTACTCTTGGTATCACTCTTGGTATTTTACAACCAGAAACATTTCTAATGGTAGTAACCAATAAATGGCATAGGGATACATATGCTAGGCTTAGAAACAGAACTCTGGGTTTAAAAGCAAATAGAAGGTGATTTGACCCCGAAGATAGTATAAATGGTGTGTGTATGATGTGTACAACTGGTGTTATCGAAAACGAAGAACATTTTATATTCCACTGTGTTGCTTACAAGGAAATCAGAATGAGATCACAGCTTTCTAACAAATTTATTTATAACAATCATGATCTGTGCAGCTTATTATCTTCTGATAATGAAAACACTATTGTTTCGTTAGCCAAATATGTTGCAGAAGCATTTAATGTTAGAAAAAAGAGAATGCTTATTTATGATGTATGAAAGTAATGTGTGCGCATTATGTCATATCTCGTGATATATGAGCTTGATAATCTTGTGTATGTTATATAAATAAATGTTTCGTTGTTTGTTTGTTTTCATGTCTGGTTTCAGTTTGCTACTGTAATTCTTTTTCTGAATTATTGGTATGTTTAAGGCAGCGATTTAATGCTCCAAAAAAATAGATGATTTTGACCCAAAAAACAGATGCTTGTGGCAAACGAAAAGACCATCTAACCCTAACCCTATCCCTAACCACGGAAAGAACCAAGAAATAGAGCAGGAGGGTGTAAATCTACATATTTGCCGAGAAATCGATGTACAAAGCCATGCACTTACACTATTTTTTTGCTGGAACCATTCCTTTTTTTGGTTGATAAATTTTAAGTCTATGTTTAATCCGTTTTTTAACTTTTCTTAATAAGTTGGTTTTCATTTTTATTATTGCTTTTTTGAGTTTCATGATCTATGTTCCTTAACTTCGGCGCTGCAAGAAACAGTTCACCACATTGACATAAAGGTTGTGTTTGTGCCATTGTCAAGAAAACAATGTCTGAAGCGTCTGAAGCGTCTCTCTCTCTCTCTCTCTCTCTCTCTCTCTCTCTCTCTCTCTCTCTCTCTCTCTCTCTCTCTCTCTCTCTCTCTCTCTCTCTCTCTCTCTCTCTCTCTCTCTCTCTCATTCCCCAGACCTCTATGGTTCCCCGCCCACGTTTTCAAAGTATGAAGATTATTCGATTCTCATCAGTAGCAAAACAACAAAGTACAAATCAACCAGCAGCAAAAACTGTAGATAAACAAACAGAAACAGGCAGACTGAGCATTGATTCCATCATGCTAGTGACAGGGTGTAGTCAGTCAGCCCATGTAGGAGTAGGAAGGCTACAACTTAGTACAAACCGAGGGAACGTACAAATACTACACACAAAAACAAAGAAGGAAATCCTATAAGATGTCTTGCAACATGACTTCCGCCACAAATAATTCAACATCAGAGGGGATAAACATCAATATGCAAAACGTGCAGACGTTATGGCAATCATAATTCTTTTATTGTCCTTAAAATAAACACATTCAGTGTTCGGTGTGCACATAGGCAGCTAACAGCATAGAAATAACAATAGGACACATCGATTCATCAACTGAGAAAAAAGATGTGTTGGAAAGATATTTGTCTTGAAAAGAGTTAATATTAAATAGAAGGTACAGTGAAACACATGGGAGCACACACACACACGCGCGCGCGCGCGCGCGCGCGCGCACACGCACGCACGCACGCACGCACGCACGCACGCACGCACGCACGCACGCACGCACGCACGCACGCACGCACGCACGCACGCACGCACGCACGCACGCACGCACGCACGCACGCACGCACGCACGCACGCACGCACGCACGCACACACACGCACACGCACACGCACGCACGCACGCACACACACGCACACACACACGCACACACACACACACACACACACACACACACACACACACACACACACACACACTCTCTCTCTGTGTCTTAAGTTGATCCTTCTGAAATCATCGTCCATTACTCATACGGACTATCAGCACCTAGGAATACTGCCTCTG
>CM065684.1:39757662-39760162 GCA_017654935.2 Phymorhynchus buccinoides | reverse complement strand
ACAGAATGGAAGACTAGGTCCAGGCTAAATTCTTTTCCTTGTAAAATAAAGTTTGAAGTCTGAAGTCTCTCTCTCTTCCTCTCTCTCTCTCTTGTCACTTATGTATTTCCTTTTGTAATCGCTCCCCTTTGACATGGGCAGAAGGCCTGGATCAGTAAACTTTATGAATTATGAATCTCTCTCTCTCTCTCTCTCTCTCTCTCTCTCTCTCTCTCTCTCTCTCTCTCTCTCTCTCTCTCTCTCTCTCTCTCTCTCTCTCTCTCTCTCTCTCTGTCTCTCTCTCACGGACAGATTGAAAGAATAGGCTTCGTCTAAAAATCTTAATAAAGTTTTTCAGTGTTCAGTATCCTCTCTCCCTCTCTTTCTCACAGTCACATCCTCCCTCTCTTTTAAAGAGAGAGAGAGAGAGGGAGAGAGAGAGAGAGAGAGAGGGGGGGGGGAGGGAGAGAGAGAGAGAGAGAGAGAGAGAGAGAGAGAGAGAGAGAGATTGGACACTGGACCCTTTAATGCCATTTAACACTGGGTTCTCATGACATGGGAGAGAGAGAGAGAGAGAGAGAGAGAGAGAGAGAGAGAGAGAGAGAGAGAGAGAGAGAGAGAGAGAGAGAGAGAGAGAGAGAGAGAGAGAGAGAGAGAGAGAGAGAGAGAGAGGGAGAGAGAGAGAGAGAGAGAGAATTATTATGCATCAGACTCAAATACACGACTATTCGATATTTTCTATTATATTCTCGATGATGTGACTGCTCTTGTTGTGTTCATATAAAGTTTGCGTGTTTTTGTTTGTGGCAAGCCACAAACCTATAACTCACTTTGTCGGTCTGTCGGTCTGTTGGTCGGTCGGTCCAAAATTGTCGCACATATTGTAAAATAGAAAGAAAAGCGTGCCACAAACGATTGCGAATCCGCGCTTGTTTTTTCTTTACATTATTGAATGCGTTACGCTTAGTTGAATAACGTCACTAGAGATATGTTTTCATCTCCCTTTAATAAGTGAAAAGTGCAGAAATGACTATTACCCCCTTTGTCATCAGACCTTTAGGGGCATAATGGCAAGAAAATGTTCACTGTTCAGTGTTTAGTGTTCAGTGTATCTCTCTATCTTACATGTTATTTAAGAGCCAGCCACACACATTTTTGTTTGTGGCTCAAGCCACAAACCTATAACTCACTTTGTCGGTCGGTCGGTCTGTCGGTCGGTCGGTCTGTCGTTCCAAAATTGTCGCACATTTTGACAAAATTGTCGCACTTCAAATCGAGGCTACACTTCAAAATTAATTGAGGCCGCTCTTTAAAATGATGTATTTTAAAAGCGTACAAAATAATAAACATACGTAATACAGACACTACAACAGACACGACGAGTATGCGGTGCTTCTTTTTATGAGTATAAGTAGGATACATAGTTTTAAATGTTTTCCAAAAGATATAAAAAGTTACGAAATGGTGCAGAGATAACATTCTGGTTTACAGATTAAAATTATTGAAAAGCCAGGGGAGGTAACTCATGATTGGAGTGGTAAAAATAGACCGCGTGCCACAAACTATTGCGATTTCGCGCTTGTTTGTTTGTGGCTCAAGCCACAAACCTATAACTCACTTTGTCAGTCGGTCGGTCTGTCGGTCCAAAATTGTCCCACATTTTGACAAATTTGTCGCACTTCAAATCGAGGCTACACTTCTGGCCGCTCTTTAAAATGATGTATTTTAAAAGCGTACAAAATAATAAACATACGTAATACAGACACTACAACAGACATGACGAGTATGCGGTGCTTCTTTTGATGAGTATAAGTAGGATACATAGTTTTAAATGTTTTCCAAAAGATATAAAAAGTTACGAAATGGTGCAGAGATTCTGGTTTACAGATTAAAATTATTGAAAAGCCAGGGGAGGTGACTCATGATTGGAGTGGTAAAAATAGACCGCGTGCCACAAACTATTGCGATTTCGCGCTTGTTTTTAATTCAACTTTTGTTGGATATCTATAGTACTCTAGATTATGGCGGTACCACAGCCGATGAGGTTTAACCGAGGCGTGGTTGCTACACCTATCTGTATTGCTAAAACAATCGGGACTTTACTGGTGTTGCACTGCCTCCGGGCATTGCCTCCAGTATTGTTCCCACCATCTTTGTATCTACAAATGTCCCATATGTGTCTGTTCAAGACCGAGAGGACGTAAAACACCATTTTTCATCTTTGTATCTACAAATGTCCCATATGTGTCTGTTCAAGACCGAGAGGACGTAAAACACCATTTTTCATTCATGCGATGCGGTTCTGACGATGTGAGTCATGAATCACCTGAAATACGTCTAAAAATAATTCCGCCATTTTGGCTCACTATACTCAAGTAGACCCAATACATGAATTTTGCGTGATTCAGGACTCACAACCTCAAAATCGCATCGCATGCAGATACGATTCGTATGTATGTGGCTGCCCCTTTATACACCTTCCACTTGTAACGTTCCATACTCTACTCCCACTCGACTCTCT
>CM065684.1:39732662-39750162 GCA_017654935.2 Phymorhynchus buccinoides | reverse complement strand
ACATTCTGATATTTAGTCCATTTTGAACATTTTGGACTTCAACAAGCCTTCTTCGTCTTTCTACATAGTTTTATTCATATTCTGAGTGCTGTACTAATTGCTGCTGTTATTTGAGAAGGGGAGAAGAAAACAGAACGGCTTGTAATTGGATTTTTGTTTGTTGATCATGATGGCCGCCAATACGATTATTGAGGAAGTTGTTGGGTTATTCAGGGTTCTGTCTTGATTGGCTACTTTTGGCTTGGTTGCTTCAAGGCTTGTTTGCTTGGTTGGGATGGTGGCAATGGGGGTAATGGTTGATTAATTGGGTGGTTGTGATGGAGGGAAGGGCGAGGGGATAGGCAGTTAGGATATCTAGGCCACGTTTGAACATGAAGGTCACTGGTCAAATGGCAAGGTCACTGGAGCCAAAATACTGCCGCGCGGCTGGTAAACTAGGCTTTCCACACTTTAGTTTCTTCCTATTTTTGCCTTTCATGGAGAAATGTGAACATCTGAAGAGAAATATAAACAAAGACACTTAGCCGCGTGTTTTATAGTGATGCCTTTAACGCATCGCAAGAATACTTTCTACGAAAGAAAAAAAAAACCATATCTTTTGACAAATGTGTTTGCTGTAAATCTGTCAACTGACAAAACATGGAGCGTATAAAAAAAAATACCCCACCCATCTAAAGTTCTTGCCTCCCTGGTGATTTCCAATCCATATTCCTATCATCTACTTTTGCGCCTTTTCTGTTTGAAATTGGTGGGAGAAGAACGAACAGACACAACTAGATAACAGGGTGGAATAACAGAATAACCCAAACCCTAATCAAAACGTCTAAGAAGTAAAGCGAACACGAATAGACAAAGCACCAAAACAAAAAACAACACTTTTTATTCACACATTTTCATGTGTTTGCAACGTCACATCTTTTCAAAGGTTAACTTAGGACGATGATTTGACCGCCAGGGTCAATCAAATCAGTAAGGGCTTAGCGCGTGATATTCTTAGTTGGGCGTTGTGAGAGAGAGAGAGAGAGAGAGAGAGAGAGAGAGAGAGAGAGAGAGAGAGAGAGAGAGAGAGAGAGAGAGAGAGAGAGAGAGAGAGAGAGAGAGAGAGAGAGAGAGAGAGAGAGAGAGAGAGAGAGAGAGAGAGAGAGACTCTTCTCCCTAGCGGTCAAATCATCGTCCTAAGTTGCTCAATGCATTGTTGATTCGCTGGTTGTTGTTTTTCTTCTTTTACTTTTTTTCATCACCTTTTTCTCCTTTTTCGTGTAGAGTATATTTCACATTCATTTCCTCGGTTGCCTTGTTTAATAAATAAACATTAAAATGCATTGTGTTTTGGGGGAATTTTTCTTTGGTTACCTGGCTGATTTTTCTCCCTTGCCGATCTACGATCACAAAGGAGTATGTTTTCGTTCGTGTATGTTGTTTTTGGTTTTGGGGTGGGTTTTTTTTTTCTTTCTGTCTGTCCCAAGGATATCTCCCGAACCGCTTGACCGAATCGCTTCAAATTTTGTGTGGTGGTGTGTCACCATGCGCGGAAGGTATCCGCGCAAACACATTTGCCGTCCTGACCTTGACCTTGGCGGATGACCTTGTTATCCCTTTTTTTCTTCTTTCCTTTCCTTCCGTCGAGACCCTGTCACACTCACACCACTTTTTCCTTAGCTTGCCCAAGAAAAAAACGAAACATAAGAGAGGATGGGGGATGGTGTGTGGGTGTGGGGGGGGGGGGGGGGGTAATTTGTATCCATTTCAAAAGAAAAGCACGCCCATGGTGTAGCAACAGTGTTTCCATTCCCAACAGTATTGTTGTAACCGTTCATTGTCACTACAGCTGTTAGCAACAACACACATCGGGTTCAAAGCGAATCACTAGCTATCGATGGAGAGGGAAACAAGCAAGAAAACTAAATTAATCGTGTACGTGTGGGGTGGTGGTGTGTGTGTGTGTGTGTGTGTGTGTGTGGGGGTGTGTGTGTGTGTGTGTGTGTGTGTGTGTGTGTGTGTGTGTGTGTGTGTGTGTGTGTGTGTGTGTGTGTGTGTGTGTGTGTGTGTGTGTGTGTGTGTGTGTGTGTGTGTGTGTGTGTGTGTGTGTGTGTGCGTGCGTGTGCGCGCGCGCGTGTGTGTGTGTGTGCGTGCGTGCGTGTGTGTGTGTGTGTGTGTTGTTCTTCAGTTTAACGTCCTTCCACTAAAAGTGATTCAGAATCCACTAAAAGTGATTCAGTCTGTGGGGGGGGGGGTGAATGTGGGGAGGGGGGATGTGTGTGCATGGGGGGGTGTTTTTTCTGTGGGGGTGGGGGTGCGTGCGTGCGTGCGTGTGTGCATGCGTGCGTGTGTGTGCGTGTGCGTGTGTGTGCGTATATGTGTGTGCGTGTGGGGGGGAGGGGGGCATGAAGTCTTTCTAACCCTAACCCTACCCCTAAACCTAACCCTACCCCCCCCACTATGTACTGCAGTACACCGCGATTTGTCACAGTTGTGGTTCGTTGCGTTTTTCCGTCTTATACAGTGGGGGGTAGGGTTAGGGTTAGGGCTAGGGTTAGGGTTAGGGTTAGTATTCCAAAAAGGTTATTAGCTAAAAATGTTCCTAAAATACACCTTTATGTATGGTAAGAAAGGCAATAACGGAAAAATACAATTAACCGAGATAGGTAGGGGGGGTGGCACATCTTGACCTTTACCGAAACATCTTATCCATCCTCTTATTTGTTGGGTTGGTTTTTACTCGGGGTCTCTGCATTACAAATACCAGGGCCTTGTAATTCATGTTGAAAGGCTTCTGTCATTTATGTGAAACCAAAACAACAACAACAACTAATGACATCAAAACACAGAGAGAGAGAGAGAGAGAGAGAGAGAGAGAGAGAGAGAGAGAGAGAGAGAGAGAGAGAGAGAGAGAGAGAGAGTATGTGTTTGTCTGCGTGTGTGTGCGCGTGTGCATTTGCGTGCACGCATACGCTCTCTTTTTCTCTCTTTCTCACGCACACACACAAGGACACACGTGCGCGCTACGCACACACACACGCACGCACACACACACGCCACATCAAATCGTAACGGCTAACTGTTGTGAGGAATAAAAGAGTTTATACTTAATTATATCGTACATTTACACTATGCAAGCTGAGAGTCGCTTCTGTGCAAAATAGCAAACAATCTTAAGGTAGATGGTAGATACTTTTTCTATGCTCGTTTCGTTTACTGTTAATTTCTGCCAGATGCCATCTTCAATTTCTTATGATGGTGGTTAAGTGGGGTGTTTCACTTCTCTCTCTCTCTCTCTCTCTCTCTCTCTCTCTCTCTCTCTCTCTCTCTCTCTCTCTCTCTCTCTCTCTCTCTCTCTCTCTCTCTCTCTCTCTCTCTCTCTCTGTTTACATCTCAGTTGTATGCTTTCTTTATTGGTTTGCCTTTTAAATGCTTGTTAAATATGTTTGGATCGAGGTTGCTTTGACCTCCTGCTTGTCATCAATTATTGGTTTCACTTTGGGTGTTTCTTTTATTAGTGTTTTATTATTTAAATATATGCAATGTATGTGAGAGAGAGAGAGAGAGAGAGAGAGAGAGAGAGAGAGAGAGAGAGAGAGAGAGAGAGAGAGAGAGAGAGAGAGAGAGAGAGAGAGAGAGAGAGAGAGAGAGAGAGAGAGAGAGAGAGAGAGAGAGAGAGTGTTTTCAAATGCGTTTCTTGTTTGTAGTGACTTTTTGTTTTTACTTTCATGTTACTAGTCCATTTCAATTGTTATTTTTTAATTTGTTTTTGTTTTTAATTCAAGGACAAATTGTAAGAATAGGCATCGCCTAAAATCTTTTTCCTTGTCAAATAAATTTTCCAGTGCCCAGTGTCTCTCACTCTCACTTTTATTGTTGCTTTTGTACCACAAACTTAACCCTTTCACCGCCAATGTCGCATTTATACACCACAGTGACTTGACACCCATGTCACTAAAAGACATCAAATCATGAACTGTAATCCAAAGACCCTATTTTCTTAATTTTGGGAGGCAAGGATACGCCTAATGTTGCACATGTCACAGAGGAACTCCCAATACTGCATATAATTTTTCTATCGTAATTTTGGATTTTACGTCCTCTCGACCCGGGAATATAATTTTTCTTCTCTGCCCAGTTAAGTTTAATGGTATTTTTTGGTTGAACAATTGCTGGCGGCGAAAGGGTTAATGTCCACAAATTTAGTTAAAACTTTTGTAAGGTCATTCACAAAGGTTACGAGCGTCCAATTAAAAAGAAATCATTTATTATGCCGTACAGTTGGGCTCACGACAGAGAAGACTGGTGTCATAATCCCTGCTCTTTATGCGGGAATAGACGATTTTCGGAGAAAACTAGGGGAGAGCACTTCGTGAAAAATAGAGTTGATTACCTCGACTTACTCGGTCAAAACTATCGTAACCATGGCGGCATGGCGTCGAAGTTTCAAACCGCAGGATGCCAGTCAGCGACTTGCAAACATTTTTGTTAGAAATTAAGGTGCGGCCAGTTGCTACAAAGTGATAGAACTTGCAAGCTGTGACGTAAAAATATAAATTGCATCAATTTTAGAATGACGCACTGCGTTCTACATGCTGTGTGTCTCCTCAAACGCACGAAGCGAGGGCTGGGGATTTACCTGATGGTACAGTAATTTCCCCTGTTTTGACCGATTGAATTAGGCGAGATCACTCCCACACCCCATGAAAGTACTCCCCTTCATTATTTCCGAACAATTCCTATTAGTAGTGACGTTTTGTACTCGCACAAAGTTTGTGGTAAAGGGGCCATTCAGACCTTATAATTAAGCACTTAAGAAAATAAATAAAGCAAAACCAAACACGAATCGGCCACAGCTTAACCTTTTTGTCTAGTAAGCATGGATTAAACTTGTGTTAGATATTGTTTGAATGGGAAAAATTATTGACGTCATGGTTGAATATGTTCAGTTCAAAGGCAAACATCATACTTCAATGATAGCTTAGTTTGTGCCCCCTTAGTTTTTTATGCTGCAAATCCTACTTTATAAATTTACCTATCTTCTGAAAGCAGGCCAGTTTAGCGAAATGTTCAAATTCTGATCGCTTCTCGTACCTTTTGGCTAAGACAGTGATTCAGGAACATAAATTTTTGTTTATATCCTGGTTGGTTTGTTCAGCCCGTCGTACATGGCGAAAGCCGATACGCGACGTTAAACTGAACTTCCATCCAAGCAGGCCAGTATTGTTGTACTTAACCCTTTCACCGCCGATGTCGCATTTTTGCACCATAAAGATTACCCATGTCATAAAAAGCCAAGAAATCTGGATCTGTTATCCAATGATCTTGTGTTCTTAAATTTAAGAGGCAACAATATGCCTTGTTTTAAACATGTCATAGAGGAATTCCCAAAATTGCAGACAAAATCTTTTTCTACCCATGTAAGTTTAATGGAACATTTAGGCTCAACAATGGCTGGCGGCGAAAGGGTTAATACTCCTACACATACGTGCGCGGGCGCACACGCGCGCGCGCACTCTCTCTCTCTCTCTCTCTCTCTCTCTCTCTCTCTCTCTCTCTCTCTCTCTCTCTCTCTCTCTCTCTCTCTCTCTCTCTCTCTCTCTCTCAACTTAACTCAGCTTGTAAATGTATTTCTTATTGGCTTAAAATCCTTAGAATGGAAGATTCAAGATTACCAAAGAAGGCATACAATAATATTATGTTATATGTTTTAGATATGAGAGGCAAATCTAATCGGGTATCTAAGGTGAAATGTAAGCTATATATGAACTAGGATTTGGTTATGTTTGGCTAAATCAAGGGGTGGCAGACGTTCATAGTTGGGATTGTGTTACCTGCTAGGATGATTGATTGTCAGTGGCAGGAGTGGTCAAGTCGAATTGAAGATAGTAATAGATTTCACATGTTTAGGCAACTTAATTTAAATCACTGTGTTCCAACGTATTTGTCTGTGTATGGACAAACATTTTAAATTTATCATGACACGATTCAGATTTGGTGTTTCTGACCTTCTAGTACATTATAATCGTTATAGACGTCATACGGAAAGAGATCGTATTTGTCCACTATGTAAATCTGTCACAGAAAGCGAAACTCATTTTGTTTTTTGTTGTCGTTTGAAGTGACCTCAGGTACCAATTAATACCCCGACAATATTACAACCAACCCTCTGTGTTTAGATTATCAATGTTAATGTCATCTACTAATCAAAAAGTAGTTAAACAGTTTGCAATGTATTTGTATAAAGCCTTTAAAATCAGGACTACTGTATGTGGTTAGAATCTTGACAATTCCCATATGTCATATCATATCATGTCATATCATAATGATCTGTCTATTTTGTACTATTTCTGTATTCATTATTTGTGTATGTCTGATTATGTTTATTTGTATCACCCCATCATGAAGGGCTGTGGCCTTGGTTGATTAAAAATCTCTCTCTCTCTCTCTCTCTCTCTCTCTCTCTCTCTCTCTCTCTCTCTCTCTCTCTCTCTCTCTCTCTCACTCACTGTAATATTATCGCACTCGAAGTGACACGAACGAGTGTGTTAAGGTTGTTGTTGTTGTTGCTTTTGTACAAGAGTGATACCCAGAACGTTGCATAAAAAATCGTTCTGTTGCACTTTCGAGCGCTCGGGTAAGTTAGCCCTAATTTGTCTGTGACGACTTTTGGAAAGATACAGACTGAAAAGAAACTGACCCACTTGTCCAATTGCAGTCGTACTGTGACATCCAACTGTGACATTTGTGAAGCATCATTCTCATGAATCACTACTGCCTAAACGAATCTGTTGAAATCCTACAAGTTCCGTTCATTATATTTTGTAGTCCCCCGTACACGGATCTGATGAAATATCAGTGTTTCTGTTTCAGACAGTTTATCAGAGTTGTGATTTGGGGTCCACCTGAATACAGTGAGCGATATTGTAGGAGTTCTCTCTCTCTTTGACTTCATTCTTTCTATTTTTCTATTTTACAGTGAACTGTTTTTTTGTTTTTCGTGAGATTTAACTTGAACGTGAAACTTATGTGTGAGCTAGAGTTCCTTTTTGTTTTCTTCTCCCATTTGATAAACAGTGAACTGTCTTCATAAGATTTAACCTCGAGTGTGGCACACAACCTATTTTAATCTAGTCCGTGATTGTGTTAGACAAAGGGAACTTAACTTCCGAAATATATTACCAGCAACAACGTGGGTGTTCGGGGTGTTTTGTTCATCGTATTATTGTAGGATTTCGTCAGAATCATTTAGACAGTATTATGTCTCCAGAATCATGCCTACAGACGTTGTCACATAGCCGTATGACTACAATTGGCAGGAACAGCTATAACTTAGTCGTCATAATATGTAATATTCATGTTGATAATGAGCACGCTATAAGCTCGAAGCTTGTTGTTGCTCATTCTTTCGTTAATGTATTTATGTATATGTCCTGTTGAACGTAATAAAAAAATATTTAAACCAACAGCTATAACTCGGCGTTTCCATGTTTACCAGCGAATATGTGGTTAATTTTGTGAAATTTGATTGCATGCAACACTACTCGTATCTGACTGATTCCGTGTTCTTATCATTCCAAGCAACGCTTTGGGTGGTCAAGAAACAAACTAAGATGGTCGCCATGTGCGTTTCCCCTGTTAGGACAACATTCAGGCGTCTGTTCAATAGCTTCTAATAAGCTCTCACATGAAATATTTCATTTAAGCAGGACTCTGTAACTGAATGACTCAGTCCAGTTTTTAAACAGAAACGTAGAATAGAATTTTCGAATTTGAGTTACAGCCTTTTTCTGTGACTCAAAAAACAAGGAGACAGGCATGGTCAAAGGGCAGTAGCCCGAAATATTTGCCGATTAAGTTTACACCACTGTCTTCCCACTTGGTTTTTTCTATTGGTTTGAATGATACTAAAAATAACAAGGAAATATTTTATAGAAGTATAATCCGTTTCGTATGTTATGTCCAATGTTTATTGTTTGTGGCTCAAGCCACAAACCTAGGGGAAGACGGGGTAAAAAGCGCATGGGCGGGTAAGAAGCCCACCCCAATTATCTCATGAAATGAAGCAAATTTCAGTCTCAATTTGCCCATGAGACGAGCGTTAATGTCTAGCATTCGTCTCATGGGCAAATTTGACTGACATTTTCTTTATTTCATGAGATAATTGGGGTGGGCTTCTTACCCGCCCATGCGCTTTTTACCCCGTCTTCCCCTATAACTCACTTTGTCGGTCGGTCGGTCGGTCGGTCTGTCTGTCTGTCTGTCTGTCGGTCCAAAATTGTCGCACATATTGACAAAATTGTCGCACTTCAAATCGAGGCTGCACTTCAAATTGATGCCGCTCTTTAAAATGATGTATTTTAAAGCGTACAAAATAATAAACATACGTAATACAGACACTACAACAGACACGACGAGTATGCGGTGCTTCTTTCGATGAGTATAAGTAGGATACATAGTTTTAAATGTTTTCCAAAAGATATAAAAAGTTACGAAATGGTGCAGAGATAACATTCTGGTTTACAGATTAAAATTATTGAAAATCCAGGGGAGGTAACTCATGATTGGAGTGGTAAAAATAGACCGCGTGCAACAAATTATTGCGATTTCGCGCTTGTTTTTCCATTGGTTTGAATGCAACTAAAAAAACAAGGAAATATTTTATAGAAGTATAATCCGTTTCGTATTATATGTCCAATGTTTATTGAGTTCTAAAGCGACACTATTCTCTGTTCAGCTCAGTGGAGATCTCGTTTTGAGCTCATGATAGTTACAGTTAGCGTACTTGGCACTGTAGTCATGAGTGTGTATTAGGCATTCAAAACGGGGATTAATATGTAAAGTAGGTTAAACAGCCAATCGTTTGGGGAGTTTAATATAATTTACATAGGCCCTACTATTCCACGTGTTGACTGTCTGAGTCGTAATCATGACTACATGGCCTGCTAAAGAGCTATTCTGCAGCTGTGAAACGTTGCACACACACACACACACACACACACACACACACACACACACACACACACACACACGCACGCACGCACGCACACACACACACACACACACACACACACACACACACACACAAACTCGCGGGCGCGCGGGCGCACCTACTAAACGTGCCTGCTCTGCGATACAGAAACACGATGGAAGAATATTGATAAAATGTCAGCTCCCTTGTAGTCCATTTTTGATACGATCATGTAGCAGGAAATAACAGATTCCTTTGAATACAAGCCTAATTTACAATACATTATCTATTGTATTCTCAGAAAATTATCGAACAAAGTTTATATGCCATTTCGAACTCAATGTAAAGATCGATTTAAACAAAGATGCAGAAGCGGATAGAATGATGCGCTTTCGACGGTAATGCAACAGGGAGCCAATACGCTTTTATCAGCTGTTTGAGAAACTTACACCAATATATACATTGAATCTCTTTTTCTTGAACAAAAGAGAGCTATTGAAGATCTTGACGAGTTTGCGAATATACAAACAAAAGTTTTAACTTAGGTAACATCAGGAGAATGGGGACATTCTGGGGTTGTTGTTTTTTTTATGGGGACATTCTTAACGTAACGAGAAAATTCAACAAGCATTATTTTGTAGTTCATATAGGGAAATATGGGAGACACATATTGCCTTCGTGTGCGTTTGCCTGCACTTTGCTCTTTGAAAGTAAAGTGCTGCCTCCTCTACCCTCCTCCCCCTCTGCATCCCCTGTTTGGCAATCGCTGTGTTGTTCACTAATGTGGTTTTGCCTTCGCAATAGTATTGGTTTTGTTGTGTTTGTGTGTGTGTGCGCGCGTGTGTGTGTATGTGTGTGTGTGTGTGTGTGTGTGTTTTGCTAAGAAGATACAAAGATTCATGGGTGTATTTCCTAATAGTTAACTTTTAGCTTCTAAAAAAAATGAATCTGGCTACGATGCTTTTTCACTGCATTTCTCTCGAATTTTTTTCTCTCAAAAAAAGTTTGTTTTCATCATAAAGTTGAAATATATTTACCCTGCAAGGAAGATTATTACGCACAAACGATGATTTATTCTCATAAGCAATGATATCAGACCCGTTGTATACGTTCTGTGGCCGACGTCGTTATGTGGCTTAGTCGTGTCAAGATGGTGCGCGTTTTTTGCATCATAATTCAATATTGTTTTCTATTTCCATGTCCCTATGTGTGAGCGAATCCATTTGTGTATGTTTTTCTGTTTTTCTGTTTCCTTTAAACATTCTTTTAAAGGGACACCCTGACGGATGCGTTTGTGCAAGAAACACGTCGAGATCACCGGAAAGACCGCCTTTTCAAGGATCGGAACATTCAATTTGCTCTGGTTTCCTAAACATCAAGCCGTCGAGACGGAGATTCCTCCTTGGCGGAGTTGGCGGAGAGAGAAGCCATTTTTGACGGGGTGGGTGGAGGCCACTCGGAGTGGTTGAAGCTTTGTCTTTTTTGTAGTGCAGTAACAAAAATGGAGCTATTTCCTTTGTTGAGAGCAAAACTCCTTTGGGTAAAATGTAAATAAAAAGGCTTGTATTGTGGAAATTTCGTGATTTGGTCTAAGCGACAGAAGCGGCCACCTGCCTTCTCTTTCACTGAAAGAATTTGACTTCCAGCACCTCCGCCAAGGAGGAATCGCCGATTTGACGGTTTGATTTCTAGGAAACCAGAGCAAAGTGAGTGTTGCGATCTCTGTAAAATATGTTTTCCTGGTGATCTCGACGTGTTTCTTGCAAAAACTCATCCTTCAGGGTGCCCCTTTAGCTACTCTTTTTCCGTTTACAACCTTTAAGGTAGACTAATGTTTAAGAGAGAGAAAAACAAAGACATTTAATACCAACACAGCATCGTCTGTTTTTGGATATCCGCGTGATATTTATGATATGTTTTTGTTTATAGTGATAATGCCGACACGTGCCTTGATAGACTACTAAAATGAATAACTCAGACCAACGCCACTGCGTGTCGTTCAAAGGGCAACGCCTTTTTTTGCTTAAAGAAAAGAAAAACCGCAACTAACGTTGATCTGTGCAATTCCAGAGTCACTCTTCTCCCTTTCCAACGTTATCTTAAATGGTATTTCCTCCTTGTGTTGTTGACTAACTGGCTGCTTGCTACTTTTTGTGTTGCTGTTTTGAAAGGAAGCTATTGGCTTTTTGGCTTTTTCTTTTTTTTCTCTTTTTATGTTTCTTTTGTTGCTAGTTCATCCCCTGTTCCCATACCTCTCTCTCCCTCCCTCTCTCTCTTTCTCTCTCTCTCTCTCTTTCTCTCTCTCTCTCTCTCTCTCTCTCTCTCTCTGTCTCTGTCTCTCTGTCTCTCTCTCTCTCTCTCTCTCTCTCTCTCTCTCTCTCTCTCGTGAGTGTGTGTGTCTCCTCTCTCTCTCTCTCTGGCTCTCTCTTCCCTCTCTCTCTCTCTCTCTCTCTCTCTCTCTCTCTCTCTCTCTCTCTCTCTCTCTCTCTGCATAGATATATATATATATATGTATATGTGTGTGTGTGTGTGTGTGTGTGTGTGTGTGTGTGTGTGTGTGTGTGTGTGTAAGGAGAGACGCAACGGTGTGTGGTGTGTGTGTGTGTGTGGTGTGTGTGTGTGTGTGTGTGTGTGTGTGTGTGTGCATGCGTGCGTGTGGGGGAATGGGTGTGGGGTACGCGCGTGTGTGCGTGCGTCCTATCTTTTCTTTCCTCACCAAGCATCCGTCGCTTGTTCAGCTCTGAAACATTCATGCACCGATCACGATCATCAAAGCATAGCCGACCGCACGAACTGTGCCATTTTTATTCGCTTCCCATTCCATTAGCAGGCAAAGGCAAACCCGCCCTTAACCCTTTCACCGCCAACCATATTTCAACCAAAAATGTCCATTAAGTTTACCTGGGTAGACAACAAAATCCAGCTGCAGTATTGTGGATTCTTCTGTGACATATATAAAATAATAATAATAATAATAATAAATAACCTTTATAGAGCGCCCTTTCTCTCTTGAGCTCACGGCGCTTCACAATTGTTTAAATAAATACATAAATCATAAATAAGCTACTACAATATCAACTATCACAAACATTCACACAGCCACAACACGCACGCACGCACACGCCCACACCCACACACGCGCGCACACCCACCCACCCACAATGTGGGGGACATCATTTTAAGGCAGGAAACAGGACAAGGAAGAAATCAGAGGTATTGCCGGAAGAGGTGAGTTTTAAGAGCGGTTTTGAAAGACTGGAAAGATTTAGCAGAACGAAGGTCATATGGTAGGGTGTTCCAGACAGAAGGGGCGCTGAAAGAAAATGAACGTTCACCATTTGTCTTAGTGTTAGTACGAAATAAGGTCTATCGAAATAAGGTCTATCCTTACTTCCCAAAACTAAGACAATAGGGTCTTTGGATAATAGACCCCAATTTGATGCCTTTTAGTGACATGGGTGTTAAATCACTGTGGTGCTAAAATGCGACTTTGGCGGTGAAAGGGTTAATTTTTATGAAGTTCTACTGAAGCTGAAGTGGGAAGCTAAACGTTTTTACTTTGTAAATTAACCCTTTCACCGCCAATGTCTCATTTATGCACCACAATGGTTTAACACCTATTTCACTAAAAGGCATCAAATCAGGGCCTGTTATCCGAAGACCCTATTTTGTTCATTTTGGGAGGTAAGGATAGGCCTAATGTTATACATGTCACTGAGGAATTCGCAATATTGCAGATACTCTTTTTCTCTCTACCCAGTCAAGTTTAATGGTATATTTTGGCTGAAAAATGGCTGGCGGCGAAAGGGTTAAGTACACCGATTTACTTGATTTAGAAAGCAACAACGTTTAGTTTCCCACTTAATTAACCCTTTCACCGCCAAAGTCGCATTTTAGCACCACAGTGATTTAACACCTATGTCACTAAAAGGCATCAAATTGGGGTCTATTATCCAAAGTAGTTTTGGGAAGTAAGGATAGACCTTATTTTATATGTGTCACAGACAGAATCCCCAATACTGCAGATGGATTGTGTTCTCTACCCAGGTAAATTTAATGGACATTTTTGGCTGAAATATGGCTGGCGGTGAAAGGGTTAAACTTTAATAGTAGAACTTCATAAAAATGAAGGGCTCAGAAAGCGGCTTTCTAGCGCTATCTAGAGAGCCCTCCCTGTTATGTCAACGTTGCTGTGGAAAACTAGACAGTATTAGAAGGCAGTTTCTTAGCAACGTCAAACTCACTCCTTCTTTGTCTCCCTTTCCCTGTCACCCGCACGTGGCAAATATAGGTTTTGCTTTCTGTTTGACCAAGTGAAGTAATATAGACCAGTAGAGTGATCTCCGGTAAGGCGGTCGGAAGCGCTCGTTGTTGCTCTCGTACGAGGGAGGGGAACCGTTCTGACCTATGTAGCGATCATATCATCATGATGTCATAGTGGACCCAATAATTCGCCGATTGCTTCATGAGATTTTTTTTTCTTCAAATGTTCGAATAAAACTGTGTTGCAAAACATCTGTTCTTAGCCTTAATGTTGAAGGTTGGTATTAAAAATAATCTATTTGTTCTTTTTCTTTGTTTGTCTTCTTGTTATTTTGTTTGTATCTAAGCGACAGATAGCTCACAGAATTACAACAATAAAAGACAAATGCATGTACACGATTTTAAGAGAGATAGCAACGGGTATCTATCTATCGCATATATCCTGAATCCCGCACACGCAACACACACACACACACACACACACACACAAAAACACAAGCGCATACATCGCACAGAAACGTAATATGCTTTAGTCACTTAAAAACATGAACTATAGAAAAATATATATTTCCGGAAGAGGACATACTGAAAGCCAAGAAAGAATAAGCGGAACTTTGTCATTATTTATTCTTACGTTGGAAGTACAGACGAACTCGCATCAATATAACAAAGTTCTGTATCTTGTTGCCGACGCACACATAAAGGCGAACCCGTGTGATATTAATTTACGTCATGAATATTATAAATAATAAAAATTATGAATATAAAAAGGGCGAGGGCGTGAAAAAATCTTTCAGAAAACATCCATGCCACACGCGCGCAAACCTTAAATAATCTTCGTAATCTACGCAGAATTTCAAACCTGATCAATCATCTCTAGGACTGAAATAAACATTTTCCGTCCCCGGAAAAACAACTGACTCACGATTTCATTTTGTTTATGTCTCGGCGCTTAAATAGGGTAAGACGGGGTAAAAAGCCCATGGGCGGGTAAGAAGCCCATGCCAATTATCTCATGAAATAAAGCAAATTTCAGTCACATTTTGACCTTGAGACGAGTGTTAATGTAGCATTCGTCTCATGGGCAACTTTGACTGAAATTTGCTTTATTTCATGAGATAATTGGTATGGGCTGCCCATGAGACGAATGCTACATTATACACTCGTCTCATGGTCAAAATGTGACTAAAATTTGCTTTATTTCATGAGATAATTGGCATGGGCTTCTTACCCACCCGTGGGCTTTTTACCCCGTCTTCACCTACTAATATTTAGGTATGGAGCTATTGAATTTCGAAAGTTGCAGTTGAAACTAAAAATAGAACGAGAGGTAAACATGATTTGCTTTGATACCCAAGACTGTCTATTCCATTCCATGCATAGTTTGAGACCACCATGGAGGACATGGGAAAGGATAGTGTTAGGATCATCCTGAAGAAGATATTCTGCGCAGTTCACAGAATATTTATACTACACTATAATATCTGGCATCTTGAGTAACATATTCTGCTGCCAGCGGTGGCGGACAGCCCTCATACATGTTCAATAGAATCATCTTAGACTGGGTGCACCGTGTTGATCATTTCAATGAGAACTGTATTCCCTAAAAGTGTGTGTTTTACAGTGTATGCTAAGAAGTTTTTATATTCTGTTGCTCTGTAAAGTGGTTTGATGTTGACTTCAGAAATGGTTCATATCATTGTTGAGTTTGTATGTACTTTGTATAAAGTATTGTTAGGGAAACATGTTTGTTATTGTTGTATGCAAATTATTGGTACATGAAAATGTTTGCAAATATGATGTAAGTGGAGCTGCATTTTATCGTTAATATTGCTTAACTCAGTTTTATGCATGGTACTATTGCTACTTAAATAGGTTTGGTAATAGGATGCTGGCTTCTTTTTTTTTAAGTAGCCTATTCTCGCTCAATTAATGGTGTGGTCTTGATTTGTTGCAAAAAAGGTTTTGTGTGGATGCAAGAAACACAAATATTCTGCGCAGCTCACGTACTGCGCAGCGGTCTTGTGTAATTCACGAACTTGGCAACACGTTCACGTATTACGCAAAACCACTGTGCATTTCGTGAACTGCGCAGGAACACAGGTTACGCGTAACGCATACAAAAGAAGAACATTAGGTAAATTTCATTTCAGCATCACCGATGCTGTTTAACAACAATGTGCATAAGGAGTGAAAGCACACTCAAGTATTTTCCATGCGGAGGCTGTTTCGTTTCTAAGGCAATAGAGAATTGTGATTTTTTTTTTTTTTACAATGAAAAAAGGTTTTCCTCGTTAATAAACCTTTATGTAAACCAGGCTTCTTTTCTTTCTTTTTTAGTGAAATTTAAATGGAGAAAATCGATAGTAAAGTTTTGACAATGGATTCTAAGCATTCGAAAGACTTTTGCTCATAAGAGAAGTGGGGTGGGTGGAGAGAGAAGGAGAGAGAGAGAGAGAGAGAGAGAGAGAGAGAGAGAGAGAGAGAGACTAGGAGAGAGAGAGAGAGAGAGAGAGAGAGAGAGAGAGAGAGAGAGAGAGAGAGAGAGAGAGAGAGAGAGAGAGAGAGAGAGAGAGAGAGAGAGAGGGAGATAGAGAGAGAGAGAGAGAGAGAGAGAGGTGGGGAAGGAAGAGTAGTGGGAAGGTGAAGAATAAGAATAAAAAACGAAAGAAAAGTGAGCATTTTAATACTTTGCCGATTTCTCTTAACTTCTCATAAGCCGTCCACAAAAAGTTAGGGAACACTTTCAAAATACACATGTTTTGGTTATTTGCTCATAGATTCAAAATTCGGTAAAGGTAAAGATGTGAAGACCCCCCCCCCCCCCCTCCCCCTCCATTTCTCGCTTTACATCTAGAAACTTAATACTTGGCAGGCACATACACAAGAGACATGGCCTTATAATGAACGCAAAAATGTTTCCGCGATCGTCATCGGTTGTTAGGGGAAGACGGGGTAAAAAGCGCATGGGCGGGTAAGAAGCCCACCCCAATTATCTCATGAAATGAAGCAAATTTCAGTCTCATTTTGCCCATGAGACGAGCGTTAATGTCTAGCATTCGTCTCATGGGCAAATTTGACTGAAATTTTCTTTATTTCATGAGATAATTGGGGTGGGCTTCTTACCCGCCCATGCGCTTTTTACCCCGTCTTCCCCTATGGTAGCGTAAGTTTTAAAAGGCACCAAAGTAATAAAATAAAAACATATAAAAAAAAGTGTAAACATTAATTTTCAGCGCGTCAGCATTTACTCCACCATGCGGACTGAGTAAAATGGTGCTCAGCACATGTTAGCAGGAAACTGCAAAAAGAACAGCTCACAAAAAGATCCTTTTTAAACAAAAGAGATAGTGCAATTAATTGATGAATCACGATGGCTGTGCCGTGAACGTTGAGCCTTCTGGATCTAGGGAGAGCCCTGGAATGGCCGCAGGAAGGTGTGGCTGTACGGGAACCGCTGTCACAACGTAATAATGACTGACACTTGATATTCGACGTTGGCGACCACCTTCCTACACAGCCACCTCCTCCTGCAGCTATGCCAAGGGTCTCCCAAGTTCCCAAACACTCAAGTTTTGCTGCACAACTATCGTAACAACGTCAATGATTTCACTATCTCTTCTGCTAAGAAAAGACCTTATTGAGAGTTGTGCTCATTCTTGAAGCTTCCCCCTAACCTGTGATGAATACCATGTTGCACACAGCACTCTATGTAAAAAAAATACTGAAGCACTAAATTTGTTGCAGTTTTTTTAGGCGTTTTTAGATTCACGTTGCCATAGAAACCAACGGTGATCACGAAACATTTTTGCTTTCACTCTAAGGCTATGTTTCTTGTGTATGTACCTGCCGAGTTTTAAGGTCCAGACGCGAAGCGTTTGACGCTACAAGCAAATTATCAAAACGTGGGTACTTTGAAAGTGTTCCCTAACTTTTAGTGGGCAGCTTAAATGCTTGTTGACCTTCTCGCCTTTCTGTGAAAATGTCACAACAAACTAAACATTAGTCTCTCAGTACCTGGTTTCAGTCGACCGACCATTCAATGTTTTTAAAAACAAAATTAAGTGGGTGTTTCAAGTGTGTCTTTGCGAGAGTTCTGCTTCTTTGAGCGTGAGTGCAGTTGCGTGCGTTTAAAGAGGAAAATGTTTCACATGTTAATATGATAGTTGCATACGTCTGAATCTTTGTCATGTGTCCATAAATACTCGAAGGTAAACGAGATTGGCTTTTCGTGAATATGGCACCTCGAACGGGCGCTTGAATTACTGGACTATTTAACCAGCCTCC
>CM065684.1:39712662-39720162 GCA_017654935.2 Phymorhynchus buccinoides | reverse complement strand
AGAGACAGACACAGAGAGAGAGACACACACACAGAAAGAGAGACAGACACAGACAGAGAGACAGACACAGACAGAGAGACAGATAGAGAGAGACAGGCAGACAGGCAGACAGACAGATAGAGAGAGACGGAGACAGACAGAGAGAAAAAGAGACAGAAAGACTCACGCACGCACGCACGCACGCACGCACGCACGCACACACACGCGCACACACACACACACACACACACACACACACACACACACACACACACACACACACACACACACACACACACACACACACACACAGACAGACAGACACACACACACACACACACACACACACACACACACACACACACACACACACACACACACACACACACACACACACACACACACACACACACACACACACACACACACACACACACACACACACTCGTGCGCGCGCCTCATAAAACTTATTGCGCGTATTCCAAAACTTGCATGGTTATTGTTTTTATTTCGGTGTGTGTGTGTGTGTGTGTGTGTGTGTGTGTGTGTGTGTGTGTGTGTGTGTGTGTGTGTGTGTGTGTGTGTGTGTGTGTGTGTGTGTGTGTGTGTGTGTGTGTGTGTGTGTGTGTGTGTGCGTGCGCGCGCGTGTGTGCGTGTGCGCGCGCGCGCGCTCGTGTGAGTGTGTGTGTGTGTGTGTGTGTTTTATGGCCCACTACACACCATCGGAGCACAATCCAAAAACCAATAAATCAATGGACAGGGCCTGCTTTTGTTTGAAAGTCTGCTTATTTCTGGTTGGACAGAGGACTTCGTTAGAACTGATTGGATTTAAGCTGATCAGTCACTGACGAGAATAAAAGGACAAAGAGAATTTGACTATCGATTTTAATCACCACAAACATTTAAATAGTTAAATGTAAAGTAAACTCATGGAAAGCATAAGGTGGAGAAGAAGAGCAACAAACGGATTATATATTTGTCCCCGGCTCTATGTGTCACTCTCATTGTGTCATCGGCTCTGCGTGTCACTCTCATTGTGTCCCCGGCTCTATTTGTCACTCTTATTGTGTCGTCGGCTCTGTGTGTCACTCTCATTGTGTCCCCGGCTCTATGTGTCACTCTCGTTGTGTCCCCGGCTCTATGTGTCACTCTCATTGTGTCCCCGGCTCTATGTGTCACTCTCATTGTGTCATCGGCTCTGTGTGTCACTCTCATTGTGTCCCCGGCTCTATGTGTCACTCTCATTGTGTCATCGGCTCTGCGTGTCACTCTCATTGTGTCCCCGGCTCTATGTGTCACTCTCATTGTGTCATCGGCTCTGCGTGTCACTCTCATTGTGTCCCCGGCTCTATGTGTCACTCTCGTTGTGTCCCCGGTCTCTATGTGTCACTCTCATTGTGTCCCCGTCTCTATGTGTCACTCTCATTGTGTCCCCGGCTCTATGTGTCACTCTCATTGTGTCATCGGCTCTGCGTGTCACTCTCATTGTGTCCCCGGCTCTATGTGTCACTCTCATTGTGTCCCCGTCTCTATGTGTCACTCTCATTGTGTCCCCGGCTCTATGTGTCACTCTCATTGTGTCCCCGTCTCTATGTGTCACTCTCATTGTGTCCCCGGCTCTATGTGTCACTCTCATTGTGTCCCCGGCTCTATGTGTCACTCTCATTGTGTCACGGGCTCTATGTGTCACTCTCATTGTGTCCCCGTCTCTATGTGTCACTCGCGTTGTGTCCCCGGCTCTATGTGTCACTCTCATTGTGTCCCCGTCTCTATGTGTCACTCTCATTGTGTCCCGGCTCTATGTGTCACTCTCATTGTGTCCCCGGCTCTATGTGTCACTCTCATTGTGTCCCCGGCTCTATGTGTCACTCTCATTGTGTCCCCGGCTCTGTGTGCCACTCTCATTGTGTCCCCGGCTCTATGTGTCACTCTCATTGTGTCCCCGGCTCTATGTGTCACTCTCATTGTGTCCCCGTCTCTATGTGTCACTCTCTCATTGTGTCCCCGGCTCTATGTGTCACTCTCATTGTGTCCCCGGCTCTATGTGTCACTCTTATTGTGTCCCCGGCTCCATGTGTCACTCTCATTGTGTCCCCGGCTCTGTGTGTCACTCTCATTGTGTCCCCGGCTCTGTGTGTCACTCTCATTGTGTCCCCGGCTCTATGTGTCACTCTCATTATGTTCCCGGCTCTATGTGTCACTCTCATTGTGTCCCCGTCTCTATGTGTCACTCTCATTGTGTCCCCGGTTCTGTGTGTCACTCTGATTGTGTACCCGGCTCTATGTGTCACCCTAATTGTGTCCCCGGTCTCTATGTGTCACTCTCATTGTGTCCCCGGCTCTATGTGTCACTCTCATTGTGTCCCCGGCTCTATGTGTCACTCTCATTGTGTCCCCGGCTCTATGTGTCACTCTCATTGTGTCCCCGTCTCTATGTGTCAATCTCATTGTGTTCCGGTCTCTATGTGTCACTCTCATTATGTTCCGGTCTCTATGTGTCACTCTCATTGTGTCCTCGGCTCTATGTGTCACTCTCATTGTGTCCCCGGTTCTGTGTGTCACTCTGATTGTGTACCCGGCTCTATGTGTCACCCTAATTGTGTCCCCGGTCTCTGTGTGTCACTCTCATTGTGTCCCCGGCTCTATGTGTCACTCTCATTGTGTCCCCGGCTCTGTGTGTCACTCTCGTTGTGACCCCTAGCTCCATGTTCATTGTCATTGTGTCCCCGGCTCTGTGTGTCACTCTCATTGTGTCCTCGGCTCTGTGTGTCACTCTCATTGTGTCCCCGGCTCTATGTGTCACTCTCATTATGTCCCCGGCTCTATGTGTCACTCTCATTGTGTCCTCGGCTCTATGTGTCACTCTAATTGTGTCCCCGTCTCTGTGTGTCACTCTGATTGTGTCCCCGGCTCTATGTGTCACCCTCATTGTGTCCCCGTCTCTGTGTGTCACTCTCATTGTGTCCCCGGCTCTATGTGTCACTCTCATTGTGTCCCCGGCTCTGTGTGTCACTCTCATTGTGTCCCCGGCTCTATGTGTCACTCTCATTGTATCCCCGCTCTATGTGTCAATCTCATTGTGTTCCGGGCTCTATGTGTCACTCTCATTATGTTCCGGGCTCTATGTGTCACTCTCATTGTGTCCTCGGCTCTATGTGTCACTCTAATTGTGTCCCCGGTTCTGTGTGTCACTCTGATTGTGTCCCCGGTTCTATGTGTCACCTAATTGTGTCCCCGGTTCTGTGTGTCACTCTGTTTGTGTACCCGGCTCTATGTGTCACTATCATTGTGTCCCCGGCTCTGTGTGTCACTCTCGTTGTGACTCTAGCTCCATGTTCCATTGTCATTGTGTCCCCGGCTCTATGTGTCACTATCTTTGTGTCTCCGGCTCCATGTGTCACTCTCATTGTGTCCCCGGCTCTGTGTGTCACTCTCATTGTGTCCCCGGCTCTGTGTGTCACTATCATTGTGTCCTCGGCTCTGTGTGTCACTCTCATTGTGTCATCGGCTCTGTGTGTCACTATCATTGTGTCCCCGGCTCTGTGTGTCACTCTCCCCGGCTCTGTGTGTCACTCTCATTGTGTCATCGGCTCTATGTGTCACTATCTTTGTGTCTCCGGCTCCATGTGTCACTCTCATTGTGTCCCCGTCTCTGTGTGTCACTCTCATTGTGTCCCCGTCTCTGTGTGTCACTATCATTGTGTCCTCGGCTCTGTGTGTCACTCTCATTGTGTCATCGGCTCTGTGTGTCACTATCATTGTGTCCCCGTCTCTGTGTGTCACTCTCATTGTGTCCCCGGCTCTGTGTGTCACTATCATTGTGTCCTCGGCTCTTGTGTCACCTCATTGTGTCTCCGGCTCTGTGTGTCACTCTCATTGTTGTGTGTCATCGTCTCTGTGTGTCACTCTCATTGTGTCATCGGCTCTGTGTGTCACTCTCATTGTGTCCCCGTCTCTATGTGTCACTCTCATTGTGTCCCCGGCTCTATGTGTGTCACTCTCATTGTGTCCCCGGCTCTGTGTGTCACTCTCATTGTGTCCCCGGCTCTATGTGTCACTCTCATTGTGTCCCCGGCTCTGTGTGTCACTCTCATTGTGTCCCCGGCTCTGTGTGTCACTCTCATTGTGTCCCCGGCTCTTATTGTGTCCCCGGCTCTGTGTGTCACTCTCGTTGTGTCCCCGGCTCCATGTGTCACTCTCATTGTGTCCCCGGCTCTGTGTGTCACTCTCGTTGTGTCCCCGGCTCCATGTGTCACTCTTATTGTGTCCCCGGCTCTGTGTGTCACTGTCATTGTGTCCCCGGCTCTATGTGTGTCACTCTCATTGTGTCCCCGGCTCTGTGTGTCACTCTCATTGTGTCCCCGGCTCCATGTGTCACTCTCATTGTGTCCCCGGCTCTGTGTGTCACTATCATTGTGTCCTCGGCTCTGTGTGTCACTCTCATTGTGTCCGTCTCTGTGTGTCACTCTCATTGTGTCCCCGGTTCTATGTGTCACTCTCATTGTGTCCCCGGCTCTATGTGTGTCACTCTCGTTGTGTCCCCGGCTCTGTGTGTCACTCTCATTGTGTCCCCGGCTCCATGTGTCACTCTTATTGTGTCCCCGGCTCTGTGTGTCACTCTCGTTGTGTCCCCGGCTCCATGTGTCACTCTCATTGTGTCCCCGGCTCTGTGTGTCACTCTCGTTGTGTCCCCGGCTCCATGTGTCACTCTCATTGTGTCCCCGGCTCTGTGTGTCACTCTCATTGTGTCCCCGGCTCTGTGTGTCACTCTCATTGTGTCCCCGTCTCTGTGTGTGTCATTGTGTCCCCGGCTCTATGTGTGTCACTCTCATTGTGTCCCCGGCTCTGTGTGTCACTCTCATTGTGTCCCCGGCTCTGTGTGTCACTGTCATTGTGTCCCCGGCTCTATGTGTGTCACTGTCATTGTGTCCCCGGCTCTGTGTGTCACTGTCATTGTGTCCCCGGCTCTATGTGTGTCACTCTCGTTGTGTCCCCGGCTCTCATTGGGTCCCTGGTCGTGCACGTTAAACACATTTTCTTCTTCTTCACGGAGACACACACAACATATGGAAAAGAGCAGAGAAGATGACGATGGTGGAATAGAATGGAGGAATGCATATGTCGGTTCGTTTCCTTTCTTTCTTTTTATTTGACTTACCTTTTTATGTCATTATTCGGATTTTTTATGCCCAACTTCTCCGAAAGATGGTTTTCACTCTTTTATGTCTGAAATTTCATACCAGGATTGTTGTTGAGCTTACTCTTTCGATTTCCCTTGACGATTCAAATGGCAAAGTTTTGTATCAAAGGTGGAATGGAGAAAAGTAGAAAAGGAATGGGGGTGAAAAAGGGGGTGGGAGAAACAATGTTATTCGAACGTCGGTGTTATTTTACACTAAAAGAAATCTCTCTCTCTCTCTCTCTCTCTCTCTCTCTCTCTCTCTCTCTCTCTCTCTCTCTCTCTCTCTCTCTCTCTCTCTCTCTCTCTCTCTCTCTCTCTCTCTCTATCTATCTATCTATCTATCTCTATCTCTCTCTCTCTCTCTCTCTCTCTCTCTCTCTCTCTCTCTCTCTGTGTCTCTCTCTCTCTGTCTCTCTCTCTCTCTCCCTCCCTCTCTCTCTCTCTCTCTCTCTCTCTCTCTCTCTCTCTCTCTCTCTCTCTCTCTCTCTCTCTCCCTCTCTCTCTCTCTCTCTCTCTCTCTCTCTCTCTCTCTCTCTCTCTCTCTCTCTCTCTCTCTCTCTCTCTCTCTCTCTCTCTCTCTCTCTCTCTCTCTCTCTCTCTCTCTCTCTCTCTCTCTCTCTCTCTCTCTCTCTCTCTCTCTCTCTCTCTCTCTCTCTCTCTCTCTCTCTCTCTCTCTCTCTCTCTCTCTCTCTCTCTCTCTCTCTCTTTGAATCCCTCTATGTCTCTGTCTCTCTCGATCTCCTCTTTCTACTTTAAGTCTTTCTCATCTTTACTCTGTAGTGTGCGTGCGCGCGCGCGTGTGTGTGTATGTGTTATTTGTTGTTGTTGTTGTTTTGCTTTCTGTTCATACTCAATCTGTTTTTTGGCCCACTTTTTGTTCTCGTTTCTGATTTTTTTAATATTTTTTTTCCTTTCTTTCCTTCTTTCTTTCTTTGGTCCTCTTCTTTTCTTCAGTCATTCCTTCCTTCTTTCTTTCTTTCAATGTGTTTTTATTCTTTCTTCCTCCTTCCTTTACATGATTGTTTTATTTCTTCCTTTTCTCTTGCTTCTTTCTGCTATCATTCGGCGCAGCGGAGATTCCGTAAACATCCGACGGAAGAGAACCTCCTGGAGTATAACAGATTGAAGGCCAAAGCGAGATACATTATTAGGACAAATAAGAAGTCGTCGTGGCAATCTTTCTGCTCTTCTTTAACCCTTTCACCGCCAAAGTCGCATTTTAGCACCACAGTGATTTAACACCTATGTCACTAAAAGGCATCAAATTGGGGTCTATTATCCAAAGACCCTATTGTCTTAGTTTTGGGAAGTAAGGATAGACCTTATTTTATATCTGTCACAGAAGAATCCCCAATATTGCAGATGGATTTTGTTCTCTACCCAGGTAAATTTAATGGAAATATTTGGCTGAAATATGGCTGGCGGTGAAAGGGTTAAATTACAAGACATCATCGGCGAGAGTCTGGAAATCCATCAAAACGATCAAAGGGAAAAAATCATCAGGCTTGAAACATCTTAAAATCAACGAAAAACCCATATTTAACAAAAAGGACATTTCTAACCTTTTGGCTTCCTCCATCGCCAAGAACTCTTCTTCCGATTTTTATTCCACCAAGTTTCAAAATATTAAAAAAGAATCTGAAAAACATAACATTCCCTTTTATTCAGACAACTCTGAGGATTACAACGCTTATTTTTCACAGTCTGAACTCGACCAAGGCCCTACATAAATCCAACAATTCCGCTGTAGGCCCAGACGACATTCATTACGCCATGTTGAGACATCTTCCTGCTGAGTGTCGCTCGGTTCTACTAAAAATTTACAACAGTATATGGGAATCGGGGAGTTTCCCGGAAAAATGGAGGGAAGCTATTATCATACCTATCCCTAAGCCAGGCAAGGACAGTGCAGATCCTACTAATTATCGCCCAATTGCGTTGACTAGCTGTCTTTGTAAAACCATGGAACGTATGGTCTCGGAGCGTCTTTTATGGACGCTGGAAGATAAGGGTCTCCTGGCAAACATTCCGTGTGGATTTCGTAAGAAAAGATGCACGACTGATCACCTCATTCGCTTCGAATCCTTTGTGAGAGAAGCTTTTGCACGCAAACAACGTGTAGTTTCGATTGTTTTCGATTTGGAAAAGGCCTATGATACCACCTGGAAATTTGGCATTTTGAATGATCTTTTTAATCTGGAGTTTAGGGGAAGACTCCCTCTTTTTTTAGAACAGTTTTTACAGGATCGGCTCTTTCGAGTCAAATCCGGGTCAGTTCTGTCTAACTATTTTGAACAAGAACAAGGGGTCCCACAAGGGAGCATTTTGTCTCCATTATT
>CM065684.1:39697662-39702662 GCA_017654935.2 Phymorhynchus buccinoides | reverse complement strand
TAGATTCAGATATTACTGAGGAAGAAGTTAAGCTAGCAATTCGTGGACTAAAAACTGGTAAAGCGTCAGGTCTAGATGAAATACCACCCGAGTTTCTAAAAGAAACAGAATCCATAGTATCTCCATTTCTAACAAAGCTATTTAATAAATTGTACAATGAAGGATATTTTCCAGTTGGATGGACACAGTCAGTTATTATTCCACTACACCAAAAAGGTAATATAGCTAACCCAGGGAATTACAGAGGAATTTCATTACTTAGTATAATTAGCAAGGTGTTTACATCCATCCTAAACAAGCGTTTATATAAATGGGCCGAATTAGAAAATAAAATATGTGAAGAGCAAGCAGGTTTTCGCAAGGGGTATTCCACGATTGATCATATTTATACACTAATGTCTATGATTAAAAACTCTTTAAATAGTAAACACAAGAGTAAATTTTATATTGCTTTTATCGACTACCAGAACGCGTTTGACACCGTAGACCGTGATAAACTCTGGGCAGTTCTGCATAAAGTTAAAACCTCTACAAAAATGCTTAATATGCTGAAAGGAATGTATAAATCTGTACAGGCATGTGTAAGAAGTGGGGCAGAGTTATCAGAATTCTTTGATTGCCCTGTGGGGGTGAAGCAAGGCTGCTTATTATCTCCCTTGATTTTTTTCACTATTGATTACAGATGTAGCTGAAGCAGTGACACTTAATGGCAAACATGGTTATCAGTTCCTGCCAGGTCTTAGAGAAATGTTCTTGTTATTGTTTGCCGATGACATATCTCTACTCTCTGTCACACCGTGTGGCCTACAAAATCAAATAAATAACTTACAAAAAGCCTCAGAATTACTTGGTTTGACTGTTAATCTACAAAAAACAAAAGTCATGGTTTTCAGAAAGGGAGGTTTTTTGAGCAAATACGAAAAATGGTATTACGGAGGAAAAGAAATCGAAGTAGTTAATAGTTACAAATATTTAGGGTTTACTTTGTCAACTAAGTTATCTATGGATGTATCATTAGCAGAATTTGCAGGTAGGGCTAAATGTAAGGTAATTGATATTTTGAAAACTATGTACAGTCTTGGAAGAATGGACATGTTTGTATATTTTAAATTGTTTGACGCTCAAGTCAAGCCAATGTTGTTGTATACGTCAGAAATTTGGGGTCTGACTCGTTTTAAGGTAATAGAAAATGTGCACCTTTTTGCTTGTAAACGCTTCCTCAAAGTATACAAAAAAAACTCCGAATACCTTAGTTTATGGTGAGCTGGGTAGATACCCACTCTATATTGATAGCAATGTAAGAGCTTTAAAATACTGGTTCAAGTTACAACGAATGTCTTTGTGTCGACTACCCAGGCAAGCCTACGAAAGAAATTTAAATGATACAGCAATACAGAATTGGGCATATGAAGTAAAAAAAAAAAACTGTTTAGATTCTTTTGGATTTTCAGAAGTTTGGATGCATGGTGGAGTAGGAGATGAACGTTCCTTTTTAAAAATGTACAGGCAAAGAATGGTTGACTGTTTTATGCAAGAATGGGCCGAAAAACTAGAGAACAGTGATCGTTTTTGTGTTTACCGATCATTTAAATCTCTATTAGTACCAGAAAAATATTTAAGTGATATCACAATAAGTAAATTTAGAGTAGTATTGACAAAAATACGTCTTGGAATAAATGAACTGAGAGTTAACGAAAGATACTGTGAAATAGAACTTTCAAAAAATGCCCTTTTTGTGATGATTTAGAAAACGAAGTTCACTTTCTTTTGAAATGTCCCATGTATGCCAGATTACGTGAAAAATATATACATAAATACTACAAATATAGCTGCATTCACCCACTAAAGTTTTTTCTGCAAAATGAGAACAAATATATAACGAGAGATGTGGCTATGTTCGTTCACTATGCACTTTGTCTAAGAGAAGAATCGATGTAAATTGTTTAAAGTGGTTTTTGAGTTATTTTTACTTGCTTGATTGAATGTTGTGCAGTTGATTGTACATGTCCCCATGTGGATAGGCCGGAGGCCTCACATTAAAAATCCAGTGTTCCAGTGTTCCAGTGTTCTCTCTCTCTCTCTCTCTCTCTCTCTCTCTCTCTCTCTCTCTCTCTCTCTCTCTCACACACACACACACACACACACACACACACACACACACACACACACACACACACACACACACACACACACACACACACACACACACACACACACACACACACACACACACACCCTTGTGAAATAAAGGTTCGCTACCAGCTGCGAGGCGAAGCACTGCAGCCGAAAATACTGCCACGCGGCTGGTGATCTAGCGTCATAACGCTCTAATTTATTCTACCGTTGGCCGAAATGTCAGGCTAATGCCAAATAATGATACAAGACAGTCAAGTAAAAGGCTTAAAAGCTCAAACTATAAACCACATATAAGAGAGAGAGAGAGAGAGAGAGAGAGAGAGAGAGAGAGAGAGAGAGAGAGAGAGAGAGAGAGAGAGAGAGAGAGAGAGAGAGAGAGAGAGAGAGAGAGAGAGAGAGAGAGAGAGACAAACCAAATTACCAAATTAAAAAAATAAGAGAGAGAAAAAGAAGAAGAAGAACAAGAAGAACAAGAAGAACAAGAAGAAGATTCAAAACTTTCAGAAAGTCACGCATAATCGAGGCCAAGGAATGAACATTGTCGTGCCGAGGTTTGCGGACCTGGGCCGATTATACAGGAGATAAGGAGAGTTCTAGGGCCTGCTAACTGACCACTGGACACTATAAAATGACCAAACACGCCACAAACTCAGAATTCTCTGACTGCAAGGGAGATCACCCACTGACTGCCTACAGTATGAAGCTCTTCATCCTCACCCTCGCTCTTCTGATTGTGGCTGCCTGTAAGTTCTTGTCTGCATGTTTAACCAGCCGCGTAGCGAGTTTTCAGGGCTGTCTGTTTGTTCCTGACCGACTATCTGTCTATCTATCTGACCATGGACCCTGCATTATGTCTATACAGTATCCATGATATGTCTGACTATCTATGTGAACACGATAACGTTTGAACGGAGGGACCTAGGAGGCTCAAGTATTGCACGCGGATAGATATTTAGGATATCTAGGCCAAGTTCGAAAATTAAGGTCATTACTTAAAGGTCAAGGTCACTGGAGCCGAAAATGCTGCCGCCTACCTGCTATTCTTTAGCTGTCATTAGCGTGTGAGCTGGCGCAGGGGTACTGTTAAGTGCAGGTGTAGAGTGTTTGATCGGAAATTGGTTTCATGGGTGTTTGTCTGTTTGATTCTGCTAGGTCACTGGACCCGAAAATGCTGCCGTGCGGCTGGTTGATCTAGCGTTTTCACCCTCTAGTTTTCTTGTATTTTGGCATATCTCTGTCTCTCAACTGGTTTTTGTTCCAGACCAGAGGACGTTAATCAGATTTTCGTTATCTCAATTGGTCATTGCCTTTATCAACTGTTACAAAATCGAGCATTGTTTTGTCAAATAGCATTTTCTGGTATTACTGATGACATATGTTCTGTCTCTCCTTGTTCATCTGTCTCTCTACTAATTTGGCTCTTTTTCCTTTCTCTTTCCTTTGTCTCGCTCTGATTAATTTGGTCACTTATTTCACACAGTCCTATTTTCCCTCTATTCTGTCATGTTTTGTTCTGTCAGAGTAAATAATAGGCCTAGTTCTTTTCTATTCACTTTCTAATTTTGCTTCATTCATTACTATAACGCATTTTATTAATGCATTGCTAAATCGCATTTTTCTGTGCTATGTGTTATTATTTCGT
This sequence comes from Phymorhynchus buccinoides, assembly GCA_017654935.2. Lineage (NCBI taxonomy): Eukaryota > Metazoa > Mollusca > Gastropoda > Neogastropoda > Raphitomidae > Phymorhynchus > Phymorhynchus buccinoides. Next base: position 39,698,884 of record CM065684.1, on the reverse strand, counting down.
TTTCTGTTTTATGTATTTTCATTTCACTCATTCTTACTGAGATTTGTTGTTGTATTCTCGAATTCTCGAATGTTGAAGGGGCTCGCTATGATTATTATCTAGTCCTTTAGATGAGTTGTGCAATTCATCTCTGTCTCTGTCTCTCTGTCTCCACCCCCTCTCTCTTCCTCTTCTCCTTCCACCCCTCTCTCTAAAGGCCGTGAGGCTTGTTCTTGTCCTTTTTATGTGCTATTTATAAAAAAATATTTTAAGTTTTCTTTTGTTTTGATTTTTAAAAAAGGTCTAATGCTAAAAGCCCTATAATGGAGAATAAGCACCACTGGACATAGGACCCAAATTTGCGTCATTATTAATATTAATAGTAGCTATGTATATGTACCTTGGTTTGTAACAATCCTATAATTTTAAACTCCATTTTTTAAACTTTTACAACTGACTCTACTTTTACACAAATGTGACAGTGCAAAAACAGACATAATGGAATTTTGGCATAAATTCAGATTTTCAATTTTCATCGTTGAGCAACGAATCCTTGTTCATACGCAGAAAACCGAATTGAGTTATCTTGTGTGGTTTTTATTTTATAATTATTTGAAGTTTGGCTTTCGAAATAGTTCATTTGCAGAAATTGGGCATAGAAGATACAATTTCGCCTCTTTGTTTCTATTGACCTGATTTAGAAAACAATCAAATAAACAAAGAAATCATTCAAAATTGTCTTTCGTGTTGTGGATACTGGTATCATGCATACAAATAGACATAAATATGCCTTAAATAGAAAATTTATATTTTGGGGGTTGTTGACTATTTTTGGCTTTTGCTCAAAACATTCTGAGCGACATGTGTATTTTTTCCCCATGCACCATCACATTAACGGCTTTTATTATTGGTTGACATGAGCTTCTAGTAGGGACCAACAGTAACATGAGAGCTGAACAATCGATGATTTTCTACAGTCCCAGAGAATCCTGGTACAGCTTAGTCTTTCGTGGAAGACTTTGGCTCTTTAACTCGGGGGGCATTTGCACTAGCCCTAGTGCTGCAGCCAAAGGGATTGGTTGGCCTTTCGGGACCGCCTCCCAACGCCAGATGTCCTCAAAGCCCTTTGGCCGAGAGAGTGGGGATGTACCCTGGGCAAGGCATCTCCATTATAAAAAAAAAACTTTGCCCAGCCCGCCGGAATAGCAGCTGTTATCTGGCAGTCATTGTCGGAAACGACAGA
>CM065684.1:39620162-39690162 GCA_017654935.2 Phymorhynchus buccinoides | reverse complement strand
TAGGCCTACAGTGGAACCTCCCTTATAAGACCTCCCATTATAAGAATCCCTCCCACATAAGACCTACTTCTCCGAGCCATTGCCCTTCTTTGCAAGTATTAAAATTACCTCCCTTGTAAGACCCCTCCCTTATAAGACCTCATTTTGGATGATTTTTGAAGGTCTTATAAGGGAGGTTCATTTAGGCTTTTTTTGGTAGTATGTAGGCCTATGCCAGTCTGTCGTTTCCGACAATGACTGCCAGATAACAGCTGCTATTCCGGCGGGCTGGACAATTTTTGTTTATAATGGAGATGCCTTGCCCAGGGTACATCCCCACTCTCTCGGCCAAAGGGCTTTGAGGACATCTGGCGTTGGGAGGCGGTCCCGAAAGGCCAACCAATCCCTTTGGCTGCAGCACTAGGGCTAGTGCAAATGCCCCCCGAGTTAAAGAGCCAAAGTCTTCCACGAAAGACTAAGCTGTACCAGGATTCTCTGTCACTGTAGAAAATCATCGATTGTACAGCTCTCATGTTACTGTTGGTCCCTACTACAAGCTCATGTCAACCAATGATAAAAGCCGTTAATGTGATGGTGCATGGAAAAAAAAGTACACATGTCGCTCAGAATGTTTTGAGCAAAAGCCAAAAATAGTCAACAACCCCCAAAATATTAATTTTCTATTTAAGGCATATTTATGTCTATTTGTATGCATTATACCAGTATCCACAACACGAAAGACAATTTTGAATGATTTCTTTGTTTATTTGATTGTTTTCTAAATCAGGTCAATAGAAACAAAGAGGCGAAATTGTATCTTCTATGCCCAATTTCTGCAAATGATCTATTTCGAAAGCCAAACTTCAAATAATCATAAAATAAAAACTACACAAGATAACTCAATTCGGTTTTCTGCGTATTAACAAAGAATCGTTGCTCCACCATGAAAATTGAAAATATCAATTTATGCCAAAATTCCATTATGTCTGTTTTTGCACTGTCACATTTGTGTAAAAGTAGAGTCAGTTGTAAAAGTTTAAAAATGGAGTTGAAAATTATATAGGTATAGCTACTATTAATATTAATAATGACACAAATTTGGGTCCTATATCCAGTGGTGCTTATTCTCCATGATGTGGCCTTTAGCATTAGACATTTTAAAAAAAAATAAAAACAAAAGAAAGCTTAAAATATTTTATTTTTAAATAGCACATAAAAAGCACACGAACAAGCCTCACGGCCTTTAGAGAGAGGGGTGGAAGGAGAAGAGGAAGAGAGAGGGGGGGTGGAGACAGAGAGACAGAGACAGAGATGAATTGCACAACTCACATTCGAGATTACAACAACAAATCTCAGTAAGAATGAGTGAAATGAAAATAAATAACACAGAAAACGAAATAATAACACATAGCACAGAAAAATGCGATTTAGCAATGCATTAATAAAATGCGTTATAGTAATGAATGAAGCAAAATTAGAAAGTGAATAGAAAAGAACTAGGCCTATAATTTACTCTGACAGAACAAAACATGACAGAATAGAGGGAAAATAGGATTGTGTGAAATAAGTGACCAAATTAATCAGAGCGAGACAAAGGAAAGAGAAAGGAAAAAGAGCCAAATTAGTAGAGAGACAGATGAACAAGGAGAGACAGAACATATGTCATCAGTAATACCAGAAAATGCTATTTGACAAAACAATGCTCGATTTTGTAACAGTTGATAAAGGCAATGACCAATTGAGATAACGAAAATCTGATTAACGTCCTCCGGTCTGGAACAAAAACCAGTTGAGAGACAGAGAGATGCCAAAATACAAGAAAACTAGAGGGTGAAAACGCTAGATCAACCAGCCGCACGGCAGTATTTTCGGGTCTAGTGACCTAGCAGAATAAAACAGGCAAACATCCCTGAAACCAATTTCCGATCAAACACTCTACACCTGCACTTAACAGTACCCCTGCGCCAGCTCACACGCTAGTGACAGCTAAAGAAAAGCAGGCAGGCGGCAGCATTTTCGGCTCCAGTGACCTTGACCTTTAACTAATGACCTTAATTTTCGCACTTGGCCTAGATATCCTAAATACCTATCCGCGTGCAATACTTGAGCCTCCTAGGTCCCTCCGTTCAAACGTTATCGTGTTCACATAGATAGTCAGACAGATCATGGATACTGTATAGACATAATGCAGGGTCCATGGTCAGATAGATAGACAGATAGTCGGTGAGGAACAAACAGACAGCCCTGAAAACTCGCTATGCGGCTGGTTAAACATGCAGACAAGAACTTACAGGCAGCCACAATCAGAAGAGCGAGGGTGAGGATGAAGAGCTTCATACTGTAGTCAGTCAGTTGGTGATCTCCCTTGCAGTCAGATAATTCTGAGTTCTCTTTGTGGCGTGTTTGGTCATTTATAGTGTCCAGTGGTCAGTTAGCAGGCCCTAGAACTCTCCTTATCTCTTGTATAATCGGCCCAGGTCCGCAAACCTCGGCACGACAATGCTTCCTCATTCCTTGGCCTCGAATATGCGTGACTTTCTGAAAGATTTGAATTTTCTTCTTCTCCTTCTTCTTCTTCTTCTACTTCTACTACTACTACTACTACTACTACTACTACTACTACTACTACTACTACTACTACTACTACTACTACTACTACTACTACTACTACTACTACTACTACTACTACTACTACTACTCTCTCTCTCTTATTTTTTCCATTTGGTTTGCATTTTGAGCTCCTCTCTCTCTCTCTCTCTCTCTCTCTCTCTCTCTCTCTCTCTCTCTCTCTCTCTCTCTCTCTCTCTCTCTCTCTCTCTCTCTCTCTCTCTCTCTCTCCCCCTTATTTTGTTATGTGGTTTGTATTTTGAGCTTTTAAGCTACAGGCTATCTGAAAGCACAACAATCAAGGCTTATGTCGCTATGTGAAGAGAGAGAGAGAGAGAGAGAGAGAGAAGAGAGAGAGAGAGAGAGAGAGAGAGAGAGAGAGAGAGAGAGAGAGAGAGAGAGAGAGAGAGAGAGAGAGAGAGAGACGCGGACTGATGAGAGAGAGAGAGAGAGAGAGAGAGAGAGAGAGACTATTCTTAAATTGTATATACAGAGTGGTGAGTCGGGTCTTCTTCCTTCTCTCTTGCAGTGAGGGCTATGCAAGCTCTTCCAACATGTTGTCGACACGGGAGGTGGGCATGTAGTCCTGCATGGTCCACCTTGCTGCAAGCCTCTGGACGTTTTCGATGGAGTCGATGCAGGTCGTTGTGGTGGGGTCCCTTACAGGGCTAGCATACTCCAGAACAGGTCGAACAAGGGCTTTGTATGCCGCCTCCTTTGCCCTGCGACTGCAGACCTTCAAGTTCCTCCTAACTTATTTGCCTTGTTGGTGATGTTCAATTGACAGTCCCACTTCAGGTTGTTGGTCAAGGTCACTCCCGGGTACTTTGCACTGGAGACACTCTGCAGCTTGTGTCCATGGAGGGTGTAATCTCCAACCAGGGCCGTGTTCATGCGCCGTGTCATAATTATGCAGCGTCGTACATTTCTCCGGGTGGAACGTCATCTTTCATCGTTCTTCCTATTGCGTAAATGTGTTGAGATCTCGCTGGACAAGGCGCTGGTCTTCAGTGGTTAAGACATCTTTGTGGCAGGCAGTGTCATCGGCGAAGAGACGTGCCGTGGATACCAGGTTAGTGGGCAAATCATTGATGTAGGAGGAAGAGACTAGGTCCGATGACTGATCCTTGTGGGACACCAGACTCCACTGAGAGAAGAGAGAGAACTGAAGACTGAAGACTGAAAACAAATATTTTACAAGGATTGAGATTTTAGGCCAAGCCTATTGTTCCCTTCTTCTTCTTCTGTGGTGGTGGCCAGCTTCTTTTTATAGAAGTAAATGCACACACTTTAGGGGGTGACCAAAGAAAAAGAAGCAGAAGAGAGAGAAAAGAAAAGAAAAGACAGAAATCAGCTATCACACATAGTCTACTTAAATTTACTTGGGTCCAGTAGAAAAATACAAGATGCAGCAAACAAAATAAAATAAAAATTCCTATTTATGGACTGGGATAGGGATATTTACAGGGAGCTGCCGGCAGCTACTAATTTTCACGTTCGCCCCAAGAAAGCTGGGAACTAGCCGACCCTAGACACTCCATAAGGCAGTGCCCAGGCCCCAACCAAACGGACAAACAAAGACTAACAAACAATCAGATCCCTAACTACTGGGGTAAAAAAAGACAATGTCCTTAGGACGAAAACAACCCTTAGATGAGAGAGAGAGAGAGAGAGAGAGAGAGAGAGAGAGAGAGAGAGAGAGAGAGAGAGAGAGAGAGAGAGAGGGAGAGAGAGAGAGAGAGAGAGACAGAGAGAGAGAGAGAGAGAGAGAGAGAGAGAGAGAGAGAGAGAGAGAGAGAGAGAGAGAGAGAGAGAGAGAGAGAGAGAGAGAGAGAGAGAGAGAGAGAGAGAGAGAGAGAGAGAGAGAGAGAGAGAGAGAGAGAGAATCAACAATCAACAATATTTTATTTCCATTAGCTTACGAAGCCCTTGTGGCAAGGAGGGTTACAATACTATCTTGCAAACATTCAAAAGAAATGCGGCAAAGGAAAAATAACACAAAAACTAGAGCGTGAAAAACGCTAGAATACCAGCCGCGCGGCAGCATTTACGGCCTCAGTGAACTCGACCTTCATCTCGAGTCAATATTGGCCTGGATATCCTAACTACCTATCCACGCGCAAGTCCAAATTTGATACAAACTGTCCGACTTAGCAAGTGTGTGTGTGTGTGTGTGTGTGTGTGTGTGTGTGTGTGTGTGTGTGTGTGTGTGTGTGTGTGTGTGTGTGTGTGTGTGTAGGGGGGGGGGGGGCATATGTATGTGGGTGTTGCTGGTAAGTGGAACTTCATGTTTAAACGGTTAATTATCAGATGTTGATGGTGGTTGGTTGATGGTTTCTCTCATATGGGCTGCTAGTAGCCTAGCGGACGTTAAACCCCATTTTCATTCAAGTGGAACTTCGTTGATATGACGTTGCCATCTTGTTTCTTTTTTGCGAGCGTGTGCCTCTTTCTTTCTTTTCCTTTTTTTTTTGAGTCAGCCGATTGGAGGGGGGGGGGGAGAGGGGGGCGAAGGAGGTCTGTGCAACCAGGAGCCCCCCCCCCCCCCCCCCCAATCCGCCTCAGCCCCTTTCTCCTTTCTTTAACCATAACTTTTTTGTTTTTCATTTTTGTGACAAAAAGAAATAGTTTGCACGTGAGCCTCCTCCTTGTAAGAAAAAAAGGCCCGATTTTAACGGATTGTACTAAGTTAACTTTAATAATAGAAAATAATTTATGAAGTACATGATGTCAATGTGGGAGGGTCCCGATTCGCCGCTTCTCTACTCGCCGTATAGGTGTCTACTCGCCGTCCTCGCCGTCTTTAGTCCAAACCGCATAGCAGTGTCAAATCGCCGTGTTTTTTCAGTGCTATTTCGCCTTATTCACTGTTTACTGAATTGATGCCATGAATTGTGTTCTTGCTTTGGGCTGTATGACCGGTGTGAAAGTTATTCCATGTACATTGTATCACGTGTACATTTATGATAAGCACTTTTTGTTGCACTCATTCTTTTTTTTTTAAATCGTTAAACAACAAAAGAATCACTCCAAAAGAAAAACCCGCTTTTTGTGGGCTAACTAACTAAATAAGGTATAAAGTGTTTGGTGTTGATATAAAGCTTATTGCATGTACTAACTGAAACAGGCACATTCAGAAAAAGCGCTTTTTGTTGCATTAAATTATACTTGATTTTCCTGAACACGTCAAAATCACCTCACACCCCTTTTCTGCTCAGCATGTAACAAATAGCTTAAGACGCAACCGCACACGCCTCGCCTGGGGCCGTGTGAGCCGTCCAGTGAGAAACTATCACAAACGGTGCATCACACTTCGCCTAATTACACTTCGCCAAACCACATCTAGCCTAATCATATCTCGCCTAATTACACTTGGCCTAATGTTTATCGAGTCTCCATCATATGCAACGCTTCGCCTAAAATGTCAAAAACCGCAACAAATAAGGTATCTTTAAGTATATTTTATTCAACTCGGCAGACTAAAAGTAAGAGCATACAGAACCTCCAGTTTTTAAATGCAGTTTAAATAGGTTTAGTGTTAGGGTTAGGGTTAGGGTTCGCATTAAAATATGAACATTCACAGCCATTTCGGCTTCTGTTTGCTGTTTCACGATAACCCATGTTTAGGCTGATTAGGCGAGTCGTGCTAATGTTTTTAGGCGGAATGTTACGCCGCGTTTTTCGTGACATCTGGAAGTTAATGCCGGACGGAAGGTCGAGATCAAAGGATTAGGCGAAGTGTAATTAGGCGAAGTGAGGCGCACCCATCACAAAGGTTTGACTCAGCGTCACGCCTGGCTGGTCCCGTGGTTAGGGCTGGAGGTACAGCACTTTTCTCTCTGTGCTAAAAGATATATTTTCGACTCCAGTGACCTTGACCCTGGAGGAACAGCACTTTTCTCTCTGTGCTAAAATATATATCTTCGACTCCAGTGACTTTGACCTATGACCTTCATTTTCGAACTTGGCCTAGATATGTTTAGTACCTACAAAGACTGTATAGGGGAAGATAAGCATCCGGTCTCTTTTCCCTATTATTATGAGTAGTGAGGATAGAAACACTGGTTGTGTCCCTTTTAAACAGGACACATTTTACACGTCGATAGGCCAGTTGAATTCTCCGTTCAAGTTCCAGTCTGAGTTTTTGGATAGCCTGCACTGTGAATAGTGTACTGTCCCCACTAACGATAACTCTATCAGCCCGGTTCGCCGAGCTCTTAAGTAGTCCATCTTACCCTTTTAGAATATCTTTGGTAACTATCCGCATGCAACATTTGAGCGTCCCATACGTCCCTCCGTTCAAACGTTATCGTGTTCACATAGATAGATAGATAGATAGCAGAACAAATAAAGAAAACACAACAAATGGAAATAACTGTTAAAACATTTATTAAAATTGCAAATATTTCGAGACCATGTCTCTTCCTCGGTGCAAAGCCTCCCCAAATAGATAGATAGTCAGTCGGGACTCGGCAGTCAGTCAGACAGCAGTTATTCAGAATCCACTGAGAACATTACCATTACCAGCTTCGCTCAGTACGTTCGCGGCTGATGTTTTACTATGGTTTTACATAATGTGGCACACATATACTCTCTCTCTCTCTCTCTCTCTCTCTCTCTCTCTCTCTCTCTCTCTCTCTCTCTCTCTCTCTCTCTCTCTCTCTCACACACACACACACACACACACACACACACACACACACACACACACACACACACATATATTTTCTCACATGCTACATGCATTTATACAATACACCTTCAAAATGTGGGATGAATTAATTAAACTGTAATCGGTATAGGTATAACAGTAACAGACATGCAATTACGATCTTGTCCATTATGTGGTGCAAGTGAGGAAAATGAAGTTCATTTGGTCTATGCTTGTCATGCATATTCACATATGCATTTGTACCTTCAGCAATCATAATTGAAGCAAAGTATCCAGTGTTCTCACACACACACACACACACACACACACACACACACACACACACACACACACACACACACACACACACACACAGAGAGAGAGAGAGAGAGAGAGAGAGAGAGAGAGAGAGAGAGAGAGAGAGAGAGAGAGAGAGAGAGAGAGAGAGAGAGAGAGAGAGAGAGAGAGAGAGAGAGAGAGAGAGAGAGAGAGAGAGAGAGAGAGAGAGAGAGAGAGAGTAATCTTATATTGTTTTCAATTTAATTATTTTCCATTTTGCGTTCTGCCTTGTGACACACTGAAAAATACAATTAACCGAGAAATGCAGGGGGGGTGGCACATCTTTACCTTTACCGGCGTGTTTTATGACTGTTTGTTTGTTTTTCATGTGTTTGTTGTTTTCTCACATCTTTACCCTGGACGATTCACACTCAGTTTTGTTGCTACGTGAGCTGATAGTAAACAAACTAGAGTTCGAACTTGGGGTCAAGGACCAATGTATGTATTCTCGCTAAGTCTCAGAGCACCTGGCAAAGACGAGACCGGGGGAGCCATTGAAAAAATAGCAACACACAATAATTATTTACAGTTCAGCTTTTCGCAGTGATAATTTCGGTGCCTGGGGTTTGTTTGCATCGATTATAAAGAGGTTAAATCGATGTGGAATCGCTTCTGAGATAAGTTAATTTTTGCAGTAACTGTCATTTGAGCTTGTGCTGAAGCTATTTGGCAAATAATTTGCAATTTTATTCTGTCAAACCTGTCTGTGGATTTTGTTGGATCTGATGGATCTGCAGAGTTCCGGAGTTTTGGTGCACATGTAAAATTGTGCTGTTCCTCCTCTTATTCAGGCGGATTATCCGTTTAGAGCCAGAATGTCTGCTAAAGTGGTAGACCGTATTGACCCATTTTCATCGAGAGCATCATTAAAAACAAAGAAGCAGAGGCGATCTCAAGGGTCATCACATTATCAATCAAAAAGTACACCAGAACTGCAGGCTTTGCCTCATTTGAAAGGTGAGCTCAGTCCCAATTTTATTGTCAGCATGCCTGTTGTTACATTATTTACATTCTTGAACCAAATATTTTGATTATCACAGTGGCTGCGGGTACGGCGTTCTTGCAACACTCAGATCATGTTCAGGGATATGATGACCAAAAATGAACAAAAAAGAAGAAAACCATATTGACCAAAAATATAAAAGTGTGATGTACTCCCCAAATTTGGAGGAACTTTATTAGGATTCAAATCAATACACAAAAGACTATTAGTTCACGGGTAAAAAAAAAGTACATTGATATCACTAGAATTAGTAGAATTTAAGAAATGATATCAAGAGGGCAAAAGGCTTCAAAATTAAGCATAGCATAGCAATTTGGCACTATAGGCTTATTAAGTCATTTTTTAAGCCTTTTGCCATCTGGATATCGTTTCAAGTGATATCAATATTTATTTTTTTTACCCGTGAACTAATAGTAATAGGCTTTTGTGTATTGATTTGAATCCTAAATAAAGTTCCTCTAAATTCGAGGAGTACATCACGCTTTTATATTTTTGGTCGTTCAGTGACGATGGAAAAAAATAAAATATTTTAGTGCCAAATTGCTATGCTATGCTATGCTACTTTTTTTGTTGTTGCTGGGGATAGTAACTGTTCCTATTCAAAATTTTCGTCAACAAATGCATTTTAAAAATTTCATATACATACAATGTATATTTTATTTTATTTAACATATCTGAAAATGATATCTTAGTAAGGAATAGGGATAGGGTTAGGAACATGTCAGACTAGAGTTAATGTTACTGTTTGTAGTTTTTGAAGACACTTGCGCACAATTTATGCGTCCCGTGATTGAACGCCGTTCCCGTAGCCTGGAGAATGTGAGATATGGGCCCGTACCCCGAGCCTCTGCCTTTGATTAAAATTCTAGATCACAAGCTAGACCTCCTTCTGCCCCCGTTATCCTGCGCCCCCCCCCCCCCCCCCCCACACACACACACACATCCTCCCCTTTAATTCCCTTCCATATATATCAACGCTGATCATCCGTGCAGCTATGTTTTTATCAGCCGCTTCATTGCCTCCAACTCCAAGTCCAATGACGACCCGGTCAAACGCTTAAAAAGTTAAGAGGACCTCAGGAAGTTGGAAGACTGGGAAAGAGAATGGGACATGGCGTTCCATCCCGCCAAATGCAGCCAGCTGCCTTAGACAAGAAGCAAGAAGCCGCTGAGTGCCTCCATGACCACACCCTCGAAAGAGTGTCCTCAACAAAGTACCTCGGGGTCACACTGCAATCCGATCTTTCCAACAGAGCTCTAGGCTTCTTAAGAAGAAACCTGAAGGTGTGCTCCATGGCTACCAAGGAGCTAGCCTACAAAGCCATGGTCAGGCTCATTCTTGAATGCAAGCACAGTATGGGACTCACACACCGACAGGCAGATATCTGACCTAGAGAAGGTTCAACACAGAGTGGCAAGGTACGTGCTGAACAGACAGAAAAATACATCCAGTGTCAGCACCTTGCTCCACCAGCTACAATCACCTTCCGGGCTATCCATGATCATCACAAATGGACTGGCCTGTGTGAGATGAAGCGCCCTCAAACCCCTGCCCCCCCCCCCCCCCCAGCAGCAGAAGGCAAAACCACAAGCAGAACCCCCTCTAGAACGGATTCTCACAACAACTCTTTCTTTCTGTGAACCGTCTGAGACAGGAACTCCCTACCACCAAAAACTGTCCACTTTTCAATGTCAAACTGTCCCCCACGCTCAGCTCCTTCATCTCGAAGGTGCTGAAGCTCCCCGAATAAAAACACACTTACTTTTTTTTCCCCGTGTGCGGCTGGTTGTTGTCGGACTAGCCAGGGGTGCTCAGCTGTGCACACCCTCTTATCTATCTAGCATTATTTTTAGTTTTTCCCACGCTGCATAATTCTTTGAACCACAGTACATCTCAGTAATTGCCGGTTACGGCAGGTGGACATTATTGGTAGAACTAGAATAAGAATAAGAATATCAAGAAGTATTTCCGTATTCATTATGAAACGGTGAGGAAAGTGTTCACAGATTGTTTTTAATTTTAGATCTTCAGGTGGTTTATTGCTCCATAGCTCACTGATTTATGAAAATCAACTTTAACATTAGTCAGCATGTATTGACACTTTTACTTGAATTTTATATTATATGGAATTGGAATGGTATGTTATTTTCTCGTCACACTCACAGAGACTTGTTTGTGAAATTCTGGCTGCTCCAATCTGGAGAGCCATCACCATTTGTGCAATGCCACCCGGCTTTTTTTTTGGGGGGGGGAGGACTCGGGGATTTACCTAGCTATCAATTTGGTCATACTACTTACTACCTGGCAGTGGGACTCTCCATGCTCGAATTAACTTTTCACTGCCATGGGTTTTTAAAGTGTAAAATCGAACAGGTCAGACTTACTCTCATTCCTCATCTGAAGGGCTCGACGTTCAGTTCGATTTTTCCCCGTCGAACTGGAAAGAAAGGGCCAGGCTGGGATTCTAGCTGGAGTTTTGCAGAAAAAACCCTCATGCATTAAAAACGGCATTTGCCACGGGTGGGTGACCTTGAATTCACTGAATTGAAATTAGACAGTTGAATTGGCCATAACTATGGACAAAATGTGCGGGTTGTTTTGTTGTCTAGCATACATGACTACAAGCACCCGTGGCAAATGCCTTATTAGCATACGATGGTCTTAACCACTCTGCCATCATTTTAACTTTTCACTTTAAAATGAGGTGAAGTGTTGACTGATCCACATTTTTGCTCTTTTAACTTAATCACATTTAACTGAAGCAGGCTGGGTTCTTTGTCGACAGATTATTTTTTCCTATAATAGTGTTTTTTTAAAAAAGAGAAGTAAATTTTCTCACGTTTGTTAATGATCAGAATCTGTTTTGCGCAAAGTACTTTGAAACTAATAAAAGTATCTACTTTTGTAATCCACAACGACATAAGTAAGCATCTTAAGCATTCATTCCTGATTTTAAAATGCTTTTACTTTAAATAGTGTGTATGTGCTTGTTAAACTTAAAGGGTCTGGAGGTGGCTATTTGCTAGAGCATGTTGCGCACTTTTTTTTTTTCATTAGTAGATGTGCCTTGTAACCTAAACATGCATTGAAATATATAGGAATATTGTTTTAGTTCTTTTACACACACAGTAACACACACACACACACACACACACACACACACACACACACACACACACACACACACAGAGTTTATTTTAGGTGTATAGTGAGGAATTGGACTTTGAACCTACCACCTGAGACACAGAGACTGAGAGAGGCAGATATGCACAAAGAGAGATATAGAGAGACACAGAGAGAGGGGCAAAGAGAGACAGGGACACATAGACACTGCTGTGAGAGAAAAACAAAGAGAGTGAGAGAGAGAGAGACATAGAAAGAAACACAGAGACAGAGAAAAAGATGGAGAGAGACATAGAATTAGAAAGAGAAAGAGACAGAGAGAAAGACAGAGCCACAGAGAGAAAGAGACAGAGGCACATACAGAGAAAGATAAAGAGAGAGACAGAAAGAGAGAGAAAGAGACAGAGATATGTAAAGAAAAAATAAGAGACACAGAGACAAAGATTAAGAAGAAAGAGAGAGACAGAGATAGAGACACATAGAGGCAAATAGAGATAGAGAGTGACAGAGACATAGAGAAAAGGACAGAAATAAGGCAGAGAGAGACAGAGACACAGAGAGAGAAAAGACACAGAGACAGAGACACACACCCACACACTGAGAAAGGCACAGAGACAGAGACACAGAGAAAAAGAGAGACATTGATAGAGACACAGAGAGAGATAGAGACAGGGACACAGAGAGAGAAAGACAGAGACAAACAAAGAGTGAGAGAGAGAGACAGAGACAAACACACATAAAGAGAGAGAGGCAGAGACTGAGAGGAAGACATACATTGACAGAGACATAGAGAGAAAGAAAGAGGGAGATACAGAGACAGAGAGAAAGAAGAGCGAGAGACTCAGAGAAACAAAGACAGAGAAACACTTGACACTTGAAAACTTTATTACGCAAGGATTGAGATTTTAGGCCAGGCCAGAGAGAGAGAGAGAGGCATAGTGAAAGAGAGACTGACACACGTAGTGAAAAAGAGAGAGGGAGACAGACAGAGTCAATAACATTGACAGAGAGACAGACACACAGAGAGAATCAGAGAGACAGAGACTGAGATAGAGTGACAGAGACAGAGACAAAGATAGAGAGAGGGAGACATAGAGACAGACTGAGAAAAAAGAAAGACAGACAGACAAAGACACAGAGAGAGAAAGACAGAGTCAGAAACAAAGAGACAGAAACAGAGAGACTAAAGAGACAGAGAGAGAAAGAAAGAAATCGTCACCCGCATGCAAAAGAGATGTAAGTCGAATGACATCACTTCATATGAGGAATGGAAAACTCAATATTTTGGTAATTTCAGGCCAAATAATGTAATTTTTTGTTCATTTAGCGTCACCATGGATGTTTTATCTTTGCAAATTCTTGTTTTACAGCTTTGTTAGATGATGCAGCTTGTCTAGATGAACTGGTAAGTCCAACACATCGGAGTTGACCAACTTTGAGTTACGTCTCTTTTGCATGCGGACAGCGAAATTAGGCAGAAAGGGATATTAGATAGTACACCTGTGTTTATAGTTTTCTGACAACAGTTCCGCCCAGACACTCAGCAGAGCTAAAGCAGCTGACAATCAGGAGTGTATAAAAAGTCCAGTTCAGAGCTCTTCTTGGCAAAAATGTGTATATAACATTATAAGCCATATACACTGATGCTGAAATTGTTTGTTTTTTTCTGTCCCATTTTCCGGGCCGTTCAGTGGCGTTGCTCCTAAGCCGCTCATTCCGAATCCCAATTCACAGCCACACCCCGGTTCAAGTCGCAGAATCCGAGACCAGCAGTTCAAAGGGAGGGAATCTATGTTAGGCCGTCAGGAGGCAACCAACCGAGGAGACACTGCACTGCTGCTGAGTCACCTCGGTGGAGTTCAGTGGAGCCTGTTCAGGAAACCACCTACTAAGCCCCCTACTGACGACACTATTCTTTTCGCTCCCCAGAACACACTGCTCCCCATGACTTTGACCCAAACACACCAAGGCATAGACTGGATCGGAAACCGAAACTGAGGTCACCATGAGAGCAGGGCTTCAAACTAAGCCACAGAATTTGAGACATTTTTTAATGATTGATGAAAATGAGGCGGATGACTATGATGATGATGCTATGGAGTTCCGTATCGGTCTGAGACTGCATGACAGGGCTGTATTCTACGCTTCCTTTCATAATGATATCCCGGCGTTAACCAGGCCCGAGAACTACAGACACCTGCAGTGTTGGTCTTGAAATTAGAGCAACACTCTCAGAATCGCATCCGTTAAGCGGATAAAGCTCGACTGTGTGGTTTCAGTTTTCCCATTGAGCCCATAGCCACTCACTCTGGGTAGTCGGTCCAGGACCGAAAAAACCCTCGCCTCTGATGGGATTCGAACCCGAGACCTCCCAGCCAGTAGTCAGCGACGCTAACCACTATGCCACGGCGGCTGGTTCTGATGCTGAAATTCTTGTTTTGCCTACAAACTGAGGACTTCGCTCAAGCTTGTTCAGATACCCTTTGGCATCATGTTAAGCTGTATTTTAGCAAAGACGTTCTGATGACTATATTGAAAGTCCTCAGGTGTGCTTTAGGTCCTGAGAACGCTGGTGTGTAAACAAGGTCCTCACTATACACCTACACCCCCACCCCCACCCCACACACACACACATGTGTTTGTGTACGCACACGCACACACACACACACACACACACACACACACACACACCACACTCACAAAACAGACACACACTCTCTCTCTCTCTCTCTCTCTCTCTCTCTCTCTCTCTCTCTCTCTCTCTCTCTCTCTCTCTCTCTCTCTCTCTCTCTCTCTCTCTCTCTCTCTCTCTCTCTCTCTCTCTCTCATCAGTCTACACAAACACAGCACACATACATGACACACTGTGTAGATTGAAAGTGTATGAATGATCATTGATTTTTGTTCTTGAATTTCACAACTTTTTTTAGTGTGAAAAATGGGCCTTAAAAAATTACCCCAATTATAATAGCAGTTCAAGGAAAGGCCTGATAGGAGGATTCACAGTACTGCAGACGCCAACATTTCTTAATGAGTTTGACCGAAATTTTCGGGCTGAAAAATGTCTGGCAGCGAAACGGTCAATCACACTTGGCAAACTTGGTGTGGTCCTGCAGATGCGGCCACCTCGGAGCAGCAGGACCTGTTCATCAGGAAGCTGCAGCAGTGCCAGGTGGTGTTCGACTTCATGGACCCTGTGACTGACCTGAAGAGCAAGGAGGTGAAACGGGCCTGCCTCAACGAGCTGGTGGATTACATCACGGCCACACGCAACGTCCTCACCGAGCCCGTCTACCCCAACGTTGTGCATATGGTTAGTGTGTTTAGCCTTTCACTCAGTGTTCATGTACAGCAACTCTTTTTGAAAACAATCTGTACTGGAAAAAATTAAAAATAAAGTAGCGGGTTGGGGAAATCCAAAACACTAAGAAAAATTTTGTTATTACATTTTTTATTACAATCTGTACTGGCATTTGGAGACCAGCATGGAAAAAGAGCAGTAGCTCGAAATATTTGCTAATATTAATAAATGTTCCTTACAGTTATTTTCACTTATAAAACAGACACAAAAGCACACACAATAGGAAATGTAGGCCACAGCCGTAAGGGAATAAGAATGTTCTTTTTCATGGACAGCGACTCTTTTGTCTTCTATACTGGCATTTGGAGACCAGCATGGCAGTAGCTCGAAATATCTGCTAATAAATGTTCCTTACAGTTATTTTCACTTGTGTTCTTTTTTAATGTTTTGATGCTTAAAACAATCTGTTAAGTAAATTGGAAGCGTTAGTGGGTCTAAACATTGAAACAAGCGTGAAATGGTATTAAGGTCATTTCTCTGACTCTGAGTAAGTAGTGAACGTGGAAACACTGCTTATGAATGTGTGTGAGAGAGAGAAAGAGAGAGAGAGGGGGGGGGGGGGGGGGGGGGGAGAGAGAGATACAAAAGTAAGGACGGATCGATTAGTCATGGAGGGGGGTTGCAAGAGATTGTCATTGGTTTTTTTGGGGGGAGGAAGCCCCCCCCCACAACCTGATGATAGTTTGAATGTAAAGATGCAATGAAGGCCTCTTCTGGGATAATAACTAAGCTAAAATTATGGCATGGAAATACATTTCTTAAATTCTTCCTCTTTTTCGTTTCTTTCTTTTTTCTTCTTCTTTTTTTTTGGGGGGGAGGGTAGGGCCAGAACCCCTGTAAAGGCAAAGGAAGAAAAAGAAAGGCACAGTGAATAATCTGTTAATATGCTGTGTACAAAACTCTAAAAAAAAGAAAGTTGAACGTATGCCCTAACATCCTTGATTAGTATTGCCCAGGGAATATACTGGTACACATTTTTACTGCGCAAACGTCCAGTGCAAACCTCCATCAAGCAACCACTTCAGTTTAAACCCAGTTGCGATAGCAGCAGGTACAAAAAACTTGTGTTTTCTCATTAAGGGAGAGAAAGTGGGAGATGAAAATAAAAGCTAGATCTATACTACGGATATTTGTTTAGATGTCCTGTAAAGATAATGCTCCTTTCCTCTTTATTGTAGAAAGTCTAATTTGAAACTCTTGAGAGTTGAGCAGTCTGCAGCTTTCTTGTGCAAAAATAACGAAGAGACATCACAAACCTTGCATGAAACTCACAAGCGCTGCTATTTTCCTAATCTATAATCTAAGTACTGTGTCTCTAGAGTCTAGTCGAGTGTGATTATTGAGTAAAATTTGCTGTATTTACAGAAAGTGTTCAATATAATAACATCTGTTGTTTTTGCTTTTGTTTTTTACTTCTGACATAATTATGCCTGCTGGTGGAAATCTTGCTGTCTTACTACTTAGCATACTTGCCAACCTCTCCCGGTCTTCACGGAATTCACGTGAAACTCCAGGATTTCGAAATTTCCAGCTTAGATGACCTCAGAAACGAGTGTTATGAAACCCGAAAACCGAAACTGGGTTTCAGGAAGCTTCGCGGAGCAGAGTTCATACTGCGCATGTCGGAAGCGGGGGCTACTTCCTCCTGCAATCCTTTGTTTGGTGGTCTTCAGGCCTGTCTCACGCCGCCATTTAAGTAAACTCGCCACAATGCCAAAGGCAAAGGAGAAGACGAAGAAATGGAAAACCGTCTTTTCAGACGAATACAACAAATTTGACTTCATCGACAGCTGTCCACAGGACAAATACTGTGCTTTTTGCACAGTTTGCCGCTGCACAGTAAGCGTGTTGTATGAAGGGAGGACGGCAATCAAAGATCACCAATCCCCCTCCAGGATTTTGTTTGGGAAAAGTTGGCAGCTATGCTATCTAGATACTGTGTTTTCTGTTAAAAAAAAAACATGCCTCTTTCATTTGCATTGAACTCACTTAAAATTTGCTTCACTTGTGTTCCCACTTTAAAACATTGTCATGTCTTCCCCCCCGTTTTTGTTGTTGTTTTTTGTTGTTAAATCATAATAATAATAATAATGGTGAAAATTTATATAGCGCCCATCCTACGAGCTACATGGCGCTTTACACATAACAAAATAGAACAACATGAAACATGATCAGTAACATGATCAGCAAATGCAGATAACAATCAATAACAGCAGCAACTACTACTACTACTACTGCTTACAAAACGCCTAAAACAAGTTTGAAATGACACAAAAATGCAAACATAAAAGAAATTATATGTTCACATGAACCCTTATAAATAAATCATGACATGATGTCTTTTAGAAAATAATATAATATGACCCATGCATCAAATTGATAGCTGCTCTCTCTGTAGCATATAGTGACATACAGTTTTTGTCCCTCTGTCTCTCCCATCTTCATCCCCCCCCCCCCCCTGCCCCTTACCTTCACCATCGGATCCTATCAATCCTTTCCTCCCTTTTTTGTACCCCTTTGTACCTTCATTTTCTTTATTTCTAATAATTAATATCAACTCTTTTTGTACTCCCAGTTGTAAGAATGGGGGTACATGGCAAAGGGAAGGAGAGCCTATACGTCTCTGCATGTATGTGTGACTGTGTGTGCTCCTCTGTGTGTGTGTGTACATGTGTGTGTGTTTGTACGTGTACGTGTGTAAACAATATGTTCTGCGTGCTAGAGCCTAAACTACTGCCCGTTGTGTCAGGTTTTTTCCCAGTCAGCATGCCACATAAGCATTCCCAGCGATCACATTAACTGGTGAATATCATTAAAATACTGATTGCAAAATCAGAATACAGAAAAACGGTTGATCTATCAGTCCAAGGGATTTATTATTTTTTTTACTAAGACTGACCAGTACATGTGTTAAATTGTTTCACCAAGGGCCTTGCACTTAAGCTTTTGAGCGGTTTTTCACTAGTTTCTGTTCACTTGGGACTGGTTCTGTCACAGGTTTTTTGGGGGGTATTTGTTAATGGGACCGGTTTTCAAAATATCTAGTATAATCACCATAGGTCTGATTTTTTTTTTAAACCCTTGACTACCAGAGACAATTAAAGATAAAATCATTGGGCAAATCATGACATGGAAAAGACAACTGATAGAGCCAATCTGAGAAAATGGTCTGGGGATATTAAATTACTCTCTTGATTATGTTAGAGCAAAAGCCAGCATATCAGGGTTATTCCTCTTCATCTGATGACATCATCCATGATGTCATCAGATCAGTACGTAATACGTTGGTGGCAGTGGAGGGGTTAAAAAGGCAATGCATAATGTTAAAGGTATTGATTTCCTGGTTTGTTTATAATAAGTGGCAAATAACAACACATAAATGTGCTCCCAGTAAGTCCAATTTCTTTTAACTTATGCTTTGCAATCGCTGTTGTAAAATTAAACTAATCATGGACATTGCAGAACTGTTTCCATCCCCCGACTGTGATGCCTGTTATGTTATTTAACCCAAATGGACATAGTCAATAGCAGTCCACTTTCCTCACAGTCACACATGTACATGACATTATTAAGTTTATAACTACACACACATGTATACATGCACACGCACACGCACACACACAAGTATACACACATTTACAATCAAGTACAATATGGGCCTTGGCTGGCTGGGTCATCTATGAATTAAGTTATCTGTTTGTTAAGGGGGTTTTTTCTGACCTTCACGGCTTCAGATCTCAACCATGACATTAACAGTATCACAAGAATCAGACCATTAATTGTTGAATGCTTAAATCAAGTTAAATGCCTGGAGAAGAAGAATTTGCACAACACATTTGTCTAACGTCTTTGGAGCCAGGCTTGGCATATATAAACCGACGGCAGTCCACAGTCTGTCAGGCTGGCTTTTGCTTCACTCATACATTAGCGTAGCGTAAGCGTGTTTGGCATTGATTAGGCTCACTGGAGCATAACCTTTAGCTCCGCGATCAATAGAAACCTAATCACTTGTCTCCCATTCACACTCACACCATCGCCCCTTCCGTGGGATTAACAACAGTAGCTTGACAAATCGCTTGCCTGCAATTTGCGAATGTCTGTCCTGATTGTCTTTCCAGGGAGCAGCAGAATGTGGTCAGTGTAGGAGTCTCGCTGACTGTTGGAAAATTGAGTGTTAATTTTTCTGTGACTGTTTGTGTCTGTCTCTGTAATTATTGTGTGTGTGTATGTGAAGTCAAGTCAAGTCAAAATTTTATTTCCAGATGGACATCGAATAAGCATTACATTATGCTTTTTTACATCAAGCCATCCATAACAAAACATAAATCAAATAATAAACAAGCAGAACATGAAAATTCACAAACTACACACACAAACCTGTACATACACGTACACACAGAGAAAGACACACGCACGCATGCTCGCACACGCATGCACACACACACACACGCACACACACAATAAAAAGGGTGAACAGTCCATGGATGCTCCTGTTTTCAGGATGTACTGAAATGCATGATTTTTTGATTGCCTGGAACCGGCGTCGCCGGATTATGAGAATTTGAAAAGCAACGAATTTCCTATTTATAAACGTTTTTTTCAGTTTCTCTCATGTGTAGAATATAAAAGAAATGAATACAGATAAATATTTACATGCCTTTACCAGGAACTTTATATTTTTAGGATTGTTTAAGTCAAGTTGTTAACTGGGTGGCCCCTGGACCCCTGCCTTGCAGGATTTTTGAAATTTCACAGGAGCACCCATGACAGTCACATCATCATTAACAATGACAAAGGGATGATTTTTAGTAAGGAAGAGAGACATGGTGGTATGATCAATAAACATGTTAGTAATAGCATTACACCCTCAGATGGAAAAGAAAGACATGACCCTGAAACTTAATGTGTGTAATACACAAGACATCGCTTAGCAGAATAATAGCTACGTTGAATACAATGCATACGTAATATGCGTGAATGTTTGTCATAATTTCCACAAAGGGGAAATTGTTTATTAATTAGGTAAATTTTCATTTTTTTCTTGAAATGTTCCTGTTCTTTAAACTTTTTAACGTTTTTGGTAATTGGTTCCACAAAGTACCACCAGAGTAAAGAAAACTTGATTTGCAAATATTGTTGTATGTGGTCGAGGAAATGATAACAAGTGATTATGTCTATGGATGTTGACTTGAATGTAAATGCATTTGTTACCTTTTTACAGGCGTTTCCATTGACAACGTTATGCATGCATATTGGTTTTTGAAGAATAGTTATTTTGTAGCGTTAGAATATTAAGTTTTTTTGTAATCATCATTTGTCATAGAACTGGATTTTAACAAAATTAATTTGACTGCCTTTTTTAGTTTTTATACAAACGATGTATTACTTTTAAGTTAGTTTGACTACAATTATCCCATAATGTGGATGCATAGTCTATTATTGGGAATATGTGGGCACAGAAAAATAGTTTACAAGAATGCCGAATGGGTATCTAAAAACATTTTAATTTTTGTTAATTGAAATACTGGTAAAGGTCAAGATGTGCCACCCCCCCTACATTTCTCGGTTGTATTTTTCCGTTTTTGTCTTTCTTACCATACATAAAGCTGTATTTTAGGAACATTTTTAGCTAATAACCTTTTTGGAATACTAACCCTATCCCTAACCCTAGCCCCAACCCTAACCCTACCCCCCACCCTATAAGACGGAAACATGCAACGAACCACAACTGTGACAAATTGCGGTGTACTGCAGTACATAGTGGGGGGTAGGGTTAGGTTTAGGGCTAGGGTTAGGGATAGGGTTAGTATTCCAAAAAGGTTATTAGCTAAAAAATGTTCCTAAAATACAGCTTTATGTATGGTAAGAAAGGCAAAAAGGGAATAATACAATTAACTGAGAAATGCAGGGGGGGTGGCACATCTTTACCTTTACCAAAATACTTGTGTGTATGCATGTTTGTGTGTGTGTGTGTGTGTGTGTGTGTGTGTGTGTGATGCTAAATAGAGGCAGGGAGAAATAAAAAGAGACATACCCACAGAGATGTTTGTCAAGTTCATTTTTCTTGTCATATTACAAACAAATGAAACATCAACTCACCTTGGCTTAAGGCTGTGTCAGACCAGTTGACATAGACTAGAACACCAAGGCTACATCAAAATGTTGTTATGCTCGGCATAGTTATGCGGGGATTGTCTTTAGCCATGACAAGCTCCTAGCCTAACATCATGTCTCCAAAATCCTCCGAAGTCGGAGTGTGGCTGCCCACATGGTAGGGTAAGCAAAAAATGTTCTCATCCCTAGCTGGTGCATTTGTACCATAGTGTTCAAGTGCTTCAGCTGTTGGGATTATCCCTGGAGTCTTTTAGCCAGGGTACGACAACAACAACAAATATCGACACATTATATGACCACTATGCAGCTCTCACTATCACAGATGCTTTGATATACATGTATATCATAATTATGTGGGGGTCTTCTGTTCTGTTTTGGCTGAGGGTTCAGTCCAGAAACGCAGTTTTTGTTTTGTTTTCATGTCCTCATTGTTTTTTAAGCTGACTAATTAAGAAAAACAAAAGTTCAACATACACTTCCACTTATGTTCTTTCATTAACCCCTTCGCTGCCGCCTACTACTTGCGCATGCGCCGCCGGCTTGCCGCGCGATTTTTGAACGCGGCAATATCATTACTTAGTGACGACGTATATATACACCGGTGGCAAGTACTGAAGCGCTATGTATAGAGGACGTACATATACGTCGTGGGCAGCGAAGAGGTTAACGCTATAATGATCATAGTTTTTATCCCCCACCACCTCCCTCTGTCTCTGTCTCTGTCTCTCTCTCTCTCTCTCTCTCTCTCTCTCTCTCTCTCTCTCTCTCTCTCTCTCTCTCTCTCTCTCTCTCTCGTGTTTCTCTCTCTTTCTTCACATATTGACATAAGCCTTGATTGTTGTGTTTTCAGATAGCCTGTAACTTATTCCGCACACTGCCACCCAATGACAATCCTGATTTTGACCCTGAGGAAGATGACCCTACTCTGGAGGCCTCATGGCCCCATCTGCAGGTACATTCTGATATATTTATGTTACATCTTGCATCCTTTGAAGCTATGCTTTTCACATTTAACCCTTTCACCGCCAGCCATCTTTGAGCCAAAAATTTCCATTAGACTTACTTGGCTACAGAAAAGATTTTGTCTGCAATATTGTGGGATTTCTCCGACACATTTAGAATAGGGTCAATCCTTTGCCCAAATTTAGGAACACAATATTATTGAATAACAGACCCTGATTTTAAGGGTTTTAATGACATGGGTATTAAGTAATTGTGGTGCAAATATGCGACATTGGCGGTGAAAGGGCTAAAGGGTTGGTTCAGGGTATATTTGCTGAAAAATCGTTTCAAATCGACTCTCAGCGGAAAATACACTTTTGTTGACTACTGTAGTTTGAAGAATACTGTTCTCTCACCTTTTTTTGCTAAATCTTTCTTGTTTCCAAGTCACCTGAAGCCGCAATTGAAAGAATTTGTTATTTGAAGTGCGGCTTTTGATACCGTCTCGCTCATCAAATTTCAACTCAAGGTGTATTTGAGAAAATGTTAAACCTGTGACGCAGATGGAAAGAACTATGACGTCAACAGAAGAATTAGTTCTAAAACTGATTGGGGTTCGACTGTCATTCTTGTTTGTTCTTAGAGTTTTTGTGATTGTTGGAGTCTTTTGAGTTTTGCAGTCATTTTTAAGTATCCTTAACATTCCTTGACATTCAAGTTCTGTGTCGTCATTTCCACTTCAAAGTCTTATTTTAGCAGACAATTTTTTTTCAATTTCTGTGCATATTTTTTTTTTTTTTAAACAAAATAAAAATCCAGAAAATTCGCCCCCTCACTGCCTTTATCGCATTTGTTTATGTACATGTAAACGACGCAATCAAAGCCAAGTGTATCTGAAAACATTTACAACTAAAAAAAAGAGCGCAAGTAAACCCTTTAAAGACCTACCTGATCACGTGTCAAAATCACGGGTTTCACGTGTTAGTTATAGCTGGTAAAAAAAATCTTGTTTTGAACAGATTTGAATCCCATGCAAATGCCCCCAAATTCAAAACAAAGCATTTTAAAGAGCAGCCTCAGTTTGAAATTGGGGAAATTTGTATGTGGGTCACAGCTACCCAGAAAAAAACCAATGGGACTTAATCGTGGTGGGTTAGTGTGTCTTTAACGGGATGTTTGCACAATTTTAAGCAGCTCTGGTCATATACTTTTGCAATGTACAATGAAAAATGGGCATTGTATTGTTCTCTCCGTAGAAAAGATGGTTTGGTTTGGTTTGATATTAATTTCTTGTCACAGAGACTGTGATATCAGGGCTGCTCCCACCTGGAGAGCGCGTCACCAGTAGTGCAGTGCCGCTTTATTTTTTTAAATTGTTTTATTGTTCTTTCCATTTGTTGTTCTTATGTTGTGTTTATAATGATGATTTATAAATTTAAAAAACCCACTTTCATTGTGGTAAAGCATTTCTTGGATTCATATTATTTTTTCTATTCACATGTATGCACGTGCGCGCACACACACACACACATCGAGTCAAAGCAGGGTTCATACGCGTCAGGGAAAACTGGAAAAGTCAGGGAATTTAGAAAAATGTTTTCCAGTCACTTAAAAGTCATGGAAAATAAAATTTCTGCTCAAAGTCAGGGAATTTGATCATATACACATCAAAAAGATAATCAGCGCTTAAAAATATCATGGGTTGAAAAATGAGAGAGAAAACAAAAATAATAATAAAAAAATGCTTGTCGGTGATTTTTGCGATTTGTTATGTATACCGGTAAGGTGTTTTTGTTTGCCATTTACACAGTATTTGTGTGGCACATGGTGACTGGAAAACGAGTTTGGGGTCAGGGAAATGTCAGGGAATTTGATCATGAAATTGCTGTACGAACCCTGCAAAGACACACATAGAGTCAAACACACTGAGTCAGTCACACATAAACACACACACACTCACACTTACTCACACTCACACACACACTCACACACACACACACACACACACACACACACACACACACACACACACACACACACACTTTGAAATGTTGGGAGAGTTAAAAAGTGCACTGGTTATTTATCTTTGTATTGCGTCATTGTACATGAAGATTTGTTTCTGTCCCACTTAATAAAACCTGATGTGCAGTTTTCCTTTTCATTGCAGATTGTGTACGAATTCCTTCTGAGGTTTTTAGAATCTCCAGATTTCCAGCCCAGCTTGGCCAAAAAGTATATTGATCAAAAGTTTGTGCTGCAGGTAACGTATGACTGTTGTATATGTCACTGTATTATATTCATGTAGTGCATTGAGAGGAATAGCTGAGTGCAAGAATAGAAATTCTTTGATGTTTTTCGCTAGTAGTATAAAAGATTGGTAAAGGTAAAGATGTGACCCCCCCCTCCCCCCTGCATTTCTCGGTTAATTGCAATTTTCCGTTTTTGCCTTTCTTACCAAACATAAAGCTGTATTTTATGAACCTTTTTAGCTAATAACCTTTTTGGAATACTAACCCTAGCCCTAGCCCTAACCCTACCCCCCACTATAAGACGGGAAAACGCAATGAACCACGACTGTGACAAATGGTGCTGTGTACTGCAATACATAGGGGGGGGGGGTCCTATTAGATAATGGCCTAGGGTTTATAGGGTTAGTATTCCAGAAAGGTTATTAGCTTAAAAGGTTAATAAAATACAGCTTTATGTTTGGTAAGAAAGGCAAAAACGGGAAAATGGAATTAACCGAGAAATGCAGGGGGGGGGGCACATCTTGACCTTTACCAAAAGATTTAATTACTTTAAGGATATGATGTTATCTTTTTTCACCACTTTCTGGTGTTGCAAATCAGTCGAGTTATTGAACTGATTACAGACATGATATTTAACGGGTGTTGGAAAGTTTAAAAGACAAGGGTATTTTTGCCCGTATAATATTGTGGTATATTATACTTAGAGGTGTTCAAGGGTTTATAGACTAGGATAACTTTGCCGGCTTGAAATCATGGTGTGCACATTTTACCTGTTTCAACGACAAAAGTATCTGTATCCAACATTGTCAGGATTTTTTGTATCCTTTTAACTTGTTGAAATACGAGCTTTAATCACTTATTTTGTTTTTTGGATGACATGGGATGATGATTCGTTGCTTCAAGCATTCAGTTGGCCAACGTTTTAGCTCGACAAAGATCTTATAATAAATCGAAATATCGCTCTTGTTGCTGATTTTATTTCGTCTTGTCTGATAATTTTTATCCTTGTTTGAACGATAACATTTCAGCTGTTTGCACTGTTTTTCGCATCATTGGTTTGTTGGGCAGCTGCTGGAGCTGTTTGACAGCGAGGATCCTCGGGAGAGAGACTTCCTGAAGACGGTACTTCACAGAATATACGGCAAGTTCCTGGGACTCCGCGCTTTCATCCGCAAACAGATCAATAACATCTTCCTCAGGTTGGTTGCTCATGCGCATGGAGTGTTTCGTTTCAGGGTTGTTGGTTTTTTGTCCCGCGCATGCGTTATAGATGAATATTTTTGATAAGGTATAAAAAGTCGTGTTAAGTTTTAAAACATAAATTGTAAGCTTTTAGCTGTGTACGGTTTTTATACACGACTAAGTTTTAATCCCTTTTTTTATCTTTACGTTTTTAATTGTATATTTTTAACTATGATAACACGTGGTCGGATTTAAAACTGTGATATCATGTGCTCAAATTTTGACGTGGTGACAGCCCTGACATGGCCGTAGCAGTCGACGGGGCTATAAACAACCACATCATCATCATCATCATGCGTTATAGATGAAGAGAAGGAAGTCAAATGTTTTTGGTTATTTTTGAAAGGCTTGTTCAACACAGTTTGAAGGCTGAGAGACAGACGTACATGAGAAACATGCACACAAAGACCCAAGGCAGAAAGAGACAGAGAAACACAGGAAGAGAGAGGAGAGGGAAAAAGAGAAAAAGAGAGAGACAGATTGTTGTGGTTGGATGTGAAAAACATAGTTTGATAAATTGTGTATCGGCACTGAATCAGTATACATTTGAATTAATATTATTAGGCATAGTATTTGCACTTTTCATGGTATAGTTTAGATAGGATAACTTTCTTTTTGATTACATGTACGGTACTTGTTATTGTTGTCGGATTTGTTTTGCTCTCTCTCTCTCTCTCTCTCTCTCTCTCTCCCTCTCTCCCTCTCTCCCTCTCTCCCTCTCTCCCTCCCTCCCTCCCTCCCTCCCTCCCTCCCTCTCCTCCCTCTCCCTCTCCCTCTCTCTCTCTCTCTCTCTCTATATATATATATATATATATATATATATTTTTGTTTTTTGTTGCAGTCTCACTTCTTTTCTCATCCCCTCTTTTTCTTGTTCAAGCTTTAGAAAAGCTTATCAGTTCATTTGTCCTTTTTTTTTAAAGTGTGGCTAAAATATGTGCATAGATTTAAGTTTCATAGGTGCTTATGATCTGGGGGGCTGGCTGGCTAGAAAACAACATGCCTACAGTTGCAGTCAAATATTGCAATATCAAAAAATAAATAATAATCCTCATAGCCAAGATTGCAGATGTCCCCTGAGCAAGAAATCTCCAATCTAGATAAAGTTTATAAATCAGCCCAGGGTTTCAGAATAGCTGTGGCTGTCTGGACGACAGGTATGGGATTTTTCAGCCTTAACCTTTAGCACACTGCAGGCGCACTGTGTCGCCGAGCCGATAATATCCCCTGTAACTGCAGGCGCACTGTGTCGCCCTGAGAGGGTACCCCCAAACCAATGCTTCGCGGACCTTATTTTTGTTACTAATAATAGAAACTACCTCACTATAGCTTCAGAATGAGGCTCGGCTCCTTGCTTCTCATCCAGCAAGCCGCCATTTGCTTTTTTAGTAGTTGTATGAATTTTTCAAAGTTTCAATCGGTCAGAAAGTAAAGTTCACTATCAAATATGGCGGATTTCCGTGTTGGCGAAGCTTCCTACTGGAAATTAGCGTCGATATTTGTTTAAATCATGAATTCTTAGGCTTTGTTAGGTCGGATATCGACAGTGAAAGGGTGATAGAAGATCGTTATGCAGTAGAAGGGGGGGTAGCCGATGTCAGTGTGACTCGATGAAGACGATCCAATATCGATTCGAGCTGCGATTGTGATTCGGTTCCGATTTTGACTACTAGGTTGAATTCAAAGAAAATGATGCCTTTCATAATATTCTTAATGATATTTCCGTGAGTTATTTCGTTAAAGGGATCTTAGACGTGAGTTAGTTAGTCAGTGGGCGAACTTTGAAGCAGACGGCACTCATTCCGACCGTGCCGAAACAGTAAGTCAACACTTTCGCTTTGTTGATTTCGCTTTTTTTTTTTTTCCAACAACAAAACATACACGGACAGCAAAATACATCATATCAAAACTTTCCTCAATCATCTCTTTATTATTATTCCAATAATCAAGTCTGCACACAACACACAGAGAAAATTATAGCATTTTTAATCAAGTGGGTGTAAGCATTTTTCACCGCCTCAAAAAGAATGCAGTGGCAGAGAACGGAACGTCAGAAAAAATGCAGGGTGCTAAAGGTTAATGCTGATTACAGCCTTTTTGGTGGCTCCAGAGGAAATATTTTAGATAAATATACCAGCTGAATGTAGAAATATCTTTTAAAGGTGAACGCATAATGAAGTAAATGTATCAATTATTTTTCTAATGCTGTTTTTAAGGTGTAGATTACAACAGCACAACAAGGCTTCGAGCTTCAGGGGGCTTTGCCCCCAGACCCCTGCTTTTCAGCCTTTTTCTTGATTCCTAAATTCCATGCCTGGAAGTTCATGCCTCATACATGTATCACTGACCTAGCCCGCATTTCATGGCGCTCAGGTTCATCTACGAGACCGAGTCGTTCAACGGCGTGGGGGAGCTGCTGGAGATCCTGGGCAGCATCATCAACGGCTTCGCCATGCCCCTGAAGCATGAGCACAAGCAGTTCTTGATGAAGGTGCTCATCCCCCTGCACAAGTCCCGCAGCCTCAGCCTCTACCACGCCCAGGTAGGACCATGCTCTGGCAGCACACTGAAATGATGAGGGTTTTTTGGTGTTTATTTTTTTTCAAGGTTAACATGGTAGGTTCAGGAGTGCTCCTGAAAACAGGAATGAAAAAGCTGATAAGAGTCTTCAGGAATGGTCATGGAGTCATCCGGAACAGCAGTCTGACAACAAAATAAAATGTTGTCTACTGGCATTGATGGCAGACAGAAACATGACAAAAGACATGCAGTACTAACCATCTGTCACCTCTCTCCACATACAGAGGCACACATGCAGGCATAGACATTGGAACTATGCGGTTACCACTTCAGGAATTGGTACACTGATGTATGTTGCTCAGGAATGGAAACCTTTCGAGGGGTAATAGCCTAAGCGTGTTATCATCCTTCTTTTTCCTTTTGTGGTAACACGTTTAGGCCATTACCCCTCGATTTACAGAACACTGAAATAGATTATTTCAGGAATGCGAGAACTTTTCACTTTTACCCATAGGTTAATTAAATCAGTGGTGTCCTGAGGCCCCAGTCATAGGACGTAGGCCTATCAAAATTTGAACATGTCCTAGTGTGCTCCCCCTTGTCAGGACAAATGTCCTATTGAAGTTCAACGTCTGCAAACATTGTCCTTTTGTTTTTGCAAGAGCTAGGTCATTTGGTCCGATAGATTATTTTGTTTCAGGGCACTTTGTCCTATCGTTTTCCCATCCTGAGTGGGGGGAAATTGTTGGGGAGGGGGACACATGTTCAAGGAGCAAAGGTTTTGGGAGCAAACAGACCTGGGAGTAAATTTAGTGTCCATGGATGTAGGGATGACTGGTGGGAAGTAACCTGCTCCCAGAGAGAGAAACGGGTCTCTCGTTTGGAATTGTATGACTAGGCGTGTCTTCTGATATCCAAATGTGTAGGTTGAGTGTACTTGCGCTTAACAGTGATTTTCACCATTTAAAAGAAAGGATCTTCCCCCCGTGGGGATACCGGTTTTTTTTTGTATAAATAGTTCCCCCACCTTCTGGAACTTTCTCAAATCTGCCACTCTTTGACCCTGCCTTTTCCCTTTGCTTACTGTCATCTACTATCTTTCTGCCTTTCCGGTCCATTCTCCTGCCTTTTTTCCCCAAAACAAATCTTCCAAATAATTTTTCTCCTTTGAGCTTCTCCGAAATCGGAATATGTCGGCTGTACGCAGCGGGGAGACCAGTGAAAACTGAAAACCGGACACATATGTACCTTACCCATTATGGCCATATGACCTGGAAACGCAGAAGAAGAAAAGAAAGGATAACATAAAAGGGAGAATAAAGGCATCGTCCATCAAGATTTGCACATTTGTTTTTTTATGGAGAGGGGGTGGGGGAAGCGATGGGGGAGAAAACAAGAAAGTATGAATGAAGGAGTGGTCAAGTGAATTAACTGAACTAATGGAAAGGTAAACTAAAGGTTACAAGGTTGATTCATTCTTTCTTCTTCTTTTTTACTTGTTGATCGCTCCGTTTCCTGTCATGAGTGCAGATGCGTCATGCTGCCATTATGTGCCCAGGGCTCCCAGGTACCCCCTTTTGGGGGTCTATGAAGTACTAGAATTCTAAGGGACCCTCTAAAAGAATGTGCAGGGGGTCCCAGGGATGCACTATAAAAATTATTTTTAGCATTCACAATGTCATTTGGACCCTCTATCCCTCCTCTAGGACTCTATACTGTAAGTGAAGGAGTCCCTGGGACCCCTTGTTTTGCAGGACGATTGTGAGCCCTGTGTGCCTAACTAGAAAATAGGCCCAGCATGTCCATCTTCTTTCTTTTGAATGAATTCATTTACAAGTTACTAGATTTTTTTTTAAATGTCGTATCCCTTTATCAGTAAAGCTATTTTTTCCCCTTTCAGGTAATTATTGGTGATTGCCCTATGATTTATCTCTTTTTTTTCTTTAAAACATACAATGTTTGCTAGGGTATATTAAGCTCACATGATTATTAAGTAGCTATTAAAATTATCGTTTGTTTTCAGTTGGCATACTGCATTGTTCAGTTCCTGGAAAAAGATGCGGCTTTGACAGAAGATGTGAGTATAATTTATACAACTTTCACTGTATCTGTAGGGTTGGGTTGGGTTTTCTGCTTGTTTTTCACTAAATCTGGATGTCCAATTTTTTTAACCATTGCCCTTAAGTTGAGTTGTGTGTATCGTGCATGCATAATATATCGATGTAGTTATTTCTATTATAACCAAAATGTCTGTAAAACTAGTGCAGTTTTGGTGTGTTTTTTTAAAATCAACGATGTTTTTTTATCATAACTTTTTGTGTCCAAGTTTTAACTACTGTTTTTTTGCTAAATTGCCCAAGTATGAGGTTGGCAATATTCTGATAAGAATGATGAGGTGTTCAGGTGATCACAACATGGGGCTTCCAGTATTGGCGTAGGGCTGCTCTTGTGTTGGTAGGGCAGGTGGAGTTATACATGTCTGGGTCACATTAGCACCGTCAGCTGTTTCTTTCTCGCTAAGTGTGACAGTGTCTTGTGTAAATGGGTGGGAACCCGTTGTCGCCATTTTCCCTTTTCAAGCAATTGCCTTAGAGCGACCCAGACGCCATCTTGGGATAAAGATGGCGCTGCATCCAATTAGCAAGTTCATTATTCAGATTTATCCCAAGATGGCGGCTATAAAGACAGCTAATATCCAGCCATAGCATTTTTTAAATTTCAGATGTCACAAATAGATAAACAGCAGATAGGTTAGTTAACAAGAAGACTTGCAATAAAGCCCTATCTTGGATGCGTTCTCCCTGACATGCTCAGGTGATCAAAGGCATGCTGAAGCTGTGGCCCAAGACGTGCAGCCAGAAGGAGGTGATGTTCCTGGGGGAGGTCGAGGAGATCCTGGACGTCATCGAACCCGCCCAGTTCCAGAAGGTCATGGAGCCCCTCTTCAAGAGGATCTCCTGCTGCGTGTCCAGTCCTCACTTCCAGGTCAGTTCTCATATTTTTTTTATGATTATAGACAGTAGTGTGTGTCTGTCTGTCTGTCTGTGTGTGTGCAAAGCTCCCAATCGTCCCTCAAAACAAGGGGTCCCATGGACTCCTTCACTTACAGTATAGAGGATCCTAGAGGCGTGATAGAAGGTCCCAGTGGCATTACGAATGCTAAAAATATTTTTTCTAGTGCATCCTTTGGACCCCCTGCACATTCTTTTAGAGGGTCCTTAGATTTGATTTCTTTCAAGATTCAGCGCCATATAAATACTGTATGTTGTTGTTATTGTCCTTTACAATTTTAGTACTTCATATACCCCCAAATGGGGGTCCCTGGGAGCCCAGGTGTGTGAGTGTTTGTGTGTGTGTGCCAGTCAGTCTTGTCCAACTACGACTTCCAGATAGCAGAGGAGGCAACTGCTGTTCTGAAGGGTTGGGATGGAATTTGTTTGCAGTGGAAAAGCATTGCCTAGTATACACATCTCCACTCTCTCAGAATTAGCTGAAGGTAAACAAGAGGAGGGAGGTGGGTGGAGAAAAGAAAAAGGATAATCTTTTGCTGTAGAATGGTTGCTGTGTTAGATTCAGAAAGCATGCTCAGCAGTCATTGTTTATTTTATGTGATTTTTGAAAGTTGAATTATTGTCGTTTAGCCTACTCAGGGATGTACCAGTAACCACTATTTCTAAACGGGTTGTCTGCGATATTGGGGTGCCTTTTAAGGGCCAGCCACACGTCCACTAAAATTGCACGACTGTACGATACGATTTGGTCATAGGCCATTGACCTATTAAAATTGAAAATGTCGTATTGTGTTCTCCCCTGTCAGGACAAATGTCTGATTGAATTTTTATCACTGGCACGCTTTGTCCTCTGCAAGAGCCAGGACATTGTCCTATTGATTTATCTCGTCTCAGGACAGTTTGTCCTATCACTTTTCAATCCTCGGTTCATCACTGAAAGACACTGATTCTTTCAAAGACAATGGATGGATTTCAATCAGAGTTGGTTTGATTATAAAGTGTCATCTAAGGATTATTTTTTTGGGGTAAAATAGTAAATACTGGGTATTACCATACCGATACAGAAACAAACCAAAAAAACCACAGTAACCCAAGAGTAAAACATTATCTGCCTTGATGTCATCATTAACTGGGAGTACAGTTTATATGGCTCTGACATCGTGTTATGGTTTAAAAAGGCATATTTTCTAATCTTTTCTCCGACAATGAAGGGGTTCTTCTTCTTCATCATTCCCAGGCCGCATGTCCATAATAGGTGATGGTTTTCAGTTTTCACTGGTCTCACAGCTGCATTCAGCCGACACTGAGGAGAGCAATGAAGGGGTTAAAAAGAATCGCTTGTTTGTTTGTGTGTCAGGTGGCGGAGCGAGCGCTGTACTTCTGGAACAATGAGTACATCATGAACCTGATTGAGGAGAACAGCAACATGGTGCTGCCCACCATGTCCCCCTCCCTCCCTGTACCGCATCTTGTTTGTTTGTGTGTCAGGTGGCGGAGCGAGCGCTGTACTTCTGGAACAACGAGTACATCATGAACCTGATTGAGGAGAACAGCAACATGGTGCTGCCCACCATGTCCCCCTCCCCCCCTGTACTGCATCTTGTTTGTTTGTGTGTCAGGTGGCGGAGCGAGCGCTGTACTTCTGGAACAATGAGTACATCATGAACCTGATTGAGGAGAACAGCAACACGGTGCTGCCCACCATGTCCCCCTCCCCCCCTGTACTGCATCTTGTTTGTTTGTGTGTCAGGTGGCGGAGCGAGCGCTGTAATTCTGGAACAACGAGTACATCATGAATCTGATTGAGGAGAACAGCAACATGGTGCTGCCCACCATGTCCCCCCCCCTGTACCGCATCTTGTTTGTTTGTCGTGTCAGGTGGCGGAGCGAGCGCTGTACTTCTGGAACAACGAGTACATCATGAACCTGATTGAGGAGAACAGCAACATGGTGCTGCCCACCATGTCCCCCTCCCTGTACTGCATCTTGTTTGTTTGTGTGTCAGGTGGCGGAGCGAGCGCTGTACTTCTGGAACAACGAGTACATCATGAACCTGATTGAGGAGAACAGCAACATGGTGCTGCCCACCATGTCCCCCCCCCTGTACCGCATCTTGTTTGTTTGTGTGTCAGGTGGCGGAGCGAGCGCTGTACTTCTGGAACAACGAGTACATCATGAACCTGATTGAGGAGAACAGCAACATGGTGCTGCCCACCATGTCCCCCTCCCTGTACTGCATCTTGTTTGTTTGTGTGTCAGGTGGCGGAGCGAGCGCTGTACTTCTGGAACAACGAGTACATCATGAACCTGATTGAGGAGAACAGCAACACGGTGCTGCCCACCATGTCTCCCTCCCTCCCTGTACCGCATCTTGTTTGTTTGTGTGTCAGGTGGCGGAGCGAGCGCTGTACTTCTGGAACAACGAGTACATCATGAACCTGATTGAGGAGAACAGCAACATGGTGCTGCCCACCATGTCCCCCTCCCTCCCTGTACCGCATCTTGTTTGTTTGTCGTGTCAGGTGGCGGAGCGAGCCCTGTACTTCTGGAACAACGAGTACATCATGAACCTGATTGAGGAGAACAGCAACGTGGTGCTGCCCATCATGTTTCCCCCCCTGTACCGCATCTCCAAGGAGCACTGGAACCAGACCATTGTGGCCCTGGTCTACAACGTGCTCAAGACCTTCATGGAGATGAACAGCAAGCTCTTCGACGAGCTCACCGCCAACTACAAGGCCGAGCGGCAAAAGTCAGTAGCCGGTGTTAAATCCTTGTGCACGCACAGATCCGTGTGTCTGTGACTCTCAAAACTCTAGTCTAACATACTGGATTTCTTGAGGCCTGTGCCTCAGGAAAATGTGTCACTTTTTTCTTTTTACCTGGCGCCAGGTTTTCCCAATGTATCGTATGCGCCACAACTTTCAAGTATTCACTTCATGAGAACAGTTTTGTATCAATTGTGACACCCTGAAATATATGACGAGGCGACCCCCTGTAAAATGTTAGAGGTGCATTTGTTTTTGTGTGTGTGTGCATTAACTCCCCGATTTCAAAGACTGAATTAACCCTGGTAGAGTTGTAGTTCACTCTATGGCCTCAGTTTTTACGAGATGGGTGTTGGGAAAGAATGAATTGTGTAGTTTGGCTCAGAGCTGTTAACGACAAGGCCAAGCGACAAAAGTCAGTAGCGGCTGTTCTTAAATGCGTGGCAGACAGCATCAGTTTTTACAAAATAGCTAAATGGTGTTGGGAAAGAATGAATTGTCCAGTTTGGCTCAGAGGTGCTAACTACAAGACTGAAGTGAACAACAACAAAATTAAAGTCAGTAGCTAGCAGTCATAGCTAGTTCTGTTGCAGACAGGCTCAGTTTTCACAAGATAGCTGTATCATTATAGTGTATGACTCTTTGAGTGAAGAGGTGGAAATATGTTTTGGCTCAAGAAGGCTGACTATGTGGGTTTAGATATCTTTCAGAGAACAAAAATGAAACTCTTTTACTCTGATTGTTTTCCCTTAGTGTGTGTGTATGTAGGGGGTCTCTTTGTTCTCTCCCAAAAATGTAAGAACATCTCAAACACATGTGTAAAAGGAGTGTTGTTTGATAACATTTTGTGTGTGTCTTGGTTGTTGCTGTTGTTCCAGAATAATATTTATGTTAATTTTTTACTTACATAAGTTGATATTTTTGTCATAATTCCGGTATTTCCAAGAATGCAAAAACTTGCGTGAAGAAGAGTGTTCTTTGATAACATTTTGGGTTGCATTTTAGGTAGGAGAATGGGCCAACGAGTCAGAAAGATAGTAGATGATAGAAAGCAAAGGGAAAAGTCAAGTCAAAGAGAGTGACAGATTAGAGGAGGTTACAAGCACAGAACTTCCAGAAGGTGGGGGAACTATTTACGAAAGACCCCCCCGGTATCCCCACGGGGACTACTCATGGAGGGGGCGCGGTCGTCCAGCTCCCCCCGTATGGAGGCACGAGGCATCCACCCACTGCCCCAGCTTTCACCCTATGAAACGGTACATGTTTAGCTGATCCATCAGTAGCTGACTTTCTTCATCCGTGTTTGTGTTCCAGAGAGAAGAAGAGGGAGAAGGAGCGCGAGGATCTGTGGAAACGGCTGGACCGTTTGGAGCTGAACAAGAAGACCAAGCGGGTCGGGGCCGGCGGCAGCCACTCCTAACAACCCTCCACACCCACCACCACCACCACCACTACACCCTTTCTCTGTTCCCTCCCTCTGTTCCCTCCCTCCCTCCCTCCCCCTCCACTCTCTCTCCTTATGAACTACAGACTAAGTCTGTTCTGGCTGTCGTGTCACTATCCCGCGCTCTGGTGTCCTTTTGTCTGTGCAGACAACGGCTTTGTTGACATCTCAGCTGAACAGACGGCACACCAATAAGCGGTAGCCTAGTAGCATTTGAAATAAGTGGTCTCGGTGATTCTCTCCCCCCCCCCCTTTCAGTTAAATCGTCGTCCATTTTGTTTCTGTTTGTGACTGTTCTTGACATAGTAATCTCCCCCCTGTTTTTTTCTTTGTTCCTGGCACTCAAGTAGAGTTGGTTTTGGTGAGTGCTGTCCATGATATGTTTAACTGCCCTGCTCAGGATTTTTTAGCGAATGGAATCTGTGACTTCCGTTTCATAATATGATCACAGAGCTTGTTGCCTGTGCGCTGTATTCAATTTCCAAGCAGCACCTTGACAGTTACACACTGCTGCTTCTTCAGCTGCTTCTTCTTCCCAGACTTATTTCCTTTTTGTTTTATTTATCTGTCTCCCAATAAAGAAGTCCCCCTTAAGCCCTTTCACTGCCTGCCTGGTTTGTACTACAGGGTGTGTGATATCATTGATGATGTCACAACTTTTGATGTCATGGGATGATGGTTTTTGGTTTAGACAAGTCAGGAAATATGTATCTGTAGACCATTTTCTCAGATTGAGTCTAACAGGTCTCTTAAATTTTATAATAAGAAAATTTATAATTTCTCCGTTTTTCTCTGGCAGTGAAGGGGTTAACAGGAATCTTACCACACTGGTTCAAAAGCTGTGCTGGAAAATATGGTTAATTTCTGAGTAGTCTGTTTAGAAACAAGTAATAAATGCTTTTCATAATGATTCTGTGTAGTCTTATTAGAAACAAATAATGCATGTAAATGCTTTTCTTAATGAAGAGAAGCTATAGGCCTTCTTTCCCCATCAATCGTAATATTGCTGTTTTATTCTCTGAACTCAGCCTCTGTGCCACCAAAAAGCCTAAATGTCACAAAGAGTGATGACTTTGCAGCCTACAAACCTTGCAAAGAATGAAGCCAACATTTTTGCTTCCCACCTGGAAGGTGAAAAGGTGGAAGTGCGAAGTGTTAAGTATGATAACAGAGACAGTGAGCGAGTTCACAATGATCCCCACCTGTGGTGTAGGTGAAAGGATTGGAGTAAAAAAAACGGCTTCAGTCAGCAGCGTACTGCAAACACTTTGTTTATTCAGGCTTTTTGGTGCCACCCATTGCTTGCCATTGAGCTTCTCTCTTTAAATGTCAACATTTTCTCAAACTGTCCATTGAAGTATTCCTTGACAGGCCGCTCTGAATGTGGTACTCAAGCCAGATGTCTGGCTGCAGTTTAACTCTTGTGGCACCATGGGCGAATACATTTACCCAGAACATCACTCTACACTCCCACCAAACGCAAAGACATTCACCGCTAAGAACCCTGCCATGTGTTTGTCTTTTTTTTCTTTAGAGCTTATGTGACGATTTCCTCAAATCCCTTTGGCCGAGAGAGTGGGGATGTACCCTGGGCGAGGCATCTCCATTATAAACTAATTCTCGCCCAGCCCGCCGGAATAGCATCTGCCCCCCTCTGCTATCTGGCAGCCATTGTCGGAAACAACAGACAGGCAACAATAATGACTATTCCTTCCGTTAAAGAAATGCATGCGCACTCAGAAAACAACCACCTGTGTCTGTTGAAATGCAACAGACAACCTAGAATGTCAAGAAATACATGGCAGTAGAAGAGTTAAAAAAAGAACAATCTTCCTTAATGAGGCGGTATACTACTTGCCAAGACGAAAGGGCGATAATGTTAGGGCCGAACTGCCGATGCCCCCTGGTGATGAGTCAGGAGCAGATAATCTTCTGTGGCTACTTACCACTTGTTCCTGACAGGCAAGGGCAATAATCTTAAGTAGGTGGCGTTCGCATTTGAGGTCGCGAGACAGGGGCAGATAATTTTCGGTATAAAGCCTCATTCAGTTTTCAAAGTTATATTATATTTTTAATCTGTTTTAAAATTAAAATAAAATTTAAATTCATGCTTAGAGATAGAGATCAGTGTGTGTAGAGAGGCAACATTTATCCCTTGTTCAACGTACTTTTAAACTGGCTTTGTTCTTTCCTACCTGGTGGATGCCTCGTGCCTCCATACGGGGAGCTGGACGACCCCGCCTTCTCCACAAGTCTTTCCCCATGGGGATACCTGGGGTGTGTTTTTTGTACAAATAGTTCCCCCACCTTCTGGAAGTTCTGTGCTTATAACTTCCACTAATCTATCACTCTCTTTGACTGCTTTTTCCTTTTCTTACTATCAGCTACAGTGGAACCTCCCTTATAAGACCTTCAAAAATCATCCAAAATGAGAGGTCTTATAAGGGAGGTAATTTTAATACTTACAAAGAAGGACAATGTCTCAGAGACGTAGGTCTTATATGGGGGAGGGAGTCTTATAATGGGAGGTCTTATAAGGGAGGTTCCACTGTAGTATTTTTCTGACTTATTGACTCATTCCCTTGCCTTAAAAAAAACAAAATTTCAAATAATTTTCTCTTTTGAGCTCCTCTGAAATCGCAATAATAATAATAATAATAATAAACGGATATTTATATAGCGCTTTTTATCGAGCAATGTGTCGGCTGAATGCAGCTGGGAACCAGTGAAAACTGAAAAACAGACACATACGTACCTCACCCATTATGGCCATGTGGCCTGGGAATGCAGAAAAGTTATTTCCTACCATTTTTTGTTGAGCCTCTGTTTCCTTTC
Source organism: Phymorhynchus buccinoides (assembly GCA_017654935.2). Lineage (NCBI taxonomy): Eukaryota > Metazoa > Mollusca > Gastropoda > Neogastropoda > Raphitomidae > Phymorhynchus > Phymorhynchus buccinoides. The sequence continues at coordinate 39,651,973 of CM065684.1, read as the reverse complement.
TATTAGAATAGCAGATGGATGTTGCCTGAAAACAAATCATGGAAACGGTAGAGCACCCCCACCCACACCCGCCCCAAGAAAAAAAAGTGAAACAGTTCAGTTGTTACATTCTTAACCCCTTCACTGTCACACGAAAACTGAGAAATTATTGACTATCTTATTATAAAGTTTAAACAAATCTGTTAGACTCAATCTGAGAAAATGGTATAGAGATATCCCTGGCTTATCTAAACCAAAAACCATCATCCCAGGACTATGACATCAAAAGTTATGACATCATCAATGACATACACCATGAGACTATCTCGTAGCAGGCAGGGAAGGTGTTAATAGGATTTCCGTTTTAACATCCCATCCTTTCCAGCGAATCTGTGACGTAAGCTTTTGTCTGCCACCCTTTACTGATCCCATTGCTAACCTAGTTAATAATCCTGTGTGCCAATAGACCCTCAAGCTTGATGCACTTTCTTTTGTGCTGTTTTATTTAATTTAAGGGATGAACTTTCTTCCCTCGAGTTTCGAGTGTTAAGTGTAAGGTCGCTGGTTGTGGTCACAGACTGGTTATTGGACAATCACTCTACTGCAGTGGGTGTTTCCCATCACGTAAAAATAAATAGCCAAATAATGTTTCTTCAACTGGTAGAAACAATTTGTTAGTGATTCTTTCGTCTTGTAAGTGGATGTTGAAGTTGGTGTGTGTTTTGTGTACAAATGTGTGTGCATGCAGATTTGCTTGCAGCTTGTAAGAAATCGGAAAAGAGAGAGCTTTTTGTGTGTGTTATGTGCATTTGAATAGAATGGCACTTGTGTGTGTGTACATAATATGTACAGACCCATGTACATAGCTAGGTCTAAGTTTGCTTTGCTTTGCCACAGTTTTCTGACAAGCGACATAACTTATAATAATAATAATAATTAAATCTCTGTTTGTGTGAAGGAGAGATTAAATCTATGTTTGATTAATAACTTGTATAATTTATACCCTCTCACCAAGCACTCGGTCTCTGTTAAATGTTCTGTAGTCTTTTCTGAGCTTTAAAATCTAAAGATTTGAATGCTCTTTATCATTGATTGCTCCACTTGTTAATGTTTTCCAGTCGTTTCACAATGTCTGAATACTAAGGTTGTTCCATGGTATGTTTCAAAAACAATATATTGAATATTTTCTGGTTTTCAAAAATAATCGATCAACTGTGTTAGTGCGTAGTTGTTCCAAAATGTTTGAGCACAGTTGTAACATTTAAGAAATACATGGTTTTTTCTCTCGTGTTACTGTAATATTTGTATACATAGAGAAGACATTAAAGCAAATAATATATTTCTTTATTGTTTGATTGTGAACATGTAACATTGTTGGGCCTAGCCCTGTTTCGTTTTGGTTTGGCATTTACTTTTTATCAATTCAAAACAGATGTGATAGTGTAATGTTTGTTAGAGTGCTTAAGAAGACATGTTTAAAAGACGAGTAACTGTTTGCTTTAAATTATGGCTTTCTAGTTGCATTTCAGTTTCACATCATCCCATCTCTTTGCACAGCAAGTTTTTTGTTGTTGTTGCTACAACATGCATTCATTTTCATGTGTACATTCATTTTGTACTGTTATTTGTTGCGTGGTTATTTGCAGTTTTCGTTGATTTAGTAATTTGTGCCTATATTTTCCTTCATTTTTGTTCACAATACTGTTCATGTATTCATTATTGTAGGCAACTTTTTTTGTTTTCTGTTTTTGTTGCTTGTGTAGTTGCTTTCCTTTCATCATGTATTTCAGCTGTCAAGTTTTATTCTGTGATGTTTTTGATTTCCCATGCCATCGTTAGTTGATTTTGTTTCCTAAAGAATTACTTTTTTAGCTTTCATTCTTCTCATAGCTGGTGTCCTTGTCGTTTTTAACATTGCAATGTAATGCCTCCACATCTGAAGAGAATTTGGAATTGTGTGTTATGCTTTTTATCCTCCCATCACTAAAACACAACTTTCATTCATTCTTTTTTTGCTCTTTCCTTCGCTCCCCCTCTTTCTTCCCATCTTTTTTCACTTCTTTTATCCTCCCCCATCCCCTCTACACCCCCACCCATTCTCTCATCATGCTCTTGTACTTGTTATGAACAGGTTAGCTGTTGATAGTGTGTGACGATCGTGGTTCACTTGGTATTTAGTCCCGCGTCTCAACTTGCATCCATCTGTGATTGCTGTTGAGCTGCAGTGTGAGGCAGTCACTGAGTCGGCCAGCCTGCAGTGTGAGAGGTGTTCCGCCCATTTTGTGCGAGTCTGTGTATGTTTTAAATGTGTGAGCGCGTCTATGCATGTGTGCGCGCGCGTGTTTGAGAGAGAGAGAGGGAAAGATAGAAAGACTGTTTCTTTGTGATAATTATCGAAGCCATGGTTTTTTTCTGTTTACAAGCACGTGAGGAAAGGAGAGTGCATGCGTCATCATAATATAAGCTTTTGTCCATCGGTTTCAAAATTGTATTAGGCTAAGAAAGGTACCTGTGCTAAAGTCTGATACGATTAAGGCTGAGAAAGGTACCTGTGCTAAAGTCTGATACGATTAAGGCTGAGAAAGGTACCTGTACTAAAGTCTGATACGATTAAGGCTGGAAGAGGTACTTGTACCAAAACCTACCAATTTGAAGTATAAAAACAACATACAGTATTTATACGGAGCTAAATCTTGATAGAAATCAAATCGAAGCTCTCACACAAGTTAAACATTCATGACACATTCAAACAAAGACGCTTTACAAAGACGAACAAGATAACGCACACACACGTTTGAGGAATAGACCTAAAGGCAAGAGAGAGGATGGAAAGAGAATTAGCTTCAATGGCGGGGAAACAGGTGGGTTTTGAGAGGGTCGATCGCTGACGGAGGGAGAGAGGGAGTTTGTTCCAGGAGGTTGGTCCTGAAACAGCAAAAGATCGCTGACCAAGTATTCTTGTACCAAAATCAAACATGATAGTACAGGATAGCCTAAGAAAGGTACTCGTACCAAAGCCTAACATTTTGAAAGGAATCATGATTGCGTGGCTTTGTTTTTCGTTTGTGCAGAGAATATGTAAACTGTTGATACGTAAAATGGCTTCTGTACAAACCTTAGATTCTGTTTGAAAAGTGTCTGAATGTGATTGTGGAAAAACGAACCATTTTGTATTGAGTGTGGTTTGTATTTTGTATGGTTTGAAACGAAAGAAGGGTATGACAGGGAAATGTTGTACCTGAACTATCTTGCAACTGACTCTCAAAAAGATGTATGGGAATTGCATCAGTGTGTGGAGAGAAAGTGTGAACTGTCGACCACTAAATGTTGACTGGTCTATACCCTTAAGAGTTAGAGTGGCAGAAATGTACAAGCAAAGGCAGACCTGTTTTTCCTACGGATTTGTCCGTAATTATTACGTTTTGAGACCTCCGATACGCTATTACGGTCAGCAACCAAAAAAATCTGCATTTCCGCTGAACGAGTGCGGAAAAAAAAGAAGAAGAAGAAATCAAAAGAAGGCATGGCGTTTGAGCCGTACTCGCTACTGTGTCGTCTGCTATCAAAGGTATCACTTCGAGTGATGTCCCTTGAATGAATACTTCCAGTTTATTTCTCCATGCCGCCATTTTTCTAGGTACGAAGTGCAACATTTCGGCAGTTGTCGAAGTTGGGTTTGGATGGGAAGTTGCAGCATGCGTGTACGCCCCCCGCTCAACAAAAGGTTTGACGGCAGCGAAGCATTCTGGTGAAAGGATTTCTCGGACAGCAAAATTACGGACAGATGCCTGAAATTACTTTTTCAGAGCTTGGGATTACTGACAGTGAAGATTTGGGGTAAACAGGTTCAGGCATACACTCATGATGTGCATCCAAAAAGCCTAAGAGTAGGTCTCACAAATGAACTAGACTTTTGTTACATAAGTCTTTATATTTAACCCTTTCGCTGCCAGACAATTTTCAGCCAAACAGCCAAACAATTATGTCAAACTTACCTGGGTTATGACATGTATCACATAAGGCTTTTCCTTATCTCCTAAAATTTAACAACATAAGGTCATTCGGTAACAGATCTTACTTTCATACCTTTTAGTGACATGAGTTTTGTTCACTTACCCTGGCTAAAAGAGTCCAGGGATCAACCCAACAGCCGAAGCACTATGTTACAAATGCATCAGCTAGGGATGAGAAAAAATCTTTATGTGTGTGACCATTTTTGATTACCCCGTCATGTGTGCAGCCACACTCCATCTTCGGGGGGGGATTTTGGAGACTAGTGATGTTACGCTAGGAGCTTGTCATGGCTAAAGACAATCCCTGCATAACTGCATAGCATAACAAGATGTTGATGTAGCCTTGGTGTTCTAGCCCATGTCAATTGGTCTGACATAGCCTTAAGCCAAGGCGAGACATGGGTGATAAATCAGTGTGGTACAGAAATCAACATCAGCAGCGAAAGGGTTAAAGAAAATCTGAGCTTAGCCTTCGTCAAATAAATCATTTCTGTAAAGAAAGGACCTTGATAAATGTAGCCTTTGATAGATTATATAAAGAAAGGAGAGGCTATGAAATATTGTCTTTGTGTTAGAAATGTCTTTATGCTAAAATAAAGGAGCTCTTCATAGATTGTTGATTGGGTTTTTCATTGATAACATGTCCTCCAGGGACGGTATTCATGTCGAGATAGCATGAGACTTAGCATGATGCTAACTTAGAAGCTCTTCCAATGTCCTATCCTATAGGACATTGGAAGAGCTTCTAAGTTAGCATCATGCTAAGTCTCATGCTATCTCGACATGAATACCGTCCCAAGGATAGGACATTGGAAGAGCTTCTAAGTTAGCATCATGCTAAGTCTCATGCTATCTCGACATGAATACCGTCCCAGTTTCCCAAGTTTGTTAAACTCGCATAGAGTTAGTTCATTTTCTTGCTCAGAACACCGTAACACCGCATTTTGGCCCAAGGTGCTATCAAGAGAATCTTACGTAAACTGTCTGCTTGAACAGTAAGTGATAGCTCAAAAGTTTCCCCCGAATTTTCAGCATTTCAGCATGTCTCCCCGAGCATCTTAAAAGGCCTGTGATTTATTTATTTATTCATTGATTTATTCATTAATTTGTTGTCATACATTTATAAATTGGAGAGAAGTCTGAACAATAAAAGAGAAGGAAACTGCTGCAAGAAAAACACACCAACAACTACCGAGATGGATGATGAAGTTGATTTGATAGCATTATTACCCAAAGACGTGATTAAGACATGGTTCTTCACGAAAATGACCATTTCCACGGCTTGTTCCTCGTTACCCATGGAACAAGTTCATAAAGGCATTATATGAAGAGAAAGAAAAATATGTGTGGATTTCACTGCACCACAAGCAAAATAAATTCCTACTACTGTTGCTGTGTTTTCGACACCCACCAGTGTTTATGTGTACATGATGCCAGGGAGTTTTCCGTCTGGTCAGGTTTAACTTTTGAATTAGTTTATCCATATCATTGGGGGGTGGGGTGGGGGGTTGCTTTGAAGTTTGTATTTTGTGTGTGTGTTTTTTGTTTGGGGGGGTGGGGGGGGGGTTGACTCATTTTAAAAGTTGCTAGTTCAGTTCGTCTATTTATTCTTCAACTATCAAATCCTTTGTTGTTCAACTCCTAAGTTATTCAATGTCATTGAACATGTAGAAGTCTGTAACAAATAAGCGTTGTGAGATTTTCGTCGCAGTCTTTTTTTTTCTGAAAGGTTAGTTAGACCTCGCCATCTCTGTTGCTCATTTCTTCAGGCAGTACCCATGTAGAACTAGATAGTCATACATTCAATGGTTAAACGCCAGAAAGTACTATCAATCATCTTGAAATGCCAAAAGGTACTATTGACCTTAATTCCATTTGTGGTAGTACCTTCTTTTGGCATTTTAGTGGATAAAACTGATGGTACCTTTTGATTTTAAGCCTCGCATTGTGTGAATCTGGCAGTTGAATTTTGTGCATGCAAATCCAGACCATGAATTCTAGGTGTACATAATGCATTTATTATGCCAGATGGACCAGTGGCTTCAGTTGCATGCATTTCGGTTAGTGTTTCTGTTGTTGTTTTCTTCTTTGGTTTTTGTTTTTGACTGGATAGAAATGTTAATTATTATCTTTGATTTGAGATTGTTATAAAAGACACTAGTGTTCGAGGTATGTAGTATCCACATTGGTTTTTTTTGTATGAATTATGTATAAATGATGTGCTGAGTGAAGTTAACAGTTTGGTGTGATGTATGTATTACTAAGTTATATATGTGCATAAATATGAGATTGTGTGAGTGTGTGTGTGATTGCTAGCATAATTATGTGTGGAGTGTACATACATATACAAATGTCACAAAATATCTCCATTAGTGAATTAAATGTCGTCAAGATCTGTGCTGTTGTGTGATCGAGTTTGGGAGAGCTAATGTGTATTGTATTAATATTTGCCTAAAAATAAGTGTTTAAATAAATATGTACTTGCTTCAACGTTAGATAAGCGTGCAGCAGCTTTGAAAAGTAGTTGACTAATCTGCCCTTCCAGATATTTATTCCATGTATATTACTAAGAATCGCTAGGACTTAGGCCCTAATCCACTCATCCAATTTCTGTCGCACGGCTATCCAACTGTGATGATGTCTACGAGGCACGAATCTGATGAAATGCTACAGTCTATATAAATCTGATCAAATCCTCTTCATTTTGTTCACTATATTCATATAGACCCCAATACACGAATCTGATCAAAGGTCTGATACAGATATTTCATCAGATTTGTGGGCTAATATGCAGATTTTAACACCCCACCTCAAAGTCTTGGTACTTTACAGTTTTTTCAGTCTTGCCTTTAATAGAAGATTTTCGGGGGGAAAATAGGGGAGAGCACTTCGTGAAAATTAGTGTTGTTTACCTCCATTACTCGGTCAAATACCATAGCGACAATGCAACAATGGCGTGGAAGCTTGAAACCGCAGGATGCGAGTCAGCGACTTGCAAACATTTTGTAGAAAAATAAGGGGTGACCAGTTGCTACAAAGTGATAGAACTTACAAACTGTGACGTAAAAATATAAATTACATCAATTTCAGAATGACGCACTGCGTTCTACATGCTGTGTGTCTCCTCAAACACAAGAAGCGAGGGCTGGGGATTTACCTGATGGCAGAGTAACTTCCCCTGTTTGACCGATTGAATTTGGCAAGATAACTCCTACACACCATGAAATTACTCCCCTTAATTATTTCCGAACAACTCGTATTGTTTAAATGGATGAAAATCAACGTTAAATATTATAAAATGATAGAGGTTTAAGTACTCGATCTGCAGTAAGAAAAGCAAGACTAAAAAAAATCCGGACAGACCCGAGACATTGAGGCGGGTGTGTTAACTCTTCTAGCGCCATGCATTTTATTAGCTCTGAATACTAACAAATGTCCCATATGTGCCTTCCCAGGTCGAGAGGACGTAAAATTCCAAATTCATCATCATTAGCTCTGAATGTAGACAAACACATGGCAGGGTACTTGGCAGTGGATGTCTTTGCATTTGGTGGGAGTGAAGAGTAATGTACTGGGTGAATGTATTCACCCGTGGTACTAGAAGAGTTAATCTGCATGTTTGCCGTTGTGTATGGGGAGTCAACAGATATAGAGAATGAAGCTAGTCGAATTTCATCAGATTCATTTAGACTGGTATTTCATCAGACTCATGCCTGAGTGACAGACGTCGTCACAGTTGGATAGCCGTACAGCTTCAGTTGGAGGTGAGGAGCAGGGCCTTTTCTCCTTTGTATGGGCTGTGATGTCCCGAGCCAGGCAAAGCACAGCTACTAGCACCCCACCCCACTTTCAATACATGTGATGTTTAGGGGTGTGCAACCATCAGCACCTGACTTAGTGGTCATTAGCGCTCTTCTTGTTTATTTGTCAGTTTACAGTTTTAGTCTCCAACAGTACCGGATGACTGAATGTTGTAGTCAACACTCACACAGGTTTTGGATTAACGTACTTGTGACATGTTTGAAATGCCTTGCCAGTGTTAAATGCGTATTGTTTTGTTTTTTTCTGTTTTGTTTTGATTTGATGATGTATTGAACATATATCGTCATCCCACACTTTGTGACAAAAAAAAGTATATAATGATGGATAAAGTTGACCTTGTGCCATCTGTTATGTGTGTGCCTGATTTGTTTACAAATAATGGGATTATGCTAGTTGTGGGTGCAAGAGAGAAAGAGAGGCAATGCCAGTGTGTGTGTTTGTGTGGTGTGTGTCAACACAAGTGATGATAGTCATGTCTTTCGGTAAGCTTATCTCATTCCCCCCTACGGCCGACAAATTAACGTGCACACTAATGCAGTTACCAGCGCCTACGCCCTCCAAATTGTCAGGTACAGACCTCCATTTACTTTCCCTATCAATCTAAAAGCTATTGATGATTACAGGAAGCTTATTCTGAAGCCATTTACGTTAGAATGACTCGCAGGACTTGTGCAAATTTAACCCTTTCGCCGCCAGCCATTTTTCAGCCAAAAAAACACCATTAAACTTAACTGGGTAGAGAAACAAATATTTCTGCAATATTGCAAATTCCTCCGTGACATACATAACATTAGGCCTATCCTCACCTCCCAAAATGAAGAAAATAAGGTCTTTGGATAGCAGGTCTGGATTGAATGTCTTATAGTGACATGAGGGTTAAACCATTGTGGGCTAAAATGCGACATTGGCGGTGAAAGGGTTAAAGCATTGGCAAGCATTTTATGCTCGGTTTTGTAATAAAATTAGCACCTGTCTCTCAGAACCTAGGCTAGGAGTGCAGCCCGCAGCCCAAACAGCTAGGGCAGAAAAGGTTAAGGCTGGTTATCCCTTTACTTTTAAACAAGTGAAGAAGGAAAGCGCAGCAGCCGAATGGATAAATCCGCTCTCTCGTCAACAAGGGTTCAAATGGCATTCAGAGCAGGGTGTAGAGTGGCACAGTGGTAACGCGTTCGCTTCGTGTCAAGTAAACCCGAGTTCGAATCTGGGTACAGGGGTTTTTTCCTCTCACTTTGCACTAGGCCTTACGGTCTGAATGTGGAGTCTTTCGGATGAGACGATAAACCAAGGTCCCGTGTGCCCATGCACTTAGCACACGTTAAACCCAGTGGCAATGAAAAAGTTGTCATTTGGTCAAAATTTACCCCCGGCCCCCTTTTCTTCCTCATCAGTCACAAAAAATTGCATGCAACAAAACAAAACAAAAAAGGGTGGCGCACCTCTGGCTGCGACACGCTCTCCAGGTGGGAGCAACCCGAATTTCACAGAGATGCCTCTGTGACTATAAAGTACCTAATAATAAATAGTGTGTCCTCTGGAAAGACACTTTACAATTGATTTCCTCATTTCAACTGGTAAACGGGTACCTGATTTGGGTTTGGGGAGGTTAAGGCAGTGGAAGGAGGCAGCAGGTTCTACCTTCCTTTTCTGTCTTTTTTCTTCGTCGATCGCTCGGACAGTTCCCTGTCATATGAGCGCTGATCGTCATGCTGCCATTATGTGCCTAACAAAGAAATAGTTTGGCCCAGTAGGTCTGTCTTCGGCTGGAGAAAATCTTTGTAAGAATTTCTAGAAGGCAGGATAATGGACCAGTAACAAAGGTAGTATGTAACAGTAAGTAAAGGGAAAATGCAGAGTCAAACAGAGGGATTTCATTATTAGAGGAAGTTACTAGTACAGAAATTCCGGAAAGATGAGTACTAATATAGTAAGAAAATAACAAAATCTAAATTTTGTGTAAAAGTTGGGGGGTACATCTTGTAATCAGGTGCGCCTAGCTTATAGTCCGAAAAATACTGTACTATTTCTTAGATGCTTATATCACAACTGATGGACAAAGAAGAAGACCAGCTTTGGGACCTTGGACACAACATAAATCTTCAAGCACCTTCAAAAGAGCAGTCAGTGCTATGGATTTATATTTCAAGGACACTTTAATTTTGACATAGCAGTCTTTAAAGACTGAATATAAAAAAAAATTGATGTCAGTCACGGGTATTTTCATTCAAACAAAATATCTGCCCATACAACCATGAGAATACACCGCAAAATAGCATTGAAAAATGAAAATTTATTTTTGCGCATCGTTCACATGGGGTGCCCAAGTAAAATCAAGTAATACAGTACATCCAATGGTTTTGAAAAACCCTGATTATGTAGAATAATCTAAAAACAATTTCAATTCTCTGTCACGCTCTAGATAACACAATATGGCTTGCTGACGAGCGACAGAAAAGAATACACGGAGACCAACACAAAGCGAAGCTAAGTGGTACAAGACATGTCATAGTCACACACAAAATTCATTCCACTTTAAAAAAACATAGGTAAAGGTAAAGATGTGCCCCCCCCCCGCATTTCTCGCTTAATTGTATTTTTCCGTTTTTGCCTTTCTTACCATACATAAAGCTGTATTTTAGGAACATTTTTAGCTAATAACCTTTTCGGAATACTAACCCTATCCCTAACCCTACTATGTACTGCAGTACACCGCGATTTGTCACAGTTGTGGTTCGTTGCGTTTTTCCGTCTTATAGGTTAGGGCTAGGGTTAGTATTCCAAAAAGGTTAATAGCTAAAAATGTTCCTAAAATACAGCTTTATGTATGGTAAGGAAGGCAAAAACGGAAAAATACAATTACCCGAGATATGGAGGGGGGGTGGCACATCTTGACCTTTACCAAAACAAATGTATGACACTGGTGTTTTATCTTAAGCTGTGTTTTGAACACAGCTTTTCTGGCAATTAAGAAATGCATGAAATAGGATACAATTCTTTAGAGAGCCAAACTCGCCGTTTGCGTTTGTTTTTAGCTTCTTTCCCAAATAATCTGGTATAGTAGTTGGGAGAACACCTTCCACATTCATAAAGTTGTTAACTTGTTTATTGGTTTCGATGTTCACAGACACTGTACTAGAATGTCTTGTTTGCAAAACTACACCCTTCTGTTGAAGATGATCATAATGCCTTTCAATGTTCCCATAGCCTGCTGAACACACAAGGTGCCAGTACTAACCTAAACTGCTGGTAACTTTAATATAGTTTAAATCAGAACAAGGTTTTTACTTATGCAAGGAGAGTTGACGTTCCTTACAATTGCATGGGTGTAACTCCCCCAAATGAAAAAACCCAACAAAGACAGGGATCCAGGAACCCATGGCCCCGGCAGGGTATAGGGGCAGAGCCCTGTCGGATGATTCAGGGGGCCAACTTAAGAGAGAGATAACGAGACAGACAGACAGTTAAAATAGAACAACCAAGTTCAAAACGCCACAAATCGCTTGTGGACAAATGGGGTTTTTTGGTGGGGGTTTTTTTATGAACTAAAAAAAACAAGTTCGTTTTTGGTGTAGCACCCATGCAATTGTGAACTGGTGTAATGTGACATGAGACCAGACTTCTTCAAAGAGAGTGCAGGGTTCCTGATTTTTTCCTCTCACCCCCTGTGTACAGCCTTAAAGGGCACCATTGAGACGAAAACATGGGAGAAACTCCACCCCATATCAAGTTAATGAAAGGATTTGATCGAATGCTGAGAAAGCCAATGAGCAATGAGCTTTCAACGATTAGGCTTTCTGCACAATCTTGTAGAATTTTATATCTCAGCTAGCGACTCCAGCTTTTGGCAGGAGCCTAGATTGGCTGATTGAAATACACACAAGCATCGTCGTTAGCTTACTGAAAAGTTACGTCTTTGTTACCACACAAATCATTTTAACCCTTTCACCGCCGTCAGCCCCAAAACACCATTAAACATAATTGTACAATGGAAACACCCGAACGCCCACTTAAAAACCGTAAATATTTCGAATTTAATTATTTTTCACATACACCCAACCACGGACAATTACACATAATTGGGTAGAGAACAAAAATTTGTTATATTGGGAATTCTTGTGAGTCATTGTACAACATTAGACCTATCCTTACCTCCCAAAACTAAGAAAATAGGGTCTTCAGATAACAGGCCCCGACCCGATGCCTTCCAGTGACATGGGTGTTAAACCATTGCGGTGCATAAATGCGACATTGGTGGCGAAAGGGTTAATTAAGAAAATAGGGTCTTCAGATAACAGGCCCCGACCCGATGCCTTCCAGTGACATGGGTGTTAAACCATTGCGGTGCATAAATGCGACATTGGTGGCGAAAGGGTTAATTAAGAAAATAGGGTCTTCAGATAACAGGCCCCGACCCGATGCCTTCCAGTAACATGGGTGTTAAACCATTGCGGTGCATAAATGCGACATTGGCGGTGAAAGGGTTAATTAAGAAAATAGGGTCTTCAGATAACAGGCCCCGACCCGATGCCTTCCAGTGACATGGGTGTTAAACCATTGCGGTGCATAAATGCGACATTGGTGGCGAAAGGGTTAATTAAGAAAATAGGGTCTTCAGATAACAGGCCCCGACCCGATGCCTTCCAGTAACATGGGTGTTAAACCATTGCGGTGCATAAATGCGACATTGGTGGCGAAAGGGTTAATTAAGAAAATAGGGTCTTCAGATAACAGGCCCCGACCCGATGCCTTCCAGTAACATGGGTGTTAAACCATTGCGGTGCATAAATGCGACATTGGCGGTGAAAGGGTTAATTAAGAAAATAGGGTCTTCAGATAACAGGCCCCGACCCGATGCCTTCCAGTGACATGGGTGTTAAACCATTGCGGTGCATAAATGCGACATTGGCGGTGAAAGGGTTAATGCATCATCTTGACCCCAATTTGAGATTTTAAAGGGTAAATCTGACGCACTGTTTGAGATTCTAGGAGTTGATTTGAGACGTCTAGTGAATTAAATAAGAACAATGTCTACATTTTCAGGAACCCTGCATGGCAAGTCTGCTGTTATCAACTTCCTTTCTTGCTTAAAACAGAACAAGTCTGAAAACAAATTCGTTGTAGACATTTCTTTGACCTGGTTTTTACACACACACATACAAGTCTTAAAAACAAAGTGTTACACATCTTAAAAACTGTTTAAAGCCACATCTTAATCTTTCTCTATTAGCCTATACTGTCTCTCTCTCTCTCCCTCCACACATAGGCTTTGTACCTTTACCACATTTCCCTCGTCTCCCAACAGCTCTGTATATGTGGAAAATGCAAATCGCGACTTCAAATCGACACACTTGGGATTGCTCATGAGCATCACAATTATTTGAAAACAGACTCTACAATCCCTAAGTTATCTATAAAAAACAACCCCCCACATCATCATGAACAAAGACAAAATGACCATATCATAATTGTACCTTTGGCTATACATACTTCTGATCATTGTCTCTACCATTTACTGCAGCACTGCGTTCAATTTTCATAGCAAATAGCCAGTTTTACATGTAAAGAAAACACACAAAAGACCCTCTCTCTATCACACATACACACGCACACACACACACTCTCTCTCTCATGTTATGTTGGATGTGTTTTAATACAATCCACACTTGTTCTTCACCGATTATGCTGTAAAACACTGCTGCAAATAAACGAAACACCAACACTTAGGCAGGACACAGTAAGCCTTTGTTGACCTATTAACACCAAATTAAAGAAACATAATTGACACAAAAATAAATTAAAATACATGAAATAACTAAGTGAATGAACTGATGTTGACTGGCAGCCAAAACGTGAGCAGCAGCAAAAATACAAAGCAATAGGGCATTTGCCACGAGTGTTTGTTCTCTATACTAGACTATTAATTTGCCCGCACTCGTTCTGCCCAAATTAACGTAACGCTGACCTTTCTAATTTAACGCTCTACATTCAACACAGTGAAATTCAAGGTCGCCGGCATGTGGCAAATGCCCTATTCAAACAAATTCAAAATAGAGCAAAAACATCGTATGGCAAGAAAGCACTATGAAGCCACATAAACTGCAGAATGCAATCCTTCAGCTTACACAAATACAGGCTGTTTTGATAATACATATACTCCTAGTATTATGCGCCACACTTTAGAGATTGCGTTAATCCATATTCATGGATTTGACTTCTTTTTTTTTGTTGCTGTCCCATCTTCTGGGCCGTACAGTGGGTGTTGCTCCCATGCCGCTCATTCCGAGTCCCAACTCGCAGTCACACCCCGGCTTGTTCAGGTCGCAGAATCCGAGACCAGCAGTCCAAGGGGAGCGAATCTATGTTAGGCCGTCAGGAGGCAACCAACCGAGGAGACACTGCACTGCTGCTGAGTCACTTCGGTGGAGTTCAGTAGAGCCTGTTCAGGACACCACCTACTAAGCCCCCAGAGATTCGACTTATTAAATCATCCATCCATCCGTCTGTGTGAACACCAAACACAGATAAGTGCGCGAGGGAACTTTGTCTCTACCCCCCCCCTTCGAAACATACACAAAAGTGCACCCTTCTAACATAATAGGAAAATAGTTGCAAAGAAAGTGCTTTTTTTTTTGTACATGCTTTATCACTAAAACATTATTTACATTTATTGAATAAGAAAGAAAAAAGAGGAAAAGGTGTGAAGCAAGCTAAGGAATTACAATACAGTGAAAAACACAAGTCAAAATTGGAGGGACTGAAATTTTATTTTGAGATAACCAATATTTTCAGTTAAGAAGACCTTTTATCATAAAGATTATTGAACAGGGACCAGAAAACTATTGTGAGTTATCCAGTATTTTTGAGTTATCAGGAATCCACTGTATATTTGTTTCATTGTGTATATTTTATTGTGCGAGACCTACACTAAGGGCCTTTCTTTCCATAAACAAATCCAACTCACAAACGACACACGATTCACACGACGTTTCGTAGATGAGAAGGAAGACAGCAGGTGTTACCAGGGTGAACTAGTTTTTTGTTTAAACCAGTCTCAACTCGCTGACAATAGCATCTCAGAACATTTTGATTTACAATTCAACCTTGCAATAGAATTCACTTTATCTTATCTATAGATTCAACAAATTACAACAGTCTTATTTTTCCTGAACACAAACTGTTCCTGATAACTGCACAGACAGGTTTTCATGTCTTCCTATTTCATTAACACTGCACACTTAGTCTCGGATTATGTGTCCTTACGAGCGTGTCTTTCAGCATTTAGGTAAACAGCCATTCAAAAGCAAACACAACATTATGTACATGGCTAGTCGTTATAGGCCTCATCAAAAACATTAACGGAGAGTGTTCTGAATTTATGGCACACTGATTGGGGCTCGATTAGCGGGACCTGGCTGGCTGGGTCATTCTCTCACTTGGCGCAGCATCATGTTAGAGACTGATCAGCGGGACCTGGCTGGCTGGGCCAAGCTTTCTATTTTTCTTATTTTTCTCCTGTCCACTTTCTTCTTTTTGATAATTTGTTGTCTTGCGCATTCCCGTAGATCCTCCCAAATATTTACAGCGACATAATAGTCAGTAGTGACTGTGGTTGCTATGGAGAAAAGAAGACAGAAAGCCGCCCAATGATATTTCAAGCATTAAATGCTAAAAAGTACTATTAGCCTTCACGGTTAAATGCCCAAAGCTACTGTCGGTCTTAGGCATTCCTTTTGCGATTGTCCTTTTTGGCATTTAACAGGGAAGATTGATAGTACATATACCTTTTATCCTTTACGGTAAATAAAATTACTTCTTGATTTTGTGACCAATAAACTGTAGTCATTTGGATTGTCAATGCATTTCATCCCATATTGAGTAGCCTTTTTGGGTTGCCCACATCACCTCCATTTCAGAAAACTGCAATGCGGTCCTTTCAATGTATTATCACTAAGCACCGCATGTAATCGCAACATCATCTAGGGAATATCATGACCGTGATATTGTGACCTTTCATAACAATAGGCAACACAGGGGGGATTTTTCCTCTCACTTTGCACTAGGCCTTACGGTCTGAACGTGGAGTCTTTCGGATGAGACGATAAACCAAGGTTCCATGTGCCCATGCACTTAGCACATGCTAAACTCAGTGGCAACGAAAAAGTTGTCATTTGGTCAAAATATACCCACCCACCCCCACACACCCCTTTCCTTCCTCATCAGTCACACAAAAATCACATGCAAAACAAAAACAAAAAAATTGGGTGGCGCGCCTCTGGCTGAGACATGCTCTCCAAGTGGGAGCAACCTGAATTTCACAGACGCCTCTGTGACTACAAAGTACTTAATACCTACATGAGATTCTCAACTATTATATACGAATACTTTTCATCTTAAAAAAAAAAAAAATTCAATGACACAGCTACATTTTAAGTACATTAATATGCACCCTATTGATTCCTAATTTACTTACAAAAAGTATGTACTATTCAGCAGGAGTGAAAGATGGTGTTGTCAGAGACTTTTGTCCTTGTCAATGGTAAAAAACAACCACCTCAGATTAGCACACTTTGCCAAACGAGTGTGTTACATTCACAATAAATCTTTGCCAAACGAGTGTGTTACATTCACAATAAATCATGTAACTAATTAAACGCAGTACACATCGTAACATATCACATTCAGCTGAGCATTTTATGAAAGCATATTGCAGCAGTCAATCACATGTTAATTTAACACATCAAAGCAAAACAAAAAAGTAAATGGCAATGCACATACACACACATAGGCACACACACAAACTGATTGCACTGTAGTTGTAGCTGACCGCCTCATATCACTTTGAAAGACTAATCAAAAGAAACATCGCAGTCTGACCACCAAAAGCATCCCAAATAGATCACCAAAATATCAGGAACAAATCCTAGTTCTGTGAGTCAGGAGTAAACCAGTCAATTACAAGGGCATGCCCTCTACTACTCTGCATTTTAAAAAAATAAATAATGGTCTTTCAAAATTCCATTGTACATTCAGGCAACAAACAAGCAGATCCCGCATCTTTCTGCCTTTCACATAAGTTTTAACATCTATTTTCACAAGCTAACTAATATGGTCCAAATGCTGTGAATACAAGGCAAATCATCCAAATGGCAAATCTTCAACTTAAACAATAGCTTAAAGAGTGCTGGATGGTTCCTTGGGTCAGAGGATCAGTGGGGACGTTTTGATGTAGCCATAAAATGATCAATAAGCATCAGGATCATTAAAGGTAAAACAATACATTTTACTTTCACGCACACCTGCTCATAAATCTCCCAAATGGTCAATGCCAATTTAATAAACAGAAATGCATGAAAAATCGTTGCCATCACAAGTATCATGGAGATCCGTTCAAAATGAAATTGACAAAGATACTAACAGAGTTTGAAAACACAGGGTAATGGAATAAAAACCTGTACTATCAGAATTTTGTCTGTGGTTTTGTTGTTTCTTTTAATCCCATTGGTATGTGAAGCAAGTTGTGTCATCAGATCATTCATCAAGCATCATTTCACAGTAAATCATCAGAACATCAAACAACTTAAATACACTGTATTTCAGAAAATTAAAGTTGCAACAGAATTCGCTTTATGATGACGTAAGCTAATGACTAGGGAAATATGTTAACCCAATAAAAGCCAAAGTCTTTCTGTCTAACACTAACAGAAATAATTTAGAATTGACACAAGTCAAAACTGAACACATTATTTTGATTTGTTCAACATCATGTCTAAAAGGAGATTGCCTTTCGGCAGCTACATCAATCAAAGTGAAATGTTTTTAAATGTCCACTCAGTAAAACTTTACATACGAAGTATTTTTGCACCGACTTTGAAATTAACAATATACAGAATCACTGTTTAAAACAAAATTTTAAACATGTTTACAATGTTTGATTTCTTTGCTCAGATATCATTATACCCTTACCCTTGTATTGTCTTGGCTGATTAACTTTGCTCTCCTGCGTATAACACACCGATTCCCCCACTTCATCCCAGTTGTCATTGATGGGACTTTGGTTATAACATATATATATGTGTACAAAATAATGAGCCAATGCATAAATACTGAGCAAGTAATACTGGTCCACCCCACAATAAAATTTAAATAATGATCAATGCTAATCCATCCATTACGACGCTGATCCATCCAACTTAGGTCTACATAAAAATACTGACTGACCCATAGTTTTTTCTACTAAAAAACCAAACCAAACAAACAAACTACGAATGTGAAATACACTCATTCAGAAATCATCATCATATCACAGATTTATCTTCAATATCCCCTTGACTGCCAGAGAAATTTGAAGAAAAAAATCATCGGGCAAATCATGCCATAAAAACGACAACTGATAGAGCCAATCTGGCAAAATGGTCAGGGGTTATAACTCTCTTGACTGTGTTAAAGCAAAAGCCAGCATATCAGGGTTATTCCTCTTCATCTGATAACATCATCAGCGATGTCATCGGGTCAGTACGTAATACGTTGGTGGCAGTCAAGGGGATATAACTCGTCAACAACTCCACAGCAATCATCAAGGAAAAACACCTTGCCTTATGTAATAAATATTGGTGGGTTGTTTTTTCTCTATTGTTACTGAAATAAACAGAACTGTTGTTACTGAACTAAAGACAAGCCCAATCAAGCCCTTACGACATAAATGTTTCTTTTTATCACCGCTTATTGTTAAAATCAAGATATATTCATAGCCTGAAGAAATGCTGGAAAAATGTAACAGCTTAAACAGAATGGTCCCTGCACTTAGCATAATTCAAAGTGATACAGCAATTATCATCACTTGACTTCGGCTCAGTAGCTCTTATCTTGTGAATGGCTCAAAGTCAATACTTTTGAACAGCCCCAAATTGGGGTTGGATAAATACTCTTTTTTTCTTTGAGCAGTTAATAACAATATGCTCCCAATGACTTGAGAGCACAGATAATCTAAATGAAGTTAGAATGAGCGCCATGGAAGAGAAGTATCTATTGAAAGTGCATTGAATTTAAGACAGAAGGTACCCCCCCCAAAAAAAAAGTCAACATTCTTATGACTGATGCAAATTAAATAAGAAGCTGTGCATTGACATTGATACCACGAACTTCATCAAATGTGCCAGCTTTTCAGCATATACACACAACTGCACCTTTTTTAAAATCAAAATAATACAGAATATTATTCTCAAACCAAAATATTTGGGTCATGGTTTATAAAAAAAACTTAGTGATGAGTAAGTACAAAAATGCATGTAAAAAATCAAATACATTTTCACATTGCGTATCACCCACTTTTATCACAAAAAGCTTTATTTGATTCGCACTGAAGAAAACAAAATTACACTTTCACCTTTTCATTTCTGAGTCAATTAAATTTCCCATCTCTCAAACAACAAAAATCAAACAAAAATGAAAAGTTGAAGACTTTGTACAGAAACAATAGGATTCTACCCTATATAATAGGCTGGAATCCTAACAAGCAAACAACTAACAACAATAAATATATCATGTGTGGTCTATCAAATACATGTAGAGCTACTTACACATTCTGCTTATCACGTCATGGCTACCAATATTTTTGAATGATGTGCTCACATTTATACAAGGAAATGCTACGAAAAAGTGCTGAACACCCATGTGGCAAAGTCATTTATTAACCAGCCAACTGATACTGTAAGGAACAGAGCCGGTGAAAACTTCTTCGTAGTACAAGCAGTTGGACAATGACATAACACTTATGAAAGATTTAAAGCATCAAATCAGACCACATGGCAGGAGATTAGATGTGTATGAATCTCCAAACACTGTTGCTGAGTTGTCTCTTCCAGCATTTATTTTAAATTTAGTAGGATGTGACGATGAGAAAGTAGGCCAAGTGTGCCCTTAGACAAGGTCTTCACCACATCCTCAGGGCTCCCAATCGTCCCGCAAAACAAGGGGTCCTAGGGACTCCTTCACTTACAGAATAGAGGGTCCTAGAGGCAGGATAAATAGTCCCAGTGGCATTGCGAATGCTAAAAAGAAATTTTCTAGTGCATCCCTGGGACCCCCTGCACATTGTTTTAGAGGGTCCTTTAGAATTTTAGTGCTTCATAAACCCCCAAATGGGGGTCCCTGGGAGCCCTGATCCTACTAAGTTTTACTGCTGAGTGAAAGAGACAACAAAGCAACAGAGTCTCAAGATTCATGCACATGTGAGGTCCAGCTGTACGGTTTCACGCCGAACACGAAGAACAAGGTACAACTGTAAAGCCTTTTGACAAAAGGAAGTAAGGAAACACTGTGCAGGGAAGGGAGGGGGGGGGGGGGGGGGGATCCCTAGGGGGTCCAAGAAGGGAAGAGGTCTCCACTTTGAAAGGTCTTGTACACTGTAGAAAAGACAATGTCAGTCATTCTAGTTTGGGAAGCTACTACACTAAGAAAGAAAACAAATATGTGGAGCATGTCATTTTGTGTGACAGCACAGTAGCTGAACAAATGTTGCACTGGTTATTTGATCTAGTTAGAGTGCACCGCTGATGACTATTGCCAGGAATATAATTTAACACCTTCTCAGACTGTGCAAATGAAAAAACAAAATGTTGTCAGGGATATTTGATCTCTCCATACCGAGCAGCTGAAGATTTTTCAAACAAATGTTGCCACTATATATATGCCAGGGATATTTGATCTCTCCATACCGAATGTTGCCAGGGATATTTGATCTTTCCATACAGGATACAAAACTGAAGAAAAACAAATGTTGCCTATTTGATCTCTCCATACCGAACAGACGAAGAAAAACAGATGTTGCCAGGGATATTTGATCTTTCCATACTAAACGACTGAAGAATAACAAATGTTGCCAGGGATATTTGACCTTTCCATACTGAATGGATGAAGAAAAACAATGTTGCCAGGGATATTTGACCTTTCCATACTGAAGAATAACAAATGTAGCCAGGGATATTTGATCTTTCCATAATGAACAGCTGAAGAATAACAAATGTTGCCAAGGAAATTAACAAAAACAATGATGCCAGGGATAACTGATCTTTCCATGAAAAGCAAGTGAAAAGAAAATGTTGCCAGGAATATTTGATCTTTCTGTACTGGGCAGGAGAAGAAATGAAAACACTGTAAGATTCACTGGCTCTCACTTTTGCATCCAGTATGGCTGAAGAATAACAAATGTTGCCAGGAATATTTGATCTTTCTGTACTGGGCAGGAGAAGAAATGAAAACACTGTAAGATTCACTGGCTCTCACTTTTGCATCCAGTATGGCTGAAGAATAACAAATGTTGCCAGGAATATTTGATCTTTCTGTACTGGGCAGGAGAAGAAATGAAAACACTGTAAGATTCACTGGCTCTCACTTTTGCATCCAGTATGGCTGAAGAATAACAAATGTTGCCAGGAATATTTGATCTTTCTGTACTGGGCAGGAGAAGAAATGAAAACACTGTAAGATTCACTGGCTCTTACTTTTGCATGTGTCTGAAAAGAATAGAAAAAAAATCATATCATTAACATTTACTTCATGAGATAATCAAAACACAGACTTACATTTACCTCATATCACCTATAGCATAAGCAACAACAAAAATCAAAAGCACACACACGAACACCTTTACATGCAGATATTGAAAAATAAAAAATCTTAACAATAATCTTCTCTCGGAATCCTTTATAACTTCATCTAGAATTTAACATTTGTTTCAAAATTGTTTTCTCTCTCTTTTGTGAGAAGTATGAAATGCATTTTCTGCAAATTTCTCAGCAATTCTGTTTGGAGAAAGTTACAGGTGTACTCAAATTAATGGTAAAGAATAAATAAACTCACAGGTTCAATTATCTCCTAATAAATAAATTCATTTTGGATTATAAATAGGCACATATAAATAAATTTAATGCGCAAAAGGAAATAAAATTGTGCTGATTTCACAGATTTGTCTTGGAAAGTATGTCTTCATTATCAGCCAACAAGTAATGCTACAGGAATCTAGTATCACTATCATAAAGCAAAACTCTTATTGACTCTCCGTTTTTGTTCTTCACCTTCGGAAAAACAACAACTTTGTCTCAATCCTCGTCTTCTCTAATAGCAGCCATCAACCAAATTCATTAACCAGTTCGACCAAAACCACAAAACAATCCACAACAAACAAACAACGTGAAAATTCAACCACAAACAAACGAAAGAAAGAAATGGAAACAAAAACTAGCACAGAATGTTCAAAGACAGTGGAAGGACGGGAAGGAGGAGAAAAGACAAGAACTGAAACTAACAGGTGACAGTGCAGGGCAGACTGAGCGGTGCAACTTAGGGGGTCGTGGGCTCACGGGGGCTCGACCCGTTCGACATCTTGTAGCGCCTCCGTCTGCACAACAAAGGAATAACTCACAAAAACTCAGGAATAACTCACAAAAAACAAAAGGAATAAGTAAATAACTAAAATTTAAAAAAATACACAAAGGAAAATCTCACCAAAAAAATATAAGGATCACAGTAACCACACATCCAAAGTCTGAGTAAAACACACACATAAAAAAAGAACATTTATTCTGCATGCTTCCTGTCTGTGTGCTACCAAAAAGCCTGAATATACAAAGAGCTCGCACTCCGCAGCTGATTGAAGCCGGGTTTTTTATTCCCACCCTTTCACCTGCACTACAGCTGGGGATCATTGGAAACTCAACTGCCTAAAACAACACTAACATTTCCCACCTTCCACCTTTTCATCTTCCAGGTGGGAAGTTAGAAAGTTGGCTTCATTCTTTGCAAGGTTTGTAGGCTGCGAAGTAATCACTCTTTGTAACATGTGATTTAGGCCTTTTGGTGCTACCTTGGAGCTCTGAATTTCATTCACTGTTTGATTAACGACTGAGAATATCTCCTAGCCTCACAATTTTAATCCTCTGTGAATTTCATGGTTTGATTAGCAACTCTGAATTTCACCGTTTGATTAGCTGTGAACTCTGAACATCACTGCTTGATTTAGAGTCGAGTCTAGCATCCCTGTTGGGGGCAATATCACCCTGAAGCCAAAGCCGCAAAGGTAAACAAAATGTTATGAATTTATTTTGACAGGCTCTCCAAAAAGCAAAATACAAAGCATGGGCATGTGGTGGTAAAAGCAAAATAGGATTAGGAAAGGGAAAGAGAGGTTGCTCCTCAATTCTGTTAAAAACCTTATCTTCAGGCAGAGACCATAGTAAAAAAAAACACCAACTGAATTCAGACACAAAACCTGAGAAAGTTCCAGACTGCAAAATCCTTCTTTTCTTCGTGCTTAAGTTAGGGGATAACAACCTGTAGAATGCACACGTAATCAATGGGATGCAAAAGTGAGAAAAAGAGATAAGAAAAGAAAAAAAAGACTTCTGAAAACAAAAAATTACCTTATATATCTTAGCATAAAATTATTATGCCTTAACGCTATACAAATAATGCCAGATTTCATCAAACCCAGATCTTTCACAAAGTATTTTTCCAATAAATAACGGTTTTCTATCAACACAGCGAGATTGATATCTCCTTTTTTTCTTTCACAAACATGCAAAACAAAAAAACAACATCAATATTGGATACACAAAAAAAAGAAAAAAAAGAAACAGAGCAATAAAACTCCATCACAAAATTCAGGGTTATAAATATAATATACCAGAAGGTATAATCACTCTTCCCATTTAAAAGCCAAACAATACTGTCACAAACGCCGCTCAAAACATACTAAAGTATTACAAAAGGGATAAAGAAGGCTGACAGTACGTTTGGCTTTTTCGCTGAGAATGATAACACCCTCTGGCATTCAACCCTCCAAAACAACGTTCAAAACGACCACCAGCTCACCTGGCGCTGCTGACAGATGACTTGGGGGGTCCTGGAGGCGGGCGGGGCACCAGACCATCGTCCTCCTGGCCCAGGGGACTCAAACACTCGGGGATGTCCGGCAGCTCCTGAGAACCGTGGTCCACCGCGTTGGAGGCCGACATGGTCCTCCTGTGGCCCCCCCGCCGGCCGTGACTCAGCCTGCCGGGGACCCTCAACACCATGGCACTTTTCTTCCCCACGCTCTGCACATGAAGGTCCCCCGCGCTGCTGGCGGGCGCATGTTTGGAGACAGAGTCTTTGGATTGGGAGACCGTCAGAGTACCTTTCTCATGACCGTCAGCAATATCTGTTGCTGAGTTTCTCCTCGGTTTGGCAGTCGGGATGGAGATAGAGTCTTTGATTCGGGAGAACAATGTCAGATAATCTTTTTTATAACCGTCGGCAATATCGGTTGCCGAGTTTCTCCTCTGTTTGGTGACTAGTTCCGAGTTGTTCTCCGCTGGTTTTCCTTTCAGGAAGGGGCTAACTAAGAGGGCAGTGTCCTGTTCATCGTTTCCTATATGCAAACCTGACAAACTAAAACCCTGAGCATTATCTTTTGTGTCTGATGTAATATCAGCAAGGTTGAGTCTCAGATCAAACTGGGAACTTTGTTCTCTAGGACTACGTACTGAATTCTTAACACTGTTGCTCAATACATCAGTCTTTTCATTTTGATTTGGAATTGCACTGGTGTCACTGGCAGAGGAGTGGTTAAGTACTGTATTTTCTAGAGGTTTGTTTTTCCTAACACTATGATGAATCGGAGGCTTACCAGTAGCCACTAGTTTAGACGTACCCCTGGCCCCTTTCTTCTCCTCATTTTCACGCAGTTTGAACAGTAGTCTGGATGGGCTGCCAGGGCCCTGTTTGAGAGGAGACCCTATACGATTCCCAATGTCTTTGGCCAGCTTTTCTGGCATTCTTCGGGGACTAGAGGCGATGTGTTTGGCAATGAGATCATCGATGGGAGACGCAGACGTCTTACCACCCTTGAGCGACTCAACCTTACCCTCATCACCATATTTAGCGATTTGTGTAAGCTGAGCGGCTGAAGTACCATCATGCTCGAAAACCAGCGAGTCTCTCAAAAGCTCATGGGAGTCTTTCCCATCCACGAGAACCATGGAGTTTTTGGTGACGCTGTCCACATTGTCGTCGTCATCCAAAGACAGTCTCTGGGCCAGGTGGCGGGACCGTGACTTGGACAGGCGGGGGAGGCCCTCTTTGGGCGCCGCCCCGTCGTCTAAAGCGGCATCGCTGTCTTCATCGTCGCTAAGGGCGGAGATGCCCTGCCACTGGGAGGCCATCGTGAAGGGGGCCGCCCGCGTGGCGTTCTCATCCACCCCCTCCTCGTCCTCCCCGTTGGTGTGGCTCTTCTCGTCCGTCTGTAGCAGGGCGAAGGTGACCGCGGCGCGACTGACCTGGTACGCGTCTTCATCCTTCCCCTCTGCCGCCTCCTCTTTCCCCTGCAGCGACGGAAGGCCGGACGGTTTGTGGTCAGCGCTGTGCACTTCTCTATCCTCTTCTCTAACTTCACCGTTCAACTTGACCATGACATCGGCGCCTGCTGGGGCCGAGTCCTCCACCTTGTGGGACACTTTAGGACCAGAGGCCACCAGATGAGCAAAGGAACCGCCCACCTGACCACCCCTGCTTTCCCCAGGCTTTCCC
This sequence comes from Phymorhynchus buccinoides, assembly GCA_017654935.2. NCBI lineage: Eukaryota > Metazoa > Mollusca > Gastropoda > Neogastropoda > Raphitomidae > Phymorhynchus > Phymorhynchus buccinoides. The sequence goes on along the minus strand of CM065684.1, from coordinate 39,626,600 downwards.
TCCTCCTGCCTGCGTGGGGAACGGCTCTGCAGAGCCGCATTCAGCGCGCTGCCCTTGGTGTCCGTTCCCTGCAGGTCCTGCTCTTCCCTTTTCCTTCCACCTTCACTCTCCTTCACGGGCACCGTTTGTCTGTTCCCTGCGGAGGATACAGCGTGCACCAGACCCGTGTCGACGTTGGTTTCCTGGGTGTCCCCGGGCGCTGGCTTCACCTTGTCCACGTCCGGGCTGTCCTTGCCCCTCTGCTCGGCCTCGTACTTGCCCAGGTGGTGGTCGCTGTCCAGCACGACGTCCTTGGCCTGCAGGCCCTGCTCCTCCAGCAGGCGGTTGTCCAGCTGCCGGTTCTCGGCGGGGTCCACGGGGATGATGAGGGGGTCTGTGGGGGCCTTCTTCAGCCCCTCCTCCAGCTCCTCCTGGCTCAGGTTCTCCATGGCCTCCGTGGCCCCTCCGTGGCCCTGGTCATTGGGGCACAGCAGGTAGGGCCTGGGTAGGACAACAAACACATTCACATTATGAGAATACAGTTGTTGGGGCACAGCAGGTAGGGCCTGGGTAGGACAACAAACACATTCACATCATGAGAATACAGTTGTTGGGGCACAGCAGGTAGGGCCTGGGTAGGACAACAAACACATTCACATCATGAGAATACAGTTGTTGGGGCACAGCAGGTAGGGCCTGGGTAGGACAACAAACACATTCACATCATGAGAATACAGTTGTTGGGGCACAGCAGGTAGGGCCTGGGTAGGACAACAAACACATTCACATCATGAGAATACAGTTGTTGGGGCACAGCAGGTAGGGCCTGGGTAGGACAACAAACACATTCACATCATGAGAATACAGTTGTTGGGGCACAGCAGGTAGGGCCTGGGTCGGACAACAAACACATTCACATCATGAGAATACAGTTGTTGGGGCACAGCAGGTAGTGCCTGGGTCGGACAACAAACACATTCACATCATGAGAATACAGTTGTTGGGGCACAGCAAGTCAGAAAATGTTGATGAAAAACAGTGCAGTCTCACATTATCTGGAGAAAAAACCTATGCATTTTAGATTCACGCGCAATAAATGACACTTTGTCTTGCCACTTAAGACAAGAAGTAAAAATCTCTGAAATTTAAAGGGAAAAGCTAAAAAATCCCAGAAATGTGCGACAGGTTTTAGCATCCCTATTCAATCCTTTTTAAGAATTTTTCTTACTTTATGATGCTGATTTAAGATGTCAGAGCAAGATAATGCTTACACGAGACCAGCTTAGTCTTTAAGAGTTGAAGCAACAACATTTACACGAGATCTCATCGCTCAACTAATAATCTAAATCTGTATTTCATATCTTAAAATAAAAAAATTTCCCCTGCATTTCATTTTAAAATGTTGCAGAAATCTGCCAAATCGCTCAGAATTGGGAGCTCTGTAAAGTGCAGGAATGTGAGGGCCCAAAACAAAAAAAAGCTGAGCGCTGAGCCAATGGTATCGTCTAAGTACTCAAACAAAATAATTGCGGCTCCCCTACACGAATCTTCCTGTCCAATACAGTTTCATCTAGCCAAGCACTGTGAAATTTGTGTAGGCATCCTTTGTCGATCTCCTCTTTCTTCACATCTATAATTTTCATGGTTGAAGATAAAACATTCAAATATCCAAATCCTCCTTTGAAATGACACCAAAGAATTAGGCTATAACCGAATACATGAAAATGGCGCATTGCCATTGGACTCAACGTATCTGGCCAATCACAGAGAAGCTTACAGAATTCAGTCAAGGGAATGTACTTGTGCTACAAAGAAGAAAGTCTATCAAACTCGAAAATGAGTACATTTCTTTGTGTTTTTTATTTTTTGTTTGTTTCTTTAAAGTCGAATAGAAAAAGCGCATTTACACGTTTACGGGTAACTCTCACATCCCTGAAGGCGAGAAAGCAGAGAAGCAACAAACATCACCACGTACCCTTGTCCCCCGCTCTGGCGAATGGCGACGAGCTGGGAGGTGGTGGTGGTGGTGATGGAGGTGTCCCCGTAGTTCTTCTCCCAGTCGTAAGGGTCTGCATGGCGGATGTTCTTGCGCCGCATGCACTGCTCCAGGAGGTTGTGCAGGAAAGGGTAGTCCGGGGCCGTCATGTAGTCCAAGGTCTGGAGGTGCTCCAGGAACGACCTCAACTCGATGGGCATGTTCTTCAGCAGCTGGAAGTGGTCGTATTTCTCCTTCATGGTGCCGACCTGCTCCTTGTCCTTGACCCTTCGCCAGGGCAGCTGGCCCGCCATGAACTCCACCAGCATGTAGAACAGCGACCACAGGTCGTCGTGACGACCCATCTCCTGATCACAGAAACAAACAAGATGGCAAGTCATATGAAATGTACTCCCAGAACTTGCGCAAATCAATGAGTACTGACTGATCTTTCCCTCTCAGCATGTAGAACAGCGACCGTAGGTCATCGTGACGGCCCACATCATGATCACAGAAACAAACAAGATGGCAAGTCATATGAAATGTACTCCCAGAACTTGCGCAAATCAATGGGAGTACTGACTGATCTTTCCCTCTCAGCATGTAGAACAGCGACCGTAGGTCATCGTGACGGCCCACATCATGATCACAGAAACAAACAAGATGGCAAGTCATATGAAATGCACTCCCAGAACTTGCGCAAATCAATGAGTACTGACTGATCTTTCCCTCTCAGCATGTAGAACAGCGACCGTAGGTCATCGTGACGGCCCACATCATGATCACAGAAACAAACAAGATGGCAAGTCATATGAAATGTACTCCCAGAACTTGCGCAAATCAATGGGAGTACTGACTGATCTTTCCCTCTCAGCATGTAGAACAGCGACCGTAGGTCATCGTGACGGCCCACATCATGATCACAGAAACAAACAAGATGGCAAGTCATATGAAATGCACTCCCAGAACTTGCGCAAATCAATGAGTACTGACTGATCTTTCCCTCTCAGCATGTAGAACAGCGACCGTAGGTCATCGTGACGGCCCACATCATGATCACAGAAACAAACAAGATGGCAAGTCATATGAAATGTACTCCCAGAACTTGCGCAAATCAATGGGAGTACTGACTGATCTTTCCCTCTCAGCATGTAGAACAGCGACCGTAGGTCATCGTGACGGCCCACATCATGATCACAGAAACAAACAAGATGGCAAGTCATATGAAATGTACTCCCAGAACTTGCGCAAATCAATGGGAGTACTGACTGATCTTTCCCTCTCAGCATGTAGAACAGCGACCGTAGGTCATCGTGACGGCCCACATCATGATCACAGAAACAAACAAGATGGCAAGTCATATGAAATGTACTCCCAGAACTTGCGCAAATCAATGGGAGTACTGACTGATCTTTCCCTCTCAGCATGTAGAACAGCGACCGTAGGTCATCGTGACGGCCCACATCATGATCACAGAAACAAACAAGATGGCAAGTCATATGAAATGTACTCCCAGAACTTGCGCAAATCAATGGGAGTACTGACTGATCTTTCCCTCTCAGCATGTAGAACAGCGACCGTAGGTCATCGTGACGGCCCACATCATGATCACAGAAACAAACAATATGCAAGTCATATGAAATGTACTCCCAGAACTTGCGCAAATCAATGGGAGTACTGACTGATCTTTCCCTCTCAGCATGTAGAACAGCGACCGTAGGTCATCGTGACGGCCCACATCATGATCACAGAAACAAACATGAAACTTGTGCCACCAACAAAAACATTCCTCTGTTAATTCAATTAACAATCGTCCCAAAACTATGCCACCAAAACTAAACCTTTATCAATATACTAAAATTTGTAGTCTGTAAAATATGGTAATACAGCTGATGAGCTGCCATGGATAATCTGATGACACCTTTCTCTAAGGAATGAATGAATGAATGAATGGCACAATGGTAACATGACAGGTGGACAATGAAGAAGAGACAAAACAACTAACTGGTATTCTGTCCCAGCACATACAATCTAAAAAGACCTACTGGGCATGAACTGGACAGCCAACAGCTGCTGCTTATTGACTTCAGAGCCAGGGTACAGTTTATGTACTCTCCATTTCTTTAGGTTTCTTGCGAAATACCCTAACTTTCCACATGTCACCAAAATCCATTTAATAAATTCTTAGTATAGTTGTTCACAAACAAACAAGACAGATAATCAACAAGAAAACAATAACTTCTTCACCACATTCGTACAAAACTAAAAATACAAACAAAAACCAAGAACATAACACGCAAAGAAAAAAAACCTGAAATTAAAAATACAATAACAACAAAAAACAGCAAAGTGACTGACATTGTTTTGGTGAGCATTGATGGAGGCGTATCGCACGGTGCCCCTGAAGCCGGCCGCGGCCCGCGGGGGCCGAACCTCCCCAGTGGCCGTGACGTATTGACGGGCCAGGCCAAAGTCCAGCATGTACACCTTGCGCGCATTGCCCCCCTTCCCCATGGAGAAGTTGGACTGAAGGACACAGAGAGAAAGAACATTTTTAATGCATCAGTTTCCAAAAAAGGAAGGAAAGAAGTAGTGAATCAAGAAAGGAAGAAAGATGGGAAAAAAGAAAGACAAAAGGAGAGAAGAAAAGAGAGAGAGACAGAGAGAGGGAAAGAGAGAGAAACAGAGACAGAGAGATAGATAGAGGGAGAGACCGGCAGAAAAAAAACCCATGGTGTGCTGAGTTAGAAGCACCCCTGTTACTTGTCACTCTCTGAAGGTCTCACCCACTCACTCACTAACTCAACTTGTTGTTGCCTGTCTGTCGTTTCCGACAATGACTGCCAGATAGCAGAGGGGGCAGATGCTATTCTGGCGGGCTGGGCGAGAATTAGTTTATAGTGGAGATGCCTTGCCCAGGGTACATCCACACTCTCTCGGCCAAAGGGATTTGAGGACGAGAGTTGGCATTGGGGAAGGTCCCCAAAGCCAACCAATCCCCTTGGCTGCAGCACTAGAGCCGGCGCAAGGGCCCCCTCGTTCAAGAGTCATAGTCTTCCACAAAAGACTAAGCTGTAGCATGACATTCCAATACTGTAGAATATCATTTATAATACAGCTCTCGTTTACTATTGGCCCTTTCTACAGGCTAATGTCAACCAGTGATAAAAGCCATTTGAGTAAAGGGCCTTAAAATTAAAAAACTACTACCCCCATAAAACACACACATACACACTCCATCTGCTTACAGGCTTGATATCCCTGTGAAGGAAGCCCACAGCATGTATGGACTCGATGCCCTTCAGTATCTGGGAGCCCAGCCGTAAGGTGGTGCTGAGGGAGAAGCACCCTCGTGGCTGGCTCCTGCGCAGCTCTGCCAGGTTCTTGCCCTGCAGGGACATCACCACGTAGTTGAACCGCTCGTTGCGCCCGCACCCGATGAACCGGCACACGTGGTCGCGCCCTGAACACAAAGTTTAGTCATAGATGTTAACTCATTCCGCCCTACGCCCGACAAAGGGAACAAACTACTCTAGGTATTGGGCAAACAGTTAAACAAGAGTACTAGTATAGCATCGCAATATAGTAGAGGGACTGGCTTCATCAGCCTAGGCCTCACGGCCTATCAAGTGTCCCCTTCGTATTTTTCATAAATAAACAGTACTGTCCTAAGTATAGTACACACTACAGTGGAACCTCCCTTATAAGGACTCCCATTATAAGACTCCCTCCCACATAAGACCTACTTCTCTGAGACGTTGTCCTTCTTTGTAAGTATTAAAATTGCCCCCCTATAAGACCCCTCCCATATCAGACCTCATTTTGGATGATTCAGACCTCATTCAGACCTCATTTTGGACGATTTTTGAAGGTCTTATAAGGGAGGTACCACTGTAATATAATCCATCTGAGATTCTATCTGGTTAGATGCAACATATTAAACATAGGTCTGGTTGGGTTTGCAATGCCACAGTAGTTCTTCATTACAGTGGAGTACTCTTAAGACGAAATCCAGGGCACAAATTATTTGCGTTAAGCATTAAGTAATACTAAAGAGAGGTTTCATCCGTTCAAACAGATATTTCGTGTCTTAACCAATATTTCATGTTATCCAGAGTTGTGGAGTTGTGTTAAGTGCATAGCTGCCAACTTTTCCCAAACAAAATCCTGGAGGGGGATTGGTGATCTTTGATTGCCATCCTCCCTTCATACGACACGTTTACTGTGCAGCGGCAAACTGTGCAAAATGCACAGTATTTGTCCTGTGGACAGCTGTCGATGAAGTCAATTTTTTTGTATTCGTCTGAAAAGACGGTCTTCCATTTCTTCGTCTTCTCCTTTGCCTTCGGCATCGTGGTGAGGTTACTTCAATAGCGGCGTGAGACAGGCCTAAAGATCGCCAAACAAAGGATTGCAGGAGGAAGTATCCCCCGCTTCCGACATGCACAGTACAAACTCTGCTCCGCGAAGCTTCCTGAAACCCA
>CM065684.1:39616278-39619662 GCA_017654935.2 Phymorhynchus buccinoides | reverse complement strand
TAGTTTAATGGCGAAGGAACAGGCGCTCAACGCATTACAGAAATCACTTAGAACAATAGTGTGTTTGTTAGTGTTATAATCATGAAAGTCCAGAATACAGAACTGTTCTTTCCGGGGTTTTTTTCAGTCTTACATTTCTTATATGCAGATTGAGCACTTAAACTTAAATGTAATGCTTAATAAGGCAAAACATTTTTTTACCCATTTTGGGGGCTGTGGGACCGTAGCAATGCTCCCCTGCCAATCATTCAGTCTCGAAACCAGCAGTAATCACCAGTGCGTCTTAAGCAGTATGCCTAAACACCGATAGTGACATCATACTAACATGTAAATTTAGAACCAGCCGCCGTGGTGTAGTGGTTAGCGTCCGCGGCGGTACTCTACTCTAATGTTCGGCTGGTGATTGGTCCACCGTCCCCGCCATGGTCTTGGTAGGTGTCACCGGTTCGAATCCCATCAAAGGCGTTTTTTCATGGGTTTTTTTTCGATCGTCCTGGACCGACTCCTACCCAGGTAGGTTGATTGTGGCTATGGGCTCAATGGGAAGACTGACTGAAACCACACAGTCGAGTTTCATCCGCTTAACGGATGCGATTCTGAGAGTGTTGCTCTAATTTTAAGACCAAACACTGCAGGTGTCTGTAGTTCTCAGGCCTGGTTAACGCTGGGATCCGGGTATCATAAGTTGATGAAAGGAAGCGTAGAATACAGCCCTGCCATGCAGTCTCAGACCGATACAGAACTCCATATCATCATCATCATAGTCATCCGCCTTATTTCCATCAGTTAATTAATAACCTTATCCATCATGATTTTTACATACAGTGCTTTGATTCGAGCGCATGCAACCAAGTTGTGTTGTCGTGTACAAAGTGAAAAAAAAAATGGCTTCAGGAACCGCCTCCAGATCGAGGGTGAGTGTAATATTTTCTCTAACGCATTTAATACAAAACAAACTGCACAGATTTCGAAAATATATATATGTTTACAATTATACGTGTTTCACCGTTTTTGCGAATTCTAAAAATCCTAAGTAACTTTTCTTTGCTGAAGTAAGCTACCCAACTCCGCGCTGTCAGCGTGCATGGCTATGAATCGCCCAAGTGATTTTACTGTATGACTGTTGCGGTGGGGAAGGAAAACATGCGAGATGTCAAAACAAATACCAGCTGCTCTGGGATATATACATACTGGCTGGTTTGGGTTACCTGTTAACTCAAAAAATCATGTGTCACCAGCAATTTACAGCATGTTTTACTTCATCATTTAGTGACCCATCTCTCTCTCTCTCTCTCTCTTGATTTATTGCATCACTATGAGGGAAAAACCCGTCCACTCTCGTAGCATCGCACGATGACAGCGCTGACAGCGCGTGCATGACAAAACACTGAAAAAATTTGTATTTGTTTCTATTTCTCTAGAATATTAGTTTTTTGGGGTTGCCTTTTTGCAACAGAAAATTCACAAAATGTTTGTTAGGATTTTAACCACAAAAAAATTCTTGGCTTATTAATGGGTTGTTAAAAAGAAAAATGTCTCAAATATGTGTGGCTGTGCATGCCTTTGCTACTCATTGTGACCTCAGTTTCGGTTGCCAATCCAGTCTTATTGCCTTGGTGCATTAGCGGTAAAAGTCATGGGGATCAAAACGTTTTCTGAGGAGCTGTCGTTGGACGGTCATGGTGGCGCCCTTGGAGGAGGACCTCAATCACGCAGGCTCAGCGACTAAGAGAATAGTGTCATCAGTAGGGGGCTTTAGTAGGTGATGTCCTGAACAGGCTATACTGAACTCCACCGAAATTAAAAAAAGTTCCAGTGACTCAGCCAGGCAGTTGCAGTGTCCCTCCACGGTTGGTTAGCCCTCCCCATGAGGCTCCTTTATACCCCCTCCTTCCTCATTCTAAATAATTGCGCCTTCCCTGGACTGCTCGGATTTTCTGCGACCTGACAAAGGCGGTAGAGTCTGTGGTGGCTTTTTTTGGTGTCTAAAGAGGTGTGGATGCAAGTGGGGATTAGGACACATGAGCGGCGTTCTGGAGATGAGATTGTACGAGGCAGCCGGCCTGGGGTGTCGTTGTTGAGGGGACGTGGGAGAGCAGCGCATACGCGCCCACCACTTTGATGAGCAGCGCGCCTTTAGCCAGCGCCCGCCACTACCACACCGTACGGCCCAGGAAGGATGGGAAGATTTTTAATGGGACAACGCCCCAAAACACAAAAAAAAAAACAGATGTTGTAATTAGGAATTAAAATGTCCAACCATAGTTTTTGCCATTTTTTTGTTTGTTTGTAAATTTTACTAACTCCGTGTTAAACCGTATTGTCGTGAAGACGCACTCAAGATTGACAGCAGGCCACAGGCTGGGTGCACGATGTGAACGCTAGCCGTACCCAACATCAAGGTTTACTTGTTCTAAAAACCATAAAGAGTGCTTAGTTTAGTTTGGCAGCGATTTAGTGCTAAAAAAAAAAGATGATTTTGACAAAAAAAAAAAAAAACAGATGCTGGTGGCAAAAAAGAAAAGACCATCTAACCTATACACCCTATCCCCTACCACGGAAAGAACAAGAAAAAATAGAGCAGGAGGTTGTGTAAATCTACATATTTGACGAGAAAATACGAATTGTACTAAGAGCATACACTAGTACTATTTTTGGTGCTGGAAACAGTAATTTTTTTGGTTTGATAAATTTTAAAGTCGTTTAGTGTTTCCTCCGTTTTAGGGGGCTGAGGGCATGTACACGAGCCCAGTCAATGACCAGCTGTTTCGATAACCATGGGATTCATCAGGTCCTTCCTGGGGATCTCATTCATCAGGGGTCTTTTCTGTTTATGCGGTTTTTTAATCTTTGATTTCTTTTCTTGTGTCTTTCTTTGTTTCCCTTGCGTTCTTTACTTCTTCCTTCTCCTTCGACAGTCCGGAGTGTGGCTACCCACATAGCAGGGGTAATCAAAAACGGTCACACATGTAATGTTCTCATCCGTTGCTGGTGCATTTTTACCATAGTGTTTCAATTGCTTCGGCTGTTTGGATGATCCCTGGAGTCTTTAAGCCAGGGAACGACAACAACAACAACTCCTTCATTCCTCTCAACTTTTTGTTACCTGATTAAGACCACAGATCACAGGAGACAAACGAATGGGCAAGTTCTGTAGTGCAAAGTGTACATCACACATAGACACAGACACACAGACACACTCACGCGCGTGCGTGTCCACGCTCATGCACGCACACACATACACATACATGCAGGACTCCACATCTTCAGCTTAAATGGAGTTCCAATCTTTATTATGACATTTCTGATTACAAGCGAAATAGGGATTCAAAGAATGTAATTAATGTACTTTCTTCTAATGTGATGCTTTGAACACACCAACAG
>CM065684.1:39591278-39611278 GCA_017654935.2 Phymorhynchus buccinoides | reverse complement strand
GAGAGAGAGAAACAGAGAGAGAGAGAGAGAGGTGGGGGAATTGGGGACATAAGAAAAATATATCAATAGATAAGGCAAAGAGAGAGAAAGAAGGGGACGACACAGAGACAGAGAGCCGAGAGAGAGACAGTGCGGGGGGGGGGGGTAAGACACTAGGACATACACAGAAAAACAAAACCACACAACATGAACGCAGGCTCATGCGCGCACACACAGACACACGCGCACACGCACACTCTCTCTCTCTCTCTCTCTCTCACACACACACACACACACAAACTGAGAGAGAGAGCTTTAGACACATGCAAAGAAAGGGAGAGAGACAGACTCATGGACAGAGAACGAGAGCAGCAGAGACAGAGAAACAAAGGGAAAGAGGACAGGAAGAGAGACAGGAAGGCAGAGTGACACATAACAGAAACGCAATCAGAAAAGGTAATAATTTTTATTTTTTTTTAAGCACAAAGGAAAAGCGCATGCCCCTCACTTGTCCTTGGTGAACTCTTTGATGTGGGGGGTGGCGAAGTACGTGACCTGTTCCTGGGTCACGGTGACCGGCACGTGCACTCCGATAGACCCCAGCACGTCATTCAGCCACGCCCCCGCCGTCACCACCAGGCGGCTGCACGTGAACTTACCCTTGGGGGTCGTCACCTGGGAAGAAGGAACAAGGCAACAGCATGAAGTCCAGCCAGTTACCTTTCTCTCTGTTTCTCTCTTTCTCTTTTCCACGCTCTGTCTGTGTCTGTGTCTCAGCGTGTGTGCGCGCTTCGATTTGATTTCTATCAAGACTTAGCGCCCGTATGTTGCTGTTGTTGTCTCTGCCTTTCCGTCTCTCTCTGTGTCGTTCTGGCTGTAATTGTGTCCACTTCGTCCAACTCAGATTTCGTTTAAATCAGATTGACAAAACAACTGAATTACCGTATGTTGCAGACTGTGAGGCGATACTGTTTCCACAGACTGATACCTCTGTATCTTATAATATGATTCACAATAGTGTAAGAAAGTAAAATAATGATATATGAATTTCGTGTAAAATGTAGGGGGTGCACCTTATATGAAATCAGGTGTGCCTTAAAGTTAAAAAACACCTGCGGTAGAAAAGATCAAGACGCTTAATATACCTGAACTGACAACCATTACATATTAATTAGCAAGTCGGATTTAACACCCAATCTCGTATTCCTATCACTCTGTAACAACACTTATTTCCCCAAACCATACAGTATACATGTTAAATATATGGCAAGAGGATTTCTATTATAGCATTACTGGTAGGGGAAGACGGGGTAAAAAGCGCATGGGCGGGTAAGAAGCCCACCCCAATTATCTCATGAAATGAAGCAAATTTCAGTCTCATTTTGCCCATGAGACGAGCGTTAATGTCTAGCATTCGTCTCATGGGCAAATTTGACTGAAATTTTCTTTATTTCATGAGATAATTGGGGTGGGCTTCTTACCCGCCCATGCGCTTTTTACCCCGTCTTCCCCTATTGCATTTCCCCCCATTCGCATTCAGATAATATTGATACTCGTACCTCGACGTTTCCAGAGGCGTTTCTGTGAATCCTCTGCACAGGACAGTGGTCAATGATGACCGCCCCGTTGCCCCGTGCTAGCTGCAGGTGCGTGGAATTGCCCAAGGCTGCGTCCACTAGTCCCGCGTCCTTCTGGAAGATGGCCTCGATCTCTGGGCCCGTGGTAAACTGGGGATAGCGGGCCCGGAGCTGTGCACTCGTCCAACGCTCAAATCTGAACATTGAAAAAACGTAGTAAGTGCATTCACATAAGCCTACTTCTTCTGCATAGGTAACATATTCGATCAGCGCCTCCGCCCGACAAATTGTCGGGCAAAGACCCTGATTTCCTTTCCTTATCAATCTAAAAGCTATAAAAGACCCACCACGTCACGTGTCAAAATCACAGTTTTCACGTGTTTTCCCTCTTATAGCTAGTAAGGAATCTTAAGAAATCTTCCTAGCATAAGAGGGAATGTGACACGCGACGTGCGGGGTCTTTAAAGCACGGAGGACGCACGGACGGATGGACGCATGCATGGATCAAACAAAAACAATAGTTCTTCAGGCTTCGCTCAGGAACTAAAAAACACACCCCAAAAATCCATCTTGTTTCTGACTTACGGAATGTTGTTTCGCCGCATGGCTTCGGCGTATTTGTTCATGATGGAGTCTGTGGAACCCCGATAGCTCAGCTGGATGCTGCCTGGTTTGAACACCAGCTGAAGGCCAGATTCCTTCTCCACTTGGGACCAGCTGAAAGGAAAACACACACGTATTGTACACGTTGGTTCATTTGAAGACTTAGTATATTTCACTACAAAATGTACTGATGGTGGCTAATACGGCTTACGAAGTGTAAATGTTATCACAAATAACACACACGGGCACGCGTGTGTAGGTGCGCGCGCAATCACGCCAGCATACACACGCACACATGTACACACACATACACACACAAGCGCGCGTACACGCACGCAGACGACTGACACACACACAAACATACACACAATCACACATATACACACTCATACACACACAAACATACACACACACACACACACATATACACACTCCCACGCACAATACACACACACACACACACACATCCACACACACACACACACACACACACGCACGCACGCACGCGCGCACACACACATACACCACTTACCACTCAAAGGTAGCAGGGGTAAGTCGAGTGTATCGGTCATCATGGTATGTCAGGCGTCTGCAAGGATGAACCAAATCAGCAGGTTAAATGGTGCTCTCTCTCTCTCTCTCTCTCTCTCTCTCTCTCTCTCTCTCTCTCTCTCTCTCTCTCTCTCTCTCTCTCTCTCTCTCTCTCTCTCTCAAAAATAAGAAATTCGTAGAACAACAGACAGCCTTGAATTTCAATCATAAGGACAGAAAGGCTATCCATATTTCAACAACAACAAAATTCATCCTAGGGTTATTTTCATAAAACTGAATGAAGCAGACTTTGAGATTGAGGGTCGTAAATAAAAATAATAATAATAATAATGATGTGAATTTATATAGCGCTCTTTCTCACATGAGCTCAGTGCGCTTTACATCGAGAATAAGAAAATTAAAGGCAACCAAATAATACATCACTAGAAAGTAAATTACACACACTGCTTGCAAGAAACACTCTCTTTCTTCCTCTCTGTCTGTCTCTCTCACGCACACACACACACGCACGCGTACGTACACGCACACATGCACGCGTACGCACGCACACACGCACGCGTACGCACGCACGCACACAGGCACGCGTATGTACGCACGCACGCACACACATACACATTCACTCACAATTATACAAGAGTAAAAGAGTTGCAATATGAACATTCTAAGAAAAACCATAGACCACATTCACCCCCTTAATCAAGCTTAGATACAACACTGGAAATAAAATCATACTGCCATCAACATACCAGTTACATGAAGAATTATAATAGACAAGTTTTGCCAACAAAACTAGATAGGCCTGCCATTCTTCCTACTTCACAAGCGTACATATGATGGGGAGGACAAGATTGTCCAATCTTGAACAAAGTGAATAAACTTTTCTGTTTAGAAATGGACCTGTTGATATTCAGAAAACTTCAACAAACAAGCAAAATAAACCCACAAACAAACAAGTGAACACACAGAATACTACTAATTCGACTCACATAATTCTGGACACGTCCTGGGAACCTCCTCTCTCGTGACCAATTTCAAATTGTTCCAGTCCCAGCACCTCTGTAAAAGAGAGAGAGAGAGAGAGAGAGAGAGAGAGAGAGAGAGAGAGAGAGAGAGAGAGAGAGAGAGAGAGAGAGAGAGAGAGAGAGAGAGAGAGAGAGAGAGAGAGAGAGAGAGAGAGAGAGAGAGAGAGAGAGAGAGAGGAGAGAGAGAGAGAGAGAGAGAGACAGAACGAACGAACGAACGAACGAATGTTTTTTATTGAGGAAAAGCGGAATAAGCACAATAACCGGCTTTTTTTCATCCGGCCCTCAGAACCAAAAGAAAATAAATTTAAAAAATACAAATAGAAAAAAAAGACATCGCAAAATACAAGAAAAAAACTCAACCTTCAATCAAGGTCGCAAACGGACGCACCGTGCAAGGCATATAAATAAAATAAATTACATCAATTAACGAGACTGAGACAAGGACAGACAGACAGATACAGAGAGAGGGAGGTCAAAATAAAAGAACAGAATAAAATGGAAGAAATGAAGCAATATATGCAGGAAAAATAATGCATAGTAAATACAATGTACATAAAAGAAGACTTAACACATAAGCATGTATTATAACAAATGAGATATTTAAAAAAGGATATTAAGTAGACATTCTTGGATATTATGAGCTAGAGTATTCCTTCATGAGTATTTGATGATATCTTTTTTTGAATGTGTTTAAACAAACATGAACGTTAAATTGGGAAGAAACTCCTGCATATTGTAAGCTAGATTTGAATAAATCTAATTTGGGAAGAGGTAACATCAGTCTATGAGGAAGATGTTTCATGTTGAATTGAAATGTTTCTTGTAAAGAAGGAGGAGCATAGCCTGACATAATTTTGAACATAAATATTGCCTTATTATATCTTAATTTAAAATGAAGAGGGAGAATGTCTAATGATACATAATCGGATTGAGTAAGACTCGATGATTTTAGTAAGACTAATTTCAGTGCTCGTCTATAGAGACTATGCAGTGGCTTTAGGGTTTGCTCACTTGCTGAATCCCAGAGTGTAGACGAATAGTTTATGTGAGAATCAATGTATGCATGGAAGAAAATTTTGCGTGAATCTGTGTTTAGAAAGTGTTTTATTTTGCATAGAAGATATATTTTCTTGGAAATTGTTTTACAAAGAGTTTGTACATGGTTAGACCAAGATAAATTATTATCAATTAAGACCCCTAGTACTTTATGTGAGTTAACTTCTTCAATATCGTTACCATTTATGTGCAAGGGGAGAGAACAGGAAAAAAGTTGTCGTTTTTGCCTAGTGGTGACAAGCATGAATTTAGTTTTGTTAGGATTCAGACTCATGTGGTTTAGTTCAGACCATTCTGTTAACTGATTGATACTTTCTTGCAATGCATGAACTATGTTTTCTACCTTGGAGTTGCTTGTATGGAGAGTAGTATCATCCGCGAACATGTCACAGAGAGCTTGAAAATTGAGAGGCAAATCATTAATATAAATTGAAATGAGGATAGGGCCAAGGATTGACCCTTGAGGAATTCCATATTTTAAAGGGAGGAGAGAGGATTTTCTACCATTAGTGAAAACAAGTTGGTATCTTTCATCTAAGAATGACGACATTAATTCTCTGGTATTACTAGAGAGGCCGTATAATGTTAGCTTTTTTAAGAGCAACACATGATCAATCACGTCAAAAGCTTTAGCAAAGTCTATGAAAAGGACACCAGTAATTAAGTTATTGTTTATATTGGATAGCCATTTATCGATTAAATTTGTAAGTGCAGAATGGCAGGAATGGTGTTTCCTAAAACCGGATTGATTAGGATGGAGCAAATTGAATCGCTCAAAATGAGCAAGGATGTGTTTTCTAAAGTGGTCTTCTAATGGTTTTGAGAGGGTAGATAGAAGAGAAATAGGTCGGTAGTTTGAAGGATTGTCTGGGTCACCTGATTTATAAATTGGTATTACTTTGGCTACTTTGAAAGCTTTGGGAATCTGATTCTTACTTAAGCAAAGATTATAGACATAAGTGAGGGTTTCGGAAATGATAGGGGCAGCAATTTTAAGAATTTTCCCATCAATTTCATCCAGACCACGGGAGCATGTTTGCTTTAAGTTGGAAAGAGCGGTGTAAACTTCATAAACTGACATTAATGGGATATTAAGTTCGGAAGTTATGTTTTTTGAGTCACAGAATTGTTTAAGGGGGTGTAAATCGTTTAAATGAGATTTATCATTGGGTACTGTTGACTGGGCAACTTCACTGAAATGTACATTGAGTTTTTCTGGAGATAGCTCTTTACTGACAGTTGATATATTGTTAACATGTTTGTTACTTAGTTGGTTAATACAATTCCAAATAGATTTGGTATTGGTATTCTCAGAAACAAGATTTTGAAAATACTCTTTTTTCGATGCACGTTTAAGATAGGTAACTTTATTTTTTTGTTTAGCAGTTTCTTCTTTATTACCTGTTGCTACACAAGAATCACGTAATTTCATTGCTTCCTCGACATCTTTAGAAAGCCATGGTAATTTGGGATTGTCGCGCACGCGTTTTGTTTTGAAAGGTGCATGTTTGTCATATATTGTTAAGAAACTATGGTACCACACTTCGAATGCTTCATCAGGATTTGTAAATTGATAAACCCAAGAAATACAGGAATTTGATAAATCGTGCAAAAACGTTTCTTCGTTAAAGTGAGAGAAATGTCTATATCGAATGTATTTATGACTGCTTTTAGGGATTTTTATTCCTTTTTTATTCCAAGTAAAACATACTGGATAGTGATCACTGCAACCATATACTGGTGAGCACACTTCAACTATATTATTTTTAGATGAGAGAGAGAGAGAGAGAGAGAGAGAGAGAGAGAGAGAGAGAGAGAGAGAGAGAGAGAGAGAGAGAGAGAGAGAGAGAGAGAGAGAGAGAGAGAGAGAGAGAGAGTGGTGGTGTCTGAAGTATTTACTGAACAGGCCTCTATGTCAGTTTTTAAATTGGGTCATGGGGCGGGGATAACGCGTGAAAAGGTTTGGTAAAATAGGTCGAGTAGCACATTATAATGTTTTTTGTGTTTGTTTGTTTTTAATTTAAAAAAAGAATCACCACTCTCTTCCGAAAATGGCGAATCTTTTCTTTCTCTTTTTTTCATAATCTTTATTTATTTCCTTTTCCATCTTGCACACTCTTTCTCTCACTCTCTCAAACTCCATCCGTTGTTGTTGTTGTCGCTGCTGTCGTTCCCGTCCTCCGTCGCCGCTGTTGTTCTCTCCTCCAGCTTCCTTTGTTTCTTCTTCATCTTCACCTTGTCTCCCTTTCCTTTTTCTTCGTTCCTGGCTTTCCCTTTTCCCCCTCCTCCTCATTCTGTCCTTCCCTCTCTCCTCCTCCTCCTCTTCCATTTCTTCTTCTTTCTTTTCATTTTCTTTTCTTTCTTTCTTTCCTGTCCTTATTTTCTCTCTTTTTCTTTGTCCTTTCCTTATTCTTCTTTTTCTTTCCTTCTCCTCTTCTTTTCTGCATTCTTGTTAGTAGTATTTTCTTCTTAGTCTCTTTTTCTTCTTCCTCTTTTCTTCTTTTTTTCCCTTTATCGTTTCTCTCTTTTTCTTCTTCTTCTCGTTTCCTTTTCCTTTTTGTTTGTTTGATGATTGCTGAAAATGATGATAATGAGTCCTGATGAAGATGATGCTGTGGTGTCCATTAAGGATTTGAGACAACGTGACAGGGCTGCACATTATAATGTTATATCGGTGATAAGCGTAGATACTGAAATAGACAAACAAGTAAACAAGTAGATAGAAACATAATGGAATAAAGCGCAACAGAATCGATGGTACTTTTGTGGAATGGCTCCCCCCCACCTGCGTGCGCATCTCGACCATTCCAACGGAAGTGTCGCCATCTTAGTCCTTATTTGTGTGTAAACAAAGTGAAAATGTTATCTAAATGTGTAAAGAAAACATCCAGATGTTATAAATACAGTTTAAATAAGTTTCGAATTGGAACAGCCAAATACGCAGCATCGATCTGGCATTTTTCAAACAAAGTTAGTGACTAAGATGGCGGTCTCCCATAATATGGCGCTCCTTGTGGCCGGATATGACGACACGTGGGTACCAGCCATACATTCATTTAAAGGAGCATGGTGAAAAAGCAGATTTACTGACCAGATTTCTTGAATGGACAATCTAAATTAAAAAATAAACCGTCAAGTGAAACATTCCATAGAAATCACATTGGATTTGTTTTTGCTACTGAAGACCATAAAACACCAAATAATAGAGGATAACAATAAACACTCACCCCCTGGTGCTTTCTTGGACAGCCAGTAAACGGCCCCACTCCCCACTCCTCCACACCCCACCACGATATATTGAAAATGTCGTCTGCTTCCGATCGCCTCCAGTCCGTCCGCCATGTTGGTATTCTCTCTGTGCCGTAGGTTGCTCAGTGTCGTTATGAGTTCATCATGTCGCAAAATGGACTGACTAGGGAAATCTGATGCACATGTTTACCAGCCGCGAGCGAAGCTGGTAATGTTTTAAGATAATTCTGGTTGTTCCTGGCTATCTATGTGACTATTTTATCTATGTGTGTTACTAGGACTGCACGTTGGGGTTTACTGCACTTCAATTGATATCACTTGCCGTTTCTGTCTTTGACCTCAAGTGTGGATTTGTTTTCAGTTCGTTATCTGTTTGTGACACAGTAGGCAGAATCCCAGGTCAAGGAAAAGTACTTTCTGACTAGCAAACAATGATTTCTAAATCACAATCGTAAGCACGCACAAGCACGCGTGCACCCACCTCCCCCCCCACCACACACACAAGAGAGCGCCCCCCCCCCCCCAATTAAAGTGCAGACTAGGGGAAGACGGGGTAAAAAGCGCATGGGCGGGTAAGAAGCCCACCCCAATTATCTCATGAAATGAAGAAGCAAATTTCAGTCTCATTTTGCTCATGAGACGAGCGTTAATGTCTAGCATTCGTCTCGTGGGCAAATTTGACTGAAATTTTCTTTATTTCATGAGATAATTGGGGTGGGCTTCTTACCCGCCCATGCGCTTTTTACCCCGTCTTCCCCTACAAATTGGAATGCTCTACCTCTTTCTCTCAGAGAAAGTCACCTGTCTCCAAACTTTCAAATCCCAAATCAAAACATATCTCGTCAGAAAGTACCTTGATTGGTGTTGCTTGGCATGAGGAAACCTATGTAGGCCTACTTTTAGCCCCTCTCTCTCTCTTTCTCTTAGTGTGTGTGTGTGTGTGTGTGTGTGTGTGTGTGTGTGTGTGTGTGTGTGTGTGTGTGTGTGTGTGTGTGTGTGTGAGAGAGAGCGTGTGTGCGCGCGCGTGTGTGTGTGCGTGCGTGTGAATATATATCAATATTAATATTTCATTTTTCAGTCTTTTCAAGGCCATTTGGCCCATAGGGACACCAGAAGTGAACACATACAAACACATGCAGTAGGGAAAAGAAAAATGCACGAAAACTGAACGAAGCTAAACAAGGACAATCCCATCGCGGAAAGGAACCCAGCTCGCAGAAAGTTAAGTTATATGTGTGTGTGTGTGTGTGTGAGTGATAGATTGTGTTTATAAATAGAGTTGGGTTTATTGTACATATGCCACTCTACACCCTGTGTGTACGTGTGTGTGTGTGTGTGTGTGTGTGTGTGTACGTGTGTGTGTGTGTGTGTGCGTGTGTGTGTTTGTACGTGTGTGTGTGTGTGTGTGTGTGTGTGTGTGTGTGTGTGTGTGTGTGTGTGTGTGTGTGTGTGTGTGTGTGTGTGTGAGTGAGAGAGAGAGAGAGAGAGAGAGAGAGAGAGAGAGAGAGAGAGAGAGAGAGAGAGTGTGAGTGTGTGTGTGTGTATTTGCATATGTGTGTGTGTGTATGTGCGCGCGTGTATGTGTATATGTGTACAAGTGTAAGTATTTACTCCATACAGTAGCTTCGTTTTATGTCTTCAACTCTGTCTTCCTTTTTGTCACATTTTGCTGTTCATGTTGTGTCGCCTGTCCTTCAACAGTCAAAGCTGCAGACAGCAAAAGGTAAAATGTAGACCTAAATTATTATTATTATTATTATTATTATTATTATTATTATTATATTTACGCTCTTTCCAACACAATCAGTAGAAGCCAAATGTTCCCATGCTCTTATTTCTGTTTATTTCCCCCTTTTCAGTCCTGTTTAATATTGGAAATGCACACACTGACATTATATCAAAGTAGTTCTCTTAAGCATTCATTAACAAGAAAATAATCAATGAGTGAGGAAATCTACACAACTGATATGTCAATGATTGCATAAAATCATACAATTTGAATCAAACAAGAAGAATGAAATATAGAAAGAAAGGACATTTTGTAAATCAGATTATCATCATTATCACAATTATCATTATCATCAACATCGTCGTCACCATCATCGTCATCGATCGTCCTTATCATCACCATTATTATTCGTCATCAATCTTCAAAACCGGCCACAAACAAGTTGCTCAAATGAATAGAGACATCCTGGTTACTTTAGTTCTAGGAACGATCAATGTAGGCAGATTAACCCCTTGACTGCCACCAACGTATCGCGTACTGACCTGATAACATCACTGATGATGTCATCAGATGAAGAGGAATAACCTGATATGCTGGCTTTTGCTCTAACACAGTCAAGAGAGTAATATCCCCAGACCATTTTGCCAGATTGGCTCTATGAATCGTCTTTTTCATGGCATGATTTGCCCAATGATTTTTTCTTTTTCGCGCACACGCTCACAAATTATGTATGTAATTTGTGAGCGTGTGCGCGAATGTGAGTGTGCGTGCAGGTGTGTGTGTGTGAGTGTGTTGTGTGTGTTCTGTGTGTGCATATCTGCTTGCATGTGTATGAGTGTATGCATGCGCAGGAGAGATTGTGTTCGCTAGAGGGGGGGGCGGGGGGGGGGGGGGGGGGGAGAGGAGTGTGTGTGAGTATGTGTCTGTGAGTGTGAGTACACGCGAGTGCTTTGTGTATGTGAGTGCGCGTGTATGTGTGTGCGTGCGTGTGCGCGTGTTTGTACAAGTGTATGCTTGAGTAAGTTTGTGTGCGTTTCAGTGAGAATGTGTTTTCTGTGTGTTTGATGAAATGTGTGTGGGTATGTGTGTGTATGTCTGTGTGCAAGAACGCGTTCACGCTCGTGCGTGCACGTACGTGCGTGCACGTACGTGCGTGTGTGTCTGTTTTGCGTGTGTGTGCGTGTGTGTGTGTGTTTCAATACTGATTGTAAAGCGCTTTGTGCTCGATAAAAAGCGCTATATAAATATCCGTTTATTATTATTATTATTATTTAATTTTCTCTGGCAGTCAATGGAAAGATAACATGGATTGGAAAGACATTTGAAAAGCTTAAATAAGGGTGAAGCTAGTCACTCGCATCCGACAGAGACAGTAGAGGAACTTGCAACTACGTGTCGTATGTAAGGCTGGGTTCGAATTTCTTTACAGTGGAGATGCCTTGACGCACAACTCCACTCTCTCAACAATAAGGTAAGGTAATTTAGAGGAATTATTTTTACCCCCGTAGTTAGGGATTTGTTTGCCCTTTTGGTTGGGGCCTGGGCACTGCCTTATGGAGTGTCTAGGGTCGGCTAGTTCCCAGCTTCCTGGAGGCGAACATGAAAATTAGAAGCTGCCGGCAGCTCCCTGTTAATATCCCCATCCCAGTCCAGAATTAAAATTTTGTATTTTGTTTGCTGCATTTGCTATTTTCCCCCTCTACTGGACCCAAGTAAATTCAAGTAGACTATGTGTGATAGCTGATTTTTGTCTTTGCTGGTGGTTTTTTTTCTCTCTCTTCTGCTTCTTTTTCTTTGGTCACCCCTAAAGTGTGTGCTTTTACTTCTAAAAAAAAAGAAGCTGGCCACCACCACAGAAGAAGAAGAGGAATCTGAGCATAGACTTTACAATTCCTCTGAGCATAGAGTTTACAATTCCTCTGAGCATAGAGTTTACAATCTCCCTAAGGACAATTTACCACAGGGACAAACTTTATCACATAAAATAATACCAGAGAAGGAAACTACATTAAATGTCCATCACAACCAGAAATAATCAAACAAAATAAAAAAATACATACATAAAACCAGACTCAGGCATCCATAGAAGACAAACGTGGGTTCAGCCAAATACTGTACAGGGGAAGATAAGCATCCGGTCTCTTTTCCCTATATGAGTAGTGAGGACAGAAACACTGGTTATGCCCCTTTTAAACAGGACACATTTTACACGTCGATAGGCCAGTTGAATTCTCCGTTCAAATTCCAGTCTGAGTTTTTGGATAGCCGCCGCTGTGAATGGTGTCACGTCCTCACTAACGATAACTCTATCAGCCCGGCTCGCCCTACCTCTTAAGTAGTCCATCTTCCCCTATACAGTCTTTGGTCGAGCCAGGTTCCAACATGGCGATATCCGAGAGACCATTTCTAGATTCCGAGAGTCAAACGCCTCAAGGTACAGTACTTTAATTATTCTTGGGTAAAGGCCGAACTTTTCTACCAGCCCTCTTAATTTCATGCTTGTAGCACGAAAATGCACGGTTTGGGACACTACTTGCCCAGCTATCTTTGCTCTTTTTGTGATGTTATTTTTCTAGCTTTGTACACGAGAACAATGATAGCCCTTTCTGACATTTAACTCTCGGTTTCAGAGTTACTCTCGGTTTCAGAGTTTCGAGGCAGCTGAGGGGTCCTTGCCCATGTGGAAGACAGGGGTGAAGTTGGGGTCTGTGATGGCGGGTCTGTCCATGGAGAACTCGGCGATGTTGTACTGGGTCCGTCCCTCCACCGCCATCTCACTCAGTATCTTGCCCAGCAGACTGGAGAACCTGCCGGGTTCAACAGCAGTGATTGCCTTAAAGACCCACCACGTCACGTGTCCAAATCACGGTGTTCACGTGTTTTCCCTCTTATAGCTGGTAAGAATTATTAAGATATAGTCCTAGCGTAAGAGGGAATGTGACACATGACGTGGAGGGTCTTTAAGGGCCTGCTACGCTACATACGATTCGCTGTCAATGCGATGCGATTGTGACGATGCGAGTCATGATTCACATGAAATACTTCCGTCTAAGAATAATTCTACTACCTTCGCTCTATATACTCGTGTAAACCCAATACATGAATTTTCACGTGAACATCGTCACACATCGTCACAATCGCATCACATTGACAACGAATCGTATGTAGTGTAGCAGGCCCTTAATTGGTAGTTGTCTTAATACACAGGATCATTAACATTTTTCACTCTTTCACTCAGTGATATGCAAGCAATCTTATGAGTGGCTATCACTGTGTTGCCATGGGGGAAAAGTGGAAAATGTTAACATGTATTGAGACCTTAAACGATTTGCTTGCGGGGAGTACAGCGTGTCTTATATAAAATGAGTTTTACGTCCTCCGACACTGGCACCGGCACATATGGGACATTTAAAAAAATATAAAGATAGAAGGAAAAAAAGAATATAGGGGAAGACGGAAATATGGCTGGCGGTGAAAGGGTTCAAAAAGGTGCATGGGCTAAGAAGCCCACCCCAATTATCTCATGAAATGAAGCAAATTTCAGTCTCATTTTGCCCATGAGACGAGCGTTAATGTCTAGCATTCGTCTCATGGGCAAATTTGACTGAAATTTTCTTTATTTAATGAGATAATTGGGGTGGGCTTCTTACCCGCCCATGCGCTTTTTACCCCGTCTTCCCCTAGGTAAAACAACAAAATATAAGAAAGGGGAGAGAAGTAATGCGTTTCTTACTTTTGTCTTTCTGTTCACTCTTCTTTTTAGATGCTACTCCAAAGCAGTAAAAATGAGAGTAACATACTGAGTTTATGGTCTCTGTACACGTTAACATTATTCACAAAATATCACTATTTCCCCATGGCAACACAGTGAGTTGTAAGTCATATTAAGGTCTGTGTACACGTCAACACATTTCACGTGATATTTATATTTCCCCATGGCAACACAGTGAGCTGAAGTCATATTAAGAGTGGGCTAACACTGTGTTGCCATGGGGAAATATAAATATCTTGTGAATAATGTTAACGTGTACACAGACCTTTAGACGTAGCTCCTATCATTGAAGCCAACACTGCCTAAACGCATAGTCACACACACGCATATGCATTCGCACGCGCACACGCACACACTGATTTCCCTCTGCATAATCAAACATTCACAAATGAATTATTTTCTCAAGAGTACCGAAGTCTCACTCCACAGATTTTCTTTATTATTGCGCCACACTCTTACGTATCTCTTTAATGGTAATACACCTACAAAATGCCTACACTTGCCGCATTAACAGAGAGATCAGCAAAGAATACTGACTTGAATGCGTGTCCAGCACCACAGCATACGATGACGTCAGAGAAGCCCTGACGTGCACAGGTGTCGATGACGAAATGTCGGTCTGGCGTCATCGTGTACAGACAGGTCTTGGTGTACATTTCAGGGCCCAGAAACTGTACACACACACACACACACACACACACACACACACACACACACACACACACACACACACACACACACACACACACACACACACACACACACACACACACACTGTGACACACACACACACACTGTGACACACACACACAATTATGTATATGTGTATATTATTTGCTTATTCAATGTTCCATCTGGAAATAACATTTTGACTTGACTTGACACACACACACGCGCGCACGCGCACACGCACACGCACACACACACACACACACATACATACACGCGTGCGCGCTCGAAATCCGTGCACACACATACAGAGACGCATACGTTTAATTACACGCAATTAAACACACAAGTACGTTCTTACGTACGTAAATATGGTCTACAATCGTTTTCAATGGAAGAACAATGAACTAAAGAATGGCGACAACTGAACAACAGGCACGCACACAAGCACAAGCACTCTTCTTCTCTGTCTCTCTGTGTCTCTTTCATGCTAGAGAGAAACAAATAGAGATTTTACGCCTTCTGGGCCAAAGGGCCATTTGGGGCATTTCATGCTGTGTGGGATGCTGCCTTATCAAGTAATGTAAACGACTAACAGCACCCTTTCTTTTGGTGGCGGCAAATCTAATGCTAAATCTGTAGGTCTATTCATGCAAAAATCATGTACCTACACACTGTACCTTGGGTATGACCTTCTGCAGGAGGTCCGTGCAGACCTTGACCCGGGCAGGGTCAGGGGTGAAAGTTCGAGTGCTGGCGGTCACGTGGGGTCCTCCAGCATCGATGCCGATCTTGGTGCCAGAGTTACTATGCATGGGCAAGGCATAAATGTCGTACTGTGGGGAATGGACCAACCAAACTGGAAATCTGTTGCAGAAGAAGCAATATCCGCTTAATCTTAATAGGGCCTGTTTTAATAGGTGTAAAACAAATAGCACGCACGCACGCACGAACGCACACGCACACGCACGCACGCACACGCACACACACACACACACACATGGCAAAGGTGATGCTGAGATCGAGAGAAAATGCAAACTCGAGAGAGTCGATTATGTTCAGTGTCTTGATACGTAGGCCTATAGGCCTAATTTATTTTATTTTATTGTGATATGATTATACAGCGAACACAAACACCGCCGTAGCCTGAATGTTTGCATCAACGTTTGACAACGACGTCAAAGTACCCTTCAAGACTGTACTGAACCCAACTCGATCAATGATTGTAACCGTTTTCCATAGAAGTATTTCACAGAAATGCGAGATCCATTGGATACCACAATACAACAATTCTTATTACTTCAAGTGTGTGTGTAATCCTGGACAACCATAATATTCATTTCCGGCACACCAGCTTCGTAGACTATGTATCAAAGTGATACAAAGAAAGCCTTCTACCATAAATGTACGTGTACTTTAAGCAAAGGTTTACGGCATGTGCACATACGCTGAAACCCATCTGCAAATCACAAAATAAATCTGGAAGTAAGAAACATGAAGGATTGAGCACATTATGATATGCGGAAACCTATCCACATTTTCCGTATACACGTGTAGGGGAAGACGGGGTAAAAAGCGCATGGGCGGGTAAGAAGCCCACCCCAATTATCTCATTAAATAAAGAAAATTTCAGTCAAATTTGCCCATGAGACGAATGCTAGACATTAACGCTCGTCTCATGGGCAAAATGAGACTGAAATTTGCTTCATTTCATGAGATAATTGGGGTGGGCTTCTTACCCGCCCATGCGCTTTTTACCCCGTCTTCCCCTACCATTTTTTTCTGAAGTATATGACCACATGCCCTTAGGCTGCAGCCTGAAGCACAACATTATGCAATACAACAACGATGCATATGATTACATGTTACATTAAAACGCATGAATCACAAAGATAGAAGATGTAAATACCTGTTAACCTATTGCTTACAGGGATAGAAACATAACACCCACTTGTCCTTGGTGAACTCTTTGATGTGGGGGGTGGCGAAGTACGTGACCTGTTCCTGGGTCACGGTGACCGGCACGTGCACTCCGATAGACCCTAGCACGTCATTCAGCCACGCCCCCGCCGTCACCACCAGGCGGCTGCACGTGAACCGACCTTTAGGGGTCGTCAGCTGCAGTGAGAGATAGAATGGTATTAGGACAGATAAATCGCATAGTGAAGAATGTGAACAGACAGCATTTCCGATTTGGCTGTTAAAAGGTTAACCTCTGGAACTAAATATAAATAAAACACAGATTGTCAATCTGCTCTGCAACTTACCTCAATTTTCCCACTTTCGTTTCTGCGTATCCTGAGCACGGGGCAGTGATCAATGACGAAGGCCCCGTTTCCCCGTGCTAGCTGCAGGTGCGTGGAATTGCAGAGCGCTGCGTCCAGGATGCCAGAGTCCTTCTGATAGAGGCTCTCCACCTCCGGACCCACGGTGAACTGGGGGTAGCGGGCACGCAGCTGTTCGCTCGTCCAACGCTCGAATCTGAGTTCATTCGCAAGCGTGTGCAGTACAAGTATATGAGCACACGTTTGCGCATGCACACACACAGACACACACACAAACATAGCCTACTCGCTCACATACACATCTATATATACATAATTATTCTAATTATTCATAATTGATGTGAACGTATGCTCGAATCTGAGTTCATTCGCAAGCGTGTGCAGTACAAGTATGTGAACACACGTTTGCGCCTGCACACACAGAGACACACACACACAAACTTAGCCTACTCGCTCACATACACATCTATATATACATAATTATTCAAAATAACTATTCATAATTGATGTGAACGCATGCATTAGCTTAACACAGGGATGCGAGAGAAAGATGTCATCAGTATCGATATCAACTTGATTTTGCGTGTGCGCGCGTACACACTCATGCACCGCACGCACGCGCGCTCACACACACACACACACACACACACACACACACACACACACACACGCACACACACACACACACACACACATTTTCAAGTACTCATATGCACTTAAGATAACAATAGCCATAAATAAACCTCCACAGATAATAATATATATGCACGCATACACACAGAGTACTAATAGGTCATAGTCGGACACGAATAACAAACGCATCAACTCACGGGATGTTGTTTCGCCGCATGGCTTCGGCGTACTTGTTCATGATGGAGTCTGTGAAACCCCCATAGCTCAGCTGGATCCCTCCTGTTTTATACAGCAACTGTAGGCCAGACTCCCTCTCCAGTTGGTACCAGCTGAAACGTCCATATTATGAGTTAAAACGCGATCTCCAGAGTTACCGTTCTTTGCGTTTCCCTAGAATTAGACTTTCCCCCCTCCATCACCATCAACGGACGGCCGCTTTGCAATTTGCGCTTTGCTGACGATATTGACCTCATGGGAGGCAACTACTGAGTTAACTACCAAACTGGAGAAAGTTTCAAAACACTATGACATATGAGATTGGCTCTGAAAAAACAAACAAAATTCTGGTGAACATGTTCAAAAAAGAAACAACAACAAACGTCACGCTCAACAACCAAAAACTAGAACAAGTGGACAATTTCAAACAACTTGGCTCCACACTTACAACTGATGGCAGCTCCAGCAAATAACTCAGAACCAGATTAAGCCTTGCTGCCGCTGCCATGGCAAAGCTGAACAAGATCTAGAAGAGCACCACCATCAGCTTCCCAACAAATATCAAACTGTACAAATCTCTTGTGGTCTCCATCCTCCTGTACGGTTGCGAAAGCTGGACTCTGATGGCAGATTGCGAACGCAGACTAGACTTCTTCGAATCTCATACACAGTGCACAAGACAAATGAGTATGTCAGGCAAAAAGTGAACACCCTCGCAGGCAGACGAGAGCCGCTCCTGGCAGTTGTCAGGCACCGCAAACTTGCCTGGTACGGTCATGTGACACGTCACAACACTCTGGCCAAAACGATTCTCCAGGGCACCATCCAAGGAAAACGCCGGCAAGGCAGACAAAGAAAGTCCTGGCTGGACAACATCAAAAGCTGGACCAACCGCAACACCAACACCCTCATACGCCTGGCAGAGGATCGCGACCAGTGGCGGAGGCTGACCACCCAATCCAGCATGGCACCCCGACGACCAAGCCGGTCAAGGGTGGAGTGAGTGAGTGACAGTTTTTCCAGAGTTATTGTTCTTTGTGTTTCCCTACAGTTATTAGATATTAGGGAGACGCAAAGGGATGTAATAATAGACGTGTGACGACATGTCGTCACATTCCATAATGTCTAAAAAATATTTGACCAGTTTGCTAAACTTTTTTTTAATCCGCACATTTGCCTTAAACGGGCCTAAAGCCGAACTTATCTCTTAAGGCTGGTTTCCAATGTATCGGTACTTTCTGGTGAGTTAAAATTTTTTTTTTAGGGGGTCTTTTTATTTGATTAGAATCAGCCATATTCTTATGATAAATAGCAACGATAAATGCTAAAGTAGAAAAAGTGAGAAGGAAATCTGAAAAAACCCACCTCGGCGCGCGCGGGCAAGCACACACACACACACGCACGCACAATCACACACACACACACACACACACACACACGTGCGCACGCGCGCATACACGTACACACACACGCGCGCGCACACACAATCACACACACATACACACACACACACACACACACACACACACACACACACACACGCACACGCACACACACGCGCGAACAAACAAACAACAGATAACCGCACGAGAGTGGAGCACACAGACCCGCACATGGAAGGCACAATGTGAATGTACACAGAAAACCAGAGCAAAAGAAACCAAGACTCATAGACAGTGAAACACATACCATTCGTAGCTCTCTTGGGAAAGGCGTGAATAGCAGTCCTCATGATATCCCAGACGACTGCACACACACACACACACACACACACACACACACACACACACACACACACACACACACACACACACACACACACACACACACACACACACACACACACACACACACACACACACACACACACACACACACACACACACACAAAACTAAAAACAATAACAATAACAACGTTCCTTCATAGGCCTACAATGACACATTTTTGTTTCTGTTTTAAAGATTGTGGTAATAGTATAAATTAAAACAATAACAGGAAGAACCGGTCCACACTATTACGTTGATCGCTGTGATCTTTGGATATAACTCTAATAAATCCATCTTTAAATTTTGCACCGTTTTGATAAAGATGTTAGGTCTAAAGGTTAGGTTAGGTACATTATAGTCACAGGGGCGTCTCTGTGAAATTCGGGTTGCTCCCACCTGGAGAGCGCGTCGCAGCCAGAGGCGCGCCACCCAATTTTTTTTTTTGCATGCGATTTTTGTGACTGATGAGAAAGGAAGGGAGGGGGGTAAATTTGGACCAAATGACAACTTTTTCGTTGCCACTGGGTTTAACGTGTGCTAAGTGCATGGGCACACGGGACCTCGGTTTATCGTCTCATCCGAAAGACTCCACGTTCAGACCGCAAGGGCTAGTGCAAAGTGAGAGAAAAAATCCCCTGTACCCAGGGTCGAACTCGGGTTTACTTGACACGAAGGGAACGACTGGCACCACTGTGCCACTCTACACTAATGTTGATATATATGGGACACCAATTGTTGTAGCATAACTTACATTGCTCTGGACACATCCTGAGAACCTCCTCTGTGGTGACCCAGCTCAAACTGCTCCAGCCCTAGCACATCTATCACCAGAGAGAGAAAGAGAGAGAGAGAGACAGACAGACAGAGACAAAGTGACGGACAAACAAA
>CM065684.1:39566278-39586278 GCA_017654935.2 Phymorhynchus buccinoides | reverse complement strand
TTGATGATGACATTATTAAATACGGTTTTTGTGTATTTAATAGCTATTTTTCCTATTGAATGAGCTACACTAAAGTGGTTATTCTTTTACACTTCCGGCCCCTCATATAGAAACTAGTGTCCGATCAAACAGTCCACACCTGCACAGTACCCCTGCGCTAGTGAGGACTTGGTATGGCAGCATTTTTGGCTCCAGCGACCTTGGCCTAAGACCTACGACCTTCATTTTCGAACTTTACCTAGATATCCTAAATACCTATCCGCATTAAAAATTTGATCCTCCTAGGTTCCTCCGTTCAAACGTTATCATGGCAACATAGTCACATAGTCTAGGAACAGACTGTACTGAAAACTTTAACCAGCGATCGCTGCGCGGCTGGTTAAATAGAGTACGAAACGACACTGCTGTCAATTTAAACTGTAGAGGACGGCAGGCAACACACGTCAAAGAAAAGGACAAAACAGGAATGGGCGAAACGGGACCTTCGTGTATTTAGGCCCTGTCTCTGGCAGAAAGATAAAACGGAGAGCATTGTGTAATTATTTCCTCATGTGTGCAGTTCCCACGAAACACACACACACGCGCGCGTTAATGCGCACGCGTGCATGCATGCACGCATACACATACACACGAGCGCGCGCACGCACACACACACATACACACAGGCGCGCACACACAGGCGCGTGTGTACAGGCATCGCGCGCGCGCGTGCGCGCGCGCACACACACACACACACACACACACACACACACACACACACACACACACACACACACACACACACACACACACACTGACATCTACATGCACGCAAGTCCACATGTGAACACGGAAACACTCACCCCCTGGTGCTTTCTTGGACAGCCAGTAAACGGCCCCACACCCCACTCCTCCACACCCCACCACGATATATTGAAAATGTCGTCTGCTACCGATCGCCTCCAGTCCGTCCGCCATGTTGCCTCCTGGCGAGATAACTCTCAGTGAAGGCCAATGTGCTCCTACTTAAAAACAACTAGCGCAACGCCCCGTACC
Source organism: Phymorhynchus buccinoides (assembly GCA_017654935.2). Lineage (NCBI taxonomy): Eukaryota > Metazoa > Mollusca > Gastropoda > Neogastropoda > Raphitomidae > Phymorhynchus > Phymorhynchus buccinoides. The sequence goes on along the minus strand of CM065684.1, from coordinate 39,585,243 downwards.
GGTAACGCCTAGTACCGGTAACGCCTAGTACAGGTAACGCCAAGTACCGGTAACGCTGAGTACCGGTTTCGCCGGGTCTGTGAAATATTATATTTTTACTTTTGTGGCTGAAAATACAATTTTTAGACCCCTACTACTTTCAAGGCCTACCGATCTCCATGACCTTGACCGTGACCTTGATCGGTATGCAATCATCAGAACAACCGTAAGCCAAAGTACCTACATGCCAAGCTTGAAGTCCCTAAGACCAATGGTGTGGACGTTATAGCCCCTTAAATATTTTCGGTTTTCAAGGTCATATACCAAGGTGAAGGTCACAACGGCAATAATTTATGCGCGGATGCCTTCCTGTCATGGTGACACGCCACCACACAAAATTGGAAACGATTCGGTGAAGCGGTTCGGGAGATATGCGTGGGACAGAAAACCCCAATTATTAGACCCCTACCACTTTCAAGGCATACCGATCTCCCTGACCTTGACCTTGACCTTCATTGGTACACCATCAGCAGAACGGCCATAAGGGAAAGTACCTCCATGCCCAGTTTGAAGACTCTAGGACCTGCGGTGTGGAAGTTATGGCCCCTTAACGGTTTTCGATTTTCAAGGTCATACGCCAAGGTCAAGGTCAGGGTTGGCAAAACGTTTTGCGCGGATGCCTTCCTCTCATGGGGACACACAACCACACAAAATTTGAAGCGATTCGGTCAAGCGGTTCGGGAGATCCTTGGGACAGACATAAAAGAAGAACAAACAAACAAACAAAAAAAGGAAACAAACCTGAACGAAAACATACTCCTTTGCGATCGTAGATCGGCAAAGGACTAAAAGGAAAAACGAACTGAAAGCCTACTTAGTTAAACCAGAGAGGTTCTTAATCTGTGGTTCAACCATTGTAGCTCCGTTTTAATAAATCTGGGGACCCACAACTAAAACAAAAAAAGCATTCATTCTTCTCCATGAACACCCCCCACCGTACCTCACCCCCAACCATCCCGCGTCCCCCCCATCCCCCCCTTGAACACCCCCCAACACCCTCCACCATCCCCTCCATCAGCCCCCCTCCCCCCATCAGCCCCCCTCCCCCCACCAGCCCCCGTCCTCCCCCCAGAGCAGGCACAGAGGCAGACAGACAGACAGACAGAGAGAGAGAGAGAGAGAGAGAGAGAGAGAGAGAAGAGAGAGAGAGAGAGATGAGAGAGAGAGAGAGAGAGAGAGAGAGAGAGAGAGAGAAAGAGAGAGAGAGACAGACAGACAGACAGAGAGAGACAGACAGACAGAGAGAGAGACACATAGACATACAGAGACATGAGACACACAGAGAGAGACAGACAGACAAATACAGACAGAGAGAGATAGAGAGAGAGACAGAGAGACAGACGGACAGCGAGCGTGCCCCCCCTGAAATGTAGGGGGGGGGAAGCACATCTTGACCTCACAGAAAGAGTGTTTCATAATCATTTTTGACCTCGCGCACGCAGAGAGAGAGAGAGAGAGAGAGAGAGAGAGAGTAGTACTTCTTCTTTTTCTTCTTCTAAGTTCTTCTTCTTCGGTCGTTCAGGCATGTTTCTGTCAATTACGAACGTAGATGCATCATGCTGCTGTTATGCGCCTAAGTAAGAATAATTAGGCCCAGCATGTCTGACTTCGGCTAGAGGAAATCTTTTTGAAAGTATTTCTTGAAAAAAGGCAAGAGAATGGACCGGAAAGGCAGAACGATAGTAGATAACAGCATGCAAAGGGAAAAGGCAGAATCAAAGAGACTGACAGATTAGAGGTAGCTATAAGCACATAACTTCCAGAAGGTGGGGGAACTATTTGTACGGAAGACCCCCCCCCCCTCCCAGTATCCCTAAATCGGTTTATAGCGCGTGTTTATGAACGGATGCTGTTGAAAGTTTGCACGACGATAGTCACTATCCCTGGTCACGCATGTTCCAAATCTCGAGTCAATGTCGGGTCTGGTTACGCCGCGGTCTGTGAAAACGTGAAGCGGCTTGTCGGCGCCCGTATCTCCGGCATTTCTGAATCGATTCGCTTCCGGTTTGGCACACGGATAGTCCTGGGACGGTATTCACGTTGAGATAGCATGAGACTTAGCATGATGCTAACTTAGAAGCTCTTCCAATGTCCTATAGGATTTAATAGGACTTTTGGAAGAGCTTCTAAGTTAGCATGATGCTAAGTCTCATGCTATCTCGACATGAATACCGTCCCTGGTCATCTTCCTGCCAAATTCAAAGGCAATCGGCCCAGAAACGCCGGAGATACGGGCGCCGAGAGGCCGGCGGATGCGCCGTTTCGCGCATTTGCGAAAATGCGCAAATGATAAACGGCGGAGTTATAAGGCCCGTTTGTGTTTCAGACAGACAGATAGACAGACAGACAGACAGACACACACACACACACACACACACACACATGGACACTTGGCTTTTTACTATATGAATGTCATGCCAGTCATCATTCATATAATAAAAAGCCAAGTGTCCGTGTGTGTGTGTGTGTCTGTCTGTCTGTCTGTCTGTCTGAAACAATTCATATAATAAAAAGCCAAGTGTCCGTGTGTGTGTGTGTCTGTCTGTCTGTCTGTCTGTCTGAAACACAAAACGGGCCTTATAACTCCGCCGTTTTGTGACCGAATTGCTTCAAATCTGCTGTGAGCCCTGACAGGCCGATGGCAACGGCAACCGAGGCGGCCGTGTCATTTGCCGGACTCTCGGTGCCCGTATCTCCGGTATTTCTGAACCGATTGCCTTCAAATTTAGCGGGTAGATGACCGGGGACGGTCACGATCAGTGTGCCAAACCGGAAGCGAATCGGTTTAGAAACGCGCGCGGGATACGCCGCTGCACCTTTTCACGAATAACTCCGCCGTTTCTTAACCGAATCGCTTCACATTTACTGTCAGGCTTGCTATGGCCCGGGCAAAGCCTGGCAGCAAATTGGAAGAGAATCGGGAGAGCGCGTCACTCTCAGAGCAGCGCCAACGGGAAATGGGGCCTTATAACTCCGCCATTTCTTAACCGAATCGCTTCAATTTGGCTGTACTCAGCATTACCAGTACTTGGCGTTACCGTTGCTAGGCGTTACCATTACTAGGGAGAGCGCATCACTCTCAGAGTAGCACCAACAGGAAACGGGGCCTTATAACTCCGCCTTTTCTTAACCGAATCGCTTCAAATTTGCTGTACTCAGTAAGGTGCGGGGAGTAGTAGAACGGGAGGAGTGAAGAAGATGGAAGGAGGGAGAGAGACAAAAGTAATAATAATATTTCGCGGACCCGGCGAAACCAGTACTCAGCGTTACCAGTACGTGGCGTTACCACTACGGTGCATTGCCAGTACTAGGCGTTGCGCTAGTAATCACAATTTCTGATTGCTTCTCGGCCTTTTGACTAAGACAGTGATTCAGGAACATAGATTTTTGTCTATACCATGGTTGGTTTGTTCAGCCCGTCGTACATGGCGAAAGCCGATACGCGACGTTAAACTGAACTTCCATCCATGCCAGTCAGTTGTTTCCGACCATGACTGCCGGGTAACAGAGGGAGAAGATGCTATTCTGGCGGGCAGGGCTATAAAAATGTTTATTGTGGAAATGCCTTACCCAGGGTAAATCCCCACTCTCTTGGCCAAAGGAATTTGAGGACAGCTGGCGTTGGGGAAGGTTCCCAAAGGCCAACCAATCCCTTTGGCTGCAGCGTGACCAGAACCGGTGCAAGGGCCCCCTCGTTCGAGAGTCATAGTCTTCCACAAGAGACTAAACTGTACCATGATTTTCCATTACTGTAGAAAATCAGCTCACATGTTACTTTCGGCCCCCAAACAAAAAACAACATTCTTTCACATCAGCCAATTAATTGCTTTAGGCTTGTACTTCGCTTCATCTCGCCTCTTCTAGCTTAGATACAAACGACTACAAATTAAAATGCTTTTGATAAAACTTCCCAGAAGCTTCGATTACAAGTTCCGACATATTTGGTTTTAAAACACCTTTTATATCCAGAAATCGGGAGCCTTCAGTAACATTAACACATTTTTAGATGAAAAATTGGCATTGTCAACACAGAAAATTACTCTTTGTTGGGAAAATCCATTTGTATCAATCCCTCTGACTTTAGACCTAATATTTTGATGCATAACAGATCCACAGTTAGTTTAGTGTACAAGATAGGTCTAAATTCATGGAAAACTAAATACATATAGAAACTAATTGTCTTTGACTTCAGAGATTATCAATTCACCATTTACTATTATAATGTCCAATGTTTCTCTCTAAATACCGAATGTTCAATATGGATTTTGTTCATAAGTATATAATAATACCAAAGATATTTTAAGTGACGCAGAAATGTACATTACTTAAAGTGCGAAATTAATGCTGTCGACGCCTATTGAAAACTTATTGTAGATGTTTTGCTTTGCTTGTTGTTTTTAAGCTTGCATGTATTTTTAAAAAATTGGTTCGATTTTTGCATGTTGTATAAAATCACTATTCTCGTGAAAAGACATTAAATTTAAAGATTCGTTACCACTTTTGTGGACACCTTTGGAAATCACTTTTGTCCACCCAACCACTTAGGCTACGTCGACTTTTCCTGGGCCAAGGCACCACTTTTGTTGTCCCAAACAACCACTGTTGTCCACAAGGTCTCAGTCGTCACCAGCAGGTGATACTGTTCAGATTGAGAATAGGATACACCTGTCTCACACCAGTGACTGCCCTTGTGGCATTGGAATACAAACTGGAGCACATCCTTCAAGATTGCACAACATACCACGACACCCATTGTCAAACCTGGCCGGAGGGGGATGATGCTTCAAGAGAAGCTCTGGGGACCCACTGATCGAGGTGCTGAGGAAGTCGGCGTACTTTGCCCCCAGGACTGGTCTGAAGATATGAGCATGGCCCAGAACACAGAAGTCCACTGGGGCGAGACCTACTTTTGTCTGCCCATTCAAACCACTTTTGTTGACCGTGATTTAAGAGATGGATAAGAACATGAAGAGATGGAAAAGTATAGATGTGTGGATGGATAGATAAGTAGATGGTTAGGCTGGTGGATGGATGGATTGGTACGTAGGTAGATGAATGGATAAGTACAATACATGAATAGATAGATGGATAAACGGATGGGTGGATGACTGGACGGATGTGACCATGTGTGTGTGTGCAGATAGACTAGAATATGGAGCCTTCTTTGCTGGTACAGGCCAGGATTTGGCTTATGTCCCTTTTCACAAGGTTGTGACTAATGGCTATAGTGATAAGTAAGGCTTCGTGAAGGATGCAGATGTTAGAGTTATTTTCATGTACACTACTGGTATTATTTGTTTCTTTTTGTCCTATGCTCCAACACATTGAGCACATCCCATTATACCAAATCTGAAGTTATTCTATGTACATTAATTAGATATCTCATGGGTGGGAGAAAGTGGCAGAGGACTTTTTGCTAACAATACTTCGTTATGGTAACACCAAATGATTCATTAGCTTCAGTTAACAGACCACAGTGCACAATTTGAAATGATTTTGTGCAGCATTTCACGAGGCTCCAAATTTCTCCCAATGGCTTCTTTGGATGAGGCTGATGAAGAATATATCTGGTTATAAGAGGTCTCCGACTAATGGTTTCCAGATTGTGGCCAATTGTAAATAGGACCAGAAATTCTTCCTTGGTGGAGGTTTGCACCAGAGGTTCGAAATTCACGTTCTGAGTTGTTTGGCTGATGCTGATGAAGAATATTTACAGGGTTATAGGGATCTTCCAGCAACGGTCTTTGCGCTACATACATACATGCAGAAAGCGAATTTTATTATATACAGATACTACCCAACAATATTTAAAGAGATTCTGTGAAGTAGTTCACAAGAGTTATAGAGAAACCGAAAGTAAATTGTTCCATATTTAAATCATTCTTCTGCTTATAAAACAGGATAATATCCTACAAATAACCTATGTGGGACTATGCGTATAAATTAGATAGGAAACAACTTGAAATGTAAAAGACCGCGAACGTAAATTTCACATCAAAGCAAGTCCCCAATGCCATGGGAATATCAATATGTGTGGTGGGAACAAAACGTCTATTATTTGGAATTATGTGTTGGTGAAATTAGAGGTCGTGTGGGGCTAACACATTGTTTTGCCCTTTCTGAAGGGTTTGCTCTGACCGCGGCCATCGTAAAAGTATAGGTTGTATACAGTCGGCAGTGCTCTGACCATCAGTTAAATCTTTTTGTGTGTTCACTTAAAATGAAACCCTTTCCTAAAACTACCCCATGACAATAATGAAATGAGCACACTGTCTAGAATGGCTATGCTTTCGTATTTCGAAATGGGAAGGTTTTAATGCGCAAAAAAGCAGGTTAAGGAACAGATTATTGCTCATAATTCTAGGGCCCCGTGGTTTATGCAGGGTCATGGCTGTTAATGTTTCACAGCTTTAATTGCCCTGCGTTTGCGTGTGTGTGCGTGTGCGTGCGCGCAGTATGGTTGTGTGTGTGTGTGCGCACATGTTTGTGTTGTGTGAGTGAGTGAGAGAGATAAGAGACAGAGAGCAAGCATAAAATTCGTCCTCGTTTTTATCTGCTGCGCTTATAGTGAAACAGCCACAAATAACACACAAATGTATGACTGTGTACATACACAGAGACACACACCCACCCACCCACACACTAAAAAACAAACCAGTACCCAGAAATGGTTTATTTCACCATTGAGTTTCACTACGAAGAAGTAGCAGAGAGAGAGACAGATTGACACAAGGCACATATATATAGACTTTTTGGTAAAGATTTCTACAGCCAATCAACAACAGTAAACATAATTACATTAGCTGGGTTTCTATATTATCTGTCCATCAAAAAAGTTACCATGAAATCATTTTCAATTCCTACAGATTACATAATAACATGATTTCCGGCTGAGGACTGGCCACTGCAGACTACTGAGCCACTTAATCCGATTAAAAATATCCCACACAGATGAATGTCCGTGTGGCATAGGACACCAGACCACATCCTACAGTACTGTCCAACCCACCATGCTCTACTGTGCCAGACCTGGCCAGGGTGAGTACAGCTACAGGTGCAGCTTAGGGCAGGCATGGTAGTGGGGGCAAAGTGGTTTTCAAGGAAAATGGCCGGGGGTCCAGGGGGCCGAAGAAAATTCAATAAAATTCAATAAATGAGTGAAATTTTCACTTTTTCATGCCATTTCAATGCATTTTTTAATAATTTTGTTTCAAACTGTTTCACGGATTTTCCGCAATTCGCGGAGGTCTACCATGCCTGTTAGGGGCAGCCGCCATGACCTAGACAAGACGGTGGACTTCGCAATGAGGACCGGTCTGAAAATCTGACGCAACCAACAACATCGAACGCAAAAGAAAAGAAAGAATAACATGATAAATGGCATTCAGTTCCTTGCACTGAAATGATATACGCTTTCTCTACTTAAAAATCAAGCAAACAACAAACCAGCTGGCAAGCCATATTAATGTTTTTCCACAACATGTGTTTTTCTATAATCAACACTGATTGCCATTTGGGTGAACTGAAATCACGGACATCCTCCTCCTTGGACACCATCGGCAACTCTGCCAATGTTCTTTATGATAGGTTCAATATTGATCACAATTATTGAAAAAAAACCGCATCTCATTAACCCTTTCGACGCGAGCCATTTTTCGGCAAAAAAAATACCATTAAACTAAACTGGGTAGAACAAAAATGAAACAGACTGCAACGTCACTGGAACATACAGCAAACAAACAACTACACGACAAGTGCAAAGTGACGTTATTTTATTCACAAGAGACAAATCCAGTAGTTTTGTTTTGTCTCTTGTGAATAAAATAACGTCACTTTGCACTTGTCGTGTAGTTGTTTGTTTGCTGTATAAACTGGGTAGAGAAAAAAATTGATCTGGAACTTTGGGAATTCCTCTGTGACACGTATAACATTAGGCCTATCCTTACCTCCCAACATCAAGAAAATAGGCTCTTCGGATTAACAGACCCTGATTTGATGCCTTTAGGTGACGTGGGTGTTAAACCATTGTGGTGCATAAATGCGACATTGGCGGTGAAAGGGTTAAAAGTACGTTTATAGGGTTTATCACTTGGGTGAACTTATACAACATGCATCACCGTTGGAGACAAATTGTTAATCATGTGGCTTATAGCCTAGCCAACAGGTAAGGCAACATCAGGGCTATTGCCACAGAGATTACAAACAGTTAAAATGCTGCAACACAAAAACATCTCCCAGGCCTAGCCGATTCTACCTTTTTTCATCATGGTCAGTTCAGAAGTTCTTAATTGGATCATCCACCTTCATCATATTGAAGATTCTGAAGTTTAGATTGTGGCAATTGGAACACAATGTTTTTCATCGAATGGAAGCACATTAATATGGCTTGCTATTAGAATGAAGTGACACAAATGGCGTCATCATGGGGACATAATGGACAATTTGAAGATTATACCACGGAGGGAGGAAAGGAAGAAAAAATTACAGATTGTTTTAAGGATTTCATGATTTAACACCGATAACGTTCAGTTTTTAGTTCATGCTGACATCTAGTACAAACAACTGCTACAGCGTACCACCAGGACAACTATACACACGTTCACCACACTTTGTGTTGTAGTTCAAAATTGATTCCATTGAGATTGGTGTATCTGGAAAGAAAATAAAAAAGGGGGGCTGGAGTTGACAGATACACCATTCCAGCAGGAAACCTTCCTTTTTTAAAAGTACATCGTTTTGGATTCATGTAGAAAAAACAACATCTTTCTGAGGCAGTATTATCCACAATCACAATGTTGTAACATTGACACAGTCAAGATCAAAGTGTGGAAGAAGAAGAAGAAGAAGAAGAAGGATACATGTACAAAATAGACATCTTTCCGAGGCAGTATTATCCACAATCGCAATGTTGCAAAATGGACACAGTCAAGATCAAAGTGTGGAAGAAGAAGATTAGAAGAAGAAGAAGAAGAAGAAGAAGAAGAAAGAAGATTAGAAGAAGAGAAAAAAAGAAGAGGAGCATTGAACAAAATATGTACAAAGTAATCAGGTATCACAGAAATTGGACAAGAGAATTGGAAACTGAGAACACCACTTCAGAAACACACAGCAGATCCCCCTTTCCGTCACACCAACTATTCAAAAAGAGAGTGAAATGCACAAATGGAGAGAGAGAGAGAGAGAGAGAGAGAGAGACAGACATAGCAATTGGTTTTCTTGTAAGACCATCAAGCAAGCGTTTTATTCCAGTGATCAGTACCACTGGCCACCACCATAACAAAGTCTAAAGCATGCAGATTGGCTCACACACAACACCCATATAAAATGTGTTCATTATGTACAAAGTATGGACATTTGCTTCCAGTTGTATGCTACCTCTATGCAACATTACATATAAGTAGCTGATGGCAATACAGTTTTCACAGACACAAGAATGAATGGATAATGAATAAGATGATGATGATAACAGTGGTTTTAAAGATCTCTCAAATCAGATTTTCACTTCTGAATATTAAGATGATAAAAAAGAATCGCACTCCCAAATAAACCAAATTCTTTTACTCAGAACTGAAGGATAGAATGTAACAGGATTTCATAATAAGTATCACATAATTTGAGTCTAACACTAATACATGGGGATAATTGTTAACAGTTATGATAATAAAATAAAGGCAATCCACATTTTCAGCACTTGATACGATACAGTAAAATTTCAATTCCACAAGATTTCAAATCAACATATTCCTTAACGACAATGTTTTTAACCCTTTGACCGCCAGCCATATTTCAGCCAAAAGTTTCCATTAAATGTACCTGGGTAGAGAACATAATCTATCTGCAGTATTGGGGATTCTTCTGTGACATATTTAAAATAAGGTCTATCCTTACTTCCCAAAACTAAGACAATAGGGTCTTTGGATAATAGGCCCAAATGTGATGCCTTTTAGTGACATAGGTGTTAAGTCACTGTGGTGCTAAAATGCGACTTTGGCGGTGAAAGGGTTAAGAAATGATACATTCATATTTACACACGGTATTCACTGTAAGCAATAAGTTAATTTATATTTCCCATGAATAATAATAATAAAATGAGAGAATTAGATGATGATTTAAGACAAGAGTAAGGATTATTTTAAGTCTTTCACATTCTCCCTTTCCTCCATGATCACGAATCATTCAAACTGACCTCAAGAATGTATCTCCGTGCAACAGCAAACAATTCCAGTTATAGAAGCACCTAAACAACCATCATAAAGCCATATAAAAGATACGACATGCGCATAAATGAAACAAACAAACAACATAGAAACATGTAACGATTCATCAATATACATGTACATCTAACATATTGACAAACAACATAGAAACATGTAACGATTCATCAATATACATGTACATCTAACATATTGACAAACAACATAGAAACATGTAATGATTCATCAATATACATGTACATCTAACATATTGACAAAGAAACATCCAACAGTTGAAATGACAAGCAAATATCCAACACGCCTTTCCTTGTTAACTCTTTAAGCAAAGCTACAGCCCCACATACCACAGTTGAGATAAATATAACAGCATTATGAGATCATAATGTGAAGATCTACTGAACATTTGTTGCACACATATCTGTACAAATTAATGTAGCTGAGCAGCTCACAGAGAAAGGAAGTTATGAGTCAGTCTAAGATGTTGCACTTGAGCAATGATAATGGTAGAAAAATATGAAACATTTTTTGGGGGGTGGGGGGTGTCCCTGATGAAGTGAGCATCAGGATATTAAAGAAAAAAACACTGTAATGTTAAAATGTTGATTCATACCGAAATATAAACATCTTTTATGGTTTTACAAAATCAGATGAAGCCTGTTCTGCGATATAAATGAGACGCTAGCCAACATTCAACCGTGTCTTAAAAAATAAAATGCTCAACACTTCAAGTTTCATATTTCATACTGGCACTGTGGCAGACACTACTATTGCTTCATGAGATAACGGATCGAATATGAGTTAATTATTCAAACTGACTAAAACACTGTTTTTAGATGAAAATGCCCTTCTTCTACATGAACAATGGTAGTATTTTACAAGTTCGGATAACCTAAACCAAATCACCAGATCATAACAACATCATATAATTCATGTTAAAAACTTCCAGCAGAGAAATTGATGTTACTCTGAAAATCACAGAGAGCTAAAAGTCCTTAATAGATCCAGTGGCAGAGTAATGACTACAAGTGGCAACATTATTAAATACCAACTCTAGATATCACCTCAGCCTTACCACACACAAAACCCACCACTGGACCCTAACATGTGAGAACTATCACATGCATCCTTCTTCTTTCATATAGCATCCTCCTTCAACCGTGTGAAGATTCTGAAAAATAATTCGGATTCTGCGACCTGGCAAACCAGGGTGTGGATGCAAGTTGGGACCCGGAATGAGCGGCGTGGGAGCAACGCCACTGTACGGCCAAGAAGATGAGACAGCAAATTAAAAAAAAGAAAAAAAAAGAAGAAAAGATTCTGACAAAAAGGATGAGGGACTCTGTCACACATTTCAACGGTTCACTGACAAGGAGGAAAAAACCCACTTTCCCGACCACCAATACCACTCCACACAATATACACTGTACAAAAATGTTGTTCACTTTGAAATTAAAACATGATCAGATTTGCACCAGAAATTGCTCTTCACACATATTTTTTTTAATTCTTTGTCATAAAGAACATTAACAATCGTAAGTCTCACTGGTGGCTACCATTTTGTCCAATATAAATGGAAACAAGACTGGGAAAGTCTTTGTGAGAGACTTCTCTAAAATAAACACCCAACCACACACACAAAAACACGCCAAGATCCAGGGATCACACTGGACCCTAGTCAGGTGAACTCTATCTTCTCCAGAGTAACTGAATTACACAAAACTAAATTATGACCTCGCTCTATTGGTGACATGTTCAACATGACGTTCTCACTGACAGCTAGCTCTGCACGACAAATGAAAAAACAAAAGCGCTAAGCAAAACAATGTAGACCTGGTTGATATGTTTCCTATGGAATTGTGTCATTTCCTAAACCCCTCCCCCCAACAAAAAAAGAAAAAAAGAAAAGAAAAAAAAAGTTGATAAGCTGAATGTTATCCAAACCTAGCAAAAATTACATTCTCAATTTCTCTATCTTTCATCCCAAGGTCCACTTTCATTCCAAGGTCCATCCATCTTTTGAACTTTGAATGTACTCCACCGAGTGACTGTTTTGCGGAGCATTTGTCCGTGTCCCTCGGATTGTATTATGTGCAAGACTATTTGTAGTCCCTTTGTTCTGGAGAAAGATTACTGCTTTGCGGAGCATTTGTCCGTGTCCCTCGGATTGTATTATGTGCAAGACTATTTGTAGTCCCTTTGTACTGGAAAAAGATTACTGCTTTGCATGGCATTGTCTGAATTGTTTCTGTGGAGAGAGTGTGTGTGGGTACTACTGTATTTTAATGTTGTTCTTGACACGTTTTCAGCTGATTATGCCTGGATTTTAATGTATTTAACATGCGTTTTGCTTTTACCAGAATTACTTCTTCATAATGTGTCTGGTTTGTTTGTTACGATAATGCAGTGTTATTAGTTCATACTAATTGTTTGTTGTTCATAAATATGTTTATTGTGGCGATTCTTATATGCACCTGACTGCAATTTCTCAGTTATGGGATAATAAAATTAATCTGAATCTTTTGACAAAGGAAAGTGTCAAGCCATACACAAACTCGATCATTCACCACCTTTCTTTTTGTCTAAGAGATTTCAAAAATAAATAAGTTAGCAAACACCCGAGCACCACTGTGCTCCACATTTCCTACATGATTCCGCTAAATATTATCAGTATTTAAAAAAAGAAGAAGATAAATTGTGGTGTCAGACATTTAAGAATCTCAACTGAAATACCACCAACTACACTGCAGCTATCATAATGTAATGATTCCTGATAAACAGCTTAATCTGAGCAAAATTAACTGACAATAAAAAAAATTTTAGTTACAGTTTTCATTTCATTTTTTGAACATAAGTTTGTGTAATCTACCGTACAGAATTCAAGCACTTAACAACGATAATGTATCACATTTATTGTTGATTTGTGATCCGTCTCATTCTGCCGAGGAGTGTTTCGATCGGATCATCTTCTGTAGCTGCGACTGGCCCATGGCCGCGGCAAACTTTTTCACAATGTTCTCGTAGCCAGCTTTGGAGGCCACGTCATAGGCAGTCTCTCCCTTGTCGTTCTTCACATTCTGATCAGCTCCACAGCTAGAAACCAAAAATGGCAAAAATACAGTACAGTGGAACCTCCCTTATAAGACTCCCTCCCATATAAGACCTACTTCTCTGAGACATTGCCCTTCTTTGTAAGTATTAAAATTACCTCCCTTTAAGACCCCTCCCTTATAAGACCAAAAATCATCCAAAATGAGGTCTTATATGGGAGGGATCTTATAAGGGAGGTAATTTTAATACTTACAAAGAACCTCCCTTATAAGACCTTAAAAAATCATCCAAAATGAGGTCTTATAATGGAGGTTCCACTGTATAACGAAAACAGGCAGCAAGACATGAGACAAAAAATGTAACATACAATAAAAAAACCACCTGCAATTGAAACAATGAAAACATGTTTTTCTTATCTACATAGAAAAGAACCACACCATACTATTAATACTTGGTCTGCTTTATTTTCTATGTCTTCTGCTTGTAGAAACAAGCAAGACACCAGTAAAATTTGCACCAGAGAGCAAGACAGAGAGAGAGAGAGAGAGAGAGAGAGAGAGAGAAAGCTACGGAGATTGGCACACAACCACACAGCCAGACAAACTAAAAAGAAGGGCAAACAATGAAGCCATAGAAACGAAAAACCTGAGCAAGCAACCCACAGTATCTGCTGCTGAGGGTTAACACCATACACTCATGCACATACGCTCTCATGCATGAAAAAATGAAAAAAAACCCAAACTCCTGAAAGTTAGTGGTCCTGGGGCTGCCAAGGGCTCCGGCAGACAATGAGACAGACACAGTTACAATCATGGACTGAGATAGTTCAAGTCCGATAAGCCTTGTAAAATGATTACATTGCCTTTGAAAACAATATGGTATCACCACGCAGTTTTCAAGATTCCCCAAGAGAGACTTCTGGGATAGAACAACCAAGTTCTAAAACACCCCAAATTGCTTGCGGTTTATTTGATTTTATTTTTTTATGAATTTTGTGAGTGTTTCAAGTTGGTTGCGAAAGTGTACTGTAGATTATGTCATTCATTATTTGGGCGTGATTGAGAAATTGACTGAGGGATCAGGGAAGGGGGGTGTTGGTCAATGTTTGATGTATACTTTTTGTTCATTGTGTTTACTATTCATTTTAGTGATTTCTGTAAAGCGCTTAGAGCTTAAAGATTAGGCGCTATAAAAGTTGTCTTAATAAACAAATAAATAAAATTAAAAACATCTGAAGTTCAATTTTTGGTAAAAAAAAGAAAAAAAGTAATCGGTGTGAAACTGACAGAGTTGCGCCCATGTACTTACTACATGTTTATCTTTGATATTATCATGGGTGCAACTACACAAAATGAAAAAAACATGAAAGGCCGGGGTCTAGTCCGGCCCTTGCAGCTGAAGAAAAAAATGATTTATGAAGGCATTTTAGTTTGCTTTTTCCACAATTTATACAATTCCTTTTGTGGTAAAATTCAAAAACAGGAAATCCTTGTATACCAGGAAAAGTTGCACCCATGTATTATTCACCGTTTGGTTTTAGCTATTTATTTATCTGTTTGGGGAGGGGGGGGGGGGGAGGTTCAATGTATCATTACCTTATTCCTTATCTATCATTTCTCTCTTATACACACACAAACACATACTCATATATATGCATACACTCTCACACACTTTCACACACACACTTATCAATGAGACCTAAAACCGAGGTCCTGTGTGCGAACGCACGCACAAGATCTTGCACGCACGTTGAAGCCCATTCCACTATTATGAGTAGGCCGTGTGTGCTGGTAGAACGGATGACATGGACTCACAAAGCATGCATCCTGTGCGCCAATAGCAGTCTAAACGAAGACTTTGGGCGTGGGGCAGGATAAACATCCCCATTCGGAAAAGGAAAGGAAATCAAATCGACAATCACACCAGAAAATAATATTATTTCAATAATTGTGTAAAGATGTTAAATTGAATAACACACACACACTCACACAGAGAAGCAAATAAAGCCAAGGAAATGACTGACCTGAGCAAGGCATCCACAGTGTCTGCACCTGTAGTACCCAGGTTGACCGCCTCATGAAGCGCTGTATTACCCTTTCTGTAAAGTAATGGAGAGGTGCCCATTATCAACACACAAGAACGCGTTCACTCGCGTGCGTGCACGTACGTGCGTGTGTGTCTGTTGTGCGTGTGTGTCTGTTGTGCATGCGTGTGTGAGTGTTTCAATGCTGATTGTAAAGTGCTTTGTGCTCGATAAAAAGCGCTATACAGGGAAACCCATTTAGTACGAGTACGGTTTAAACGAGAGCCCGTGTTTAACGAGTGGTTTCAAAATTCCCGACCACAAGCCTTCTTTTTCCTTGTTAAATAATTCTGCATACAACGAGCTCGCTACAACGAGCAACTTGCATATAACGTACAATTTATTGACTCCCAAAGTCAAGCTTTTATGCAAAAACTACGCGGTTAGAACGAGAACGCACTTACAACCACACCGCCATCCCAAAGTCAAGCTTTCTTGCACAACTACCTGGCTAGAACGAGAACACACTGACAACAACATCGCCATCTTGACTGACCCCTCGATATGTAAGCGGCATTCTGATTGGCCGATATAACAACTTGGGTGTCTGCAGCGCAAGCAGACGACACTGGACTCACTCTTTGCGCACTGATCTTGTGACTTCCGGGAAATTTTAACTTTCTCTTAAAGCGCGTGTGTGGATTTTATGTTTTTGATGTTATCGTGTGTTAATAAACTGTTTTAAAGTGTATGTAATCGGCATTAAAAACCCTATGGATACAGGATACTGGGCTTACAACCATGCTTTGTTGGGTAAGTGTGTTGTTTCCGTTTTTCTGTCTTTTTCACACTTTACCAACACGCACATCACAGTAGATGTGAGGACCGATTGATAGGTTCGTCAGGGTTGCCAAAATCGATAAAATGGTTTGAACGAGCAATGCTTACAACGAGTAAATTGGCCCTCTCCCCTGGAATTCGTACTAAACGGGTTTCACTGTATAAGTATCCGTTTATTATTATTATTATTATTATTATTATTATTAAAAAAGCAAGTAAACAACAACAACAAAACCCCACCAAAGATATTCTAAAAGGGTAAGATGGACTACTTAAGAGCTCGGCGAACCGGGCTGATAGAGTTATCGTTAGTGGGGACAGTACACTATTCACAGTGCAGGCTATCCAAAAACTCAGACTGGAACTTGAACGGAGAATTCAACTGGCCTATCGACGTGTAAAATGTGTCTTGTTTAAAAGGGACATAACCAGTGTTTCTGTCCTCACTACTCATATAGGGAAAAGAGACCGGATGCTTATCTTCCCCTATACAGTCTTTGACCCCACCTCTCCCTAGAATACCAACAACAAATATGAACATCTCATGCAAAATGATTAATCTCTATCCTGATCAGCAAGCGAAAGGGGGCAATCACCATAGAACAATATAAGCAAAGAATAGAAAATAAAAAGAGCACACAAAATCAAAATACAAGAACAGAAATGCAATTTCATTAAAAAAAAAGGACTTGAGAATTAAAAAAAATGAAGTGAATAAAACAACAATTAAACAAGGGCATCGCCGAGAGTCAGCAATGCATTGTGACAATGCAAACCCGGCCAAAGTTATGTCCTCTCCATCCCCCCACCCCCACTCCCCAATAAACACACCACAGAACGCATAAAATACATAGCCCAAAATTTGAAGCAATTCTGTTCAGTAGTTCACGAGATACAGCTGAACTTTTATACAAACTTCCTTGCACCATGGTACACCACCACACAAAATTTGAAGCGATTCTGTTCACTAGTTCACGAAATAAAGCTGGGGGGAAATTACATAGCCCAAAGAAGGAAATTTCAGTTTTCAAGGTCAAACTTCAAGGTCAAGGTCAGCACGGTGTTGATTAACAAAAGAAAGCTTCCTTTTCAAGCTGTCTACCCCTCTGCCAATTTTAATCAAAGTCCAAACAGTAGTTTTTAAGATAATCGATACACAGACACACAGACAGACACACACACACAAACCGATAGCAAAACCCTGGCCTCTGGCCGGGTAAAAATGTCAAAATAAAACTGAAGACAATAGTGAGTGAAATGCATCAAAGCAAAGTGCTGACATAAATGTCCTTCGGGATTGACGTCTACCATACAGAACAGGAACGCAATCTGTGTGTAAAGTGTAGGTATAAAGAAAGCAAAGTACGGGCACGGAGGGTGGTCCTTTTGGATTGACGTCTGCCATACCCTGAACCAGAACAGGAACGCAACCTGTGTGTAAAGTGTAGGCATAAAGAAAGCAGAGTACTGGCACGGAGGGTGGTCCTTTTGGATTGACGTCTGCCATACCCTGAACCAGAACAGGAACGCAACCTGTGTGTAAAGTGTAGGCATAAAGAAAGCAAAGTACTGGCACGGAGGGTGGTCCTTTGGGATTGACGTCTGCCATACCCTGAACCAGAACAGGAACGCAACCTGTGTGTAAAGTGTAGGCATAAAGAAAGCAGAGTACTGGCACGGAGGGTGGTCCTTTTGGATTGACGTCTGCCATACCCTGAACCAGAACAGGAACGCAACCTGTGTGTAAAGTGTAGGCATAAAGAAAGCAAAGTACTGGCACGGAGGGTGGTCCTTTGGGATTGATGTCTGCCATACCCTGAACCAGAACAGGAACGCAACCTGTGTGTAAAGTGTAGGCATAAAGAAAGCAGAGTACTGGCACGGAGGGTGGTCCTTTGGGATTGACGTCTGCCATACCCTGAACCAGAACAGGAACGCAACCTGTGTGTAAAGTGTAGGCATAAAGAAAGCAGAGTACTGGCACGGAGGGTGGTCCTTTGGGATTGACGTCTGCCATACCCTGAACCAGAACAGGAACGCAACCTGTGTGTAAAGTGTAGGCATAAAGAAAGCAGAGTACTGGCACGGAGGGTGGTCCTTTGGGATTGACGTCTGCCATACCCTGAACCAGAACAGGAACGCAACCTGTGTGTAAAGTGTAGGCATAAAGAAAGCAGAGTACTGGCACGGAGGGTGGTCCTTTGGGATTGACGTCTGCCATACCCTGAACCAGAACAGGAACGCAACCTGTGTGTAAAGTGTAGGCATAAAGAAAGCAGAGTACTGGCACGGAGGGTGGTCCTTTGGGATTGACGTCTGCCATACCCTGAACCAGAACAGGAACGCAACCTGTGTGTAAAGTGTAGGCATAAAGAAAGCAGAGTACTGGCACGGAGGGTGGTCCTTTGGGATTGACGTCTGCCATACCCTGAACCAGAACAGGAACGCAACCTGTGTGTAAAGTGTAGGCATAAAGAAAGCAGAGTACTGGCACGGAGGGTGGTCCTTTGGGATTGACGTCTGCCATACCCTGAACCAGAACAGGAACGCAACCTGTGTGTAAAGTGTAGGCATAAAGAAAGCAAAGTACTGGCACGGAGGGTGGTTCTTAAGCACTGACATCTGCCATACCCTGAACCAGAACAGGAATGCAGTCCACAGGTTTATTTCTCAATTTGTATTAAACGATTTGTAAAGACAAAAAAACCGTGTAAAACAGATCACATTTAAACACGTAAAACAGTACTGACATGGAAGGTGGTCCCTTGACATTGACGTCGGCTCCAGCCTGAACCAGAACA
>CM065684.1:39500769-39565778 GCA_017654935.2 Phymorhynchus buccinoides | reverse complement strand
GCGTCTGTCAAATTTAGATAAATGCACATTCAGTCTCACACCCCCACCCCATCTACTGATCTGGTAGTAGTATATAACTACATTACACACACGCAAAATCAAAGGTGTATGTGGGACTAACATTATTTAGGAACAATGGTTTGTCACCCCTAGACCAAAATAGTCACTTACAACCATCCAATCACAATACAGTATGATCACTGTATTTAGGCGCTTGTAATTCTGGTTCTAGTTTCCTACGTTGAAGGAGCCTATGAAGGCTATTTACTCAACGGAACGGGAGAGCGCATTGAGATGAGTTGACTTGATAAATTATAGATCTACTGCATGGATGTTAAAGACAGTGTGCAAGTGGGGTTTTAAAATTAAAATATATGCCATAGACCTTTATTTCACAGTATCCAGGCAGGACCAATCCGGCTAGCGTAGTGCTCACCAGGGGCGAACAGCTCACTCCCTTCATTTACCACTTAACTTTGATCTATTCTATGGCCCCTACTTCCTAGGACTAATCTTGGATTGGTGCAGACCCTGGTGGCGAGCCGTCTGGCACTGATGATGCTGTGCTGGCTGGGCCTGCTGTGATGGAGGCGTCGTTATAGTGACTTATACTAGTGTAGATCTAGTTGTAACTGTCACGCCTGGTGTGGCAGAAGCATGCTTTTGTTACCACATAACGCCAGTCTCACACACCATTGTTTGTGTGTGTGTGCAACAGACATGTTATAATTTGCATGGGGTGAGTGTGTGCAAGCATAGAGACATTTGGTGGGACTAGCGGTATGTGACTGTGCCAGTGTGTGGGACTCGTATCACTACAGATGTAAAATTACAGCGTGGGACTAGCAGTATGTGCAAAGAGATACAAAAAAATTTCTGCCCTCTGCCCTCTCAGGCTCTGCCATCAAACTATTAATGTTGGTGGGTGCAGTGAGACTACATTTTGGCCTAATTATTTATTTCCATGCTATCTAGTAGTAGTATCCATGGCCTATCGCATACCATTGTTATCGCCAGTAAGACTGAAAGATTGTCTTGAAAACCTCAACAGTTCTTGAACAAGATGATGTAGCTCCTTGTAGGACAAACCAAAACCGGAAGTTTATACAATGTCAAGGACCATTATAAAAGACCTCAGCCTTATCGCCCTTTCACACAACATTGTCAAACCAAGTCTAGGTTAGGTTCTTCTTTTTTTTTCTTCGTTTGATCTTCCACCTTCATCGTACTGAAGATTCTGAAGATTAACTTGGAAAAAGGTTTATGCGCTTAGGTTAGGCTTCTGGTTTAAAGTCTTGGCTTGGTATGAGGGGTAGAGAGGCTAGAGGGAGTCGTGGATGAGGGTGGAGGGGGGGGGGGGAGTAAGGAGATGAGGAGGAAGAAGCCTTATTAAAACTTATTAGAAGGGAGGGGGGGGGGGGGGGGGGGTAGATCTGGCTTTTGTAAGTTTTGAAGGCTCCCACTGTGGCTGATGACACTGCCACAGACATTGCAGGTTCCACTCGGCAATGGTCCGAGGGAAGAAGGACTGCTGGCAGTCCTGCATGCTGGCAGTTGGTAGTCACTACCAGGTAGTGACACGCCCAGCATGCAGGAAATGAGTAGATGTTGTTGAAGGACTGGGGGCTGGCTTTCTGGAGGAGTTGATCGCCAATTCTCCATGGTGGAACTTGAAGAAGTTGGTGAGCCGTGTCGCAGTCAAAATCGTCGCTCGTTCAAATCGGTCGCCCGCTACTATGAGAGTGTGTATTTGTGACATTGAGCATGAACCACAAATTTCACTCTTTCTTTACTTGAACCATTTTTCCGTACTCCAATCTAACCCTAACCCTATCCCTAGTGGTTCATGCTCAATGTCGCAAATACACACTCTCATAGTAGCGGGCGACCGATTTGAACGAGCGACGATTTTGACTGCAACAAGCCGTGCCTTTCTTCTTCGTTCTGGTAGCGGGGACCAGTTCAGCTGCTCATATATGGAATCTACGCTGGACGTCTGGCGGTGTCGGTTGACGACCCAGCGCGCCCCCCTCCTCTGTACAGCTTCTATTTTCTTTATGTTTTTGCTGGTGTAGGGGTCCCACACACTACTTGCATACTCTAGTGTTGGTCGTACTAGAGCTAGGAAGGCCCTTTCTTTGATGTGGATACTCCAGACCTTCAGACTTCTTCTAATAAAGCCCAGAGTTCTGTTGGCTCTATTGACGAAGTTGGAGATGTGGGAGTCCCATCGCAGATCATTGGAGATAGTGACTCCTCGGTACTTTATCTCCTCAGTGTTAGAGAGGGTGTGGCCATGAAGGTGGTACTGGTTCACTGTGGGGTTGCATTTTCTTGTGAACTGGATTGACTGGCACTTGTCAGGATATGGAGTTCCATGTGCCATTTTGTCTCCCAGTCTGTCGAGGTCGTGCAGGAGAGCCTGTTGATCAGAGGAGGTGGCGACGTTCTTGTGGCACAGAGTATCATCGGCAAACAGGCGGGTTGGGTTGTTCCTGTGAGACCTTGGGGGAGATCGTTGATCATGATGTATACTAAGACAGTAGAGCACATTAGCAGGAATAAGGTGGGACCGAGGACGGAACCTTGGGGGACACCCGACTCAACTGCCACGAATTCCGACCTAGCACCGTCCACTACAACAGCCTGTCTGCGGTCTGCCAGGAAGTTTTGGACCCATCCGTTGACCTGACCTGTGATGCCATAGTGGCTCAACTTGTGGACCAGCAAAGAATGGGACACCTTATCGAAGGCCTTGGAGAAGTCCATAACGAGTGCGTCAGATTAGGTTAGGTTAGGATATAGGGACTAAACATAGCCGCTAGGCTTTCAAACGTCCCATCCTTGATTATATCATTTATTATGTACAAGGTTTATCGTGCACTCAGGTTTTTGATAATCATTCGTCATATTCGTATGTCACATTTTTATAATATTCCCAGTCTAATACATTTTTGAAAATGTTAGTATTTGGTGCTTGTTTAATATTGGTTGGTAACTTCCCTGTTCCACAAAGGTGCAGTTATGTTAGTAAAACAGTATTTTCTAAGATTAGTCATGCTATATTCAATAAATATTTTGTCAACACTGTTTCTAGCTTTGTCAACATTTGATAATATAAAGAAATCTTGTATGTTTAGGTCATCAATTGTTAAATATTTTGAAACATTGCATTCATTAATTAAATCACCTAGAAGGTAATTTAACCCTTTCATCACCACTGTTGCCTCTTGGCGCCACAATGATTTAACACCCATGTCACTGAAAGGCATCAACTGAGGGTCTGGTATCCAGTGACCTTGTGTTCTTAATTTTAGGAGGTAAGGACAAGGCCCTGTTTTATGCATGCCACAGAGGAATCTCCAGTAGTGGAGACAGAATCTTTGCTCTGCCCAGGTAAGTTTAGTGGAAAGTTTTAGCTGAAAGATGGTGTTGAAAGGGTTTAAGGAGCTCTAGTCTTTCCCTGTAGGAATAAGTTTAGAATCCTCTTATTGATTTTATAGCCCATCTTTGCACTCTCTCTATCATCACTGATTGTCTTTTCAAATATGGAGACCAAACAATAAATTTCCGTATTTTAAACAAGGTCTAACTTATCCTAATGAGAAATTAGGAGAAATGTTAATGATCAGCAGTAATCTTCTTCTTCTTCGCCTTAGGCAGCCAACTTCATCACGCTGAAGATTCTGCTGCACTTTAGGGGGTAGTACGAAAAAGAAACAAAATAAGTTCAGCAAAGATAGGGTAGATAGTGAGATAGGATGAAATATTATTGGGAAAAGATAGAGCCAAAATAGTCAGGAATTTAGTATTATGATACCGTTTGCTATATCATGTAAAAGAATAATAATTTTGTGAAATAGATTTATAACTTTTAAGGAAATCAATTTTATAATGGGGGGGGGGGGGGAGAGACATGTGAGGGAAAGACGAGATAAAAGTCATACACAACCGTTAAATGCCTCGGTCTAGTCGGAGACACCCGGGCCCCGCATGATGCATGCAGGGGTGTGTCATGCACGACCGTTAAGTCCCCCTGGATCAGCCAGGGAAACTCTGGCCCCACATGATGCATGCAGAGGAATGGGGGGGGGCATGTGTGACAGTAAGGCCACACATGTTGCATGCAGAGGACCACAGACCTTTCGCAGTATCTAGGCAGGACCAATCCGGCTACCGTAGCGGCCTCCGGGGTCGAACCCCGACCGGCACAGCTCCAGCCCTTCATTTACCACTACTTTGATCTATGGTAATCTATTGGTAATCAATTGCCTT
Source organism: Phymorhynchus buccinoides (assembly GCA_017654935.2). Classification (NCBI taxonomy): domain Eukaryota; kingdom Metazoa; phylum Mollusca; class Gastropoda; order Neogastropoda; family Raphitomidae; genus Phymorhynchus; species Phymorhynchus buccinoides. Next base: position 39,561,503 of record CM065684.1, on the reverse strand, counting down.
TTCAGAAAACTGTTTTCATTTTCAGTTCCATCTCATTTTACTTTTTTATTTTATTTTTTAAGACATACTAGTTTAAGTAGTAGTTAACTAGTAGAGTTGTATGGCTTGTGTGCTAACTTACTCTACTACTAGTACTAGTCTAGTGCAACAAATGCACGCACGTACACACACACACCATCGAACGCCAGCTACAGTCTACACGGTCACACTCTCGAAAGAGTGTCATCTGCGAAGTACCTTGGGGTCACTCTGCAAACAGATCTCTCATGGGGACCCCACATCGCAGCTACAAGCACCAATGCTAACAGGGCTCTCAGCTTCCTAAGGAGAAACTTGAAAGTGTGCTCTCTCTCTCTCTCTCTCTCTCTCTCTCTCTCTCTCTCTCTCTCTCTCTCTCTCTCTCTCTCTCTCTCTCATGCACGCACACACACACACACACACACACACACACACACACACATTATTTAGCTGTAAAGTTCTTTTTTTCAGTAGCAAAGTGCTTTTTTACATTGTACCGTACATGTTTCATGGCGTATGTGTGTGTCACTGTGTTGCTGTGTGTGTTCCGTGTGTTTGTACACTGTACATCTGTATGTCTTGTCTGTCTGTATAGGCATGAGGCAACTCCAGCAGCTGCACAAAGTTCTCCGCATACAGCGAGCTTCATTTTCAACACAAAAACAACCCAAAGTCATACAAGTGTCTCCAGAAATTAGCCAATTCGACCAGAAGATTCACATCAGACTTTGCGGTTTTCCCAGCCACAGCAAGATCACAGTGCATGCACTGACAGAGAATGTGTGGCAGAGAAAAGCTGTGCAGTTTGGATCGTGTGGCCACTACACAACCGACCAGTCGGGAGATGTGGACATGGAGAAAGATGCTTCGTTGGGGGGCACATACACAGGTTACAATTTAGTTCATTTCTTGTCTGTCACAGTGTCAGATTTTCTTGTATTGGTTTGAATGTTTCTTTGAGTAATGATAGATGGATAAGGAATGACCTATGAAAAGTAGGCGAATAATTATGTGCTGAAGAAAGTGTAAGCTTTCACAGTTTAAATAATTTAAAAAAAATGACCATGCAGTTTTGGGTTCATTAATTGGTAAAATAGACCATAGTAAATAAGCATATTCTAAGCCCATAGGGTGTGTGTGTGTGTGTTATTGTTTAGTATCCTTTGTCATGTTTTCTTTCTGTGGAATTGGTTGTACAGGAGTGGAATCCATGGGTCTGTTCTGGAGCATAAAACCAAATCCATTTGGCCCCAAGAACACCCGTCTGGTCATAAGGAAGGTGGAGAAACCAGTGCTGTACAAACTGTCAGTGTATGAAGGTCATTTGCCCCTGGAAGACCTTTTCAAGCGTGACAGTCTCTCCACTCCTCTGAGCACTAGGACCGTGGAACGTATGGTTCTGGCTGAGGGGGTGAGAAGGATCCCTGTGAAGGAAGGAAAACTCAGAGGGGTGCTCTTTTTGCCTCCAGGTAAATGTACCAACATGTATTTTGTCATGTCTGTCTGTCGCTGTGTTGCAAACATTGAAATGTCCTTAGGGATTGAAGAAATCTCAAATGTAATGCTTTTCTCTTTCTTTTATTTATTTATTGTACCTTTCTGTTTAATAGTCTATGACTCGTACTACTACTATCCGGCTACTTTTTTTCCAGACTGATACCCCTGTGTTTTATAATATGACTAATAATGTAGCAAGATGTAGCAAGATACTATAATAAGGAAATCAAATTTGGGGGTGCGCCTTATGATATGAATTATGGTATACCTTATAGTCTGTTTATGTTAACCCTTTTGCCGCCAGCCATTTTACAGCCAAAAAATACCATTAAACTTAACTGGGTAGAGAAAAAACAAATATCTGCAATATTGCGAATTCCTCTGTGACATATATAACATTAGGCCTATCCTTACCTCCCAAAATTAAGAAAATAGGGTCTTTGGATAACAGGCCCTGATTTGATGGCTTTTTAGTGGACATGGGTGTTAAAACATTGTGGTCCTAAAATGCGACATTGGCGGTGAAAGGGTTAAATATGGTACCTTGGAGTACACTATAATGAAATAACTTTCCTTCTAGACGAGTTGCTTTGAAAGCAACTATTTCAATTTAATTGTGTAATGCTGACTGTATGTGTGTGTGAATATGTTGTAGGTCTTTCTTAATCATTAAAAAAAAGGATGATGAGGCACTGGCAGTGACGCGCTCTCCAGGTGGGAGTAGAATGTCACAAAAACGAGTCTCTGTGACTAAAAAATACCAAATGACTTTCACGTTTGGTTGTTTGTTAGCTTCCACAAAGTTCTTTTTATCTCATTTTGTTGTCTGTTTTATTGTGCACACTTATGCTCAGGTCGAGGTCCATTCCCAGGTGTGCTGGACATGTTTGGAATGGCAGGGGGGCTCATGGAGGCTCGGGCAGCTCTGCTGGCATCTCATGGCTTTGCGGCTTACACCCTGCCTATTTTTGGCTATGACGATCTTCCCAAGTCTCCAGGAGACCAGACCTTTGACTATTTTGAGGTAAGAAAGTGTGAGAGTATGTTTATTTTGAGGTAAGAAAGCATGAGAGTATGTTTATTTTGAGGTACGAAAGTGAGAGTATGGTTATTTTGAGGTAAGAAAGTGTGAGAGTATGTCTATTTTGAGGTAAGAAAGCGTGAGAGTATGCATGTTTATTTTGAGGTAAAGAAGTGTGAGTATGTTTACTTTGAGGCAAGAAAGTGTGATGTCACTGCCGCACCATAAGACCGTGAAGTAGAACACAAAACGCAGAGTTGAAATTTGTGGTTTGGACTTTATTACATCGCTCGGACGAATCTGTCAAACTGAAAAAATGATACACAAAATTATTCTAAACATCAAAACTAAAACTACTGAGAACACAAAAAGTAAAATGATCTGGTCAAACATACAACTTTGATACAATCATTAACTGCGCATGCAGCTTAGAGAAGCATGTGGTCATGCTGGACAATGAAAGATTACACGTTAACGATATCAAACAAACTAAATTGAACATATGCAAATAATAAAAAACAAAACAAAAGAACGCACAAAGGAATACACGTTTTAGTCCCGTTTCTCAACTTGTAGAAGAGTTGGTATTTACGCCTTCGGTTATCAACAATACAATGAACTGATTTATTTAATGAAACCCAAACTAAGACAAATTATCGTAAAAAGGCACATAGCATCACTTAACAAAGAACGGAAATCCTACCACATGTTACTAACACTCCAATTAATAAATTCTTTAAAATAAAATTAATCAAATTTCCTTTAGGGAAAGACTAAAATGCACAGATTAAAAGTGTGTGAGTAACAGTTAAAACTGAACTAAACATTCACCTTTTTGGACCCTTTAGTACGCAGTGATCATTTGGATTTGATGTGTGGCCTCTGAGAGGGAGCTGTGGCGTGTTACTGTGACTAGACCAAACTACGAGAGCCAACGAAATCGCTCACCAAAAAGGGAGTTGTAAGATAATTGTTGACCCAATAAAAACTCGTGAAAAGAAAGATTAAAATAAAGACGAAAAACATGGATCTGGAAGTGGACTGTAATGCAAAGGTAGAAGACATGGATTTGGAATTGGAACTGAATACTAATTTGAAAATGAAAATTATTTATTATATTTAAAGTAGTGTGGAATAAATTGTGTTTTTTGATTGGCCGTTACAGTATGTTAATTTTGAGGTAAGAAAGCATGAGAGTATGGTTATTTTGAGGTAAGAAAGTGTGAGAGTATGTCTATTTTGAGGTAAGAAAGCGTGAGAGTATGCATGTTTATTTTGAGGTAAAGAAGTGTATGTTTACTTTGAGGCAAGAAAGTGTGAGAGTATGTTTATTTTGAGGTAAGAAAGCGTGAGAGTGTGTTTATTTTGAGGTAAGAAAGTGTGAGTATGTCTATTTTGAGGTAAGAAAGCATGAGAGTATGTTTATTTTGAGGTAAGAAAGCGTGAGAGTATGTTTATTTTGAGGTAAGAAAGTGAGTTTTTATTTTTAGGCAAGAAAGTGTGAAAGTATGTCTATTTTGAGGTAAGAAAGTGATAGTATGTTTATTTTGGGGTAAGAAAGCGTGAGAGTGTGTTTATTTTGAGGTAAGAAAGTGAGAGTGTGTTTATTTTGAGGTACGAAAGTGTGATAGTATATCTATTTTGAGGTAAGAAAGTGTGGGAGTATGTTTATTTTGAGGTAAGAAAGAAAGAGTGTTTATTTTTAGGTAAGAAAGTGAGAGTATGTCTATTTTGAGGTAAGAAAGCGTAAGAGTATGTCTATTTTGAGGTAAGAAAGTGTGAGAGTATGTTTATTTTGAGGTATGAAAGTGTGAGAGTGTGTCTATTTGGAGGTAAAGCGCGAGAGTATGTTTATTTTGAGGTTTGAAAGTATGTCTATTTTGAGGTAAGAAAGCGTGAGAGTATGTCTATTTTGAGGTAAGAAAGCGTGAGAGTATGTCTATTTTGAGGTATAGCGCGAGAGTATGTTTATTTTGAGGCAAGAAAGCATGAAAGTATGTCTATTTTTAGGTAAAGCGTGAGAGTATGTCTATTTTGAGGTAAGATAGTATGAGGGTATGTTTACTTTAAGGTAAGAAAATGTGAGTATCTTTTATTTTGAGGTAAGAAAGAGTGAGAGTTTGTTTGTAAAGACATGTTGTAGTTGTGAAGAAATATACTATTCATCACTACAGACAACATTGTCCATTTGTGAGCAAATCAAGAGTTAAATGCTGAAAGGTACTAAGAGTCATCTCAGTGAACTGCCAAAACATATTTTTAAGCCTATCGTATTGTGTGTTGTGTTGTGGAGCCCACTGAAACATGTGACGTCAGCCATTCAATGTCCCAGCTCAAGTGTAATTTTACCACAATCGGCCAAATATGCAAACTGAAAATTTATTATGCCACAAAGCCTTCTTTGTTCCTTTTGTGGATGAATGAAACTTGGGTTTAACGTCCGCTCGGCTACAGAGAGCACATGTGAGACGAACCATCAACCAGCCACCACAACCATCATTCAGTGCGCATAGCAGATCCTGGAGGTACTGCAATACCAGGTCTGACTACAGTATCCTGACATCCTTTTGCATCTTTTGACATTTTATAGGGGTGACTGATATTACCTTTTGACATTTACCTCTTAAGAGCCAGCCACACGTCCTCTAAAATCGTACGACTGTACAATACGATTCGATCACGTGGGCTCCAAGAACAAATGTGATTCGCGCTTCGAGAACACGTGATTGGAATCGTATCGTACAGTCATGCGATTTTAGCTGATGTGTGGCTGGCCCTTTACTTTCACGTCAGCAATAACGACAATTGCATTCATCTGCTACATTCAGCTGTGTGCTAGTCAGTTGTGATTGTGACCAGCTGTGACCTCCGGGTAGGTGAGGAAGGAACTACTTTCATTGAAAACTGTGCTGAAATTTGTTACCGGTAATCTTAGAGATGCACTCACTGCCCAGGATACACCCCTGTTTTTAGTTGGGACAGCGGCTTATTGTTACATTTATCAGGAATGATTCGTTACAGTAGCCTTTGTCAGCTAAGTGCCTATGAGTGTTGTTTAGATTTTTTTGGTGGTGTGGTTTGGTTTTTTCTTTTACCAGACCTTACATCCTGATTGATTGATTGGCAGGCCGGCAGGCCACCTGATTGGTTGATTGACTTGATGGCTGGTTGATTGGCTGGATTGCAGGTCAATTGATGAACAGGATTTTGGATTGATTGATTGTCCTCAGGATACAGCCAGATGGTTAGGATCCCACCCCTCGGTTGGTTGGTTGGTTGATTCTTGTTTTCTTTTACCAGACCTTTACAGCCTGATTGAATGATTGATTGGCAGGTAGGCCAGCTGATTGGTTGGTTGGTTGATTGATTGGCTGGATTGCAGGTCAATTGATGGATTGATTGATTGTCCACAGGATACAGCCAGGTGGTTAGGATCCCACCCCTCGGTGGTTCCAGGGGGGATAGGGGTGATGGGGGTGTCCGGAGGGGCGACTGTGGGCCTCATGATGGCCTACAAATGTCCAGAGGTCAGTAGAGTAGTTTCAGTATTTATAGTTGAACTAAAAAATCAAAACGCTACACATTAACACAAAGAGATGAGAGTGAAAAAATAAACGAAGTGAAAAAAAATGTTCGTCAAGGTGAATGAAGACAACAACTAACAATGGCTGTAGTTTCAGTATTTGCAAACTTGTCGAACTTTTTTCAATATTGTATTTTCCATACTATAAATATGTTTTGTTTGTTTTAGCCCCTATGGTTAATATGTTTTGTTTTATGTTTTTAAGTTTTAACCGTAACTGATGTTGAATTGGTAAAATGAATGATTATTTAGGGAATGGTTGCTAAAATTCAAGCAGAAATAACTTTGTGTGATGATCAAGATGCTTGTTGTTGGCAAACTGATATTATAGTTGAATTAAATTAAATTAATGGAGATTTTAACAATAACATGCAGAGACATATATTTCACTCGTTAATAAAGCTAATCACTCAGCATCAGCCCTATTTTGCAGCTGCATTCTTTTACCATAGACTGTGATGGTTTGATTCTCAAGCTTGTTGTTTGGACTGTTGTGTATGTGCTGACAGATCAAGGCTTTTGTACGTATCAATGGACAGGCCTTTCACAGTATACTGCCCATGGAGGACTTGGAACACAAGAATGGACCCTTTGTACCGACCATGGGGTAAGTGGCTAGAAATTATATAGACTTTATATAGAAAAACTCTCTACACCGATTTGTTTCCCCACAACAAACCACTACAAAAGCAAAGTCAGAGGCAAAATTGTGGTCTAAGGGAGCAAAGCGAGATTAGAAGTGACCAAGGTATGGTGTGCACACAGATTTACTTCCCTTGAAGCAAATGCATCAAATTGACAGGTATCTATTAATTCCGGACATACATGGCCGGAACGACTTAAATGAGTTAAATGTTGCTTTTTGCTGTCTGTTGGTATTAGAGTAGACCGAGCCAAGTGCACAGTGACAGAGGAAGGTCTGGTCATGAAGGACAGCTGGATACTGGATGACAATCAGTTAATACCTGTGAGTCGTATGAAATTTAATTATAATGCTGGCATTTATGACTTATGGTTATGTCTCTCACTTTACCCTTGTTTTATAGGCTTATGATACTCTGTGTGTGGGGAGGTGTTGTGTGTGTGTGTGTGTGTGTGTGTGTGTGTGTGTGTGTGTGTGTGCCTGAAAGAAGGATGGGGGCAGATCATTATTTTGTTTAAGATTGTATTTTCTTCACTCATCTGTTTTCTTTTGGTTCTTTGTATTTATGTTTGGTTTCTTTTCTTCGTTTTCTATTTTTGGGGCATAAGGACTGGATGAATAAAAGCAATGTTGCTTAATCTATTACAGTGGAACCTCCCTTATAAGACCTCCCTTTATAAGACCTCCTCCCGTGTAAGACCTACTTCTCTGAGACATTGCCCTTCTTTGCAAGTATTAAAATTACCTCCCTTATAAGACCCCTCCCTTATAAGACCTCATTTTGGATGGTTTGTGAAGGTCTTATAAGGGTGGTTCCACTGTATCCTCAAAAAGAAAAGTTATTCATTCATTCTCTCTCTCTCTCTCTCTCTCTCGCTGGCTGTCTGTCTCTCTCTCTTACCTTATTTCATGTGTTTCCTCTCTCTCTCTCTCTCTCTCTCTCTCTCTCTCTCTCTCTCTCTCTCTCTCTCTCTCTCTCTCTCATTTTGTGGGTGTGAGAGAGGGGTGGGGAGGAGGAGGGAGAGACTGACTGTTTTGTTGTCGCATCTATTTGTTCTTCATGGATAATTGTTCGATGATTATTTTTGCATGTTTCATTATTTTTGTGTTGAATATATTGATTTTCTTGCATGTTTGTTTGAGGGCAAGATGTAAAAAAGCCCATTGTGTGCTTACTCCTTTTCCCTCAATAAAAAAGTTTTGTTCTCTCTCTCTCTCTCTCTCTCTCTCTCTCTCTCTCTCTCTCTCTCTCTCTCTCTCTTTGTGGCTGTCTGTCTCTTTCTCTCTCTCTGTATGTGTGTGTGTGTCTGTCTACTGTGCCTTGATGAATTAATACAACAATGAATAAATGAGAAAATTACCCGGTAGTTTGAAAAGGTTTTGCTATGCAGCGGAATGTAACAAAATATTTTTTAGGCTCTCCTGTACTTTAGTCACCCTCCCCTCTTCACAGTAATGTTTTCACTGAGAAGCAGCTGGGAAAGGGATAGGGTTAGGATCAGCCTAGGATTATTTTCACAAAACTGAAAGAATCAGATTTTGAGATTGAGGGACGTAAACATGTAGGGGTGACTAAAGTACAAGATTTCCGTGTGTGGTGAAAATGATGTTTTACATCCTCTCGGTCATAGACACATATGGGACATTTGTAAATACAAAGATGGTGGGAACAATACTGGCTGCAATGCCTAGAGCCAGTGCAACACCAGTAAAGTCCCGAGTTTTTAACAATATTGATAGGTGAAGCGGTAACCACGCCTCGGTTAAACCTCATCGGCTATGGTACCGCCACATGATGTACAATAGTACAAGATTTCCTCTTTTGTTTTTATCTTTTATTTCTAACCTTTTTATTTCACCAGTTATGGAAGAGAGATGTGCACATGTTAGCTTTGGTGAGTGACGACGACGGACAAGTGTACCCCTGGGTGACGGACAAGATCCGTGATGAGCTGTACCCCGCGGAGCGGCGCCATCTGGTGACGGTGGTGCACTACCCTGGTGCTGGACATCTCTTGGAGCCCCCCTACACCCCTCTGTGCCGCGCCTGCTACAACCCCTTCTTTGGTGGGCATTGCATTGCATTACATTATTTAAAACATACTGTATTGTATTGTCTTGTATTACCTTTACTGTCAGAGAATCGTCACGGTCAAATTCAGGCCTCCCTCACATTGAGGACGCATCATTGTTAGTCCTGTGCCATGCATTTGTTTTGCATTTTTTTTTTTTTTTTCTATTACAGTATTAATTTGTTAGATGTGAAACTGAATGAAAAAAGAAAAAGGGGTCAAATTTTGACCAATTGACAACATCCTTGTTGCCTCTTTGTTCTTTAACATGCGCATAGTGCTTGTGTTCACAGGACATTTGGTTTTTGCATGTCATTTGAAAGAGTGCTGAGACCATAGAATTTAATGGAGGGTGTGCATAAAAACTGCTGTGGCCTGTGAAGCAGCATGGGTCCTTTTGCTTAAGAGACAAGCACATTGGCTCAGTGCTACCTTACCACCGTAATAGTGTATTCTGCTTCAACATTTTCTTGGTCTGTGCACAGAGGTGTATTTCTGATTTATTGCTTCCATCGACTGATTTTTAGTTTTAGGTATCACATCTATGTGAGTGATGGTTGATTGATGGCTTCATCCCACATGTGCTCTTTGAGTCGAGCAGACGTTAAGTGTGACTTTCATCAATTCTTAGTGCTGTAGCCACATGAAAGAGTTACCAATTTTTGAATTTTGTTTGAAAGAGTTGCCTTTAGGGGCGTTCCACAACGCCAACTGTTTCAGAGTCCTCATGGCCAAAACAAAACAGAAGTGACATCCCTTTGGTCCCCCCCCCTGTGGGGATACCGGGGGGTCTTTTGTATAAATAGTTCCCCCACCTTCTGGAAGTTCTGTGCTTGTAACTTCCTCTAATCTGTCACTCTTTGGCTCTGCCTTTTCCCTTTGCTTACTGTCATCTACTATCTTTCTGCGTTACTGGTCCATTGTCCTGCCTTTTTTTTTTTCACGAAACACTTTCAAAAAGATTTCCTCCAGCCGAAGTCGGACTTGCTGAGCCTAATTATTTCTTAGGCGCATAACGGCAGCATGACGCATCTGCGCTCATAATTGATGGGAAACTGAGCGATCGAAGAAGAAGATGAAGATCATCCCTTTGGTGAGGGCCTCCATTAATATATTATAAACAAATTCCATTCAGCCCTCCAGGATAGCAGTCACCTCCTCTGCTATCTGGAAATTGTGGCAGGATACGACTGACTAACTCCCACTGCCTTTGGTAGTTTTGTGTTTATCATGTGTGAAAGGCAGTGATTCTTAAGTTTGTGAAGATTTATCTGCAATAAAAGTACATTTACCAACATTAAATTTCCCATACGTAATCTTCAGATAAGGAAATACATTTACTTACCGTAAAGACATCTTTAACTTTGAAACTACATCTGGCTGTTTTCTGGACATTTATAAAAGCAGTTGTACTACTTTATCCATATAGCACCTTCTTTTTCTTCTTCTGCATTCCCAGGCCATATGGGTAAGGTACGCATGTGTCCGGTTTTCAGTTTTCACTGGTCTCCCTGCTGCGTACAGCAGACACATTCCAATTTCGGAGAAGCTCAAAGGAGAAAAATTATTTGGAAGATTGGTTTTTTTTAAAGGCAGGAGAATGGGCCAATAAGTCAGAAAGATAGTAGACGATAGGAAGGAAAAGGCAGAATCAAAGAGAGTGACAGATTAGAGGAAGTTACAAGCACAACACTTCCAGAAGGCAGGGGAACTATTTTTATAAAAGACCCCCCCCCCCCCCTCCCCCCCCGGTATCCCCCCGGGAGATCCATAGCACCATATTATACAAACGTGACATTATGATCCACAGCTGTGTTCTGTTTCAGACGCAGACTTGGTGTGGGGAGGCCATGTAAAGGAACATGCTGCTGCTCAGGAAGATTCATGGGAAAAGATTTGCCAGTTCTTTCGAAAACATCTCGCTCCATCACGTTAATGTCAAATGACTGTATTTCACTGTTTTGTTCTGACTTTTAAATTTGAAGCAACAACCTGTGTTATATTTAGGGCAAATAATCAAGCTGAAATTATATGCGAGTGTATTTTGTATTAGAAAATGGTGCTTCTCATTGTTGAAAATACAACAATGCTGATTTTTTGTTTGTTTGTGTTTTTCTCTCATCGTTGTACTTGTTCAAAGTTGTAATTATACTTTTTGGCATAATTTACTTTTTCAACATTTGGTGTGTTTGCCAATTTCTTATTCTACAATGTCTATTTGGTGCTAGTGCTACATGGTTATAATTTGTGTTTTTTATTACTTAAAAGAAAGACATTTACCCAGATATATCCATCATTCAGGCTGTATTGATAAAAACATTTTTTTGGTTGTAATATCAGATTGTTCTGCGAAGTCTTCATTATTATAGATACTTTGATTTACTAAATGTCTTAATATAATGCAAGTGTCGTTTGAAAAATGCTAATATCAAGATATTGAAATAAAGATAAAATCATCATAAATACAAAACACTGTCCGGGCTCAGCTCTGTACAATAGATAGATTTGTTTCCACTTCCAGTTCGAATGAAAACCTCAATCTATCTCTGTCTTTGTGCAAAAAAATGTCTGTCAATCAGAATAGCCTAAGCATCACTAAATGGCATCACTTCAGACAATTTGCAAGGTTGAATTTGCAAGCTTTGATAAGATCTTGCATAGTCTGTAGTTATTCAGATCCTGTGTGAGGAGTGTATACATGTGTGTGTGTGTGTGTGTTCCTGCTTCTAGTTTTTCATATTTTTGGTCTTTAATTAACATTGTCATGATTGACATTATTCGTGTTGTTGTTAGTGTTGTCATTGTTGTTTTGTAATGGAAAAAAACAACCCACACCCTCTCTTCATTGACTAATAATATTAATTATATAATACTGCTTTTAAATATATACTTCTCTCAATTAAGCTTGACCAACCAATTATGATATTATTACTATTATCTCTGTTTGTAACTCTAACCGAGCCCTGTCCTGATATTGATGAACTATTTATTTATCTTTATTTTAATTTATTTGCTCAAATTGTGTTACATGTATATATGTTGATTGGATGAAAGATTGAGTGAAAGCAGGAATTGTGGAATGTAAGAAGAGATGGAATAAAAAAAAATATTGATTAAAAAAAAAAAGAATAGCCTAAGCTACCGAACTGATCATAATCAAAATTGGGGCAGTATGTGGATGCTTTGGGCCTCCATACAGGGAGCTGGACGCCCCCACTCCCTCCACAAGTCTCTCCCCATGGGGATACCGGGAGGGGGGGGTCTTTCCGTATAAATAGTTTCCACACCTTCTGGAAGTTCTGTACAGACAAACCTCTTTTTTAAGACTTCAAAAATGTCCGGAAAAATCGGTCGTACATTGGAGGGGTCGTATGACGGAGGTTTTCACTGGCAGCCGTAAAAAGAAAAAGTTCAGCACAGTTCATACTCTCTTCTTCATGCACACATACAATGACATATCAAAACTGGATTTGGGTCTTTCCAACTCCATAGGATTGTGCAATCGATGTATTACAGTTTCACTTCGCCGACTTCTGTTAATCACCTCCACTCTCGTCCAAAGTCAGTGGTTTTCTTTTTCAAAGTCAGTGGTTTTCGTGCTTTTCCTACGCTTTCCGCCATCTTTTCTACAACAAGGGAAGCGACTCCGCTTTCAGGCCCTTGACCGTGGTTGTTTCCCTTTGCTCGAAGTCTATGCAGACAACAACGGTCGAAAAAACCAACAAAATGGCGGTGTGGCGGTGTATTTTTACTCTATGATATAAGTAGTCCTAACCGTGTATTTTTACTCTATGATATAAGTAGTCCTAACCGGAAGTAGTCCTAGCGTAGCCAATCAGAATCGTTTGTTTGTCCGCCATTGTGAATTTTACGGATTATTGGAGGCTTCCTCTTTTGGAGGCTTCCAAGAGGAAGCCTCCATATTAATTTCGGGCAGGGCATCACGTGACTTTTTACTGTGGAGATCACGTGATTTGGGTCCAGTTCCATGGTCCATGGATCAGCACGTGACCTGCTGGGCGCATCAGAGTTGTCTTCCCTTTGTCATTGAAGTTGTCTGCCCTTTTTAATTGAGCGTGCGACTCTACATGTAATGTAGGTCCGTGGGTGCGATGCGCTGGTGGATCATTGAGAACCTCATGAATATGCATCAGCCTAACAGACTGGTGACCAGAACATGTTAACCAACAGAGTTAGGCTATGACTGCGTCAATCTCTCTCTCTCTCTCTCTCTCTCTCTCTGTTTCTTTTTCTCTGCCTTGCACGGCTTCCAATTTTGTTTCCACATACTATCTCTTTTTGTCTCTGTCTTTTGCCCTGCCTTTTCCTGCCTCTCTCCCTGCTCTCTGTCTGTCTGATTGTGTGTGTCTCTCTCTCTCTCTCTCTCTCTCTCTCTCTCTCTCTCTCTCTCTGTCTCTCTCTCTCTCTCACACACACACACACAAAGCAAAACAAAAGCATGTTATTGCTTACTCTATTACCCTCTATAAATAAAATTCATTCAATTCAATTCTCTCTCTCTCTCTCTCTCTCTCTCTCTCTCTCTCTCTCTCTCTTAACTAGGCTAGGCTAGTAGGGCCTAGTGCGTGCGTGCTTCCACCACACTTTCTTCACTGGAGTTGCTGTCGTCTGCTAAACCTCGTTATTCTCTCTCTCTCTCTCTCTCTCTCTCTCTCTCTCTCTCTCTCTCTGTGCGTAAGCAGTCTTGCTTTCACTGGAGTTTGTGTCGTCTGCTTAAACTTGCATGTCCCAAAAAATATTATGCATAGCATACGAATAGCATGCAAAAAAATTGCATAATTTTGAAAGCCAAACGATTTTACATTAAAGTTGTGTATTATTACGCTTCTGCAAAGAGAATTATGAAGAAAACAAATTTTGTGTTGTAAGAACGAGGCGTGAATTGTATGATGATAATACCCTTGACAGGGCCTCATCCTCATTTTGGTATTTTTTAAAAAGTGTACAACCACCATTACTAAACCTTTGCAAAATCACAGAAGTGCATTGCTAAACTTTTGCAAAATCACAGCAAGTGCATTGTTAAAAATAAATAAAAGCTGCATTCATCATAAAAATGACAACAAAAATAATAAAAGGACTGCACACAACAAAATTTACTCCTTGTCCTTTAGGCGGGAAAAACCTTTTCAGGGCCTCAAATGGCACACTCTGACTTATGAGTTTTTGTAAGAAACACGCCGAGATCACCAGGAAAACACCCTTTACAGAGATTGCAACACTTACTTTGCTCTGGTTTTCTATAAGTCAAATCGGCGATTCCTCTTTGGCGGAGGAGCAGGAAGTCAAATGCTTTCACTCAAAGAGAAGGCGAGCGCTGTCTCTTTTCTGATGGCTGCTAAATCGTTTGCACGAAAGTTTTGCAATACAAGCATTAAAAAAAAAAAAAATTAAGGTCAAGAGTGCCACCCCCCTGCATTTCTCGGTTAATTCCATTTTGCCGTTTTTGCCTTTCTTACTAAGCATAAAGCTGTATTTCATTAACCTTTTTTTTTAGCTAATAACCTTTTTGGAATACTAACCCTATCCCATAACCCTAGGCCATTATCTAATAGGACCCCCCCATGTACTGCAGTGTACGGCGCCATTTGTCACAGTCGTGGTTGATTGCGTTTTTCCGTCTTGTAGGGTTGGGTGGGTGGTAAGGTTAAGCTTAGGGCTAGGGTTAGTATTCCAAAAAGGTTATTAGCTAAAAAGGTTAATAAAATACAGCTTTATGTTTGGTAAGAAAGGCAAAAACGGAAAATTGCAAATTAACCGAGAAATGCAGGGGGGGGGGGGCACATCTTTACCTTTACCCGTTTATCTAAAGGAGTTTTACTCACAACAAAAGAACCAGATCCATTTTGTTTGTTACTGCACTACAAAAAAAGAAAACGCTTCAACCACAATAAGTGAACTTCATCCACCCTATCCAAAATGGCTTTTCTCCAGTATCTCTGCCAAAGAGGAATCACGCTGTTTTTACAGTTTAATTTCTAGGAAACCACAGCAAAATGAGTTTTCTGATCCTTGAAAAGGCTGTCTTTCTGGTGATCTCGACATATTTCTTGCAAAAAAAACTCATCCGTCAGGGTCCACCTTTAAACATTCTTGCTACCCCCCCCCCCCTCCCCCTTCCCCTTTGCCAATCGCTAACTATACTAAGCTACTGTCGGCCACGCTCCACCCCACCCCTTCACTCCACCGAAGCCTTTGCAAAATCACAGAAGTGCCTTGCCAAACTTGCTAAATCACAGCAAGTGCATTGTCAAAAAAAGATAAATTAAAAAAATGCATTCATCATGATAATAACAAAAACAAAAGTAAAATGACTGCACACTTAACATTTTTATGTTTCGCCTTTTTGGCAGGAAAAACCTTTACAGGGCCTCAAAACAAAGCGAAATGTATCATGTCAAATGGATTTCATTTAGCAGACGACATTCTCTGGGGGGGGGGGGGGGGGGGGTATACTGTGAAGCAAAGCTGTTCGTTTTGCTATTACTCGGATATTAGAAACAAATTTTTTTCTTTCTGTATTGCTTGGCATTGTAAATTCATCAAACCCTTTCTTTTGAAGAAATACTTACGGATGGAGTTTACATTCTTCTATCCTCACGTTCATTTATCAGTTGACTATTCCTTGACCCCGCCCCCTTTCTTCTTCATCCGTGTGCATCACACGACCGTTGAGAGACTCATGAATATGCTTTAGCCTAGCAATCTGACCAAAAGCTATAGAAGCAGGGTAAGTCTCTATAGGCCTAGTACAAAGGTTAGCAGACGGACACAATCATTTGACAGTCAAAGATGAACATGAGCCAAGTTTGGTTCTTTTCAGTTTCATTCACACAACCGTAGGCTGAGCCTACCCATACTCTCGTTGTGTTTATGACTCTATCTCAAAAGTCAAAGTCTGGTTTCTCTCAGTTTCATGACAACAACCCTAGGCTGATCCTAGCCCTGTTCTCTTCAGACTCTCGATCTCAAAGTCTGATTCTTTTCAGGTTCATGACAACCCAAGGCTGATCCTAACCCTATCCTCATCGTGTTTATGATTCTCGATCTCAAAGTCTGGTTCTTTCAGTTTAATGACAACAACCGTAGGCTGATCCTAACCCTATCCTCTTCGTACGACTCTCGATCTCGAAGTCTGTTTTTTTCCCCAGTTTTATGACAATAACCCTACGCTGATCCTGGCCCTATCCTATTCATTTGTATGGCTCTCAGTATCAAAGTCTGGTTCTTCACAGTTTCACAACTACCCTAGGCTGATCGTAACCATATCCTCTTCATGTTTATGACTCGATTTCAAAATCTGGTTTATTTCAGTTTCATGACAACATGTATAGGCTGATCCTAACCGTATCATATTCATGATTGCGACTCTCGATCTCAAAGTCTGGTTCTTTTTAGTTTCATGACAACTCTAAGCTGATCCTAACCCTATCCCCTACATTGTTTATGATTCTTAATCTCAAAGTCTGGTTCTTTTCAGTTTAATGACAACAACCCTAGGCTGACCCTAACCCTATCCTCTTCGTGTTTCGGTTCTCGATGTCAAAGTCTGGTTTCTTTTAGTTTCATGGCAATAACCCTAGGCTGATCCTAACCCAATCTTCTTTGTGTTTATGACTTGATCTCAAAGTCTGGTTCTTTTCAGTTTCGTTACAACAACCCTCCCTGTCAACAACTTAAGGCTGATACTACCCTTATTCTCTTCATGTTTATGACCATCAATCTCAAAATCTGGCTTCTTTCAGCTTCATGACAATAAACCTAGGCTGATCCTAACCCTATCCTCTTCATGTTTATGATTCTCGATCTCAAAGTCTGGTTCTTTTCAGTTTCATTACAACATCCTTAGGCTGATCCTAACCCTATCCTCTTCATGTTTAATGACTCTCGATCTCAAAGTCTCTTTCTTTTCAGTTTCATGACAACAAACCTAAGCTGATCCTAACCATATCATCTACGTGTTTACGACTCTCGATCTCAAAGTCTGGTTCTTTTTAGTTTCACGACAATAACCCTAGGCTGACCTTAGCCCTATCCTATTCAATTTTATGGCTCTCGATCTCTCAAAGACTGGTTCTTTTCAGTTTCACAACAACCCTAGGCTGATCTTAACCCTATCTTCTTCATGTTTATGACCCTCGATCTCAAAGTCTGCTTTCTTTCAATTTCATGACAACCCTTGGCTGATCCTAACCTTGTCATGTTTACGACTCTATATCAAAGTCTGATTCTTTTCAGTTTTACAACAACAACCCTAGGCTGATCCTAACCCTATCCTCTTCATGTTTATGACTTGATCTCAAAGTATGGTTTCTTTCATTTTCATGACATCCCTAGGCTGATCCTAGCCTTATCTTCTTCATGTTTACTACTCTTGATCTCAAAGTCTGGTTTCTCTCAGTTTTATGACAATAACCCTAGGCTGATCCTAACCCTACTCTCTTTATGTTTACTACTCAATCTCAAAGTCTGGTTCTGTTCAGTTTTATGACAACAACTTTAGGCTGATCCTAACCCTAAACTTTAAGTGTTTATGATTCTCGATCTCAAAATCTGATTTATTTCAATTTCTTGACAATGACTATAGGATGAGCCTTAACGTATCAGATTCATTTTTATCGCACTCGATCTCAAAGTCTGGTTCTTTTCAGTTTCACAACAACCCAAGTTGATCCTAACCCCTCTATTCTTTTCATGTTTACGACTCTTGATGTCAAAGTTTGGTTTATTTCAGTTTGATGACAATAACCCTAGGCTAACCCTAACCCTACTCTCGTCGTGTTTATGACTGTCTCAAAAGTCAAAGTCTGGTTTCTTTCAGTTTTATGACAATAACTCTAGGCTGATCCTAGCCCTACTCTATTAATTTGTATGGCTCTCGATCTCAAAGTCTGGTTATTTTCAGTGTCATGTCAATAACCCTAAGCTGATCCTACCCCTATCCTCTATTATTTTCGTGTTTACATTACAGGAGTACATTTTATGTACTTGTGTATTTTTATTTCTTTATCCATTTTGTCTCACTGTTTTAAAATGATTTTACGTTATAAGTGTTTTAAAATGCTATTTTTATTATTAGTATGTGTGTGAGTGTCATTCATTTAATGTTTTTTTCCACTAATCGTGTGTGTCTGTGTGTGTTTGTGTGTATGCGCGTGTGTGCGTGCGTGTATGTCGGTGTGTGTGTGTGTGGGGGGGGGGGGGATGTTTGTTAATATTGAATATAATGTGCCTTTTTTGTGACTATTGTATGTACAAATTATAGTAAGTTGTTATTTTATGATGCATGCAACTGTATTTCAGTCCTATATATCTCTGTCTCTGTTTTGTGTGTCTCTCTCTTCTCTCTTTCTCTGTCTGTCCCTCTGTCTGACTCTCTGTGTCTCCGTCTCTGTCTTTCTCTGTCTGTCTGTCTCTTTCTCTCTCTCGTTCTCTTTCTCTCTCTATCGTTATAAGTGTGGGTGTGAGTGTGATTTGTTAATAGTGCGGCCTGGGCGTCTTTAAGTGTCCATCAGTGTGAGTGTTTCAAGTTGGTTGCGAAAGTGTACTGTAGATTATGTCATTCATTATTTGGGCGTGATTGAGAAATTGACTGAGGGATCAGGGAAGGGGGGTGTTGGTCAATGTTTGATGTATACGTTTTGTTCATTGTGTTTACTATTCATTTTAGTGATTTATGTAAAGCGCTTAGAGCTTAAAGATTAGGCGCTATAAAAGTTGTCTTCGTGTTTATTACTCTCGATTTCAAAGTCTGGTTTCTTTCAGTTTCATGACAATAACCCTAGGCTGATCCTAGCTCTATCGTCTTTGTATTTTGACTCGATCTCAAAGTCTAGTTCTTCCTCGGTTGTTTGCTTTCTGACGGCTTACAAAGATTCGCTCCCCTTGGATGGCTGGTCTCGGGTTCTGCGATTTGAACAAGCCAGGGTGTAGCTGCGCTTTGGGATTCAGAATGAGCAGCGTAGGAGCAACGCCACTGTACGACCCAGCATATGGGACAGCAATAACATTTTAAAAAGTCTGGTTCTTTTCAGTTTCATGACAACAAACCTAGGCTGATCCTAACCCTTTTCTGTTCATGTTTATGACTCTCAATCTCAGAGTCTGGTTTCTTTCAGTTTCATGACAACGCTAGGCTGATCCTACCCCTCTCCTCTTTGTGTTTATGATTCTCTATCTCAAAGTCTGCTTTTTGTCAGTTTAATGACCACAACCCTAGACTGATCCTAACCTTATCTTCTTCATGTTTATGATTCTCGATCTCAAAGTCTGCTTCTTTTCAGTTTACTGACAACCCTAGGCTCATCTTAACCCTATATTCTTTGCGTTTCCGACTCTCAATTACAAAGTCTGGTTTATTTCAGTTTTATGACAACACTCCTAGGCTGATCCTAACCCTATTCTCTTCGTGTTTATGATTGTCAATCTCAAAGTCTGGTTTTCATCAGTTTCATGACAACAATATTGGCCTGATCCTAACCCTATGCTCTTCGTGTTTACAACTTTCGATCTCAAAGTCTGGTTTCTTTCTGTTTCATGACAACAACCCTAAGCTGATCCTAGCCCTATCCTTTTTTCGTGTTGATGAGTCTCGATCTAAAAGTCTGGGGTTTGTTTTCAGTTTACTCACAACAACCCTAGGCTGATTCTAATCCTATTCTCTTCATGTTTATGACTCTTGATCTCAAAGTCTGGTTTCTTTCAGTTTCATGACAACAACTCTAGGCTGATCCTAACCCTATCATCTTTGTCTGGTTTCATGAAAATGTGTAAAGTGTACATTTGTTTCAATTGGTGCTTCTTATTGTTGATGTCACTCTCATTGTGTCTTAACGAAAACAGCATTTTGTTATTTAAAAGCCTTTTCTGACATTGTGAAACAAAATCTTGGAAACGTGAACTCTCCATAAGTATATTTTTTAAACAACTTAGGATCACAAATACTTTGGAAGATGAATCTCATCTGCTTACAGAACTAAACCTACATTTTCAGCAATATAATATGATCTCGCTTTATTGCGTTGAACTTCTTTTTGTTCCTGTCTGAGCGATCGATGACAAACGTCTTTTACGACGTTCATATGTTATGTCACTTTTTCTCTTCTTCTTTCCTAAGGTAACCAACTACATCACGTTGAAGATATTTTGAAAAGACATGTTCATTATTATTTTACACTTTTGAAGTGCAATACAACACTGTTTAGCCTCCTGTTGATCTTTGATCAACCGAATTTCTTGTGGATTTATGGACTGTACATCGATTTATCGGCAAATATGTAGATTTACACCCTCCTGCTCTATTTTTTGGTTCTTTCCGTGGTTAGGGATAGGGTTAGGGTTAGGGATAGGGTTAGGGTTAGATGGGTACAGTTCGCATGCGAGAGGTAGATATTTAATGACAGGTACTTATTTATCATAACAGCGGTCGTAAGTCGCGTTTTAGAGGAAGTCGTTTACATAGTAAAATGCATCCGTGCCAACAAATCCGGTCTCAAATGAGAGGTGGTCGCTTAACAGAGAGTCGTAAAATAGGGGTTTGTCTGTACTTGTAACTTCCTCTAATCTGTTGCTCTCTTTGACTCTGACTTTTCCCTTTGTTCCTGTTCCTAGCATAACATAATCAGTCCAAAATCCTTCAAAGTCAGAGTGTGGCTGCCCACATGGCAGGGTAATCAAAAACGGTCACACACATAATATTCTCACCCCTAGCTGGTGCATTTGTACCATAGAGTTCAAGTACTTCAGCTGTTGGGATTAGAGTTAATTAATATATGAGTGACGACATGCCGATGCCCCCCAAAATGCGGTCACGTGACACATGGAGCCATTTTGGGTCCAAACTTTCTTTTCCCTCTCTATGGAGCAATGACGATGGAAGCCTTTCTTCACTGAAAATGCGGTTGGGTGCACAAATAGAACCAAGAAGGTTATCAATTATCAAGCTTATCTTTCTTTTCGTCATGTTTCATATGGGAATGCCGTGAGGAACAGTAAATAGAACTCACAAAGGAATGAGCAGGAGTAAAGTGCATGGCAGAAATCCAGGGGGCCGTTTCACAAGGGCTAACGTTACGTTGCGCTCGCTCAAATCAGCAAAAACGGTCTAAGAAACACCCTTCGTTTGCCAATAGTTCGCGTGGCGTTTTGCTCTTGCCAAACACTGAGCAAGCGGCGAACTATCCGGAACTAGTACAGTACGCCCCGTTTATAGTAAACTCGGTTATAATAAATTTCAGTCTCACCACTCCCTCCACCCACCCATAATAACAACTGGGTTATAATTAAAATTTTAAAAAACTCCTATAGTAAAGTCATTTGTGGTTCCTCTTCGTTACAATAAAAAAAAATTGTCCTCTTCCTGACCTTTGTAAATACGTCATCAATGTATACGTCAGTCTCACTACTCCCTCTACCCACCTTCATCAACGAAATTGAAAGGCACTCAAAAACATGTTTCTTTCCCCTCATTACTTAGTGGGAAAAAAATGAATCCGAAAAAATATATATATGGATGGAAGTTCAGTTTAACGTCGCTTATCGGCTTTCGCCATGTATGACAGGCTGAACAAACCAACCAGGGTATAAACAAAAATTTATGTTCCTGAATCACTGTCTTAGCCAAAAGGCCGAGAAGCGATCAGAATTGGATGATTAAAAAATATATATACAGCCGAATCCGCTTATAAGAGACTCGCTTATAAGAAAACTCTCTTACAATGAAGCAAAAAAAATTTCCCTGCCGAACTTCTTCTTTCTTATCTATGATCAAAACTGGGATATAAGAAACTCGCTTATAAGAAAACTCGGTTATAAGCAAGCAATTTTTTTCTCCCATCCGCAATGGAAACTTGGTGGGAAAGAGTGATAGTCGCTTGTATCGCCGGACCCAAAATCACGGGTTCCACCTGTTTTCCTTCTTATAGCTGGTACAAAGTCTTGTTTTGACCAGGTTTGACTCCCATACAAATGCCCCCAAATTGAAAACGGAACATTTTAAAGAGCAGCCTCAATTTGAAGTTGGGGGAATTTGCATGTGGGTCACAGCTACCCAGAAAAAAACAAGGGATTTAATCGTGTTGGGTCAGTGTGTCTTTAAAAGCGAGTTGGACCTGAACTGAAAGGATGTTCCGAGGAAATTGACGTCGTTCCAGAAAGGGAAAGTTTACATCAAACCAGTTGTGTCACAGACATTCTAAACAGTACAGGCACTTGATTACAAGACTAATTGAGTTGTTTTTGTTCCTTTATTCCATACTTTCCTTCAGTATTCTGTGCAAAATAAATGTTGTTAGTGAGATGCAATATAGAAGGAGTAAGTCATGCATGACGCTCGGGCCTCACATGACGCATGCAAAAAAAGATATCTGTTTGAGTCATGCACGACCATTAAACATACCCAGTTCAGCCAGGAACACCCGGGCCCCACACGATGCATGTAGAGGGGAATATGTATATGAATCATGCGTGACCGACACTAAGCAGGCGCGCCACATGGTGCATGTACGCGCAAGAAAGAGAGGGGGGGTGGCGAAACATGATTTTAGGCATTTTGTTTCAGCACTCTCGAGGTGAAGGTGCTGAGTGTGGGAGATCGTTCCATTCGCAGATATTTGCGGTAGTCTGTCCTTGAGACGATGCGTTGAAACTGTTGATTGTGACTGCGTCTCCTGTTTGTGTGGGGGCATGGGCTTCAAAGCGCTACAGTCCATGCAGGCTAGTCCGTTCTGGATATTATAGAACATGGACAGCCTGGAGGCGTGGCGGCGTTCTGCCAGAGATGGCCACTGTAGCTGCTGCAGCATGTCGCCAACAATTGATGTGTTCCTGTGCCTGTTGAGGACGAACCTTGCTGCTCTGCACTGGACTTTCACATCTCAATTCTCGATTCCAAACAGGGCTGGCATCAGAGCAATTCGCCACAAAAAAGATTAATTATTTTATTAATGAAACATCTTCGCCAAATTCATACAATCTACAACACAGTAATGGTTATTATATCAGTTTTGTTTGCTTGTTTGTGACCAACGCAGTAAATAGACGTTCTTTTGCCTCCTGCAAGCAGACGACACAAAGGAAGGGGGTCACGGTGTCCCAGATTGACTGAAAAAGCTCTTCTCAGCCCCTAACAATTATAATTTCAACCATTCAATAAAGTCAACAATGACAGGTAACTAAGTAGTATTGTACAACTTACAACTAGACTACAAGTACAAGCTGAGAATGGTCAGCTCATTGACCGTGGGCCCTCAACTGGCTCAAGAGAAGAAGTTGTGTTCTCAGTTCTCTATTTTCTGACCAACCTGAACTACTACCTCTACTAGATCGATTTTGATTTTATAACCTACATTTCACTACAAATAAGCTACTAGAAGGCTACAAATATCATACTCCGTAGATAATAGTATTCACACACACACACACACACACACA
Organism: Phymorhynchus buccinoides; assembly: GCA_017654935.2. NCBI lineage: Eukaryota > Metazoa > Mollusca > Gastropoda > Neogastropoda > Raphitomidae > Phymorhynchus > Phymorhynchus buccinoides. The sequence goes on along the minus strand of CM065684.1, from coordinate 39,538,218 downwards.
CACACACACACACACACACACACACAGTGACACACACATGTATGCACGCGCACACGCACACACAGGACACACACACACAGAGCTACTCAAAGAGTGTATAGTAAATTTAATGAATACTCCATGAGCTACTTACAGAAGGGAAACTGTTGACCTGCTTCGACTTTTACTTGTAAAGTTAGGCTGCCGATCTTTTTGTCAGTTTTTTTAATATTTTGGGATGTTTATCCTGCCCTGCGCTCTTCGGTCTTCATTCAGACCATTAAGAACGCAGGTTGCATGCTAAGCCCTGTGACGACGCGTTTTGAAATAACGCGATTTGAAATAATTATTTAAAAACACGTTGAGATTATTTCAAAACGCGTTGGTGTGTGTCGACACATTTTGAAAGAAAACCGCGATTTGAAATAAATTTCTCTGTCTCACTCTTTTGTATTTCTATCTGTCAATCTCTCTCTCTGTGTCTCAAAAATTAAACAATTGTTGATGCGGTTGACCAGTGGTCAATGTTACTGACCAGTGGTCATTTTGGCCTATTTTGACTGTTTGACTGCAAATTAGTGTATTACTATTAGGAGTTCAAATGAACATTTTTTGATGTGGTTGACCAGTGGTCAGTGCCACTGACCAGTGATCATTTTGGCCTACTTTCACTGTTTGACTGCAAATTAGTGTATTAGGAGTTCAAATGAAATTTTTTTGATGTGGTTGACCAGTGGTCAGTGTCACTGACCAGTGGTCATTTTGGCCTATTTTCACTGTTTGACTACAAATTAGTGTATTAGGAGTTCAAATGAAATTTTTTTGATGTGGTCACTTTGGCCTATTTTTACTGTTTGATCGCAAATTAGTGTATGGCTCCAACCCACCTGCGTGCGCATCTCGACCCTTCCAATGGAAGTGTCGCCATCTTAGTCCTTATTTGTGTGTAAACAAAGTGAAAATGTTATCTAAATGTGTAAAGAAAACATCCAGATGTTATAAATACAGTTTAGATAAGTTTTGAATTGGAACAGCCAAATACGCAGCATCGATCTGGCATTTTTCAAAAAAAGGTAAGGACTAAGATGGCGGTCTCCCCTAATATGGCGCTCCTTGTGGCGACGTGACGACACGTGGGTACCAGCAGTTAGGAGTTCAAATGAACAATTTTTGATGTAGTTGACCAGTGGTCAGTGTCACTGACCAGTGGTCATTTTGGCCTATTTTCACTGTTGACTGCAAATTAGTGTATTAAGAGTTCAAATGAACAAGGTTTGATGTGGTCACTGACCACTACTGACCACTGGTCAACCACATCAAACCTTGTTCATTTGAACTCTTAACCCTTTCACCGCCAATGTCGCATTTTAGCACCACAATGGTTTAACACCCATGTCACTAAAAGGCATCCAATCCGGATCTGTTATCCAAAGACCCTGTTTTCTTAATTTTGGGAGGTAAGGATTGGCCTAATGGTATATATGTCACTGAAGAATACCCAATATTGCAGAATTTTTTTTTTGGTCTCCCCAGTTAAGCTTAATAGTATTTTTTGGCTGAAAATGGCTGGCGGCGAAAGGGTTAATACACTAATTTGCGATCAAAGAGTGAAAATAGGCACGTTTTGAAATAAAACCACGATTTGAAATAAATTCACCGAAGTCTTTGTGTAGACCCATTCAGGACAAAAACCCACTGGACAAAACACTACCCATGCAGGACAAAAGCCCACTGGACAAAACACCACCCATGAAGGACAAAAACACACTGGACAAAACACTACCCACGCAGTACAAAAGTCCACTGGACAAACAACGCGTTTTGAAATAATTATTTCAAAACGCGTTGAGTTTATTTCAAAACGCGTTGGTGTGTGTCGACACGTTTTGAAATAAAACCGCGATTTGAAATAAATTCACCGAAGTCTTTGTGTAGACCCATTCAGGACAAAAACCCCACTGGACAAAACACTACCCCTGCAGGACAAAAGCCCACTGGACAAAACACCATCAATGAAGGACAAAAACCCACTGGACAAAACACTACTCATGCAGGACAAAAGCCCACCGGACAAAACACCAAAAAGGCCCACCAGACAAAACACCACCCATGAAGGACAAAAGCCCATGGGCAGAATCTCACCCATGTAGGACAAAAACCCACCGGACAGAATACCACCCCTGTAGGACAAAAGCCCATCAGACAGAACACCAACCATTTAGGACAAGAGCCCACCAGACAGAATACCACTCATATAGGACAAAAAGCCCACCAGACAGAATACCACTCATAGGACAAAAGCCAAACGGACAGAATACCCCTAATGTAGAACAAAAGCACACTGGATAGAATACCACATATGTGGGACAAAAGCCCATCGGGCAGAATAGCACTGGATCAAATAAAGTCATTCAATTAAAGGGAATTAAACCGGTGCTTTAAATTATTTCAAAACGCGTTGATTTTATTTCACAACGCGTCGTCACAGATCTCCTGACGCGTTTTGAAATAAAACTGTGATTTGAAATAAATTATTTCAAAATACATGGACAGAACGCTACCCATGTAGGACAAAAGCCCACGGATAGAATACCACATATGTAGGACAAAAGCCCATCGGGCAGAATAGCACTGGATCAAATAGTCATTCAATCAAAGGGAATTACACCAGTGCTTTAAATTATTTCAAAACGCGTTGATTTTATTTCAAAACGCGTCGTCACAAAGCAACCCTTTTCAGATCATTTAAATGCTTCTCCCCAATTTGACAAAATGGCTAATTTCTTCACATGACTACATGCCCTGAGAGACTGTAAAGGTAAAGATGTGCCACCCCCCCTACATTTCTGACAGATAGACATACAAAAGAGTCAGAAAGAGAAATTTATTTCAAATCGCGGTTTTATTTCAAAACGTGTCGACACACACCAACGCGTTTTGAAATAAACTCAACGCGTTTTGAAATAATTATTTGGAGGGTAAAAAGTATAAAAGGTATAATTATGGTTTGGAGGGTAAAAAGTGTCATCAATAATAGTGCCAATTAATCAGTATTGATTGTGGGCACTCAGTTGGAAGAAAGAATAAGCATAATTTACTAAGTTCTTAATTAATTCATTAATTGAAGCTGTTTTGCGCTTGCCCTCACACCATTAGAAATAGTTATTCATTTTAGCATGCATTTGTAATTTTATTGCAACAGGGAGCGAGATGAGAGAGAGATCTGGATTGAATTGTGAGAGTGTGTTTTTAATGTATGTGTTTGTCACTGTGTGTGTCTCTGTGTTTGCATGTGTGTGTGTGTGTGTACTACTGTATCTGTATTTGTGTACATGCATGCTTACATCTCTCTGACTATAACTGTGTATGCAGGTATACAGTAATACACACATACGTGTGCTTGTGCTATGTTTGCATATACATGTATGTGTTTGTGCATAAATGTATGTGAGATCAAAAATGTGTGTTCCAATTTATTTGCTTTTGATTAAAAGAAAAACCAACTTTCAGTTTCAATGCACTTTTAGTTTTACATGTACAATAGAGGTAGATTTTGATAGAGATACGAATTCCTTGACTTCCAGCCACAAGACGGTTAGAACAACTGCACAAAGTTCTGGCCCCTTCACCCCTCACCGTCCAGGTGATCCAGGTGGTTCCTGAAGTCAGCCAGTTTGACCAGAAGGTACACATCACCCTTCAGGGTCTGCCCAGCCACAGCAAGGTCACGGTGCTGGCGTCCACGGATAGTGCCTGGAAGGGAAAGCCGGCCCAGTTCGTGTCATGCGGCTGCTACACCACCGGTCAGTCCGGTCAGGTGGACTTGGGGAAAGACGCTTCAGTGGGAGGCACTTACACAGGTTAGTTTGAACAGTTATTGAGATTTTTTGTGGGTTTTCTTTTGCGAGTAATGATAACGATGATGTCGATTTTACAGTGTTCATTCTTCTGTGTTGGTTTCTTATTACTTTACATAAGAATACTGTTGACATATATTAAGCAAAAAAGGGCAGAGACTCGTGAAGGAAAAAACACTATTGTTGCTGCTCAAAAGAGTAATTGGAACATATGTTTTAGGTTTGCTGTAGAATTTTATTTTCGCAGTAGTAAAGCAATGTTTGTCAGTGTTATCAAAATGCTTTGTACATTTTTTTAGGAGTGCTAATTTGGTCAGTTATGATGCGTTGCACAAGTCTTCTTTTCCCGTATAACTTGATGTTCTGTCAGTGTTAATACTTTGTAGTAAAGTGCAGCAGAATCTTCAACGTGATGAAGTTGGCTGCCTAAGGAAAAGAAGAAGAAGAAGATAATTTTTCATAGGCCGGCTTGTATGATTGGTGAAGCGGGAACTCAATTTTCTTGCACCTACTTTGTTTTACTTTAGGAGTGGAGCCAATGGGTTTGTTCTGGAGCATGAAGGGGAATCCCTACGGTCCTAAGAACACCCGTCTGTCCGTGCGGAACGTGGAGATCCCAGTGCTGTACAGACTGTTGGTGTACCCAGGTCACCTGTCACTGGACGACCTTGTCAAGGGCAGTTCTGACCTCCAGCCTCTGAGCACCAGGACCGTGGAACGTGTGGTTCTGGCTGAGGGGGTGAGGAGGATCCCTGTGAGAGCGGGGAAAGTCAGAGGAATGCTTTTCTTACCACCTGGTCAGTAGTCATATCCATGACCTTTTGACTTTTTCGTTGCCCAACTATCGTCTGTCCATCTCTGCTCTGTGTTCTCTCTCCAGTAAGCAAAAGATTTGTAAAAAGGAGGGAAATCAAATGTTGCGGGTGGGGGGAGGGGATAAAGTCAAACCTCTTTATTGTGACCCTTCAATGGCTCCAACCCACCTGCGTGCGCATCTCGACCCTTCCAACGGAAGTGTCGCCATCTTAGTCCTTATTTGTGTGTAAGCAAAGTGAAAATGTTATTTAAACATGTAAAGAAAACATCCAGATGTTATAAATACAATTTAGATAAGTTTCGAATTGGAACAGCCAAATACGCAGCATCGATCTAGCATTTTTCAAAAAAAGGTAAGGACTAAGATGGCGGTCTCCCATAATATGGCGCTCCTTGTGGCCGGATATGACGACACGTGGGTACCAGCCATAGTCTGATTAGAACTGTCCTTAATTGTGATGTGTCTGTTATACCGGAGACTCCTTTAATTATCAATGAATAGAGAAGAGTTTGAGTAAAGTTGTCCTAATCAACAGGGTGTTCACAACATCCGTGTCCCTGCTAGGCGGGCTTCAAACGTATTCAGTAAATGTTGAAACATAATGTTTGTCATAATTATGTACCTAATTGTGCATTGTTGGTGCAATGAAAGTGGAATTGTGATTGAATTGTCAACAGGCCTATTTAATTGATAGCTTTGTTTTGTAAATGATTGTGTTCAGTTTTTAAACTCAGGCGAAGGTCCATTCCAAGGAGTGCTGGACATGTTTGGGACGGCGGGGGGTCTGATAGAAATCCGGGCAGCTCTCCTGGCATCGCATGGTTTTGCCACCTTTGCCCTGGCTATTTTCAACTATGAGGATCTGCCTGAAACCGTCGGAGAAGTAACCTTTGACTACCTTCAGGTAATAAAGTTTTTTGTTGGATTTTTTAACAGTGTACAATTTTATTGTATTGATTTTGTCTTTTTGCTACAATTTAATTATTTTTTCTTCTTAATTTAAGCATATTCCTTTATGAAAATTGCTCTGATAAAAATTGTTATAACTAAATTTTTAACTTTGAAGCTAATACTTTTGAAATCGGTAAATATTTATTAGTTTATTTTCTTACTTGTATTTAGTTAAATGTGCAAATGAGAACTTTGTGTAGCTTAGATGGGGAGCAACCCGAATTTCACAGAGACGCCTCTGTGACTATAAAGTACCTAATAGTAAATACCTAAAATACCTAAATACCTGTAATCTGCACACAGAAAAAATCCACACAAACACAGATATGAGTAACTTATTGTCATAGCAACACCGATTTTTATGGCCTACTTTAGCTCAATGGAGTCATGTCAGAGACATGTTCCATCTTTTGGAGTCATGTCAGAGGGTTTATTCTGACATATTTTGATGATTTTGACTGTTGTGAAACCCAATAAAAGGGAAATAACTCGCTGTTCCTATTAATCCTGAGATCATCCCCTTGTATTTGCTTCCCTTAGATTCTCTCCAGTGTGTCCTATTGTCGTTTTTTACTTCTTTCATTTGAACTACTCATCATCTTTGAATTTGCTTCATTCAATATGGCGGCGACCATATAGCTCACTTTATTCAAACATTAAATAAACACATGTTTATGTTTATAGTTTATATTATGCTTTTTGCAATCCTTTTTTATTTTTATATACTAAACCAAGTCTATCAAAACTTGAGTGACTTTGTAATACTAGATCAAGATCATAACAAAGTGGTCAGCCCATGGAGTAGGAAGCTTTAGTTTTCCTGGCGAAGCGCATTTCATCAGATTATTTACATCGTGAAATATATGAGGCTCACTCGTTCAAAGTAAGAAGTCTCCAAAAATATACTGATTTATCATTCACTCAGTACACGTTGCATGTTTATATGATGTGCATTTGATTTTTTGCGATTTTGAGAACATAATACAAAAATGCAATCTGAGTCTGAGGGAGAAACTACGTCATTGTGTATGTGACTCATTTGAGTTAAAGAAGTGTGCTGATAATTAATTTGTACATAAAGGCATGCATGCATTGCTCGTGGAACCTCAGGTTGAAGTCTCAATTCATGTTAAAGGCATAACAACCGATCCCAGGGATTGGGTCTTGCTAGTCAGAGAAGTTCTGCCTCGCAATGGCTTGCATGACAGGGAAAAAAAAGGTTCTGTCGCAAGCAGCGATTCAAATGAGGGCCTTGCTTCAAAGCTTTATATATCCCAGCTGTGGGTTTAAGTTTTGGAAGTGAAAACTAGAGCCAATTTAAATTAAAGGGAAAATAGCCTTTCTGTTAACACCTAGAATATACCAAATACCAAAAAAATACTAAATACCAAAAAATACCACATACCTTTGGAATGTTCTTCAGTGATTTGGCTGTTAAAAGATCTTGTTTTTCAATTTGCAGGCTGCTGTCAGATGGTTTTCGTCCCACCCCTCAGTGGTTCCAGGGGGGATAGGGGTGATGGGGGTGTCGGCAGGGGCTGGTTATGCCCTCACAATGGCCTACCAATGTCATGAGGTATGTGGATGTGCAAGGATGTTTGTTTAGCTCTCTGTGTGTGTGTGTGATGGGGGAGAGACGTGGTTGAGGGTGGAGATTTTGAATATTGTGTGGGGACAGGGTTGTGTGTGTGTGTGTGTGTGTGTGGTGTGTGTGTGTGTCCTTCCAAGTGTTTTATATTGCATTGTAATTTCATTCTTATGATGTATTTACTGTATATTATGCATGTCTTATTATTTCTATGTTTATATGTGTGTTTTATGTGCATGCCAGACAAAGAATTTCTTTATGTTTTAAAGAAAATAAATTTTTGATTGATGTAAAAAAAACAAAAAAAACGATGGGATTTTTTTTAGAATGGGAAATGAGGGAGAGGGAACTGGTTTCTCAGGTGTGTACTGTTCGGGAATGGTAATAAATGTTTGGGAATAACTATGGTTACAAGATAGTTTATAAGAGAGCGCGAAAGGAGCTATGTCACGTGTCAAGCGAGTCACCATATTGGCCCTTCTTGTATGTGTACACCACTGCGTAATAAAATAAGCAACAGACACAACTGATCGATGTGTCCTGCGTATGTAACTAGTGTGTGAACTAGTGACAGTCGGTGAGTGTTAAACTTGTACTAAGCCATGTTGAGGAAAAAGTGTCGCCTTATCTTCTTCTTCTTGCAGATGACAACCATCATCATCCTTTTGATGGTTCTGTTGTGTGTAGTAACTGGAGACTTCGGTCATGTAGTAAAGATATCTTTATACAGTAATAATTCCCTTGGCCGCCCATATGATCGGCTTGAATGGCTGGGGGAAAGATGGACCAGGTTGGAAGTAGGATTGGGGAATACTGGAGGGGAGTGAGTCGGGCAGGGTCAAGGGGTGTGGGGGAGGGGATGGGCGCTGTTTATATCACATTATCAGGGACTTGAGCTCTCCACCGAGGCCGATGTTACTGCCTCAGGTGGGTGGGAGTTCCACTCAGAGATGGTCCGTGGAAAAAAGAAAAACTTTCTGTAGCTGGTTTTGCATGAGGGGAGGCGGTATGTTGCTTGGTGGGACTTGTTTGTCTTGTTGGTGGGTAGAGGGATTTGCTGTATGGGGTGTTGATAGTGATGTAATCGTGGTGGTACTTAGAAGGTCGTCAGTCAGGATGTGCACCTTCTGTTGGCGAGTGGGGTCCACTGCAGCTGAGAGTACATGTCCTCTACGCTGGATGTCTGGCAGTGCCTGTTTACCACCCAGCAGGCAGCACGTCGCTGGACCTTTTCCATCCGGCCAACCTCTTTAGCGGTGTAGGGGTCCCATACAGGGGAGGCATACTCAAGTGTGGGCCTGACTAGCAATTTATACGCCTTCTCCTTGATATGACTGATCTCACTTTCAGATTTCTTCACAAGAAGCCTAGTGTCTTGCTGGCTTTGCTGGTCATGTTGGAGATATGAGTGGTCCATCTGACACTCATATCGCCTTGTTAGTTGTAGTCCATATAATACGGTAATTTATTTTGTAAACTGCAATAGAAGGGTGAAATGAAAGGTGATGCAAATATAACATTTTTTATAGTTAATCACACAAAAATGTTGCTTTCTCAGACTTATTTACTTTATAGCATCAACTTTAAAATTTAAAAAATTCAACTTTATTTAATTTTTCAAATTTAGCTAATATCAATGCCTCTTTTTCTGACCAGTAGCTAAGACTTATTGGCGTTGTGTATGATGAATGGTTGTGTTTGCTGGCAGGTCAAAGCCCTGATTCGGATCAACGGTAATGCATTTCATAGTATGATGTTTTTGGAGGATGCAGACCAATCAGGGCGATGCTTTCAACCAGGCAAGATGTATGTGATCATTTTTTTCCTTCTTGATCATCACTTGTTACCTTCACAGGGCTCCCAATCGTATCGCAAAACAAGGGGTCCCAGGGACTCCTTCACTTACAGCATAGAGGGTCCTAGAGGCGGGTTAGAGGGTCCCAGTGGCATTGCGAATGCTAAAAATAAATTTTTGAACGCATCCCTGGGACCCTCTGCACATTCTTTTAGAGAGTCCTTTAGAATGTTAGTACTTCATGGACCCCAAATGGTGGTCCCTGGGAGCCCTGCCTTCATATTTGTTACTTTTATATATTGTTACCTTTGTATGATGCTAGTGCTATGTTTTCAGTGCATTTTATTAGGATTCTCCCTAAAGGGAAATACTATTGCATTCGTCAAAATTCTTCTTTTTTTTCCTTCTTTTTCTTTTTTTTCTTCCCCTTTTTTTGTCCGATTCGGCTGAAAGTTTAAGAAAAGTTTCAGAACCTTATGGATATGTGAAATTTCAAATATTAAATGATTTCGCCGAATTGTCGGCAAAATACGGCCGAAAAAACGTGAAATCGGCGAAATTTCAATCTTGAATATCTCAAAAACGGCTGCACGGATTTCATTCATATTTTCAGAATTTACTACTAAGTAGATTTGCAACCCTTCCGGCATAAAACCCAACCGGAAGTACGAACCGGAAGTGCCACAGCTATGGTCAGGCAGCTTTTATTTGGTTCACGGAATAGCCAAAACCGGAAGTGACGTCACACAACTAACTATTGGATTTTGTAGCCCTTACTCTGGCCCAGGTCTGAAAGGAGTGTTGACGATATGTTAAATAGTTTGGAAGTTATTCAACTATATGTAAATTCGGTTGAGTTACTTTTACCATTTTTTTAATTTTTCAACCGATTTCGCTTAAATTTACAGGACAATTGACGGATACTATTTTCATGAACAATATCTAATATTATGCCGATTGGCCAAATTTGGCCGAAATATGGGCTAAACATTGCCACATTTGGCCAATATTCAATCTTGAATAACTCGAAAACGTCTTTGCGGAATGCAATTACATTTTCACTGTTTGTTAAGGAGTATCTTTGCAACACTTCCGATATCAAACTGAGCCAGAAGAGTCAACTGGAAGTGGGGACAAACATTTTCAAATTTATTTACTCAAAATCCCTTCCACAAAATGCATAGAATGCTATTTAGAGTATGCATGTCATAGCAAAGTGTTACAGTGACGCAAAGTGACACTGACGTCATTGGTGTCTTGAGGTAAGCTGTGACGTATAGTAGCTTATGAAATTGCGGTAGGCCACAACAATTTTGCCACAGAAAGAGAGAGAGAGAGAGAGATGGTTGATGAAAAGGGAGAATCCTGTCATGTTTGTCTTTAAAGACAAATATAAGCCATCTAGTTTTTAATTGTTTTTATGTGTACAGAATATCTTGAATCTCTTAGATTGTTGTAGCAGCTGTTTAAAGAAACAAACTTTTCTGAAGTGGAATAATGCCAAGGAAAGTTATAGACCATTCACAAAAAAAAGCTATTTTAAAATAAATGTTACTTTTGTGGTGTAAATTCATTAGTATAGTATAGTATAGTGTGGGACTGGCTCAAGCCTAAGCCTTACGGCTTATAAACATCCCTTCATTGATCTCTGTTTTGTTTGCTTAAAGCATGCCTTTAAAATTATGATTGTAATTCAATCATCGTAATCGGAAAGTAGTTGGCTAAAATTTTCATCCTTGTCAAGGAGATTTTTGAAGGTGTTTAGTGTTGGTGCTCTTTTTAGGTTAGATGTTAGTAAATTCCAGAGGTTAGCAGCTCGATTACTAAAACAATGTTTATGTTTGTTAGCATTACAATGCTGTATATGTAATTTTCCCTCTTGATGTCTAGTTTTGTTATAAATGGACAGTTTAAAAAGAGAATCAATGCTAATGTCATCTAAGCTGCTAAAAATGTTGTACATCTAACACGCCTTCCTTTTAATGAATGAAGATTTAAGAATTTTAATCTATCTTGGTAATTTAAATCTTTACAATTTTCAACCATTTTGGTTGCTCTCCTCTGTACCCTTTCAATAGAAGCTGATTGACGTTTAAGATACGGGTACCAGATGATGTTACCATACTCTAAATGTGGACGCACCATTGATTTGTGTAATAGCAAAAACGTTTCCTTATCTAAACGAATAATGTTCTTTTAATTATTCCCAACATCTGATTTGCCTTATTTATCCCTTTATGGATATGTGCATCAAAGATGTTTGTCAAATACGACTCCAAGGTCTTTTTCCTCAGTACATGCAGTTACCTTTTGCTCGTCTTGATCGATTTTCATAACGTAATTATATTCCAGATTGTTTTTGCCTACATGCATAACTTTGCATATTGACACATTAAAATATAGGTTCTAGTCATCAGTCCACTTCTGGAGGTATTTAAGTCACTTTGTATGATATTGTTCTCTGTTGTACTGTTATAAATCTTTGTGTCGTCTGTGAATATTTTGCATGTGCTTTGTATAAGATTTGGTAGATCATTGATAAAAATAGTAAATAATACTGGTCCGAGGATACTGCCCTGGGGGATACTACTTACAACCATTTCATTATGCATGAAATTGTTTTATTGCCTAATGTTTGTACAGAATGTTTGTTGATTTTGTTGTCAGGCCAGACATAAACAAAAGTGTAAAGACGTCTGAAGGCCTGATTTTGAGAGATATATGGGTACATGACGACAGCCAAGCTATACCGGTGAGTTACTCTGTTGCCATATTTTTTCACTAGAGATCTGTATTTGCTTATATTCGCTTGATTGTAATTTAATAGTATTTGTCTTCTGAGAAGGACATGCCGTATTTTTGGGAGAGAGAGAGAAAATAAAGTTTTACGCCCTCTTGGGCCTTTCGGCCATGTGGGGCATTATATTTTTGGGACTATGAGGTGCACCTTTGTATATGGCACACACCCCAAATTTCTGATTTTGTTACTATATTTTCTTACAATTTCATCAGCCACATTATAAGGCGCAGGGGTCTGAGTCTTGGAAAAAAAGTATTGCCTTATAGCACAAAAAACACTCAATTCGAGGCTGGTAGATTGAGGTCCCTTTTATTGGAAACAAGACAAACGTTTCTGGCCATAAGCCCGTCTTCAGTGGTCCCAGTGGTCATTTATATTCTCAAGTATTGCCTTATAGTCCGAAAATTACGGTAATAGAGAAAAACAAAAATCTGCAATGTTGGGAATTCCTTTGTGATATATATAACATTAGGCCTATCCTTACCTCCCAAAATTAAGAAAATAGGGTCTTTGGACAACAGGCCCTGATTTGATGCCTTTTAGTGACATGGGTGTTAAACCATTGTGGTGCAAAAATGCGACATTGGCGGTGAAAGGGTTAATGTTAACTATAAACAGCGAGACCTGACTGGCTGGGTCATCTTCGTAGAGTAGGTTTTTGTTTTATTTTGTTTGTTTCTTTTTGATGCCCGACTTCGGACCTCAACCGCATATAGTATCATAAAATCAAACTGATGATTGTGGATACTCAACAGTAGAAGAAGAACAAAAATTCAGCACTTTTTTTAAACCAGTTGTTTTATTTCTACTTTTTTAATGTCTCTTCTCTTTCAGTATATGAAACAAATATGTGCTTGTACTAAACATGCTTTTTCAATGAGTATTTGGGTGTTTTCTGACATTTCCTCTCTGTAGTTCTCTCCTTCATCCCCCCCCCCCCCCCCCCCCTTCAGTTATGGAAGAAGGATAAACATATATTAACCTGCTTTTTCAAATGGCATTTGATTTTTTAGCCAACGAAGTGTGTGTGTGTAGTGGGGGTATGTGTGCGCGCGATCATTTAGGTCCATTTGTTTGTCTGTCCACACAGTATCTTACGAACCATTGTGCAGCTCAAGGTTTGCACAGTGCATGTTTCCTGAAGCTGATTTGTCCCTTCAATACCTTAAAAAATATTTTATGGATTATAAGATGCTTGAAGAAATATCTGATTTTGTAGTAATAGTTAACATAGTATATTATAGTCTACCATCTTGTGGTTTAAAAAAAAGGTAGCTATTGCTTCAGAGGACTTGTTCAAGTTGTTACCATACTCGGCAGCGCTCACATGTTTTATTGTTTTTTTACTCTCTCTCTCTCTCTCTCTCTCTCTCTCTCTCTCTCTCTCTATCTCTCTCTCTCTCTCTCTCTCTCTCTCCAGTTGTGGAAGAAAGACGTACATGCGCTGAGCCTTCACAGCGATGATGACGGAAGCATCAACCCCTGGGAAACAGACAGGGTCCGTGATGAGCTGTACCCCCCAGAGCGGCGCCATCTGATGACGGTGGTGCACTACCCTGGTGCTGGACATCTGTTGGAGCCCCCCTACACCCCTCTGTGCCGGGCCTGCTACAACCCCTTCTTTGGTGGGTCTTAAATAAATCTGCTTAAAGACTCACAAGAGAAATAATTAGTGTTTAACTAAGAACTAGCAAAGTAACTTCGAACACTGCCAAATGGGCACCCCAATATCTTTACCACTTTGTTTATAAAGACAGTTTTACCACTTTGTTTATAAAGACAGTTTTACTCATTCAGTCTCTATTTATTCTTTCTGAAAGATTCTCAGGTATAACAAGGTTTAGTCAGTCAGCCTTCCCTTCTTTATTACTAAAATAGTATCGGGTATCCTTCCTTCTGTAGAGTGACCAGTCACCATTGACTCTTAGGATTGCTTGTGAAACTCGTATATTACTATAATAAATGAAAGTGGGTAGAAAGTAGAAACCTTAGTGGAGAAAAAAATACATCTCGATCCAACTAGCTCTGACCAGGCTCTGACTTTTTTTCCCTTACATTTACAGACAGTTTTGGTTAGTTATGTTGGGTGATGGCAATATGGAAGTTTTACTACAGTCCAAATTTAACAGCTTAAGCATTTCAGCAATCTCCTGATCATTTAGCATATGTCATGAAGTTTGTACCTGTGTTTTCAGCAACAACTGCCAATCACATGAAGAATCAAATCTGTTGCATACCTTACTAGTCATAGATTAGCTTGAACACTAATTGACGGTGATGGGGTGTAGAATTTGGATTTGCCTCTCCAGAGAAAGTAGCAGCTTTGTCCTTCAGTCTTCTACCTGATATTCAGACAGTTAGATATATGTATCAGGCTTTTATTCTGTTTGATTTTGTTTTTAACTGAAGCATAATCTTGATAATGCGGGTGGTGATATTACAACACAGACAGTATCTTGACATTATCTTCGTTTCTGGTTCAGGAACCGACTTGGTGTGGGGAGGCCACCCTCGTGAACACTCTATTGCCCAAGAAGAATCATGGGAGAGAATTCAACAGTTCTTGAGAAAGCATCTTCCTTCGCCCAGCTAAGATGGATGCTGCAATGCAAGCTGATATGTCAAACTCAGGTGGTTGTGACCAGACTTTTCCCATCTCTCCACAAACACTACTCATGTATATTATGGAAGATTGGATTTAAAATAAGGGGTTTCTTATTAACACAAAAAAGAAGGTAATAAGTGATTGATTGAATTTCATGGATGGTCATTGAAAGAAAACCTTAATAAGATAAAAACTATGAGTATATGATTGATGAATTCTTACTGTGATATGTATTACTGCGATTCATATTGATTTAAAAACCAAATAAATGATTAAAGATTTTTTTTTATCTTAACTAGCCAATGTCCTTCTAGTTTTATAGGAGAGGGAATTACTTCACTACCTCATGACGGAAACATATGTATGCGAATATGTTTGTCAGACAGACAGACAGAGACAAAAAGGAAAAGACAAAAGACAGAGAGCGAGAGAGCGTCAACTGGTTGTGCCTTCCAGATTTTGATTTTAGAGTTTAGGGTTTTAATTCCAATGCCATTAGGTACCAGAGCAACTTAGATATTGTGGCACACAGAGTGTGTCTTCACCAGTCAGAGTATTGCGTGATAAAGTGAATGAACTAGAACAATGTTTTACTATGATTTACTTCTGCAGAATGCAAAGTCCTTTCTTATCTTTGTTATGCCCCCCCCCCCCACCCCCACCCCCAATGCCCAAGATTTTGCCGGCACCCACCTATCGGACTAGGACTAAGTGCCAATAAGAATCAAGCACCATATTTTATTGACTGTAAGACAATACGTTTTTCTAGAGTGAGACTCCTGCTCCTTATAATTTGACCAGTAATAATATATATTTGTGTTATTACAGAATCAGATGGGGGTGGGGGGGGCTTATATTATGAAGCGCCTTATAGTCCATAATATTTGGTAAAACATATTACTTAGTACCCTATATTTTTCAAGGTTCAAAGAAGGGTGACTGTTGCACTCTATATTTTCTCTTTGCTCTACTCTAGACTGTTTCTGGGTTTTTTATTTATATGTATAATTGACAGTACCATAATCAACATTGTAATTGTTATGTCTTTAATAATTATTTTGACATGGTCAGTATTGTCATTGTCATCTTTCTATTTACATTTATAACATAATCAGCATTATGAACGTTATCGTTTTGTTAAGTACCATATCTTTTGGTCTATAAGGCAATACTTTTTTTTTCCAGACTGTGAGACCACTTAGGATTGATAGTTATTGTATAGTAAGAAGATTTTATAACAAAATCTGAGTTTTGTGTATATTTTGGAAGTGCACCTTATAATATGGGAGTGCACCAAAAAATATGGAATATAAATTTTAAGATGTCCTCTGTTTATAATGTTTTAGTAAGTATATGCTGTAAGTTTTAAGATGTCCCCTCTTCAACTTTATTCTATTTACTATGTGAAATTTTGAAAATCAAGTTGTGTCCATAAACATTGCTTGTATAATTCCTAGTTTCAACGTAAGAAAAGGAACAATGTACATACAAAAATGTGAATGTGTATAATGTTGGCTTATTGATGGAATCATATGTGCTACTAAGAGTGGATGTATGTACAGATATTTTTAAGAGTATTTCTACAATATGGTACTTAACATCAGTCTCAGACCAAGCTGTACACATTTTAGTTTTTACAACACAAATTCCACAGTGGTCAATTCTACTTCAAATTTCAATGGAGGCAAAAACATGTCTTCATATCATATCAGGATGCCGATCATTTGTTTCCCATGTAAATTGCCCATCGGTCATTGGTTGTGTTTCTAATGCTTTCCTTGTTCTTTGTCAATTCATTTTCATTTCTTGTATTTCTGTCCCCATAGGGATACCGGAGGATCTTTCATGAAAAATAGTTCATCCACCTTCTGAAAGTTCTGTGCTAGCAACTTCCTCCAATCTATCACTCTCTTTGACGCTGCCTTTTATTTTCTTACTGTCATCTACAATTTTTCTGCCTTATCGGTTTATTCTACCTATAAATAAAAAAGCTTCCAAATAATGTTCTCCTTTGAGCTCGTCAAAATCAGAATGTGTTGGATGAATGCAGCGGGGAGACCAGTGAAAACTGAAAAATGGACACATACGTATCACCCATTATGGCCATATGGCCTGGGAAAATTTCTTCTATCAACTTGATTCCAGTGATGTCTAAACTTGCACTTGACTTGCTACTGTTTATGTTTACATCTTCGATTCTTATTTGCCACAATGGCCTAGGCTTGCGAAGCTTTCGAAGCTTTCGATTAGGATTCAGTGCATAGAGTGCCTTGATTATACACTGTATAAATTCACAGAATAAAGAATAAACTTGTGCATAGAATTTATGCATGCATGGCATAAAGATATATTTTGCATGTGTAGTAAATCTGCTTTACTGGTACTTAAAAAATTGATGATGATTGTGTCTTGCTGATATTCTTACAAGTGTCACCAAAAAAACCACAAGTCTTATTTGTTGTTGTTGTTGTTGGTTTACCCTGGCTAAAAGACTCCTGGGATAATTCCAACAGCGGAATCATTTGAACACTATGGTACAAGTGCTTCAGCTAAGGATGAGTACATTACATGCATGACCGTTTTTGATTGCCCCGCCACATGGGTAGCCACACTCCGTCTTCGGGGGATTTTGGAGACAGGTAATGTTATGACAAAGACAATCCCCGCATAACTATGCATAGCATAACAACATTTTGATGTAGCCTTGGTGTTTAAGCCTTTGTCAATTGGTCTGACACAGCCTTAAAGACCCACCACGTCACGTGTCAAAATCATGGTTTTCACTTGTTTTCCCTCTTATAGCTAATAAGAAATATCAAGAAATCTTCCAAGCATAAGAGGGAATGTGACACGCGACGTGGGGGGTCTTTAAAGACACTGACCCAGCAAAATTAAGGCCCTTGATTTTTGCTAGTTTGGAGTTATCTGCCCAAGTTAACTCCCTTGAGATTTATTTGTAATTAAATTGTATTTTATCATATTCTTGTTTAATTAAAGTTTGTATTGATATATGATGCATATGGTTGGAACCAGAAAAAATCCTAGATTTTATCCCATACATTTGTATTAACTGAAATACTCGCATAGCCTGACAATTCAAGATTTTGTGATTGGTAAAATTAACACATGGGTCAAAATATTCCAGGTCGTTTCGCATGTTTTCTATTCTTATTCAAAATTTAGTCAAATGTTTGAATTTCTAATTATACAACCTAAATCTATAATCTATCCCCTTTCATTTCATATATGGCATGCTATGGATCCTTTCCGTATAAACTTGTAGTATTGCAAAAATGAATACAGTCCATTCATTGTAGCTATTCACGAACCTCCCGAGTTCTTTGTACGGTAGGCTAGGCCTATACCATGTGCGAATGCCGATTGATTTTGAATCGAAATACTAATTTTCTAAACCAAGCAGTTTTATTTTGATTCGCCCTTCTGTTTTCGTTCTAATAGCTAACAAAACTAGTTTTGTATATTCAAAATGATCTTGGACCTTATAGATTTATAATATTTTACGATTTAAGATTTGCTTCAAACCACAAGCATGAAGCCTAGATCAATAGAAATTCGACTTGTGTTTTCTATCTAATTTCGGAACACAAATTATAAACTTTATAGATTGAATTGGGACTTGAAATTTATACAAATGAAAGTTTGTGTATTTTGCTTTTTTATTATTATTTTGTTATTCTGATTTGTGAAGCAGTTATTTAGTTATTTTATAAAATATGGGTTGGGCTTGTTAAAGCATGGGATCACTTTGCACCTTAATTGCAAGTATTTATTTTTAAAGAGAAACTCCCGACTATTGATGAATGTCATATATATTCTGTGTTTTTCAAGCTTTCCAACCATATGCAACATGTCTTGTGTAGTAACAAACACAAGTTTGGCAATCACAAGCCCTGTGAGAGCAAGTTGCGTGAAAGTTAAAAGTTGTTGTCTTTGCGGTCCGGGTTTTGCTGATATAACTAGCCACATGTACATTTTAAAAAAATAAAAAAATAATTCTGATCGCTTCTCGGCCTTTTGGCTGGGACAGTGATTCAGGAACATAAATTTTTCTTTATACCCTGGTTGGTTAGTTCAGCCCGTCGTACATGGCGAAAGCCGATACGCGACGTTAAACTGAACTTCCATCCATTTAAAAAAAATTTAAGTTTAATTCTGATCGCTTCTCGGCCTTTTGGCTAACACAGTGATTCAGGAACATAAATTTTTGTTTATACCCTGGTTGGTTTGTTCAGCCCGTCGTACATGGCGAAAGCAGATACGCGACGTTAAACTGAACTTCCATCCAAAATTTAAGGCAGACTTGTTTGAGAGACTCATCTAGAGAGAGAAGAAATAAAGAGAGAGAGAGAGAAAGACCTGTGTCAGCCTTGACTGCCTGTTGCTGTTTGCCGTTGCTGCCTGCTCTTGCTGACTGTTTCCTGTCTACCCTTCCTGCACTCCTGTCTGTCCCTGCACCCTTCACCCTTCCACTCCACACCATCACACCTAATTTATTACACCAATCGTAAGAAAACTTGGTACAATGATTTCTTAGACCATGCAGATGCTGCCCATTACATCAGATTCACAGAACGACAAGCCATATCAACGTAATCACACATGATAAAATTTTGAATTTACAACCCCCCCACTGATTTTTTAAAAGATAATGGGTGGATTTAAACCAAAGAAAGTATACTGAAAAGTGGTTACTTAATACTATCTTGTTACAAAACATCTTATTTCTAAACAATGTTATACCAATACAGGAAATTATTAAACACAAAAATACATGACAATAGAGTCCAAAATGTACTCCCCTGAAATTAATCAATCTATTCTATCATGTTACCGTTTCACTACGAACTGAGTTTACTCTTCCAACTTGGGACAATTGCCAAATTACGAAAGACCATCATGGGAGAGAATTCAACAGTTCTTGAGAAAGCATCTTCCTTCGCCCAGCTAAGAATGGATGCTGCAATGCAAGCTGATATGTTAAACTCAGGTGGTTGTGACCAGACTTTTCCCATCTCTCCAGAAACACTAATGTATATTATGGAAGATTGTATTTAAAAAAAGGGGTTTCTTATTAACACACAAAAAAGGTAATAAGTGATTGATTGAATTTCATGGATGGTCATTGAAAGAAAACCTTAAAAAATAAATAAATGAGTATACGATTGATGAATTCTTACTGTGATATGTATTACTGCGATTCATATTGATTTAAATACCAAATAAATGATTAAAGAAAAAGGATGTTTGTTATCTTAACTAGCCAATGTCCTTCTAGTTTTATAGGAGATGGAATTACTTTACTACCTCATGACGGAAACAAGGCATTTGTATGCAAATATGTGTCAGACAGAGACAGAAAGGAAAAGAACATGCTTTCCATGTTCGTCGTCCGTTCATTTTCATTTTCATTTCTTCTATTTCTGTCCCCATGGGGATACCGGAGTATCTTTCATGAAAAATAGTACCTCCGCCTTCTGTAAGTTCTGTGCTAGCAACTTCCTCGAATCTATCTCTCTTTGACTCTGCCTTTTCTTGTCTTGCCATCATCTACTGTTTTTCTGCTTTATTGGTCCATTCTCCTGCCTATAAATAAAAAAGCTTCCAAATAATGTTCTCCTTTGAGCTCGTCAAAACCAGAATGTGTTCAATGAATGCAGCGAGAAGACCGTTGAAAACTAAAATTTTGGTATCACACAGCCTTAAGCCAAGGCGGCCAAGTCTTAGGTATTTAAATTTGTTGAGAATTCAATTCAAATTTGCTTGATTTACTCAGCATGTTATGCCATAAGTACAACCCTTTAATGTTTTCAATGGGTTTACATGTCTAATTTATTTGATGTACTTACTCTTTATCATATTTTGATTCAAAGCATTTTAAAGTTTTGTCATATGATGCTTAACATTAACTAATTACAGGCACCTTTCCTCATTTTCTAGTATTCGTTTCTGTTCACTGTTTTTTTCTTTGTTAATTAGCTTATATCTTGAAATTAAATGCATGTAATGAAGTGTCATATGTAAATTCAACACTAGTGTGAATGTGATTTTTTTAATATTATTTAACCAATTCTCATTGTTAACACTTTTATTCTCCACAGTGAATATACTGTTTAACAATTGTTTGATTTTTTTTAAAAACTGGAAATTGAAATAGTTTTATCATGCCTCACTTTGATTATTCGGATTTTTATCTGGGACAATTGCACGAACACTGTTTATTATTTAACCAAACAAGCAGAAGATCTAGAAAGTCTCCAATTATACGCAATTAGGACAATAAATAGGTTCAGTTCGTGGGACCAGCCATCATAATCTGTTGTATGCTGAGTCTGGACTTACTACTTTAAAAGAGAGACGACGTCGTCATAAAATTATCTTGTATTTTAAAATTGTTCATGGTATTGTGCCCTTGTACTTAATAGAGCGTCTTCCACCCCTGGTTGCCTCAGTTAAACCCGTACCACAGACGTAATTACCATGAAAGACTTGTACCAAGGAGTAGACTAGAGTGAATACAGATCCTCATTCTTTCCCTCTGCAACTGTACTTTGGAACAATCTTCCTGATCATATTAAACAATGTGATTCCATTAGTATGCTTAAGCGTTTTCTCCGTCAGATAGATAACGTTGTACCACAATATTATTATTTACCTGACAGAGCTTCTGAAGCAATAATTTTCACACAAGACGCTGAAACCTAGCTGGAGCAACATTGCAGACTCCGAGCACGAGATCCCAGCCAGTCTTTATAAGCCCAACTAGTGAGTACAAATGAGTGACTTATTGAGATGATTTATTCCTTCGACATCTCTGATCTAGTCCTATGTTATGTGCTTGCGGATTTGATGCTGAAGATGCTGAACATTTCCTTTTGTATTGTCCTGATTCTTCCAACAAGCTCGTGCAGAAACCATTGCATTACTGCCTTTTGATGATGTTAAAACTGACTGTGCAGTGTTATTGTTTGGCAGTAATTATGGAAATGTCTCAGAGAACTTTATGTTTTATTCCTTGCAGTTTGTTAAGTTCATTCAAAAGTCTTAACAGTGTTATGGTCGGCTAGGCGTGCAATGATGCATATGTAAAATTATTTTTCCATGAATATTTTGTCTCAATTCCTAAACTAAATTATTGTGAATACTACTGATTATAATTTTATTCAACTGTCAAACAAATTCTCAATAACATGATCAATTCTGATTGTAACATGATTCGTCGTTTCCCTTTGAACCGTGGGCGCAAGCTTGCATAAACAAATATTTATTCTGCTCTTGACATGATTTTACAAGCCACCCATTTGTTTTTGTTGATTGTACGGAGTTTTTTTTTTAGCCCTAAGTAGGTATAGCTTTGTCATTTGACTTTCTGATTCAATGCAAGCTGACATTACCCTTTTATATTGCTAACCCCTAAAATTCATGTAAATCCTAGATTTCACTTAATTTTGTTTTGGTGCCATTTTCTTTTTATTATTATTGTTGCATAATCTTTGCCTTTTTGAGTAAATAAAATACAAGTGTTTACTACTCCTGTTGCTTTTCAGACTGATGTTATTATTTTTTCAATGTAAGATTACTTTTTCTGTCTGCAGAGCCTTCAACCACTGTGTAACTTCAATCATACGAGAGAACACAAATATAAGCTCTTAGATTGTTGTAGTTCGAAGTTCATAAATGTATTGCTGCTAAAGTTATGATTTTCTATTCTTGAACTTAAATTCTTGCTTAAACCAAATTAAATTACCTCGTCACACTAGTGTATAATTATATCAAGTCTGCATATTGTAATGAAGTGATTATATGTAAATCGCAACACTAGTGTGAATGTGATTTTTTTAATATTATTTAACCAATACTCATTGTTAACACTTTTCATCTCCACAGTTAATGTACTGTTTAATAATTGTTTGATACTTTTTTTAAACTGGAAATTTAAATAGTTTTAATATTCAACACTAGTGTGAATGTGATTTTTTATATATTACTTTGACCAATACTCATTGTTAACACTTTTAATCTCCACAGTGAATGTACTGTTTAATAATTGTTTGATACTTTTTTTAAACTGGAAATTGAAATAGTTTTAATATTTCCTACTTGATTTATTGCATGCGTTTTATTATAATTTATCTGTTGTTGATTATAATGACATGAAAGACTTCTTACTAGTGTATAATTATATCAAGTCTGCATATTGTACCCAACAGATGTGCCTGTACATCGCAGCTTGCGTGTTCACGGACACCTGCATACATGCAGGCACACCCACACCGACACACCAACACACGCACACACAGAGGGAGAGAGAGAGAGTTAAATCATACCAAGCAAAAAGTCTTCAATGCTTTCAATGAAATTTCTTCTTAATTTTTTTATTATTTATTTACAACCACCAAACCTGAACTGTACACTGCAATAGTAGAAATAACATGTTTTGTCAAAAAACATGACTTTTCATGGAAAAGAAACACAATGAAAGTTACATGATCCCAGAAGCATTGTAAACAGTGGTATTTACATGTTAGTTTACTGTTCAAACCAACAAACAAAAGTCAACTAATAATGCTACTTAAGGTCCTTAAAGGGACGGATGAGTTTTTGCAAGAAACACGTCAAGATCACCAGCAAGACAGCCTTTCAAGGATCGGAATACTCACTTTGCTCTGGTTTCCTAGAAATCAAACCGTCAAAACAGCGATTCCTCCTTGTCGGAGTTGCCGGAGAGAGAAGCCATTTTGGATAGGGTGGGTGGAGGACACTCAGACTGGTTGAAGCTTTTTCTTCTTTGTAGTGCAGTAAAAATAAATTGGAGCTATTTTCTTTGTTGTGAGCGAAACTCCTTTTGGTAGACTGTAAATAAAAAGGCTTGTATTGTGGAAATGTCGTGATTTGGTCCAAGCGACGCAGGCGGCCATTAGAAAAGGGAAGCCGCATGCCTTCTCTTTCACTGAAAGAATTTGACTTCCAGCACCTCTGCCAAGGGGGAATCGCCGATTTGACGGTTTGATTTCTATGAAACCAATTAAAGTGACTGTTGCGATCTCTGTAAAGGGTGTTTTCCTGATGATCTTGACGTGTTTCTTGCAAAAGTTAATCCGTCAGGGTGCCCCTTTAAAGCAAAGTTTATTTAATGAAAACAAACACAAATAACACTTCTGATTAAGAATCCTCCATTCAGGATGAATTATAAACTGAATTCTTAGGGCTGGGAGACATTTTTCAATATCTTTCATACATCGTAGGCTATTTGAATTGATTGTTCGAGTTTGCAGTGATGATATTAAAAATTAAACAGCATGCTAAGCAATTTACATGAAGTCAGCCAGCTGATGGTAAAATCCAAAATCGCTGTTAAACTGGAATGGTTTTGTGTTATTAATGCTTCTTTTTTCCCTTCTCTTTCATTTATTTTTCAAGGAGGTACAATTAAGTAAACTTAATTAGTACCAATAAGGAAAAGGTAGTTCAATTAAAACAATTTTTGCAAAATTGTGACAGGGAAGAGGTGGCTTAATTAAAACACTTTATACGAATTGTGAAAAAAGTAGATGTGCTGGTAAGAATCTAAAACATATTTTAATGCAAACTACGTTCAAAGAGGCCATCAATTTATTAGACACTCGTACACCTTCTATCATAGTCGCATCCACATATTCTATATCACACACATACACACACTCAAAACCCCTCTTGGCATAATATTAACAAGGCTGTTCCCCATTCACATAAAGTGAGAGCGTTCACTCTTCTTCCTCTCCACTGCTCACCCCCTCTTCTTCCAATTCAGAAACACGTCCTTCACCATGTACTAAAAGAAACTCACACACACACACACACACACACACACACACACACACACACAAAACCCCTCTTGGTATAATATTAACAAGGCTGTTCCCCATTCACATAAAGTGAGAGCGTTCACTCTTCTTCCTCTCCACTGCTCACCCCCTCTTCTTCCAATTCAGAAACACGTCCTTCACCATGTACTAAAAGAAACTCACACACACACACACACACACACACACACACACTCAAAACCCCTCTTGGTATAATATTAACAAGGCTGTTCCCCATTCACATAAAGTGAGAGCGTTCACTCTTCTTCCTCTCCACTGCTCACCCCCTCTTCTTCCAATTCAGAAACACGTCCTTCACCATGTACTAAAAGAAACTCACACACACACACACACACACACACACACACACACACACACACTCAAAACCCCTCTTGGTATAATATTAACAAGGCTGTTCCCCATTCACATAAAGTGAGAGCGTTCACTCTTCTTCCTCTCCACTGCTCACCCCCTCTTCTTCCAATTCAGAAACACGTCCTTCACCATGTACTAAAAGAAACTCAGCAAATATCAAAGGGAACAGTCAGTTGTTTGGAAACTTCTTTGGTTACGAATAGTGAAAATTTGCTAAGAGAACAGCCAACCAACCAAGCATGGCAATTTGGGATTTTTTAAATTTATCAGACTACAATTGTTTTAAAATTATATACAATAAACAAAACAATAAGACCAATGTCCATGTGAAAACCATGGAAGAGACAATGTTTTTCACATGGACATTAGTCTTATTGTTGTGTAGGTTGTTTCTGAGTCCTTTATTTAAGCAAAACATGCAACTGCACTGGTGTAATTGTGCCAACTTCTGGCTAAACCGCATCACTGAAAGTAGGTCATTTCATTTTTGGCAAAATTAATCGTGATGTTATTTGAAACTGAAAATCATTTTTGTACTGCAAAAGATATCATGCATGTGCAGAATTAGTATTAAACCCCTTCTTTTCCTGAAATTACAAAAAAAGGAGTTAACAAAGGGCAAACTGCTGTCTTTTCTATGGCATGCATTCAGAGTTTGCTAGCACTGGGGTCGAGTTCAGACACACCAAACTCTCCCACTGATTAGTTATAACTTTTCTGTTCATACCAAGAGAAGACTAAAGCTGGCAGTTATGAGCTTAGGGAAGTTAAAATCAGGGAAGGATCTTCTTGAATGAGCAATGAAAATCCGTTTTACGTCCTCCGGTCTGAAACAGACACATATGGGACATTAGTAGATATAAAGATGGTGGGAACGATCCTGGAGGCAATGCCCGGAGGCAGTGCAACTCCAGAAAAGTCACGAATTTTTAACGATACAGATGTATTTTTAAACTCAGGGAAGTTCAAAGCTGCAGTCTTTTATATGGCATGCGTTCAGAATTTGCTAGCATTGTATTGGGGTTGAGTGCAGATACATGCACCAAACTCTTCTTCTTCTTTTGTGACTCCTTTTCTGGTAAAGGTCAAGATGTGCCACCCCCCCTACATTTCTCGGTTAAATGTATTTTTCCGTTATTGCCTTTCTTACCATACATAAAGCTGTATTTTAGGAACATTTTTAGCTAATAACCTTTTTGGAATACTAACCCTAGCCCTAAGCCTAACCCTACCCCCCACCCTATAAGACGGAAAAACCGCAACTGTGAGTGACAAATCGCGGTGTACTGCAGTACATAGTGGGGGGTAGGGTTAGGTTTAGGGCTAGGGTTAGTATTCCAAAAAGGTTATTAGCTAAAAATGTTCCTAAAATACAGGTTGAGGTTTATGTATGGTAAGAAAGGCAAAAACGGACAAATAGAATTAACCGAGAAATGCAGGGGGGTGGCACATCTTTACCTTTACCTTTTCTTTTACTACAAAGAAAAACCTAAAAAGTGGGGTACAAAGTTAAAGGGAAGCTTCATTCTTTTATATATCTTGCGTTCAGAGTTAGCTGGCATTAGGGTTGAGTTCGGACACACCAAACTCTTCCTCTTTTTTTTGTGACACGTCTTCTTTTACTACAAACAGAAAACTAAGAAATGTGGTACACAATTAATAAGAAGCTTCAGTCTTTTATACGGCGTGCATTCAGAGTTTGCTGGCATTGGGGTTGAGTTCGGAGACCCCAAACTGGAACTTGGGCACATAGTTGGGGTCACTGATGGCGGGTCTGTCCATGGAGAACTCGGCGATGTTGTACTGGGTCCGTCCCTCCACCGCCATCTCAGTCATTATCTTGCCCAGCAGACTGGCGAACCTGCACAACCAATGCAATAAACATGTAAGGCAAAATTTTCCACTTAAATATGTCCACCTTATCTGTTTTCGTTTATTATTTTGTTTATTGTGCATTCTCTTTGTTAGGATAGACTATATTATAACTACATTTTTTTTGTTAATGTTAGTACCACCACCCAAACCAAATTAGAATGTGTTCAATAAGAGAGAGAGAGAGAGACAGAGAGAATACTGACTTGTAGGCGTGCCCTGCACCACAGCACACGATGACGTCAGAGAAGCCCTGACGCCTACAGTCGTCGACGACGAAGTTCCTGTCTGGCGTCATCGTGTACAAACAGGTCTTGGTGTACATTTCCGGGCCCAGAAACTGCAAAAAAAAGAAAAGAAACCATTTGAGGAATGCACACACTGCATTAAATACAGGCCCGATATACTGTGCTAGCACAGGATTCTCAATGTAAACGATTATCTATTCAGAAATCAACAAGAGAATTTATTTAACACTAACACACACACACGCACGCTAACACGCACACGCACACGCGCGCACACACACACACAGACAGACACAGACACACACACTCTATCTCTCTCTCTCTCTCTCTCTCACACACACACACACACACACAGAGGTGCTTCTACAAAATCCTGGAAAACACGACAAGCAGTAGTCCATGGGCTGCCTACACACACTCTCTCACACACACACACGCGCGCGCGCGCGCGCGCGCGCGCGCGCGCGCACGCACACGCACGCACACACACACACACACACACACGCACGCACGCACACGCACATAAGCCAGAGGATTGAACCCTTGGTCTTTCAGCTGTTGACCAACCAAACATCCATAAATTGATGAAGGCATATGATGTGATCTCGCTTACGAGGAAAGAACATAAGCTTCTGTACATTCTGATAGCTGGACAACCATAGAGATAAGTTTAACGTAAAACCTTTTGGGACAAATGTCTTCTTTTGTTTTTCTTCAGTTTTTTTAAATTTATGTATTTTAGGCAGGAGTATTTTCAAAGTTAGCTGAATTGCTGAATTACACACCCTGGTTGTGTGTTCTTTCTAAAATAGTGAGTTTGTACTAACCTTGGGTATGACCTTCTGCAGGAGGTCTGTGCAGATCTTGACCCGGACAGGGTCAGGGGTGAAAGTTCGCGTGTTGGCGGTCACGGGGGGTCCCCCTGGGTCGATGCCGATCTTGGTGCCAGAGTTGCTGTAGATCGGAAGGGCGTAGAAATCGTACTTGGACGTGTGGTAGAACCAGATGGGGAACCTGGAACACCAATGTGTCATAGATCAATTACATAATATAATATGACCAAACACGTTAAAATATAACAAATTCAAATATTAGGTGGGGTTTTCCCTTGTTACATGGGAAGGAAAAAGCAATGAAAACAACTAAAACAGGGAAAGCGCAAAATAATATTAACAACAAAGGCGGAAAAATTAATCACAATGCAGGATCAAACAGAAAATGAGACAACGGTGGTAATAAATCGTTATGTGGAATTTACAATAAGTTTTAAAGGGACATTGTTATTCTTTAACATACGTGTTGTATCATCAAGCACAAACCTTTTCATTGCACTTGCATTCTACAATACGTTGTTTGAATGACATGTTCCCCTTGGGGATACCGGGGGTCTTTCATACAAACAGTTCCCCCACCTTCAGAAGGAAGTTTCAGAAGCCTTCTGGAAGTTTTGTGCTTGTAATTTCCTCTCTGTCACTCCCCTTGACTGCCGTTTCCTTTTCTCACTGTCATCTACTATTTTTCTGCCTCACTGGACCATTCTCCTGCCTTTTTGTTTTACAAAACAAATCTTCCAAAATAATGTTCTCTTTTGAGCTCCTCCGAAATCAGAATTTCAGAACGGTCTATCTCAAAAATCGGTCTATCTCAAAAGGAATAAAGAGCACAGATGGGCAGTTCTGGCATTCGGCTGTGGGGAGACCAGTGAAAATTGAAAACCAGACACATACCTTACCCATTTTGGCCTTAAAGTTACGGCCTGGAATTGCGCAGAAGAAGAAGAATGGCATGTGCGAACTTCCTAAGTTCAGAGTGGTTTAAAATGACAATAATCTGATTTTCAACAAAATATTATGAAGTAGCATAGTGGAATGCAGTATAAAATCTTAAGTTTAAGAAATAATGTTTCAGATTGTCCTTAAAAAGTCCGTCAAAGATTACGGGAATTGCCGGACAAGGAGGAGCGAACAAGAGAATGAGATATACATTAGACACGCAGAAATACAAGTTACAGTACTATGCATAGCTTGTGGGATATATAAAAAGAGCATGCCCCTCACTTGTCCTTGGTGAACTCTTTGATGTGGGGGGTGGCGAAGTACGTGACCTGTTCCTGGGTCACGGTGACCGGCACGTGCACTCCGATAGACCCTAGCACGTCATTCAGCCACGCCCCTGCCGTCACCACCAGGCGGTTGCACGTGAACTTACCCTTGGGGGTCGTCAGCTGTGTGAGAGAAACTAAATGTCATCTACTGAGGCAAGGCAAATAGTTTATTTCCATTCAAATATCAGAATAGAGTGATGTCTATAATATCACTTTTATTAAAGACAAGCGATATGAAAAGTAGATAAACAAATCCGTGGACGAATATACCAATAGCATAACTGATGTTAATGAAAACACTTCAAGAAGCAGGATGGGCAAGAAATGCGCCTTCACTCAGTTTAGGCCTAAACCGACGTAGGCCTTCTGCTTAGTGATTAATTCAACATTACGAGGAAGAGCCGAATGGCTGAGAAAAACTAAATAATCAGCCTGTTACTCACCAACAAGCATTTGAGGAGGAATAATATAAATGTCACAAGTTCTAGCCCAATACCTATCTGAATGTGCCCAGAAGCGTTCCTCCTAATCCTGGGTGCGGGGCACTTGTCCATGATAACAGCCCTGTTTCCCTACTATTTACTAGGCTATTACTACTATTGCTACTACTACTACTAGGCTGTTACTACTATTGCTACTACTACTACTAGGCTGTTACTACTACTACTACTACTACTACTACTACTAGGCTGTTACTACTACTGCTACCACTACTACTAGGCTGTTACTACTACTACCACCACTACTACTAGGCTGTTACTACTACTGCTACTACTACTACTAGGCTGTTACTACTACTGCTACTACTACTACTAGGCTGTTACTACTACTACTACTACTACTACTACTACTACTACTACTACTACTACTACTACTACTACTACTACTACTACTACTACTACTACTACTAGGCTGTTACTACTACTGCTACTACTAGGCTGTTACTACTACTGCTACTACTACTACTACTACTACTAGGCTGTTACTACTACTGCTACTACTACTACTAGGCTGTTACTACTACTACCACCACTACTACTAGGCTGTTACTACTACTGCTACTACTACTACTACTACTACTGTTACTACTACTACTACTACTACTACTACTACTACTACTACTACTAGGCTGTTACTACTACTACTACTAGGCTGTTACTACTACTACTACTACTACTACTACTAGGCTGTTACTACTACTACTACTACTACTAGGCTGTTACTACTACTACTATTACTACTACTACTAGGCTGTTACTACTACTACTACCACCACTACTACTACTACTGCTGCTCCTACTACAATCAATGCTGCTGCTGCTACAGTGGAGCCTCCGTTATAAGACCTCCCATTATAAGACTCCCTCCCATATAAGACCTACTTCTCTGAGACATTGCCCTTCTTTGTAAGTATTAAAATTACCTCCTTTATAAGACCCCTCCCTTAGAAGACCTCATTTTGGATGATTTATGAAGGTCTTATAAGGGAAGTTCCACTGTACTACTGCCGTTTTCTAATCGTTCTTTACCTCAACGTGTCCAGAAGCGTTCCTCCTAATCCTGAGCACGGGGCACCTGTCCACGATGACAGCTCCGTTTCCCCGGGCCAGCTGCAGGTGTGTGGTGATGCCCAGGGCGGCGTCCACCAGCCCCGCGTCCTTCTGCCACAGCGTCATCACCTCGGGGCCCACCGTGAACTGCGGGAACCGCGCCCGCAGCTCCGAGCTGTTCCACTGCTCGAACCTGCGTGGGGAAAGTGGGCCAAGCATGCCTTTATCTGTGACATTTTGTGAACGTCCCACTGCTCGAATCTGCGTGGGGAAAGTGGGCCAAATATGCCGTTATCTGTGACATTTTGTGAACGTCTCACTGCTCGAATCTGCATGGGGAACGTGGGCCAAGCATGCCTTTATCTGTGACATTTTGTGAACGATTACGTTCCACTGCTCGAATCTGCATGGGAGAAGTGGGACAAACATGCTTTTATCTGCGACATTTTGTGAAAATGATTACGTTCCACTGCTCGAATCTGCATGGGGAAAGTGGCCCAAACATGCTTTTATCTGCGACATTTTGTGAACGATTACTACGTTCCACTGCTCGAATCTTGATCTTGATTAGGTACACCAGAAGAGATTCAATCCTGGACATGAATAAACAGCGGTGGAAATTGGCTAAGGATAATAGGGCTTTGTGACATGACATAAATGGTAGGGCCTACTATTAATTTTACTGCGTGTTGGGTTGTTCCACTGCTCAAATAGGCCTAAGCCTATTGTGTGCGTAGACAATTCGAAAAGAATGAGAGTAGACTTACCTTCTGGTGCATAACACACATACACACACACACACACACGCACGCACGCACGCACACGCACACGCACACACACACCATCCATAGACCTAAAGACAGGAGGCTACAGTGGAACCTCCCTATTAAGTCTCTCTAAGACCTTTTTATATTAAGGCCTTTTTGGCTGATTTCAAGGTCTTAATAAGCAGGTTCCACTGTATTAACACATTTTTTTAACAACAATACTAACGGGATGTTATTTCGGCGCATGGCTTCGACATATTTGTTGAGGAGATGTTCGGTGGAGCCACGTTCAAACAGCTGCAGCCCGCCAGGTTTGTACACCAGCTGCTGACCTGATTCCTTCTCCACTTGGGACCAACTGAAACGGGCAGTCAAGCCATTGAATGTGTCTGCTCATTTTTTTTAAAAATCTCGTTTATTTCACATAGCTTTGTTAATACTCCCTGATAGTTTAAAACGTAGCAGTCAACAGATATTTTGTATTCTGGGGTCAATTTATCAAGGTAACTGATACATCCATCGCCTTTTTATCTAAACATGTGTGTGTGTGTGTGTGTGTGTGTGTGTGTGTGTGTGTGTGTGTGTGTGTGTGTGTGTGTGTGTGTGTGTGTGTGTGTGTGTGTGTGTGTGTGTGTGTGTGTGTGTGTGACACTCTCTTCACTTTCTTTTTTTGGAAATGTGTAGGCACTTGGCCTATAATCTGTGTGCGCGCGCGCGTGCGTGTGTGTGTGTGTGCGCGCGCGTGTGCGTGTTAGTAAACTGCATTGTAATAAATTATTGGCCACTAATACCAATCACATTAGTTTGCAATTAATCAGGGCAACCGTTTAATAAGCTTCAGTATAAGCTTTTTATCTAAAACTCAAAACCTAGGGAAGACGGGGTAAAAAGCGCATGGGCGGGTAAGAAGCCCACCCCAATTATCTCATGAAATAAAGAAAATTTCAGTCAAATTTGCCCATGAGACGAATGCTAGACATTAACGCTCGTCTCATGGGCAAAATGAGACTGAAATTTGCTTCATTTCATGAGATAATTGGGGTGGGCTTCTTACCCGCCCATGCGCTTTTTACCCCGTCTTCCCCTATAAGAATCTCTCTCTCTCTCTCTCTCTCTCTCTCTCTCTCTCTCTCTCTCTCTCTCTCTCTCTCTCTCTCTCAACCCTCACCATTCATAGGTAGCGGGTGTGAGGCGCGTATAGAAATCATCATGATAAGTCAGGCGACTGCACAAAAAAGACCATGTTGGTACGATAAATGTTGTCATGATTCGCAATGATTATAATCAATCAATTAACTATTTCAATCCTTCTTACAAATGAAATAAAATGCGAGAAATTGAGGATTGCTCATATACCTATTCGTTCCTAGCTAACATTAAAATAAAATCGAATAAGCTTACTAGTGGACACACACGCGCGCACGCACACACACACACAGACGCACACGCACGCGCACGCACGCACACGCACGCACACGCACACACACACACACACACACACACACACACGTGCGCATATGCAATAGTAGGTTACACACACACATAGACAATTAACACACATTGATGCGCGTGCACGCGCACACACACACACACAACACGCGCGTATACATACACACACGCACATACACGCGCACTTGCATGTAAGCCTATCTGTCTATCAATACAAGTGCACACAAGGGCATAGATGGAAGTGAGTAAACAAACATATTTAAACGCGTATAGCCTATATTTGTCTGGTATGTTGCACTACGTCGATAAGAACTCAATCTTCACTGCAATTTTGTTTTACATCAAGGAACAAGATCACAGATTCAAACTAGTTCTAGCTGTTAACTTACGTGATTCTGGATACGTCCTGGGAACCCCCTCTGTCGTGACTGATTTCAAACTGCTCCAGTCCTAGTACATCTGTTAAGCACACAGTCAAGCATACACACACACACACACACACACACACACACACACGCGCGCACACGCACGCGCGCACGCACACACGCACGCACACGCACGCACGCGCGCGCACGCACGCACACACACACACACACACACACACACATTAAGCTTTCGCCACAGTTTCATACTGAGTTTTGCTATGTTTTCATACCTATAATAGTTTTGCCACGGTTGGCTAAAAATACTCTCTGTCTCTGTCTCTGTCTCTCTTTGTTTGTGTGTGTTAGTACTGTAGACCTACGTGTTTGTGAGCAAATATGTGTACTTATAAATAAGTCTACGCATATTATATTGTGTGCTGAAATAAAGAATATAATAATAAGAAAAAAGAAAAGCGAAATGGAAAGGTGTGTTTTTTAACCAAAATATTTACATCAGAGCAATCATAATGACGATTGTTTTAAATACTCTGTTTTTGTTTGTTTGTTTGAGTGTTGTTATTTTATTTTGCATAAGCTATCTTTTAAGCTTGGCAGATCAGTGTCAGTCAATATTGACGTTTCTATCTAATTTATCTGTGTTCAACAGTCGTCGAACCATAGGCCCTATTTTTCTATGTAAAGATGGCACAATATAAGCTTCTAGCTTGTTGCTGCTGATATGTTTATTATCTATGTTTGTTCATGTACTCTGGACCTAATAAAATTGCTTAAACCAAGCTATCTTTTACTTAGAGAAAGTCCAAAATACAACACTTAAATGAATTGAAAGAAATACAATTTGATGTTTTCATCCATTTAGCCTATGTTTTAACAAGAAGCCCTCACTTTCCACTTTGTTATTTCGCTTTTTTTCTCCTCATAATGAACACCACTGTCTAGTATGATGGGCACAACAGAACACAACTCATAGTGTGTTGGGAGTTTGATGGTTCAACGACTGTGATGACATGCCAGCATTTCTGTTTGAACAAGTGAGAAAAAAAGCGAGCAAACCCTTTTATGGAAAGAAAAAAAAGCTAATTAATATTTTCGTCAAACATACAGACAAACAAACTGAATAGCTGTACGCTCAAGAAAATATGGGATGATTTGTTTCAATACCCCGACGTCATATATAACTGAATTCCAATCAAAATTCATAACGATATAAGCGTAGAAGTCTTCAAGCCAGCTGTGTTGAAATGGGTGAACAAAAACACAAAACACAAACCAAAAAAAGCTGATTATATGTAAATTTCATCATGATTAAAAATAAAAGAACGCAGAACAATGGCAACTTGTACATATTTTTTATAGCAATACTTACCGCCAGGTGCTTTCTTGGACAGCCAATAAACGGTCCCACTGCCCACCCCTCCACACCCCACCACGATGTACTTGAAGTGTCGTCTGCTTCCGATTGCTTCCATTCCGTCAGCCATGTTGTCTCCCTTTAGCTGTATTGGCGGCACTAGTGCGACAAAGTTCTGCGTTGATTGGTCTGGTGTGTGTGCGTGAACTAACTGATATTTATACCCTCAAAGCGTTGACCTCAGATGAATGCCCCACATGGCCGAAAGGCCGAAGAGGGCGTAAAACCCTATTATCACTCACCTCAGATGACATACCTCTTACAAAATTGTACACACAGCAAAAAGTCATTGGAATCTACTCTTCATATTTAATTCTGCATCGGAACTTTTTCTTCTATTAGTGCAGGCAATATTAAAATGAAAAACTGTGCAACAGCTGTGAGAAACATAATTGAGCCCCACCGGTTGGCCTTAGTATTGAGGACCTTCCCTATTATCAGCTGCCTTCAAATCCCTTTGGCCGAGAGAGTGGGGATGTACTTTGGGCAAGGCGTCTCCACTATGATAACATTTTAGCCCAGTTCGCCGGAATAGCATCTGTCCCCTCTGCTATCTGGCCATCATAGTCGGAAACGACAGACAGGCTTACGAATAATGTATTACAAATGGGGACACCCCTACAAAATGTGCAGTTTGCTTATAACATGCAAAGAAGTTCGTATTTGCCCATGTGTAAAAAACAACAACCCTACTAAAAGTAATGAACTGCTTTTGATGACAGTTTGTAAAATAGTTAGCATGCAACACAATGGGCATTCTATTAAAGCAAAACATTTCCTGTCTTTTAATTTCATTGATTCCCAAAATCATTTGAACAGGATAGTCCAATTTCTTGTCCATCCCCCTACTTCACTTCACCCCACCCCCCACCCCCCTTTCTTTCATAAAGTTATTTATTAACTGGTCTTATCCGAAACCTCGATGTTTAGGCCAACTTCAGAACGCAAGAAAAGACTGGTTTTCGAAGCCGGA
This sequence comes from Phymorhynchus buccinoides, assembly GCA_017654935.2. Taxonomy (NCBI): domain Eukaryota; kingdom Metazoa; phylum Mollusca; class Gastropoda; order Neogastropoda; family Raphitomidae; genus Phymorhynchus; species Phymorhynchus buccinoides. The sequence continues at coordinate 39,502,831 of CM065684.1, read as the reverse complement.
AAGATAAGTAGGTCTAGGGAATGAAGAGGACCAGTGTCAGTAGGGCACATGCAAGGGACAAGGAAATAGGATGACTATGGACGATGGGTGTGGGGTGTTGAACCGGTTAAAGCGAGTTACTGACAGCTGATCTAACCTGATAAGGACTGGAGTGCTTTGGTTTTGCCGTGAAGAAGACATAGCAGAGATAAATTTGTTCTTAGTTGTGTAGGTCAAGTATATATATGCTGTAAATAATTATAGGTCTTTGCGGCCCTTTCAGGCCACGTGCGTGCTCACGCAACCGACACAGCACTGGCCGCGTGCGCGCGCTCACGCACTCACACACACATATGCGCGCGCGTGCGCACGCACGCGCACGCGCGCACGCACACACACGCACACGCACACACACACACACACACACAACCACGGAGGTTAAATAAGACAGACATTTTCCAGCAAACACAGACCCTACGCACGACGAATAAATAACAACTGGTAGCATAGCCAATAACGCTTAATTTAAACTGGTAGGATAAATCTCCTGTTTTGACACTTTCATTTCGCTCCGCATCAGTCTAATTAGTTTAACTATTGAAAATCATGCACAGGTGGTTCCGTGATTACAAATAAAAGTGACTAATTATGCTGGGTTTGGTTATTCCTCGTTAACTAAAATGAATAGTAATTTATATATTGGGGATTGACATTCCATTTTCACGGCAGAAGTGGTAATTAGTCATACTTTGTAAAAAAAATTCAATAGTTTTACTCTAACGTGTTATTTGTACCGGTGCAAAGTTGAAGGAAAGATATCAATTTTCTGATAATTAGATTAATCAGATAGATTCCGTTTGTTAAAAATCGCGGTGTACTGTACATAGTGGGGGGTAGGGTTAGGTTTAGGGTTAGGGTTAGTATTCCAAAAAGGTTATTAGCTGAATATGTTCCTAAAATACAGCTTTATGTATGGTAAGAAAGGCAAAAACGGAAAAATAGAATTAACCGAGAAATGCAGGGGGGGTGGCACATCTTTACCTTTGCCCCCACGTTGTGTTGTGTGCGTGCGTGTGTTGCGCGTGCGTGTTTGTCTGTCTGTCTGTGTGTATCTGTTTGTATGTAGGCCTACGTCTATGTTCCATTCCATTGTCTTTTTTTTCCCCATACACACGTACAAATTGAACTGAAAAATGACAGCCCCTTAACAAAATAAAAATTGGAATTTTCTCCCGATCTAAATGGCCTAAATTAAAACCCCAAAAATGAAAAGACTTTCAACAGAGAGTATTTCAAACCTCTTAATAGGGACAGTCACAAGAAACAATACGTAAACATATATGCCTAAACTATGCAACACTACTGACCTATGCCCGCATTTTCAGTCTTTGAAGAGCCAAGCAAGGACTTTAAAACGTAAACAAGTTGATAGACTAGGTCTAGTCAGGGAAGAATGTTGATACCCAAACCAAGCAGCATTTACCTAATTCAGTGTCAAACAACCGCTTTCCTTGAGATAACTCCGGGCTACTTTTGATGATCGTTCATGGGTTTCTTGTCAAGATCTAGATACCAACATGTTTCTTTTGACTTGCTATTAAAAACAAAACGGGCCTAAGTGTAAGCTACTCCTTTTATGCCTATGGATAAACGATTGATTGCAATCATCATATTACAAGAAATATGACTGTCTTATTATTTTTTTGTTTTGTTTCATTATAAAATATAAGTCTGTTTAAAACCCGGTATGTTAACGAGATGAGCGAAAGCAAGGCGAAAGTAGATTACATTGTATTTTTATTTTTGTCTAACACCGTTGATAGTTGCCAACAATTGGGGCAATCGTGTACTTTACTCACCCCCTCATGTTTACGACCCTGAAAGGTAGTAAAAGTTTGATTCAGTTTTGTTAAAAAAAATCCTAGGCTCATCCTTAATTTAACCTATCCCTTTTCTAAAAATGGCAGAACGTGTCTTCTATGTGGAAGAGTTTCGATGCGAAAATGTGCGGGGAGAAGGGCGGAGGGTGGCCAAAGTACAAGATAGCCAACGATTATGCTATCCTTCTTAGAACGCAGTGTGT
>CM065684.1:39495769-39498269 GCA_017654935.2 Phymorhynchus buccinoides | reverse complement strand
TAGAATATTACGACGAAGAAGAACAATAACACCCCCCCACCCCCCTTCCCGCCCAGTTATTATGATGCTTAATCAGTAGCCTATACTGCTTAGTATTGTACAAAAAACAAAGCTACAACTATCGCCACCACCTCTACCACCACTAGATTATCATCATCATCATCACCGTCATCACCGTCATCACCATGATGGTTAGCTTGTACATTTTTCATGTGTGTTGACTGTGTGTCGTATCGAGTTTGTAGAACTGACGTGGCTATTGCAAAGTGAAGAACATGAAAATTCATACACCCGAATGGAAATCTAGTCCAGATTTGGTCAAAACTTTAATGGAATGCTTTGTAAGTTGTATGCATTTTAACATTTTGTGAAATTCTGCTTACAGAGTATCAAGAAGCTCACAGCAAAAAAAGCTATGGCTCCAACCCACCTGCGTGCGCATCTCGACCATTCCAACGGAAGTGTCGCCATCTTAGTCCTTATTTGTGTGTAAACAAAGTGAAAATGTTATCTAAATGTGTAAAGAAAACATCCAGATGTTATAAATACAGTTTAGATAAGTTTCGAATTGGAACAGCCAAATACGCAGCATCGATCTGGCATTTTTCAAAAAAAAGTAAGGACTAAGATGGCGGTCTCCCATAATATGGCGCTCCTTGTGGCCGGATATGACGACACGTGGGTACCAGCCATAGGGCCTAACCTTAAGTTCCTATGACCATAACTGGAATAACAAACATTAAAAAACCATGCAACAGCCCAGATGGCAAAGCTAAGCTGATTTCTGTAGTGTCCAAGCTGTCATCATTGGTTTGGTATATTTGAGGTATTTGGTACTTTTCGTTTTCTAGTCAGAGTCGCTTCTGTGAAATTTCGGGTGCTCCCGTCTGGAGAGCATTGAAATGTAATTAACATCGGATTTCTTAAAGTTTGGATGCAGGGGGTGTTGTCTGCAAGCCCATGTAAAACATGGGCTTGAAATTGGGGTCTGTGATGGCGGATCTGTCCATGGAGAACTCGGCGATGTTGTACTGGGTCCGTCCCTCCACCGCCATCTCAGTCATTATCTTGCCCAGCAGACTGGAGAACCTGCAAAGAAGCAACAACGTTTATGAAGGCTACACGCACGAACATGCGCGCGCACATGCAGGCACATATGCGCGGGCACACGCACACACTCACACACACACACACACACACACACACACACACACACACACACACACACACACACACACACACCGCAGTGTACACGCACAAAATATGTGTGATTTTGACTACAACTACAATGTCTGTGATTTTGACACCAGAACACAATGTTATTTTGACACCAGAATATATAATTCACTTGCTGATCTTTAGAATATTACGACGAAGAAGAACAATAACACCCCCCCACCCCCCTTCCCGCCCAGTTATTATGATGCTTAATCAGTAGCCTATACTGCTTAGTATTGTACAAAAAACAAAGCTACAACTATCGCCACCACCTCTACCACCACTAGATTATCATCATCATCATCACCGTCATCACCGTCATCACCATGATGGTTAGCTTGTACATTTTTCATGTGTGTTGACTGTGTGTCGTATCGAGTTTGTAGAACTGACGTGGCTATTGCAAAGTGAAGAACATGAAAATTCATACACCCGAATGGAAATCTAGTCCAGATTTGGTCAAAACTTTAATGGAATGCTTTGTAAGTTGTATGCATTTTAACATTTTGTGAAATTCTGCTTACAGAGTATCAAGAAGCTCACAGCAAAAAAAGCTATGGCTCCAACCCACCTGCGTGCGCATCTCGACCATTCCAACGGAAGTGTCGCCATCTTAGTCCTTATTTGTGTGTAAACAAAGTGAAAATGTTATCTAAATGTGTAAAGAAAACATCCAGATGTTATAAATACAGTTTAGATAAGTTTCGAATTGGAACAGCCAAATACGCAGCATCGATCTGGCATTTTTCAAAAAAAAGTAAGGACTAAGATGGCGGTCTCCCATAATATGGCGCTCCTTGTGGCCGGATATGACGACACGTGGGTACCAGCCATAGGGCCTAACCTTAAGTTCCTATGACCATAACTGGAATAACAAACATTAAAAAACCATGCAACAGCCCAGATGGCAAAGCTAAGCTGATTTCTGTAGTGTCCAAGCTGTCATCATTGGTTTGGTATATTTGAGGTATTTGGTACTTTTCGTTTTCTAGTCAGAGTCGCTTCTGTGAAATTTCGGGTGCTCCCGTCTGGAGAGCATTGAAATGTAATTAACATCGGATTTCTTAAAGTTTGGGGTCTGTGATGGCGGATCTGTCCATGGAGAACTCGGCGATGTTGTACTGGGTCCGTCCCTCCACCGCCATCTCAGTCATTATCTTGCCCAGCAGACTGGAGAACCTGCAAAGAAGCAACAACGTTTATGAAGGCTACACGCACGAACATGCGCGCGCACATGCAGGCACATATGCGCGGGCACACGCACACACTCACACACACACAC
>CM065684.1:39490769-39493269 GCA_017654935.2 Phymorhynchus buccinoides | reverse complement strand
GATAAACATGTTTACAATTATACGTGTTTCACAGTTTTTGCGAATTCTAAAAATCCTAGGTAACTTTTCTTTGCTGAAGTAAGCTACCCAACTGCGCGCTGTCAGCGTGCATGGCTATGAATGGCCCCAGTGATTTTACTGTATGACTGTTGCGGTGGGGAAGGAAAACATGCGAGATGTCAAAACAAATACCAGCTGCTCTGGGTTATACACATACTGGCTGGTTTGGGTTACCTGTTAACTCAAACAATCATGTGTCACCAGCAATTCACAGCATGTTTTACTTCATCATTTAGCGACCCATCTCTCTCTCTCTCTGTCTCTGATTTTATTGCATCACTATGAGAAAAACCCGTCCCCTCTCGTAGCCTCTCTTCAAGCGCGTGCATGAAAAAACATTGAAAAAATTTGAATTTTTCTATTTCTCTAGAATATTAGTTTTTGGGGTTGCCTTTGCAACAGAAATTCACAAAACGTTTGTAGGATTTAACACAAAAAAATTCTTGGCTATTAATGGGTTAAAAAGAAAAATGTCGGCCTAACATAGATTCGCTTCCCTTGGCTCTCGGATTCTGCGACCTGAACAAGCGGAGGTGTGGCTGCAAGCTGGGATTCGGAATGAGCGGCGTGAGAGCAGCGCCACCGTACGGCCCAGAAGATGGGACAACAAAACAACAAAAAACAACATGTAAATTAGAATAAACTGCCAACCATGTTGCCATTTTTGTTTAATTTACAACCCGTATTAACTATTTAAGACGCACTCAAGATTACAGCAGTCCACAGGCTGGGTGCAATGAACGCTAGCCGTCCAATCAGTTCTTGTTCTAAAAACATAAAGAGTGCTAGTTTAGTTTGGCAGCGATTTAATGCTCCAAAAATATAGATGATTTTGACAAAAAAACAGATGCTTGTTGCAAAAGAAAAGACCATCTAACCCTAACCCTATCCCTAACCGCGGAAAGAACCAAGAAATAGAGCAGGAGGGTGTAAATCTACATATTTGCCGATAAATCGATGTACAAAGCCATACACTTATACTATTTTTGTGCTGGAAACATGACTTTTTTTGGTTGATAAATTTTAAGTCGTTTAGTTTTTCCTCCTTTTTAGGGGAGGCATGACAGAGCCCAGTCCACGACAGCTGTTTCGAACCATGGGGATCTCATCAGGTGTCTTTTTGTTTATTCCGTTTTTTAATCTTTGTTTCTTTTCTTGTTCTTTCTTTTTTCCCCCTAGCGTTCTTTACTTCTTCCTTCTCATTCGAAGTCGAAGTGTGGCTGCCCACGTGGTGGGGTAATCAAAACCGGTCACACATGTAATGTTCTCATCCGTAGCTGGTGCATTTGTACCATAGTGTTCAATTGCTTCGGCTGTTTGGATGATCCCTGGAGTCTGTAAGCCAGGGAACGACAAAAACAACAACGCCTTCCTTCCTCTCAACTTTTTGTTACCTGATTAAGACCACAAATCACAGGAGATTTTAAAATTATCGAATTCTGATCGCTTCTCGGCCTTTTGGCTAAGACAGTGATTCAGGAACATAAATTTTTGTTTATACCCTGGTTGGTTTGTTCAGCCCGTCGTACATGGCGAAAGCCGATACGCGACGTTAAACTGAACTTCCATCCACAGGAGATAAACGAATGGGCAAGTTCTGTAGTGCAAAGTGTACATCACACATAGGCACAGACACAGATCACACACACACACACACACACACACACACACACACACACACACACACACACACACACACACACACTCACGCGCGTGCGTGTCCACGCTCATGCACGCACACACATACACATACACATACATGCAGGACTCCACATCTTCAGCTTAAATGGAGTTCCAATCTTTATTATGACATTTCTGATTACAAGCGAAATAGGGATTCAAAGAATGTAATTAATGTACTTTCTTCTAATGTGATGCTTTGAACACACCAACAGCTTCTCTCATCAAAATCAATGGATTTGAAATTTGGATGTTCATTGCAAAACTAGGAAATAGGTAATCTGCAGTGTTCCTATGTGTGCTGCTTCTGTTGTTAATTTGACACCGTAAGGAGTTTTCTTTGTCTTTAACTCTTAATTTTTAAAAAAAGCAATAAAGGTGATATGATAATATGGGATGCAAATTGTGATACACAATAATAAGCTGTACTACTTAGACTAACACTTTACAAGAAGCACGACCGGCAGCCATCACCATCAACATCACCACAACTAGCAGCATAATGCCTTTGGATGAAGCAGGAAGACATGTTTTTGTTTGAATCAGGAGCGGGGGTGGGGTGGGGGGGAGGTATTTGGTATATTCTAGTCAAAGAGACTTATCTCTGCGAAATTCAGGCTGCTCCCACTTGGAGAGTGCGTCGCCGCAAGCGCAGCGCCTCCCCTTTCTTAGAGGGTGCACCTAGCTATCCATTTTGGTCATAACAGGCAGCGGGATTTCTCCCTGCTCTTATCGAGTTTTAACTGCCGTGGGATTCTTA
>CM065684.1:39465769-39488269 GCA_017654935.2 Phymorhynchus buccinoides | reverse complement strand
GTGTGTGTGTGTCATAAGTCATAAGTTTCTTTATTGTGTGTGTGTGTGTGTGTATGTGTGCGCGTGCGTGCGTGTGTGTGTGAATATTCTGACAAATAAATGTGTTTGCATAGGTGAAACTAGTGATGCGAGTACTGGTTAAAAAACCGGTTCGGCAAAACCGATTCGAAGAGGTGATTTTTAACCGGTTCTCAACTCTACTTGTTAATAATGAGCTAGCATATGTACAATGGAAGGTCTGCCCCAAACGTGTTGCCTACTCAGCCCACTACATAGGCAGCTGTTCACATTTCGGTTGACATACATGGATTGGAGGGCGTACTGAATGTATTTTGTGTGTGTTGGTATTTGGTATATAGTAGTCATAGAGACTTATCTTACGGCCGCGCTTCCGAGCAGGTGTGTGTGTGTGTGTGTGTGTGTGTGTGTGTGTGTTGGTATTTGGTATATAGTAGTCATAGAGACTTATCGTGCGTACGGCCGCGCTTCCGAGCAGGTGTGTGTGTGTGTTGTGTGTGTGAGTGTGTGTGTGTGTTGTGTGTGGGTATATGTGCTTGCATGTGTATGAGTGTATATGTGCGCAGGAGAGATTGTGTTCGGCTAGAGAGAGGGGAGGGGGGGAGTGAGTGTGTGCGAGTATGTGTCTGTGAGTGTGAGTGCACGTGTGTGTTTTGTGTATGTGAGTGCGCGCGTGTGTTTGTGCAGTGTGTGTGTCTGTGTGTGTGCGTGTGTGCGCGCGTGTTTGTACAAGTGTATGTTTGTGTAAGTGTGTGTGCGCTTCAGTGAGCATGTGTTTTCTGTGTCAGTGTTTGATGAAATGTGTGTGGGTCTGTGTATGTATGTCTGTGTGCAAGAACGCGTTCACTCGCGTGCGTGCACGTACGTGCGTGTGTGTCTGTTGTGCGGGGGTCCGCAAAGTGTAGAGTGGCACAGTGGTAGTGCGTTCTCTTCGTGTCAAGTAAACCCGAGTTCGAACCTGGGTACAGGGGATTTTTCCTTTCACTTTGCACTAGGCCTTGCGGTCTGAACGAGGAGTCTTTCGGATGAGACGATAAACCGAGGTCCCGTGTGCTCATGACTTAGCACACGTTAAACCCAGTGGCAACGAAAAAGTTATCATTTGGTCAAAATTTACCCCCCTCCCTTCCTTCCTCATCAGTCACACAAAAATCACTAAACTCGAGAAAAAATAAAAATGGGTGGCGCGCCTCTGGCTGCGACGCGCTCTCCAGGTGGGAGCAACCCGAATTTCACAGAGACGCCTCTGTGACTATAATGTACCTAACCTGACCTAACCAAAAGGCCAAACAATCCCTTTGGCTGCAGCTCTAAAAAAAAAGGCTGGTGGAATTCACTGTACCTTAGGCAGAATCTTCTGCAGGAGGTCCGTGCAGACCTTGACCCGGGCAGGGTCAGGGGTGAAAGTTCGCGTGCCGGCGGTCACGTGGGGTCCCCCGGCGTCGATGCCGATCTTGGTGCCAGAGTTGCTGTAGACTGGAAGGGCGTAGATGTCGTTCTTCGGAGTGTGGAAGATCCAGACGGGAAATCTGCACAGAAAAGAAAGAAAAAGAAAGAAAGAGAGAGAGAAAAAGAAACACACAGATTCGTGAAGGGAAGAAAGATTCCGTATCAACTGGGTTTTTGTTCCTTGACTTAATCCTGTAATGACAGTTCAGAGAAGAACAATGTGAGAAGCATTGCTCATGTAATTTAATGAGTGCAGAAAGAGAGGGGGAGAGGTTAGAGAGTGGGAGAGGAAGAGGAGGAGTGTAGAAGAGTAATAGAGAGAGAGAGAGAGAAACAGAGATAGAGAGAGAGACAGAGAGAGAGAGAGATAGAGAGAGAGAGAGAGAGAGAGAGAGAGAGAGAGAGAGAGAGAGAGAGAGAGAGAGAGAGAGAGAGAGTGAGAGAGAGAGAGAGAACAGAGAGAGAGAGAGAGAGAGGTGGGGGAATTGGGGACATAAGAAAAATATATCAATAGATAAGGCAAAGAGAGAGAAAGAAGGGGACGACACAGAGACAGAGAGCCGAGAGAGAGACAGTGCGGGGGGGGGGGGTAAGACACTAGGACATACACAGAAAAACAAAACCACACAACATGAACGCAGGCTCATGCGCGCACACACAGACACACGCGCACACGCACACACTCTCTCTCTCTCTCTCTCTCCCCCCTCTCTCTCTCTCTCTCTCTCTCTCTCTCTCTCTCTCTCACACACACACACACAAACTGAGAGAGAGAGCTTTAGACACATGCAAAGAAAGGGAGAGAGACAGACTCATGGACAGAGAACGAGAGCAGCAGAGACAGAGAAACAAAGGGAAAGAGGACAGGAAGAGAGACAGGAAGGCAGAGTGACACATAACAGAAACGCAATCAGAAAAGGTAATAATTTTTATTTTTTTTTAAGCACAAAGGAAAAGCGCATGCCCCTCACTTGTCCTTGGTGAACTCTTTGATGTGGGGGCTGGCGAAGTACGTGACCTGTTCCTGGGTCACGGTGACCGGCACGTGCACTCCGATAGACCCCAGCACGTCATTAAGCCACGCCCCCGCCGTCACCACCAGGCGGCTGCACGTGAATTTACCCTTGGGGGTCGTCACCTGGGAAGAAGGAACAAGGCAACAGCATGAAGTCCAGCCAGTTACCTTTCTCTCTGTTTCTCTCCATCTCTTTTCCACGCTCTGTCTGTGTCTGTGTCTCAGCGTGTGTGCGCGCTTCGATTTGATTTATATCAAGACTTAGCGCCCGTATGTTGCTATTGTTGTCTCTGCCTTTCCCTCTCTCTCTCTATCGTTCTGGCTGTAATGTTGTCCACTTCGTCCAACTCAGATTTCGTTTAAATCAGATTGACAAAACAACTGAATTACCGTATGTTGCAGACTGTGAGGCGATACTGTTTCCACAGACTGATACCTCTGTATCTTATAATATGATTCACAATAGTGTCAGAAAGTAAAATAATGATATATGAATTTCGTGTAAAATGTAGGGGGTGCGCCTTATATAAAATCAGGTGTGCCTTATAGTTAAAAAACACCTGCGGTAGAAAAGACCAAGACGCTTAATATACCTGAACTGACAACCATTACATATTAATTAGCAAGTCGGATTTAACACCCAATCTCGTATTCCTATCACTCTGTAACAACACTTATTTCCCCAAACCATACAGTATACATGTTAAATATATGGCAAGAGGATTTCTATTATAGCATTACTGGTAGGGGAAGACGGGGTAAAAAGCGCACGGGCGGGTAAGAAGCCCACCCCAATTATCTCATGAAATGAAGCAAATTTCAGTCTCATTTTGCCCATGAGACGAGCGTTAATGTCTAGCATTCGTCTCATGGGCAAATTTGACTGAAATGTTCTTTATTTCATGAGATAATTGGGGTGGGCTTCTTACCCGCCCATGCGCTTTTTACCCCGTCTTCCCCTATTGCATTTCCCCCCATTCGCATTCAGATAATATTGATACTCGTACCTCGACGTTTCCAGAGGCGTTTCTGTGAATCCTCTGCACAGGACAGTGGTCAATGATGACCGCCCCGTTGCCCCGTGCTAGCTGCAGGTGCGTGGAATTGCCCAAGGCTGCGTCCACTAGTCCCGCGTCCTTCTGGAAGATGGCCTCGATCTCTGGGCCCGTGGTAAACTGGGGATAGCGGGCCCGGAGCTGTGCACTCGTCCAACGCTCAAATCTGAACATTGAAAAAACGTAGTAAGTGCATTCACATAAGCCTACTTCTTCTGCATAGGTAACATATTCGATCAGCGCCTCCGCCCGACAAATTGTCGGGCAAAGACCCTGATTTCCTTTCCTTATCAATCTAAAAGCTATAAAAGACCCACCACGTCACGTGTCAAAATCACAGTTTTCACGTGCTTTCCCTCTTATAGCTAGTAAGGAATCTTAAGAAATCTTCCTAGCATAAGAGGGAATGTGACACGCGACGTGCGGGGTCTTTAAAGCACGGAGGACGCACGGACGGATGGACGCATGCATGGATCAAACAAAAACAATAGTTCTTCAGGCTTCGCTCAGGAACTAAAAAACACACCCCAAAAATCCATCTTGTTTCTGACTTACGGAATGTTGTTTCGCCGCATGGCTTCGGCGTATTTGTTCATGATGGAGTCTGTGGAACCCCGATAGCTCAGCTGGATGCTGCCTGGTTTGAACACCAGCTGAAGGCCAGATTCCTTCTCCACTTGGGACCAGCTGAAAGGAAAACACACACGTATTGTACACGTTGGTTCATTTGAAGACTTAGTATATTTCACTACAAAATGTACTGATGGTGGCTAATACGGCTTACGAAGTGTAAATGTTATCACAAATAACACACACGGGCACGCGTGTGTAGGTGCGCGCGCAATCACGCCAGCATACACACGCACACATGTACACACACATACACACACAAGCGCGCGTACACGCACGCAGACGACTGACACACACACAAACATACACACAATCACACATATACACACTCATACACACACAAACATACACACACACACACACATATACACACTCCCACGCACAATACACACACACACACACACACATCCACACACACACACACACACACGCACGCACGCACGCGCGCACACACATACACCACTTACCACTCAAAGGTGGCAGGGGTAAGTCGAGTGTATCGGTCATCATGGTATGTCAGGCGTCTGCAAGGATGAACCAAATCAGCAGGTTAAATGGTGCTCTCTCTCTCTCTCTCTCTCTCTCTCTCTCTCTCTCTCTCTCTCTCTCTCTCTCTCTCTCTCTCTCTCTCTCTCTCTCTCTCTCTCTCTCTCTCTCTCTCAAAATAAGAAATTCGTAGAACAACAGACAGCCTTGAATTTCAATCATAAGGACAGAAAGGCTATCCATATTTCAACAACAACAAAATTCATCCTAGGGTTATTTTCATAAAACTGAATGAAGCAGACTTTGAGATTGAGGGTCGTAATAAATAATAATAATAATAATAATAATAAATGATGTGAATTTATATAGCGCTCTTTCTCACATGAGCTCAGTGCGCTTTACATCGAGAATAAGAAAATTAAAGGCAACCAAATAATACATCACTAGAAAGTAAATTACACACACTGCTTGCAAGAAACACTCTCTTTCTTCCTCTCTGTCTGTCTCTCTCACGCACACACACACACACGCACGCGTACGTACACGCACACATGCACGCGTACGCACACACGCACACACGCACGCGTACGCACGCACGCACACAGGCACGCGTATGTACGCACGCACGCACACACATACACATTCACTCACAATTATACAAGAGTAAAAGAGTTACAATATGAACATTCTAAGAAAAAACCATAGACCACATTCACCCCCTCAATCAAGCTTAGATACAACACTGGAAATAAAATCATACTGCCATCAACATACCAGTTACATGAAGAATTATAATAGACAAGTTTTGCCAACAAAACTAGATAGGCCTGCCATTCTTCCTACTTCACAAGCGTACATATGATGGGGAGGACAAGATTGTCCAATCTTGAACAAAGTGAATAAACTTTTCTGTTTAGAAATGGACCTGTTGATATTCAGAAAACTTCAACAAACAAGCAAAATAAACCCACAAACAAACAAGTGAACACACAGAATACTACTAATTCGACTCACATAATTCTGGACACGTCCTGGGAACCTCCTCTCTCGTGACCAATTTCAAATTGTTCCAGTCCCAGCACCTCTGTAAAAGAGAGAGAGAGAGAGAGAGAGAGAGAGAGAGAGAGAGAGAGAGAGAGAGAGAGAGAGAGAGAGAGAGAGAGAGAGAGAGAGAGAGAGAGAGAGAGAGAGAGAGAGAGAGAGAGAGAGAGAGAGAGAGAGAGAGAGAGAGAGAGAGAGAGAGAGAGAGAGAGAGAGAGACAGAACGAACGAACGAACGAACGAATGTTTTTTATTGAGGAAAAGCGGAATAAGCACAATAACCGGCTTTTTTTCATCCGGCCCTCAGAACCAAAAGAAAATAAATTTAAAAAATACAAATAGACAAAAAAGACATCGCAAAATACAAGAAAAAAACTCAACCTTCAATCAAGGTCGCAAACGGACGCACCGTGCAAGGCATATAAATAAAATAAATTACATCAATTAACGAGACTGAGACAAGGACAGACAGACAGATACAGAGAGAGGGAGGTCAAAATAAAAGAACAGAATAAAATGGAAGAAATGAAGCAATATATGCAGGAAAAATAATGCATAGTAAATACAATGTACATAAAAGAAGACTTAACACATAAGCATGTATTATAACAAATGAGATATTTAAAAAAGGATATTAAGTAGACATTCTTGGATATTATGAGCTAGAGTATTCCTTCATGAGTATTTGATGATATCTTTTTTTGAATGTGTTTAAACAAACATGAACGTTAAATTGGGAAGAAACTCCTGCATATTGTAAGCTAGATTTGAATAAATCTAATTTGGGAAGAGGTAACATCAGTCTATGAGGAAGATGTTTCATGTTGAATTGAAATGTTTCTTGTAAAGAAGGAGGAGCATAGCCTGACATAATTTTGAACATAAATATTGCCTTATTATATCTTAATTTAAAATGAAGAGGGAGAATGTCTAATGATACATAATCGGATTGAGTAAGACTCGATGATTTTAGTAAGACTAATTTCAGTGCTCGTCTATAGAGACTATGCAGTGGCTTTAGGGTTTGCTCACTTGCTGAATCCCAGAGTGTAGACGAATAGTTTATGTGAGAATCAATGTATGCATGGAAGAAAATTTTGCGTGAATCTGTGTTTAGAAAGTGTTTTATTTTGCATAGAAGATATATTTTCTTGGAAATTGTTTTACAAAGAGTTTGTACATGGTTAGACCAAGATAAATTATTATCAATTAAGACCCCTAGTACTTTATGTGAGTTAACTTCTTCAATATCGTTACCATTTATGTGCAAGGGGAGAGAACAGGAAAAAAGTTGTCGTTTTTGCCTAGTGGTGACAAGCATGAATTTAGTTTTGTTAGGATTTAGACTCATGTGGTTTAGTTCAGACCATTCTGTTAACTGATTGATACTTTCTTGCAATGCATGAACTATGTTTTCTACCTTGGAGTTGCTTGTATGGAGAGTAGTATCATCCGCGAACATGTCACAGAGAGCTTGAAAATTGAGAGGCAAATCATTAATATAAATTGAAAAGAGGATCGGGCCAAGGATTGACCCTTGAGGAATTCCATATTTTAAAGGGAGGAGAGAGGATTTTTTACCATTAGTGAAAACAAGTTGGTATCTTTCATCTAAGAATGACGACATTAATTCTCTGGTATTACTAGAGAGGCCGTATAATGTTAGCTTTTTTAAGAGCAACACATGATCAATCACGTCAAAAGCTTTAGCAAAGTCTATGAAAAGGACACCAGTAATTAAGTTATTGTTTATATTGGATAGCCATTTATCGATTAAATTTGTAAGTGCAGAATGGCAGGAATGGTGTTTCCTAAAACCGGATTGATTAGGATGGAGCAAATTGAATCGCTCAAAATGAGCAAGGATGTGTTTTCTAAAGTGGTCTTCTAATGGTTTTGAGAGGGTAGATAGAAGAGAAATAGGTCGGTAGTTTGAAGGATTGTCTGGGTCACCTGATTTATAAATTGGTATTACTTTGGCTACTTTGAAAGCTTTGGGAATCTGATTCTTACTTAAGCAAAGATTATAGACATAAGTGAGGGTTTCGGAAATGATAGGGGCAGCAATTTTAAGAATTTTCCCATCAATTTCATCCAGACCACGGGAGCATGTTTGCTTTAAGTTGGAAAGAGCGGTGTAAACTTCATAAACTGACATTAATGGGATATTAAGTTCGGAAGTTATGTTTTTTGAGTCACAGAATTGTGTAAGGGGGTGTAAATCGTTTAAATGAGATTCATCATTGGGTACTGTTGACTGGGCAACTTCACTGAAATGTACATTGAGTTTCTTCTGGAGATAGCTCTTTACTGACAGTTGATATATTGTTAACATGTTTGTTACTTAGTTGGTTAATACAATTCCAAATAGATTTGGTATTGGTATTCTCAGAAACAAGATTTTGAAAATACTCTTTTTTCGATGCACGTTTAAGATAGGTAACTTTATTTTTTTGTTTAGCAGTTTCTTCTTTATTACCTGTTGCTACACAAGAATCACGTAATTTCATTGCTTCCTCGACATCTTTAGAAAGCCATGGTAATTTGGGATTGTCGCGCACGCGTTTTGTTTTGAAAGGTGCATGTTTGTCATATATTGTTAAGAAACTATGGTACCACACTTCGAATGCTTCATCAGGATTTGTAAATTGATAAACCCAAGAAATACAGGAATTTGATAAATCGTGCAAAAACGTTTCTTCGTTAAAGTGAGAGAAATGTCTATATCGAATGTATTTATGACTGCTTTTAGGGATTTTTATTCCTTTTTTATTCCAAGTAAAACATACTGGATAGTGATCACTGCAACCATATACTGGTGAGCACACTTCAACTATATTATTTTTAGAGAGAGAGAGAGAGAGAGAGAGAGAGAGAGAGAGAGAGAGAGAGAGAGAGAGAGAGAGAGAGAGAGAGAGAGAGAGAGAGAGAGAGTGGTGGTGGTGTCTGAAGTATTTACTGAACAGGCCTCTATGTCAGTTTTTAAATTGGGTCATGGGGCGGGGATAACGCGTGAAAAGGTTTGGTAAAATAGGTCGAGTAGCACATTATAATGTTTTTTGTGTTTGTTTGTTTTTAATTTAAAAAAAGAATCACCACTCTCTTCCGAAAATGGCGAATCTTTTCTTTCTCTTTTTTTCATAATCTTTATTTATTTCCTTTTCCATCTTGCACACTCTTTCTCTCACTCTCTCAAACTCCATCCGTTGTTGTTGTTGTCGCTGCTGTCGTTCCCGTCCTCCGTCGCCGCTGTTGTTCTCTCCTCCAGCTTCCTTTGTTTCTTCTTCATCTTCACCTTGTCTCCCTTTCCTTTTTTCTTCGTTCCTGGCTTTCCCTTTTCCCCCTCCTCCTCATTCTGTCCCTCCCTCTCTCCTCCTCCTCCTCTTCCATTTCTTCTTCTTTCTTTTCATTTTCTTTTCTTTCTTTCTTTCCTGTCCTTATTTTCTCTCTTTTTCTTTGTCCTTTCCTTATTCTTCTTTTTCTTTCCTTCTCCTCTTCTTTTCTGCATTCTTGTTAGTAGTATTTTCTTCTTAGTCTCTTTTTCTTCTTCCTCTTTTCTTCTTTTTTTCCCTTTATCGTTTCTCTCTTTTTCTTCTTCTTCTCGTTTCCTTTTCCTTTTTGTTTGTTTGATGATTGCTGAAAATGATGATAATGAGTCCTGATGAAGATGATGCTGTGGTGTCCATTAAGGATTTGAGACAACGTGACAGGGCTGCACATTATAATGTTATATCGGTGATAAGCGTAGATACTGAAATAGACAAACAAGTAAACAAGTAGATAGAAACATAATGGAATAAAGCGCAACAGAATCGATGGTACTTTTGTGGAATGGCTCCCCCCCACCTGCGTGCGCATCTCGACCATTCCAACGGAAGTGTCGCCATCTTAGTCCTTATTTGTGTGTAAACAAAGTAAAATGTTATCTAAATGTGTAAAGAAAACATTCAGATGTTATAAATACAGTTTAAATAAGTTTCGAATTGGAACAGCCAAATACGCAGCATCGATCTGGCATTTTTCAAACAAAGTTAGTGACTAAGATGGCGGTCTCCCATAATATGGCGCTCCTTGTGGCCGGATATGACGACACGTGGGTACCAGCCATACATTCATTTAAAGGAGCATGGTGAAAAAGCAGATTTACTGACCAGATTTCTTGAATGGACAATCTAAATTAAAAAATAAACCGTCAAGTGAAACATTCCATAGAAATCACATTGGATTTGTTTTTGCTACTGAAGACCATAAAACACCAAATAATAGAGGATAACAATAAACACTCACCCCCTGGTGCTTTCTTGGACAGCCAGTAAACGGCCCCACTCCCCACTCCTCCACACCCCACCACGATATATTGAAAATGTCGTCTGCTTCCGATCGCCTCCAGTCCGTCCGCCATGTTGGTATTCTCTCTGTGCCGTAGGTTGCTCAGTGTCGTTATGAGTTCATCATGTCGCAAAATGGACTGACTAGGGAAATCTGATGCACATGTTTACCAGCCGCGAGCGAAGCTGGTAATGTTTTAAGATAATTCTGGTTGTTCCTGGCTATCTATGTGACTATTTTATCTATGTGTGTTACTAGGACTGCACGTTGGGGTTTACTGCACTTCAATTGATATCACTTGCCGTTTCTGTCTTTGACCTCAAGTGTGGATTTGTTTTCAGTTCGTTATCTGTTTGTGACACAGTAGGCAGAATCCCAGGTCAAGGAAAAGTACTTTCTGACTAGCAAACAATGATTTCTAAATCACAATCGTAAGCACGCACAAGCACGCGTGCACCCACCTCCCCCCCCACCACACACACAAGAGAGCGCCCCCCCCCCCCAATTAAAGTGCAGACTAGGGGAAGACGGGGTAAAAAGCGCATGGGCGGGTAAGAAGCCCACCCCAATTATCTCTTGAAATGAAGCGAATTTCAGTCTCATTTTGCTCATGAGACGAGCGTTAATGTCTAGCATTCGTCTCGTGGGCAGCTTTGACTGAAATTTTCTTTATTTCATGAGATAATTGGGGTGGGCTTCTTACCCGCCCATGCGCTTTTTACCCCGTCTTCCCCTACAAATTGGAATGCTCTACCTCTTTCTCTCAGAGAAAGTCACCTGTCTCCAAACTTTCAAATCCCAAATCAAAACATATCTCGTCAGAAAGTACCTTGATTGGTGTTGCTTGGCATGAGGAAACCTATGTAGGCCTACTTTTAGCCCCTCTCTCTCTCTTTCTCTTAGTGTGTGTGTGTGTGTGTGTGTGTGTGTGTGTGTGTGTGTGTGTGTGTGTGTGTGTGTGTGTGTGTGTGTGTGTGAGAGAGAGCGTGTGTGCGCGCGTGTGTGTGCGTGCGTGTGAATATATATCAATATTAATATTTCATTTTTCAGTCTTTTCAAGGCCATTTGGCCCATAGGGACACCAGAAGTGAACACATACAAACACATGCAGTAGGGAAAAGAAAAATGCACGAAAACTGAACGAAGCTAAACAAGGACAATCCCATCGCGAAAAGGAACCCAGCTCGCAGAAAGTTAAGTTATATGTGTGTGTGTGTGTGTGTGAGTGATAGATTGTGTTTATAAATAGAGTTGGGTTTATTGTACATATGCCACTCTACACCCTGTGTGTACGTGTGTGTGTGTGTGTGTGTGTGTGTGTGTGTGTGTGTGTGTGTGTGTGTGTGTGCGTGTGTGTGTGTGTGTGTGTGTGTGTGTGTGTGTGTGTGTGTGTGTGTGTGTGTGTGTGTGTGTGTGTGTGTGTGTGTGTGTGTGTGTGAGAGAGAGAGAGAGAGAGAGAGAGAGAGAGAGAGAGAGAGAGAGAGAGAGAGAGTGTGAGTGTGTGTGTGTGTGTATTTGCATATGTGTGTGTGTGTATGTGCGCGCGTGTATGTGTATATGTGTACAAGTGTAAGTATTTACTCCATACAGTAGCTTCGTTTTATGTCTTCAACTCTGTCTTCCTTTTTGTCACATTTTGCTGTTCATGTTGTGTCGCCTGTCCTTCAACAGTCAAAGCTGCAGACAGCAAAAGGTAAAATGTAGACCTAAATTATTATTATTATTATTATTATTATTATTATTATTATTATATTTACGCTCTTTCCAACACAATCAGTAGAAGCCAAATGTTCCCATGCTCTTATTTCTGTTTATTTCCCCCTTTTCAGTCCTGTTTAATATTGGAAATGCACACACTGACATTATATCAAAGTAGTTCTCTTAAGCATTCATTAACAAGAAAATAATCAATGAGTGAGGAAATCTACACAACTGATATGTCAATGATTGCATAAAATCATACAATTTGAATCAAACAAGAAGAATGAAATATAGAAAGAAAGGACATTTTGTAAATCAGATTATCATCATTATCACAATTATCATTATCATCAACATCGTCGTCACCATCATCGTCATCGATCGTCCTTATCATCACCATTATTATTCGTCATCAATCTTCAAAACCGGCCACAAACAAGTTGCTCAAATAATTAGACATCCTAGTTACTTTAGTTCTAGGAACGATCAATGTAGGCAGATTAACCCCTGGACTGCCACCAACGTATCGCGTACTGACCTGATAGACATCACTGATGATGTCATCAGATGAAGAGGAATAACCCTGATCACTGGCTTTTGCTCTAACACAGTCAAGAGAGTAATATCCCCAGACCATTTTGCCAGATTGGCTCTATCAGTTGTCTTTTTCATGGCATGATTTGCCCAATGATTTTTCTTTTTTCGCGCACACGCTCACAAATTATGTATGTAATTTGTGAGCGTGTGCGCGAATGTGAGTGTGCGTGCAGGTGTGTGTGTGTGAGTGTGTTGTGTAGTTCTGTTACATATCTGCTTGCATGTGTATGAGTGTATGCATGCGCAGGAGAGATTGTGTTCGCCACAGGGAGAAAGTGTGTGTGAGTATGTGTCTGTGAGTGTGAGTACACGCGAGTGCTTTGTAAATGTGAGTGCGCGTGTATGTGTGTGCGTGCGTGTGCGCGTGTTTGTACAAGTGTATGCTTGAGTAAGTTTGTGTGCGTTTCAGTGAGAATGTGTTTTCTGTGTGTTTGATGAAATGTGTGTGGGTATGTGTGTGTATGTCTGTGTGCAAGAACGCGTTCACTCTCGTGCGTGCACGTACGTGCGTGCACGTAACACTGTGTTATGTCCCTGTTTTGCGTGTGTGTGCGTGTGTACACGTTTCAATACTGATTGTAAAGCGCTTTGTGCTCGATAAAAAGCGCTATATAAATATCCGTTTATTATTATTATTATTATTTAATTTTCTCACTGGCAGTCAATGGAAAGATAACATGGATTGGAAAGAAATTTAAAAAGCTTAAATAAGGGTGAAGCTAGTCACTCGCATCCGACAGAGACAGTAGAGGAACTTGCAACTACGTGTCGTATGTAAGGCTGGGTTCGAATTTCTTTACAGTGGAGATGCCTTGACGCACAACTCCACTCTCTCAACAATAAGGTAAGGTAATTTAGAGGAATTATTTTTACCCCCGTAGTTAGGGATTTGTTTGTCCTTTTGGTTGGGGCCTGGGCACTGCCTTATGGAGTGTCTAGGGTCGGCTAGTTCCCAGCTTCCTGGATGGCGAACATGAAAATTATAGCTATCAGCTCCCTGTTAATATCCCCATCCCAGTCCAGAATTTGGCATTTTGTTTTTGTTTGCTGCATTTGCTATTTTCACCCCTCTACTGGACCCAAGTAAATCCTAGTAGACTATATGTGATAGCTGATTTTTGTCTTTGCTGTGGGGAAACCTCTTCTGCTTCTTTTTCTTTGGTCACCCCCTAAAGTGTGTGCATTTACTTCTAAAAAAAAAGAAGCTGGCCACCACCACAGAAGAAGAAGAGGAATCTGAGCATAGACTTTACAATTCCTCTGAGCATAGAGTTTACATTTCCTCTGAGCATAGAGTTTACAATGTCACTAAGGACAATTTACCACGTTGAGGTTTGGGAGGGACAAACTTTATCACATAAAATAATACCAGAGAAGGAAACTACATTAAATGTCCATCACAACCAGAAATAATCAAACAAAATAAAAAAATACATACATAAAACCAGACTCAGGCATCCATAGAAGACAAACGTGGGTTCAGCCAAATACTGTACAGGGGAAGATATCCATCCGGTCTCTTTTCCCTATATGAGTAGTGAGGACAGAAACACTGGTTATGTCCCTTTTAAACTGACACATTTTACACGTCGATAGGCCAGTTGAATTCTCCGTTCAAATTCCAGTCGAGTTTTCGATAGCCTCCGCTGTGAATGGTGTAACTCCCCACTAACGATAACTCTATCAGCACGGCTCGCCGTAACTCTTAAGTAGTCCATCTTCCCCTATACAGTCTTTGGTCGAGCCAGGTTCCAACATGGCGATATCCGAGAGACCATTTCTAGATTCCGAGAGTCAAACGCCTCAAGGTACAGTACTTTAATTATTCTTGGGTCGAGGCCGAACTTTTCTACCAGCCCTCTTAATTTCATGCTTGTAGCACGAAAATGCACGGTTTTGGACACTACTTGCCCAGCTATCTTTGCTCTTTTTGTGATGTTATTTTTCTAGTTTGTACACGAGAACAATGATAGCCCTTTCTGACATTTAACTCTCGGTTTCAGAGTTACTCTCGGTTTCAGAGTTTCGAGGCAGCTGAGGGGTCCTTGCCCATGTGGAAGACAGGGGTGAAGTTGGGGTCTGTGATGGCGGGTCTGTCCATGGAGAACTCTGCGATGTTGTACTGGGTCCGTCCCTCCACCGCCATCTCACTCAGTATCTTGCCCAGCAGACTGGAGAACCTGCCGGGTTCAACAGCAGTGATTGCCTTAAAGACCCACCACGTCACGTGTCCAAATCACGGTTTTCACGTGTTTTCCCTCTTATAGCTGGTAAGAATTATTAAGATATAGTCCTAGCGTAAGAGGGAATGTGACACATGACGTGGAGGGTCTTTAAGGGCCTGCTACGCTACATACGATTCGCTGTCAATGCGATGCGATTGTGACGATGCGAGTCATGATTCACATGAAATACTTCCGTCTAAAAATAATTCTACTACCTTCGCTCTATATACTCGTGTAAACCCAATACATGAATTTTCACGTGAATCATGACACACATCGTCACAATCGCATCACATTGACAACGAATCGTATGTAGTGTAGCAGGCCCTTAATTGGTAGTTGTCTTAAAACACAGGACCATTAACATTTTTCACTCTTTCACTCAGTGATATGCAAGCAATCTTATGAGTGGCTATCACTGTGTTGTCACTAAAAGGCATCATGTTAACATGTATTGAGACCTTAAACCGATTTGCTTGCGGGGAGTACAGCGTGACCTTATATAAAATGAGTTTTACGTCCTCCGGAACTGGCACCAATACACATATGGGACATTTAAAAAAATACAAAGGTAGAAGGAAAAAAAAAAATATAGGGGAAGACGGGGTAAAAAGCGCATGGGCGGGTAAGAAGCCCACCCCTTTATCTCATGAAATGAAGCAAATTTCAGTATCATTGTTGCCCATGAGACGAGTGGTTAATGTTAACTAGCATTCGTCTCATGGGCAAATTTGACGGGGAAAGCGTTTCTTTATTTAATGAGATTTACGTCCTCCGACACTTACCCGCACATATGGGACATTTAAAAAAATATAAAGATAGAAGGAAAAAAAGAATATAGGTAAAACAACAAAATATAAAAAAGGGGAGAGAAGTAAAGCGTTTCTTACTTTTGTCTTTCTGTCCACTCTTCTTTTTAGATGCTACTCCAAAGCAGTAAAAATGAGAGTAACATACTGAGTTTAAGGTCTCTGTACACGTTAACATTATTCACAAAATAATGCTATTTCCACATGACAACACAGTGAGTTGTAAGTCATATTAAGGTCTGTGTACACGTCAACACATTTCACGTGATATTTATATTTCCCCATGGCAACACAGTGAGCTGTAAGTCATATTAAGAGTGGGCTAACACTGTGTTGCCATGGGGAAATATAAATATCTTGTGAATAATGTTAACGTGTACACAGACCTTTAGACGTAGCTCCTATCATTGAAGCCAACACTGCCTGCATATGCATTCGCACGCGCACACGCACACACTGATTTCCCTCTGCATAATCAAACATTCACAAATGAATTATTTTCTCAAGAGTACCGAAGTCTCACTCCACAGATTTTCTTTATTATTGCGCCACACTCTTACGTATCTCTTTAATGGTAATACACCTACAAAATGCCTACACTTGCCGCATTAACAGAGAGATCAGCAAAGAATACTGACTTGAATGCGTGTCCAGCACCACAGCATACGATGACGTCAGAGAAGCCCTGACGTGCACAGGTGTCGATGACGAAATGTCGGTCTGGCGTCATCGTGTACAGACAGGTCTTGGTGTACATTTCAGGGCCCAGAAACTGTACACACACACACACACACACACACACACACACACACATTCACACACACACACACACACACACACACACACACACACACACACACACACACACACACACTGTGACACACACACACAATTATGTGACACACACACACAATTATGCTTATATGTTCCATCTAAATTATTTTGCTTATTCAATGTTCCATCTGGAAATAACATTTTGACTTGACTTGACACACACACACACGCACACACACGCGCACACGCACACACGCACACACACACACATACACACACGCGTGCGCGCTCGAAATCCGTGCACACACATACAGAGACGCATACGTTTAATTACACGCAATTAAACACACAAGTACGTTCTTACGTACGTATGGTCTACAATCGTTTTCAATGGAAGAACAATGAACTAAAGAATGGCGACAACTGAACAACAGGCACGCACACAAGCACAAGCACTCTCCTTCTCTGTCTCTGTGTATCTCTTTCATGCTAGAGAGAAACAAATAGAGATGTTACGCCTTCTGGGCCAAAGGGCCATTTGGGGCATTTCATGCTGTGTGGGGTGCTGCCTTATCAAGTAATGTAAACGACTAACAGCACCCTTTCTTTTGGTGGCGGCAAATCTAATGCTAAATCTGTAGGTCTATTCATGCAAAAATCATGTACCTACACACTGTACCTTGGGTATGACCTTCTGCAGGAGGTCCGTGCAGACCTTGACCCGGGCAGGGTCAGGGGTGAAAGTTCGAGTGCTGGCGGTCACGTGGGGTCCTCCAGCATCGATGCCGATCTTGGTGCCAGAGTTACTATGCATGGGCAAGGCATAAATGTCGTACTGTGGGGAATGGACCAACCAAACTGGAAATCTGTTGCAGAAGAAGCAATATCCGCTTAATCTTAATAGGGCCTGTTTTAATAGGTGTAAAACAAATAGCACGCGCCGCACGCCACGCACGCACTCGCACACGCACGCGCACGCACACACACGCACACACACACACACACACACACACACACACGGCAAAGCTGATGCTGAGATCGAGAGAATATGCAAACTCGAGAGAGTCGATTATGTTCAGTGTCTTGATACGTAGGCCTATAGGCCTAATTTATTTTATTTTATTGTGATATGATTATACAGCGAACACAAACACCGCCGTAGCCTGAATGTTTGCATCAACGTTTGACAACGAAGTCAAAGTACCCTTCAAGACTGTACTGAACCCCACTCGATCAATGATTGTAACCGTTTTCCATAGAAGTATTTCGCAGAAATGCGAGATCCATTGGATACCACAATACAACAATTCTTATTACTTCAAGTGTGTGTGTAATCCTGGACAACCATAATATTCATTTCCGGCACACCAGCTTCATAGACTATGTATCAAAGTGATACAAAGAAAGCCTTCTACCAGAAATGTACGTGTACTTTAAGCAAAGGTTTACGGCATGTGCACATACGCTGAAACCCATCTGCAAATCACAAAATAAATCTGGAAGTAAGAAACATGAAGGATTGAGCACATTATGATATGCGGAAACCTATCCACATTTTCCGTATACACGTGTAGGGGAAGACGGGGTAAAAAGCGCATGGGCGGGTAAGAAGCCCACCCCAATTATTTCATGAAATAAAGAAAATTTCAGTCAAATGTGCCCATGAGACGAATGCTAGACATTAACGCTCGTCTCATGGGCAAAATGAGACTGAAATTTGCTTCATTTCATGGGATAATTGGGGTGGGCTACTTACCCGCCCATGTGCTTTTTTTTTACCCCGTCTTCCCCTACCATTTTTTTCTGAAGTATATGACCACATGCCCTTAGGCTGCAGCCTGAAGCACAACATTATGCAATACAACAACGATGCATATGATTACATGTTACATTAAAACGCATGAATCACAAAGATAGAAGATGTAAATACCTGTTAACCTATTGCTTACAGGGATAGAAACATAACACCCACTTGTCCTTGGTGAACTCTTTGATGTGGGGGGTGGCGAAGTACGTGACCTGCTCCTGGGTCACGGTGACCGGCACGTGCACTCCGATAGACCCCAGCACGTCATTCAGCCACGCCCCCGCCGTCACCACCAGGCGGCTGCACGTGAACCGACCTTTAGGGGTCGTCAGCTGCAGTGAGAGATAGAATGGTATTAGGACAGAGAAATCGCATAGTGAAGAATGTGACAGACAGCATTTCCGATTTGGCTGTTAAAAGGTTAACCTCTGGAACTAAATATAAATAAAACACAGATTGTCAATCTGCTCTGCAACTTACCTCAATTTTTCCACTTTCGTTTCTGCGTATCCTGAGCACGGGGCAGTGATCAATGACGAAGGCCCCGTTTCCCCGTGCTAGCTGCAGGTGCGTGGAATTGCAGAGCGCTGCGTCCAGGATGCCAGAGTCCTTCTGATAGAGGCTCTCCACCTCCGGACCCACGGTGAACTGGGGGTAGCGGGCACACAGCTGTTCGCTCGTCCAACGCTCGAATCTGAGTTCATTCGCAAGCGTGTGCAGTACAAGTATATGAGCACACGTTCGCGCATGCACACACACAGACACACACACAAACATAGCCTACTCGCTCACATACACATCTATATATACATAATTATTCTAATTATTCATAATTGATGTGAACGTATGCTCGAATCTGAGTTCATTCGCAAGCGTGTGCAGTACAAGTATGTGAACACACGTTTGCGCCTGCACACACAGAGACACACACACACAAACTTAGCCTACTCGCTCACATACACATCTATATATACATAATTATTCAAAATAACTATTCATAATTGATGTGAACGCATGCATTAGCTTAACACAGGGATGCGAGAGAAAGATGTCATCAGTATCGATATCAACTTGATTTTGCGTGTGCGCGCGTACACACTCATGCACCGCACGCACGCGCGCTCACACACACACACGCACACACACACACACACACACACACACACACACACACACACACACACACACACATTTTCAAGTACTCATATGCACTTAAGATAACAATAGCCATAAATAAACCTCCACAGATAATAATATATATGCACGCATACACACAGAGTACTAATAGGTCATAGTCGGACACGAATAACAAACGCATCAACTCACGGTATGTTGTTTCGCCGCATGGCTTCGGCGTACTTGTTCATGATGGAGTCTGTGAAACCCCTATAGCTCAGCTGGATCCCTCCTGTTTTATACAGCAACTGTAGGCCAGACTCCCTCTCCAGTTGGTACCAGCTGAAACGTCCATATTATGAGTTAAAACGCGATCTCCAGAGTTACCGTTCTTTGCGTTTCCCTAGAATTAGACTTTCCCCCCTCCATCACCATCAACGGACGGCCGCTTTGCAATTTGCGCTTTGCTGACGATATTGACCTCATGGGAGGCAACTACTGAGTTAACTACCAAACTGGAGAAAGTTTCAAAACACTATGACATATGAGATTGGCTCTGAAAAAAAGCAAAATTCTGGTGAACATGTTCAAAAAAGAAACAACAACAAACGTCACGCTCAACAACCAAAAACTAGAACAAGTGGACAATTTCAAACAACTTGGCTCCACACTTACAACTGATGGCAGCTCCAGCAAATAACTCAGAACCAGATTAAGCCTTGCTGCCGCTGCCATGGCAAAGCTGAACAAGATCTAGAAGAGCACCACCATTACAGCTTCCCAACAAATATCAAACTGTACAAATCTCTTGTGGTCTCCATCCTCCTGTACGGTTGCGAAAGCTGGACTCTGATGGCAGATTGCGAACGCAGACTAGACTTCTTCGAATCTCATACACAGTGCACAAGACAAATGAGTATGTCAGGCAAAAAGTGAACACCCTCGCAGGCAGACGAGAGCCGCTCCTGGCAGTTGTCAGGCACCGCAAACTTGCCTGGTACGGTCATGTAACACGTCACAACGCTCTAGCCAAAACGATCCTCCAGGGCACCATCCAAGGAAAACGCCGGCAAAGGCAGACAAAGAAAGTCCTGGCTGGACAACATCAAAAGCTGGACCAACCGCAACACCAACACCCTCATACGCCTGGCAGAGGATCGCGACCAGTGGCGGAGGCTGACCACCCAATCCAGCATGGCACCCCGACGACCAAGCCGGTCAAGGGTGGAGTGAGTGAGTGACAGTTTTTCCAGAGTTATTGTTCTTTGTGTTTCCCTACAGTTATTAGATATTAGGGAGACGCAAAGGGATGTAATAATAGACGTGTGACGACATGTCGTCACATTCCATAATGTCTAAAAAATATTTGACCAGTTTGCTAAACTTTTTTTTAATCCGCACATTTGCCTTAAACGGGCCTAAAGCCGAACTTATCTCTTAAGGCTGGTTTCCAATGTATCGGTACTTTCTGGTGAGTTAAAATTTTTTTTTTAGGGGGTCTTTTTATTTGATTAGAATCAGCCATATTCTTATCATAAATAGCAACGATAAATGCTAAAGTAGAAAAAGTGAGAAGGAAATCTGAAAAAACCCACCTCGGCGCGCGCGGGCAAGCACACACACACACACACACGCACGCACAATCACACACACACACACACACACACACACACACGCACGCACGCATACACGCACACACACACGCGCGCGCGCACGCACAATCACACCACACATACACACACACACACACACACACACACACACACACGCACACGCACACGCACACACACGCGCGAACAAACAAACAAACAACAGATAACCGCACGAGAGTGGCGCACACAGACCCGCACATGGAAGGCACAATGTGAATGTACACAGAAAACCAGAGCAAAAGAAACCAAGACTCATAGACAGTGAAACACATACCATTCGTAGCTCTCTTGGGAAAGGCGTGAATAGCAGTCCTCATGATATCCCAGACGACTGCACACACACACACACACACACACACACACACACTCGCGCACGCACACACACACACACACACACACACACACACACACACACACACTCACACACACACCACACACACACACACACACACACACGACACACACACACTAAAAACAATAACAATAACAACGTTCCTTCATAGGCCTACAATGACACATTTTTGTTTCTGTTTTAAAGATTGTGGTAATAGTATAAATTAAAACAATAACAGGAAGAACCGGTCCACACTATTACGTTGATCGCTGTGATCTTTGGATATAACTCTAATAAATCCATCTTTAAATTTTGCACCGTTTTGATAAAGATGTTAGGTCTAAAGGTTAGGTTAAGTACATCATAGTCACAGAGGCGTCTCTGTGAAATTCGGGTTGCTCCCACCTGGAGAGCGCGTCGCAGCCAGAGGCGCGCCACCCAATTTTTTTTTTTTGCATGCGATTTTTGTGACTGATGAGGAAGGAAGGGGGGGGGTAAATTTTGACCAAATGACAACTTTTTCGTTGCCACTGGGTTTATACGTGTGCTAAGTGCATGGGCACACGGGACTTCGGTTTATCGTCTCATCCGAAAGACTCCACGTTCAGACCGTAAGGCCTAGTGCAAAGTGAGAGAAAAAATCCCCTGTACCCAGGTTCGAACTCGGGTTTACTTGACACGCATAAGGCGAACCACTGGCACCACTGTGCCACTCTACACTAATGTTGATATATATGGGACACCAATTGTTGTAGCATAACTTACATTGCTCTGGACACATCCTGAGAACCTCCTCTGTGGTGACCCAGCTCAAACTGCTCCAGCCCTAGCACATCTATCACCAGAGAGAGAAAGAGAGAGAGAGAGAGACAGACAGACAGAGACAAAGTGACGGACAAACAAACAGAGCCAGAAAGAAAAGAGAAGAGGAGAAAAAGCATAAACATACTTCATTAACTAAAAGTCTATGATGTATCACGGCACAGAGAAAAATGAAAGTGAAAAAAAGAAAGAAATGCCAATGAAAAAATAGCTGTACAGTATAATACTCTCTCTCTCTCTCTCTCTCTCTCTCTCTCTCTCTCTCTCTCTCTCTCTCTCTCTCTCTCTCTCTCTCTCTCTCTCCTCTCCCATCTCTCTCTCCGCTCTAATTTACTCTGAAAACAATCACTCAAAGAAGGCAAAACCAAACTCTCTAACATATAGCATTGAATCTCTCTCTCAAAAGAAAATACATGTATCTGAAAATGGCTTTCATCATCTCTCTTTTCTTCTCCTCCCCCTCCTCTCTCTCTCTCATCTGACACTCTCACATCTGCGTTTAAACAGGGACGAATGCAATAACGCACGCTTTAATTTACATCTGCGAAAACAATCACGCGAAACAAATAAGGCAAAACCAGACGACTCTAACATATAGCATTGAATCACAATGAAATCTGCGCCCAAAAGAAAATACATG
>CM065684.1:39438269-39460769 GCA_017654935.2 Phymorhynchus buccinoides | reverse complement strand
ACACAGGCGCGCACACACAGGCGCGTGTGTACAGGCATCGCGCGCGCGCGTGCGCGCGCACGCACACGCACACACACACACACACACACACACACACACACACACACACTGACATCTACATGCACGCAAGTCCACATGTGAACACGGAAACACTCACCCCCTGGTGCGTTCTTGGACAGCCAGTAAACGGCCCCACTCCCCACTCCTCCACACCCCACCACGATGTATTGAAAATGTCGTCTGCTTCCGATCGCCTCCAGTCCGTCCGCCATGTTGCCTCCTGGCGAGATAACTCTCAATGAAGGCCAATGTGCTCGTACTTAAAAACAACTAGCGCAACGCCCCATACCGGGAAAGCCTAGTACCGGTAACGCCTAGTACAGGTAACGCAAAGTACCGGTAACGCTGAGTACCGGTTTCGCCGGGTCCGTGAAATATTATATTTTTACTTTTGTGGCTGAAAATACAATTCTTAGACCCGTACTACTTTCAAGGCCTACCGATCTCCATGACCTTGACCGTGACCTTGATCGGTATGCAATCATCAGAACAACCGTAAACCAAAGTACCTACATGCCAAGTTTGAAGTCCCTAAGACCAATGGTGTGGACGTTATAGCCCCTTAAATATTTTCGGTTTTCAAGGTCATATACCAAGGTGAAGGTCAAAATGGCAATAATTTATGCGCAGATGCCTTCCTGTCATGGTGACATGCCAGCACACAAAATTGGAAACGATTCCGTGAAGCGGTTCGGGAGATATGCGTGGGACAGAAAACCCCAATTATTAGACCCCTACCACTTTCAAGGCATACCGATCTCCCTGACCTTGACCTTGACCTTCATTGGTACGCCATCAGCAGAACGGCCATAAGGGAAAGTACCTCCATGCCAAGTTTGAAGACTCTAGGACCTGCGGTGTGGAAGTTATGGCCCCTTAACGGTTTTCGGTTTTCAAGGTCATACGCCAAGGTCAAGGTCAGGGCGGCAAAATTTTTTGCGCGGATGCCTTCCTCTCATGGGGACACACAACCACACAAAATTTGAAGTGATTCGGTCAAGCGGTTTGGGAGATCCTTGGGACAGACAGAAAAGAAGAACAAACAAACAAACAAAAAAAGGAAACAAACCTGAACGAAAACATACTCCTTTGCGATCGTAGATCGGCAAAGGACTAAAAGGAAAAACGAACTGAAAGCCTACTTAGTTAAACCAGAGAGGTTCTTAATCTGTGGTTCAACCATTGTAGCTCCGTTTTAATAAATCTGGGGACCCACAACTAAAACAAAAAAAAAGCATTCATTCTTCTCCATGAACACCCCCCACCGTACCCCACCCCCAACCATCCCCCGTCCCCCCCATCCCCCCCTTGAACACCCCCCACCACACCCTCCACCATCCCCTCCATCAGCCCCCCTCCCCCCACCAGCCCCCCTCCCCCCACCAGCCCCCCTCCCCCTACCAGCCCCCTCTCCCCCCTCCAGCCCCCCTCCCCCCTCCAGCCCCCGTCCTCCCCCGGAGCAGGCACAGAGGCAGACAGACAGACAGACAGAGAGAGAGAGAGAGAGAGAGAGAGAAAGAGAGAGAGACAGACAGACAGAGAGAGACAGACAGACAGAGAGAGAGACACATAGACATACAGAGACATGAGACACACAGAGAGAGACAGACAGACAAATACAGACAGAGAGAGACAGAGAGAGACAGAGAGAGAGACAGACAGACAGTGACGCGAGCGTGCCCCCCCCCCCCCCATGAAATGTAGGGGGGGGGGGGGGGGGGGGGCACGGGCACATCTTGACCTATCACAGAAAGAGTGTTTCATAATCATTTTTGACCTCGCGCACGCAGAGAGAGGGAGGGAGGGAGAGAGAGAGAGAGAGAGAGAGAGAGAGAGAGAGAGTAGTTCTTCTTCTTTTTCTTCTTCTTCTAAGTTTTTCTTCTTCGGTCGTTCAGGCATGTTTCTGTCAATTACGAACGTAGATGCATCATGCTGCTGTTATGCGCCTAAGTAAGAATAATTAGGCCCAGCATGTCTGACTTCGGCTAGAGGAAATCTTTTTGAAAGTAAGTTCAAAAAATGACTGCTGTCAAACTTCAAGGTGGAAAAAAAACAAGCAAACACTTGGGTGGTTGTAATTTTGACAAGGAAATAATTTAATTACACATTTGTTTTGAGGACTTTTGGTGTTTGTTCGTTTTCCTACCTTGATTTTGTTCTCATTTTCTTTTTGCACCTTTGAAGGGTCTGTGACCCAAAGTATTGTGTAATTAAATTATTTCCTTGTCAAAATTACAACCACCCAAGTGTTTGCTTGTTTTTTTCTCCACCTTTTTGAAAGTATTTCTTGAAAAAAGGCAGGAGAATGGACCGGAAAGGCAGAACGATAGTAGATAACAGCATGCAAAGGGAAAAGGCAGAATCAAAGAGACTGACAGATTAGAGGTAGCTATAAGCACATAACTTCCAGAAGGTGGGGGAACTATTTGTACGGAAGACCCCCCCCCCTCCCAGTATCCCTAGGGGGGGGGGGGGAAAGCTTGATGCGTTCTATTCCCACCACCACCCCGCCCCCCACACCCCCACCCCCACAACCACACCCATGTCAGTTTCTCTCTCTCTCTCTCTCTCTCTCTCTCTCTCTCTCTCTCTCTCTCTCTCTCTCTCTCTCTCTCTCTCTCTCTCCACTGTCTGTATAAAAATAGCTGCAGCGCGTGGCGAGCATGGCGAGGCAAGCAAAGAGCCAAAGACATTGAAAAGAAAAGACTAACATCCGGTCCCTTTTCCCTATTATGAGTAGTGAGGACAGAAACACTGGTTGTGTCCCTTTTAAGCATCTTTATGACATAACACGTCGATAGGCCAGTTGAATTCTCCGTTCAAATTCCAGTCTGAGTCTTTGCATAGCCGCCACTGTGAACTACCCCACTAACGATAACTCTATCAGCCAGGCTCGCCATAACTCTTAAGTAGTCCATCTTCCCCTTTTAGAGTCTTTGGTTATGTGTCAAGTGTTGGTTGAAATTAGCGTCCTGCAAAATAAAGCGGGTTATAGCGTGCGTTTATGAACGGATGCTGTTGAAATTTTGCACGACGATAGTCACTATCCCTGGTCACGCATGTTCCAAATCTCGAGTCAATGTCGGGTCTGGTTACGCCGCGGTCTGTGAAAACGTGAAGCGGCCTGTCGGCGCCCGTATCTCCGGCATGTCTGAATCGATTCGCTTCCGGTTTGGCACACGGATAGTCCCCGGACTCGGTCATCTTCCTGCCAAATGCAAAGGCAATCGGCCCAGAAACGCCGGAGATACGGGCGCCGAGAGGACGGCGGATGCGCGTTTCGCAGCATTTGCGAAATTGCGCAAATGATACGGCCGCCTGGGTTGCCGTTGCCATCGCCCCGTTAGGGCTCACAGCAAATTTGAAGCGATTCGGTCCAAAAACGGCGGAGTTATAAGGCCCGTTTTGTGTTTCAGACAGACAGACAGACAGACAGATACACACACACACACACGGACACTTGGCTTTTTACTATATGAATGATGCATCCCATGCCAGTCATCATTCATATAATAAAAAGCCAAGTGTCCGTGTGTGTGTGTGTCTGTCTGTCTGTCTGAAACACAATTCATATAATAAAAAGCCAAGTGTCCGTGTGTGTGTGTGTCTGTGTGTCTGTCTGTCTGAAACACAAAACGGGCCTTATAACTCCGCCGTTTTGTGACCGAATTGCTTCAAATTTGCTGTGAGCCCTGACAGGCCGATGGCAACGGCAACCAAGGCGGCCGTGTCATTTGCGCGGTTTGGCAAATTTCTGAACCGATTGCCTTCAAATTTGGCAGGTAGATGACTGGGGATGGTCACTATCAGTGTGCCAAACCGGAAGCGAATCGGTTCAGAAGCACGCGCACGATACGCTGCTTCACCTTTTCACGAATAACTCCGCCGTTTCTTAACCGAATCGCTTCACATCTGCTGTCAGGCTTGCTATGGCCCGGGCAAAGCCTGGCAGCAAATTTGAAGAGAATCGGGAGAGCGCGTCACTCTCAGAGCAGCGCCAACGGGAAACAGGGCCTTATAACTCTGCCATTTCTTAACCGAATCGCTTCAAATTTGCTCTACTCAGCGTTACCAGTACTTGGCGTTACCGTTACTAGGCGTTACCGTTACTAGGGAGAGCGCATCACTCTCAGAGCAGCGCCAGCAGGAAACGGGGCCTTATAACTCCGCCTTTTCTTAACCGAATCGCTTCAAATTTGCTGTACTCAGTAAGGTGCGGAGGGTAGTAGAACGGGATAAGTGAAGAAGATGGAAGGAGGGAGAGAGACAAAAGTAATAATAATATTTCGCGGACCCGGCGAAACCAGTACTCAGCGTTACCAGTACGTGGCGTTACCAGTACGGTGCATTACCAGTACTAGGCGTTGCGCTAGTAATCACAATTTCTGATCGCTTCTCGGCCTTTTGACTAAGACAGTGATTCAGGAACATAGATTTTTGTCTATACCATGGTTGGTTTGTTCAGCCCGTCGTACATGGCGAAAGCCGATACGCGACGTTAAGCTGAACTTCCATCCATGCCAGTCAGTTGTTTCCGAACATGACTGCCGGGTAACAGAGGGAGAAGATGCTATTCTGACGGGCAGGGCTATAAAATTTTTTATTGTGGAAATGCCTTACCCAGGGTAAATCCCCACTCTCTTGGCCAAAGGAATTTGAGGACAGCTGGCGTTGGGGAAGGTTCCCAAAGGCCAACCAATCCCTTTGGCTGCAGCACCAGAGCCGGTGCAAGGGCCCCCTCGTTTGAGAGTCATAGTCTTCCACAAGAGACTAAAACTGTACCATGATTTTCCATTACTGTAGAAAATCAGCTCACATGTTACTTTTGGCCCCAAAACAAAAAACAACATTCTTTCACATCAGCCAATTAATTGCTTTAGGCTTGTGCTTCGCTTCATCTCGCCTCTTCTAGCTTAGATACAAACGACTACAAATTAAAATGCTTTTGATAAAACTTCCCAGAAGCTTCGATTACAAGTTCCAACATATTTGTTTTTAAAACACCTTTTATATCCAGAAATCGGGAGCCTTCAGTAGCATTAACACATCTTTAGATGAAAAATTGGCATTGTCAACACATGAAAATTACTCTTTGTTGGGAAAATCCATTTGTATCAATCCCTCTGACTTTAGACCTACTATTTTGATGCATAACAGATCCACAGTTAGTTTAGTGTACAAGGTAGTCTAAATTCATGGAAAACTAAATACATATAGAAACTAATTGTCTTTGCACTCAGAGATTATCAATTCACCATTTACTATTATAATGTCCAATGTTTCTCTCTAAATACCGAATGTTCAATATGGATTTTTTTCATAAGTATATAATAATACCAAAGATATTTTAAGTGACGCAGAAATGTACATGACTTAAAGTGCGAAATTAATGCTGTCGACGCCTATTGAAAACTTATTGTAGATGTTTTGCTTTGCTTGTTGTTGTTTTTAAGCTTGCATGTATTTTTTAAAAATTGGTTCGATTTTTGCATGTTGTATAAAATCACTATTCTTGTCAAAAGACATTAAATTTAAAGATTCGTTACCACTTTTGTGGACACCTTTGGAAATCACTTTTGTCCACCCAACCACTTAGGCTACGTCGACTTTTCCTGGGCCAAGGCACCACTTTTGTTGTCCCAAACAACCACTGTTGTCCACAAGGTCTCAGTCGTCACCAGCAGGTGATACTGTTCAGATTGAGAATAGGATACACCTGTCTCACACCAGTGACTGCCCTTGTGGCATTGGAATACAAACTGGAGCACATCCTTCAAGACTGCACAACATACCACGACACCCATTGTCAAACCTGGTCGTAGGGGGATGATGCTTCAAGAGAAGCTCTGGGGACCCACTGATCGAGGTGCTGAGGAAGTCGGCGTACTTTGCTCCCAGGACTGGTCTGAAGATATGAGCATGGCCCGGAACACAGAAGAAGTCCACTGGGGCGAGACCTACTTTTGTCTGCCCATTCAAACCACTTTTGTTGACCGTGATTTAAGAGATGGATAAGAAAATGAATAGATGGAAAAGTATAGATGTGTGGATGGATAGATCGATGGATAAGTAAATGGTTAGGCTGGTGGATGGATTGATTGGTACGTAGGTAGATGAATGGATAAGTACAATACATGAATGGATAGATGGTTAAACGGATGGGTGGATGACTGGACGGATGTGACCATGTGTGTGTGCAGAGAGACAGGCCAGAATTTTGCTTATGTCCCTGTTCACAAGGTTGAGACTAATGGCTATAGTGATAAGTAAGGCTTCGTGAATGATGCAGATGTTGAGTTATTTTCATGTACACTACTGGCATTATCTTTTTCTTTTTGTCCTATGCTCCAGCACACTGGGCACATCCCATTATACCAAATTTGAAGTTAGTGTATGTACATTCGATATCTCACGGGTGAGTGAAAGTGGCGGAGGACTTTTTGCAAACAATACTTCATTATGGTAAACCAAAGGATCCATTAGCTTCAGTTAATAGACTACAGTGCACAATTTGAAATGATTTTTTGCAGCACTTCATGAGGTTCAAAATGTCTCCCACTGCCTTCTTTGGATGAGGCTGATGAAGAATATATCTGGTTATAAGAGATATCCGACTAATGGTTTCCAGATTGTGGCCAAATGTATATAGGACCAGAAATTCTTCCTTGGGGGTTTGCACCAGAGGTTCGAAATTCAGGTTCTGAGTGGTTTGGTTGATGCCGATGAAGAATATTTACAGGGCCAGGGTTA
This sequence comes from Phymorhynchus buccinoides, assembly GCA_017654935.2. Taxonomy (NCBI): domain Eukaryota; kingdom Metazoa; phylum Mollusca; class Gastropoda; order Neogastropoda; family Raphitomidae; genus Phymorhynchus; species Phymorhynchus buccinoides. The sequence continues at coordinate 39,453,959 of CM065684.1, read as the reverse complement.
TAGGGATCTTCCAGCAACTGTCTTTGCGCTACATACAAACATACACGCAGAAAGCGAATTTTAGTATATACAGATACTACCCAACAATATTTAAAGACATTCTGTGCAGTAGTTCACAAGAGTTATAGAGAAACCGAAAGTAATTGTTCCTTATCTAAATCATTCTTCTGCTTATAAAACAGGATAATATCCTACAAATAACCTATGTGGGACTATGCGTATAAATTAGATAGGAAACAAATGTAAAAGACTGCGACCGTAAATTTCACATCAAAGCAAGTCCCCAATGCCATGGGAATATCAATATGTGTGGTGGGAACAAAACGTTTATTATTTGGAATTATGTGTTGGTGAAATTAGTGGTAGTGTGGGGCTAACACATTGTTTTGCCCTTTCTGAAGGGTTTGCTCTGACCGCGGCCATCGTAAAAGTATAGGTTGTATACAGTCGGCAGTGCTCCGACCATCAGTTAAATCTTTTTGTGTGTTCACTTAAAATGAAACCATTTCCTAAAACTGTCCCATGACAATAATGAAATGAGTACACTGCCTAGAATGGCTATACTTTCGTATTTCGAAATGGAAAGGTTTTAATGCGCAAAAAAGCAGGTTAAGGAACAGACTATTGCTCATAATTCTAGGGCCCCTTGGTTTATGCAGGGTCATGGCTGTTAATGCTTCACAGCTTTAATTGCCCTGCGTTTGTGTGTGTGTGCGTGTGCGTGCGCGCAGTATGGTTGTGTGTGTGTGTGCGCACATGTTTGTGTTGTGTGAGTGAGAGAGATAAGAGAGAGAGAGAGAGAGAGAGAGAGAGAGAGAGAGAGAGAGAGAGAGAGAGAGAGAGAGAGAGAGAGAGCAAGCATAAAATTCGTCCTCGTTTTTATCTGCTGCGCTTAAAGTGAAACAGCCACAAATAACACACAAATGTATGACTGTGTACATACACAGAGGCACACCCACCCACCCACATACACACTAAAAAACAAACCAGTACCCAGAAATGGTTTATTTCACCATTGAGTTTCACTACGAAGAAGTAGCAGAGAGAGAGACAGATTGACACAAGGCACATAGACTTTTTGGTAAAGATTTCTACAGCCAATCAACAACAGTAGACATAATTACATTAGCTGGGTTTCTATATTATCTGTCCATAAAACAAGTTACCATGAAATCATTTTCAATTCCTACAGATTACATAATAACATGATTTCCGGCTGAGGACTGGCCACTGCAGACTACTGAGCCACTTAATCCGATTAAAAATATCCCACACAGATGAATGTCCGTGTGGCATAGGACCCCAGACTCCAGAACACATCCTACAGTACTGTCCAACCCACCATGCTCTACGATGCCAGACCTGGCTGGGGGGAGTAGAGCTACAGGTGCAGCTTAGGGCAGGCATGGCAGTGGGGGCAAAGTGGTTTTCAAGGAAAATGGCTGGGGGTCCAGGGGGCCGAAGAAAATTCAATAAAATTCAATAAATGATAGTGAAATTTTCACTTTTTCATGCCATTTCAATGCATTTAAAAAAAAAAATTTCAAACTGTTTCGCGGAGGTCTACCATGCCTGTTAGGGGCAGCCGCCACGACCTGGACAAGACGGTGGACTTCACCATGAGGACCGGTCTGAAAATTTCATGCAACCAACAACATCGAACGCAAAAGAAAAGAAAGAATAACATGATAAATGGCATTCAGTTCCTTGCACTGAAATGATATATGCTTTCTCTACTTAAAAATCAAGCAAACAACAAACCAGCTGGCAAGCCATATTAATGTTTTCCCACAACATGTGTTTTTCTATAATCAACACTGATTGCCATTTGGGTGAACTGAAATCACGGACATCCTCCTCCTTGGACACCATCGGCAACTCTGCCAATGTTCTTTATGATAGGTTCAATATTGATCACAATTATTGAAAAAAAACCGCATCTCATTAACCCTTTCGACGCGAGCCATTTTTCGGCAAAAAAAATACCATTAAACTAAACTGGGTAGAACAAAAATGAAACAGACTGCAACGTCACTGGAACATACAGCAAACAAACAACTACACGACAAGTGCAAAGTGACGTTATTTTATTCACAAGAGACAAATCCAGTAGTTTTGTTTTGTCTCTTGTGAATAAAATAACGTCACTTTGCACTTGTCGTGTAGTTGTTTGTTTGCTGTATAAACTGGGTAGAGAAAAAAATTGATCTGGAACTTTGGGAATTCCTCTGTGACACGTATAACATTAGGCCTATCCTTACCTCCCAACATCAAGAAAATAGGCTCTTCGGATTAACAGACCCTGATTTGATGCCTTTAGGTGACATGGGTGTTAAACCATTGTGGTGCATAAATGCGACATTGGCGGTGAAAGGGTTAAAAGTACGTTTATAGGGTTTATCACTTGGGTGAACTTATACAACATGCATCACCGTTGGAGACAAATTGTTAATCATGTGGCTTATAGCCCAGCCAACAGGTAAGGCAACATCAGGGCTATTGCCACAGAGATTACAAACAGTTAAAATGCTGCAACACAAAAACATCTCCCAGGCCTAGCCGATTCTACCTTTTTTCATCATGGTCAGTTCAGAAGTTCTTAATTGGATCATCCACCTTCATCATATTGAAGATTCTGAAGTTTAGATTGTGGCAATTGGAACACAATGTTTTTCATCGAATGGAAGCACATTAATATGGCTTGCTATTAGAATGAAGTGACACAAATGGCGTGATCATGGGGACATAATGGACAATTTGAAGATTATACCACGGAGGGAGGAAAGGAAGAAAAAATTACAGATTGTTTTAAGGATTTCATGATTTAACATCAATAATGTTCAGTTTTTAGTTGATGCTGACATCTAAAACAAACTACTACTACAGCATACCACCAGGACAAATATACACACGTTCACCACACTTTGTGTTGTAGTTCAAAATTGATTCCATTGAGATTGGTGTATCTGGAAAGAAAATAAAAAAGGGGGGCTGGAGTTGACAGATACACCATTCCAGCAGGAAACCTTCCTTTTTTAAAAGTACATCGTTTTGGATTCATGTAGAAAAAAATAAACATCTTTCTGAGGCAGTATTATCCACAATCGCAATGTTGTAACATTGACACAGTCAAGATCAAAGTGTGGAAGAAGAAGAAGAAGAAGAAGAAGAAGAAGGATACATGTACAAAATAGACATCTTTCCGAGGCAGTATTATCCACAATCGCAATGTTGCAAAATGGACACAGTCAAGATCAAAGTGTGGAAGAAGAAGAAGATTAGAAGAAGAAGAAGAAGAAGAAGAAAGAAGATTAGAAGAAGAGAAAAAAAAGAAGAGGAGCATTGAACAAAATATGTACAAAGTAATCAGGTATCACAGAAATTGGACAAGAGAATTGGAAACTGAGAACACCACTTCAGAAACAGACAGCAGATCCCCCTTTCCGTCACACCAAATATTCAAAAAGAGAGTGAAATGCACAAATGGAGAGAGAGAGAGAGAGAGAGAGAGAGAGAGAGAGAGAGAGAGAGAGAGAGAGATGGAGAGAGAGAGAGAGAGAGAGAGAGAGAGAGAGAGAGAGAGAGAGAGACAGACATAGCAATTGGTTTTCTTGTAAGACCATCAAGCAAGCGTTTTATTCCAGTGATCAGTACCACTGGCCACCACCATAACAAAGTCTAAAGCATGCAGATTGGCTCACACACAACACCCATATAAAATGTGTTCATTATGTACAAAGTATGGACATTTGCTTCCAGTTGTATGCTACCTCTATGCAACATTACATATAAGTAGCTGATGGCAATACAGTTTTCACAGACACAAGAATGAATGGATAATGAATAAGATGATGATGATAACAGTGGTTTTAAAGATCTCTCAAATCAGATTTTCACTTCTGAATATTAAGATGATAAAAAAGAAGCGCACTCCCAAATAAACCAAATTCTTTTACTCAGAACTGAAGGTTAGAATGTAACAGGATTTCATAATAAGTATCACATAATTTGAGTCTAACACTAATACATGGGGATAATTGTTAACAGTTATGATAACAAAAATAAAAGCAATCCACATTTTCAGCACTTGATACGATACAGTAAAATTTCAATTCCACAAGATTTCAAATCAACATATTCCTTAACGACAATGTGTTTAACCCTTTCACCGCCAGCCATATTTCAGCCAAAAGTTTCCATTAAATGTACCTGGGTAGAGAACTAAATCCATCTGCAGTATTGGGGATTCTTTTGTGACATGTATAAAATAAGGTCTATCCTTACTTCCCAAAACTAAGACAATTGGGTCTTTGGAGACCCAAATGTGATACCTTTTAGTGACATACAGTGGAGTCCAACTATAACGAACTCGCTTTTAACGAAATTTCGCGATTAACGAACTGACTTCAATTTCCCGGCAAATGCCCTTCTATTTGTCACTTGCAAAGCCATGGGTATAACGAACAAAAAATCCTTTTGAAATAACGAACACCCGCTTTTTACGAACACATGTTCTACGCCCCAGGCTAATTTTATTTACTTTGAAAAATAGCCTATAACGAACTCAGCCTGTGTGATGCGCTGCAAAAACCTAGGCCTTCAAACTCCAAGCTAGAACGTGTTGTCAAGAGGAAGGAAGTTGGAAACTATGAACTGCGCATGCGTGAACTCATTTAGATTCACACTGGGTCGTCTGCTAGGCCTAGGCTTCCTACAGATCATTCGGTTTCTCAAGGTCGCTTTACAATTCGCGCTCAAAATAAAGATCGAAAAGTTCGTGAAAGCCTATAACAAACTAAATTTGTGTGATGTGTTGTCACTTAATGGACAAACTTGTTGAAAAGTGTGCCAAAACAGACCAGCGTCAGACAACACTGCTGAACTACTTCAAGCCTTGTACATCCCGTGATTAAGACAGACGATCCAAACTGGTCAAGTTTATGTTTTCGGTTATCATTGGCGAGTGTTTGAACGGTTTTTGTTTTTAACATACATTGTGCATGTACATGTATAACGAAATCCTGATACAACGAACTGAGTCTGTGTTCCGTTAAAATTCGTTTTACCCGGACTCCACTGTAGGTGTTAAGTCACTGTGGTGCTGAAATGCGACTTTGGCTGTGAAAGGGTTAAGAAATGATACATTCATATTTACACACGGTAGTCACTGTAAGCAATAAGTTAATTTATATTTCCCATGAATAATAATAATAAAATGAGAGAATTAGATGATGATTTAAGACAAGAGTAAGGATTATTTTAAGTCTTTCACATTCTCCCTTTCCTCCATGATCACGAATCATTCAAACTGACCTCAAGAATGTATCTCCGTGCAACAGCAAACAATTCCAGTTATAGAAGCACCTAAACAACCATCATAAAGCCATATAAAAGATACGACATGCGCATAAATGAAACAAACAACATAGAAACATGTAACGATTCATCAATATACATGTACATCTAACATATTGACAAACAACATAGAAACATGTAACGATTCATCAATATACATGTACATCTAACATATTGACAAACAACATAGAAACATGTAATGATTCATCAATATACATGTACATCTAACATATTGACAAACAACATAGAAACATGTAATGATTCATCAATATACATGTACATCTAACATATTGACAAACAACATAGAAACATGTAACGATTCATCAATATACATGTACATCTAACATATTGACAAACAACATAGAAACATGTAATGATTCATCAATATACATGTACATCTAACATATTGACAAACAACATAGAAACATGTAATGATTCATCAATATACATGTACATCTAACATATTGACAAACAACATAGAAACATGTAATGATTCATCAATATACATGTACATCTAACATATTGACAAAGAAACATCCAACAGTTGAAATGACAAGCAAATATCCAACACGCCTTTCCTTGTTAACTCTTTAAGCAAAGCTACAGCCCCACATACCACAGTTGAGATAAATATAACAGCATTATGAGATCATAATGTCAAGATCTACTGAACATTTGTTGCACACATATCTGTACAAATTAATGTAGCTGAGTAGCTCACAGAGAAAGGAAGTTATGAGTCAGTCTAAGATGTTGCACTTGAGCAATGATAATGGTAGAAAAATATGAAAAATTTTTTGGGGGGTGGGGGGATGGGGGGGTGGGGGGTGTCCCTGATGAAGTGAGCATCAGGATATTAAAGAAAAAAACACTGTAATGTCAAAATGTTGATTCATACCAAAATATAAACATCTTTTATGGTTTTACAAAATCAGATGAAGCCTGTTCTGCAATATAAATGAGACGCTAGCCAGCCCATACATTCAACCGTGTCTTAAAAAATAAAATGCTCAACACTTCAAGTTTCATATTTCGTACTGGCAATGTGGCAGACACTACTATTGCTTCATGAGATAACGGATCGAATATGAGTTAATTATTCAAACTGACTAAAAAACTGTTTTTAGATGAAAATGCCCTTCTTCTACATGAACAATGGTAGTTACAGGTTCGGATAACCTAAACCAAATCACCAGATCATAACAACATCATATAATTCATGTTAAAAACTTCCAGCAGAGAAATTGATGTTACTCTGAAAATCACAGAGAGCTAAAGTCCTTAATAGATCCAGTGGCAGAGTAATGACTACAAGTGGCAACATTATTAAATACCAACTCTGATATCACCTCAGCCTTACCACACACAAAACCCACCACTGGACCCTAACATGTGAGAACTATCACATGCATCCTTCTTTCATATAGCATCCTCCTTCAACCTTGTGAAGATTCTGAAAAAGATTTCAGATTCTGTGACCTGGCAAACCAGGGTGTGGATGCGAGTTGAGACCCGGAATGAGCGGCGTGGGAGCAACGCCACTGTACGGCCAAGAAGATGAGACAGCAAATTAAAAAAAAGAAAAGATTCTGACAAAAAGGATGAGGGACTCTGTCACACATTTCAATGGTTCACTGACAAGGAGGAAAAAAACAACACTTTCCCGACCACCAATACCACTCCACACAATATACACTGTACAAAAATGTTGTGCACTTTGAAATTAAAACATGATCAGATTTGCACCAGAAATTGCTCTTCCCCCCAAAAAAAATTCATTCTTTGTCATAAAGAACATTAACAATCGTAAGTCTCACTGGTGGTTACCATTTTGTCCAGAATAAATGGAAACAAGACAGGGAAAGTCTTTGTGAGAGACTTCTCTATAAAAAAAACCACCCACACACAAAAAACCACGCCAAGATCCAGGGATCACACTGGACCCTAGTCAGGTGAACTCTATCTTCTCCAGAGTAACTGAATTACACAAAACTAAATTATGACCTCGCTCTATTGGTGACATGTTCAACATGACGTTCTCACTGACAGCTAGCTCTGCACGACAAATGAAAAACAAAAGCGCTAAGCAAAACAATGTAGACCTGGTTGGAAAAGACTGATTTGGCTTGTCTATAAATGGTCCCTATTATACAAGACACAAGTAGATTTTCTTTCCTTTCAAACCAAAATATGTTTCCTATGGAATTGTGTCATTTCCTAAACCCCTCTTCCCCCCAAAAAAACGAAAAAAAGAAAAGAAAAAAAACACGTTGATAAGCTGAATGTTATCCAAACCTAGCAAAAATTACATTCTCAATTTCTCTATTTTTCATCCCAAGGTCCACTTTCATTCCAAGGTCCATCCATCTTTTGAACTTTGAATGTACTCCACCGAGTGACTGTTTTGCGGAGCATTTGTCCGTGTCCCTCGGATTGTATTATGTGCAAGACTATTTGTAGTCCCTTTGTTCTGGAAAAAGATTACTGCTTTGCATGGCATTGTCTGAATTGCTTCTGTGGAGAGAGTGTGTGTGGGTACTACTGTATTTTAATGTTGTTCTTGCCACGTTTTCAGCTGATTATGCCTGGATTTTAATGTATTTAACATGCGTTTTGCTTTTACCAGAATTACGTCTTCATAATGTGTCTGGTTTGTTTGTTACGATAATGCAGTGTTATTAGTTCATACCAATTGTTTGTTGTTCATAAATATGTTTATTGCAGCGATTCTTATATGCACCTGACTGCAATGTCTCAGTTATGGGATAATAAAATGAATCTGAATCTGAATCTGAATGTTTTGACAAAGGAAAGTGTCAAGCCATACACAAACTCGATCATTCACCACCTTTCTTTTCGTCCAAGAGATTTCAAAAATAAATAAGTTAGCAAACACCCGAGCACCACTGTGCTCCACATTTCCTACATGATTCCGCTAAATATTATCAGTATTTAAAAAAAGAAGAAGATAAATTGTGGTGTCAGACATTTCAGAATCTCAACTGAAATACCACCAATTACACTGCAGCTATCATAATGTAATGATTCCTGATAAACAGCTTGCTCTGAGCAAAATTAACTGACAATAAAACATTTTTTAGTTACAGTTTTCATTTCATTTTTTGAACATAAGTTTGTGTAATTTACCCTACAGAATTCAAGCACTTAACAACGATAATATACCACATTTATTGTTGATTTGTGATCCGTCTCATTCTGCCGAGGAGTGTTTCGATCGTATCATCTTCTGTAGCTGCGACTGGCCCATGGCCGCGGCAAACTTTTTCACAATGTTCTCGTAGCCAGCTTTGGAGGCCACGTCATAGGCAGTCTCTCCCTTGTCGTTCTTCACATTCTGATCAGCTCCACAGCTAGAAACCAAAAATGGCAAACATACAGTACAGTGGAACCTCCCTTATAAGACTCCCTCCCATATAAGACCTACTTCTCTGAGACATTGCCCTTCTTTGTAAGTATTAAAATTACCTCCCTTTAAGACCCCTCCCTTATAAGACCTTCAAAAATCATCCAAAATGAGGTCTTATATGGGAGGGATCTTATAAGGGAGGTAATTTTAATACTTACAAAGAACCTCCCTTATAAGACCTTAAAAAATCATCCAAACTGAGGTCTTATAATGGAGGTTCCACTGTATAACGAAAACAGGCAGCAAGACATGAGACAAAAAATGTAACATACAATAAAAAAACCACCTGCAATTGAAACAATGAAAACATGTTTTTCTTATCTACATAGAAAAGAACCACACCATACTATTAATACTTGGTCTGCTTTATTTTCTATGTCTTCTGCTTGTAGAAACCATGTAAATACTTGTAGTGGTGCCATAGCCGATGAGGTTGAACCGAGGCGTGGTTACCGCTACACCTATCTGTATAAATTTAAAAATATCGGGACTTTACTGGTTTCGTACTGCCTCCGGGCATTGCCTCCAGTATTGTTCCCAACATATTTGTATTTGCAAATGTCCCATATGTGTCTGATTCAGACCGAGAGGACGTAAAACACCATTTTCGCCTCGTCTTGTAGAAACAAGCAAGACACCAGTAAAACTTGCACCAGAGCAAGACAGAGAGAGAGAGAGAGAGAGAGAGAGAGAGAGAGAGAGAAGAGAGAGAGAGAGAGAGAGAGAGAGAGAGAGAGAGGAGAGAGAGAGAGAGAGAGAGAGAGAGAGAGAGATGAGACTGAAAGCTACAGAGATTGGCACACAACCACACAGCCAGACAAACTAAATAGAAGGGCAAACAATGAAGCCATAGAAACGAAAAACCTGAGCAAGCAACCCACAGTATCTGCTGCTGAGGGTTAACACCATACACTCATGCACATACGCTCTCATGCATGCATGCATGCACACACCCCCATGGGTGCAACTCCCCAAAATGAAAAAACCCCAAAACTCCTGAAAGTTAGTGGTCCTGGGGCTGCCAAGGGCTCCGGCAGACAATGAGACAGACACAGTTACCATCATGGACTGAGATAGTTCAAGTCCGATAAGCCTTGTAAAATGATTACATTGCCTTTGAAAACAATATGGTATCACCACGCAGTTTTCAAGATTCCCCAAGAGAGACTTATGGGATAGAACAACCAAGTTCTAAAACACCCCAAATTGCTTGCGGTTTATTTTATTTTATTTTTGTATGAATTTTGTGAGTGTTTCAAGTTGGTTGCGAAAGTGTACTGTAGATTATGTCATTCATTATTTGGGCGTGATTGAGAAATTGACTGAGGGATCAGGGAAGGGGGGTGTTGGTCAATGTTTGATGTATACTTTTTGTTCATTGTGTTTACTATTCATTTTAGTGATTTCTGTAAAGCGCTTAGAGCTTAAAGATTAGGCGCTATAAAAGTTGTCTTAATAAACAAATAAATAAAATTAAAAACATCTGAAGTTCAATTTTTGGTAAAGAAAGAAAAAAAGTAATCGGTGTGAAACTGACAGAGTTGCGCCCATGTACTTACTACATGTTTATCTTTGATATTATCATGGGTGCAACTACACAAAATGAAAAAAAACATGAAAGGCCGGGGTCTAGTCCGGCCCTTGCAGCTGAAGAAAAAAATGATTTATGAAGGCATTTTAGTTTGCTTTTTCCACAATTTATACAATTCCTTTTGTGGTAAAATTCAAAAACAGGAAATCCTTGTATACCAGGAAAAGTTGCACCCATGTATTATTCACCGTTTGGTTTTAGCTATTTATTTATCTGTTTGTGGAGGAGGGGGGGGGGGAGGTTCAATGTATCATTACCTTATTCCTTATCTATCATTTCTCTCTTATACACACACAAACACATACTCATATATATGCATACACTCTCACACACTTTCACACACACACTTATCAATGAGACCTAAAACCGAGGTCCCGTGTGCGAACGCACGCACAAGATCTTGCGCGCACGTTAAAGCCCATTCCACTATTACGAGTAGGCCGTGTGTGCTGGTGGAATGGATGACACGGACTCACAAAGCATGCATCCTGTGCGCCAATAGCAGTCTAAACGAAGACTTTGGGCGTGGGGCAGGATAAACATCCCCATTCGGAAAAGGAAAGGAAATCAAATCGACAATCACACCAGAAAATAATATTATTTCAATAATTGTGTAAAGATGTTAAATTGAATAACATACACACACTCACACAGAGAAGCAAATAAAGCCAAGGAAATGACCGACCTGAGCAAGGCATCCACAGTGTCTGCACCTGTAGTACCCAGGTTGACCGCCTCATGAAGCGCTGTATTACCCTTTCTGTAAAGTAATGGAGAGGTGCCCATTATCAACACACAAGAACGCGTTCACTCGCGTGCGTGCACGTACGTGCGTGTGTGTCTGTTGTGCGTGTGTGTCTGTTGTGCAATTTATTGACTCCCAAAGTCAAGTGTGTGCACTTGCGTGCGTGTGTGTGTTCTCAATGCTGATTGTAAAGTGCTTTGTGCTTGATAAAAAGCGCTATATAAGTGTCCATTTATTATTATTATTATTAAAAAAGCAAGAAAACAACAACAACAAAACCCCACCAAAGATATTTTAAAGGGTAAGATGGACTACTTAAGAGCTCGGCGAACCGGGCTGATAGAGTTATCGTTAGTGGGGACAGTACACTATTCATAGTGCAGGCTATCCAAAAACTCAGACTGGAACTTGAACGGAGAATTCAACTGGCCTATCGACGTGTAAAATGTGTCCTGTTTAAAAGGGACATAACCAGTGTTTCTGTCCTCACTACTCATATAGGGAAAAGAGACCGGATGCTTATCTTCCCCTATACAGTCTTTGACCCCACCTCTCCCTAGAATACCAACAACAAATATGAACATCTCATGCAAAATGATTCATCTCTATCCTGATCAGAAAGCAAAAGGGGGCAATCACCATAGAACAATATAAGCAAAGAATAGAAAATAAAAAGAGCACACAAAATCAAAATACAAGAACAGAAATGCAATTTCATTAAAAAAAAAGGACTTGAGAATTAAAAAAAATGAAGTGAATAAAACAACAATTAAACAAGGGCATCGCCGAGAGTCAGCAATGCATTGTGACAATGCAAACCCGGCCAGAGTTATGTCCTCTCTGTCCCCCCACCCCCACTCCCCAATAAACACACCACAGAACGCATAAAATACCCCTGTTCCCCCCACTTCCCCCCAATAAACACACAAAAATTTGAACGATTCTGTCCACCCTTACAGAACGCATAAAATACATAGCCCAAAGAAAAATTTGAAGCGATTCTGTTCAGTAGTTCAGCTGAGATACAGCTGAACTTTTATACGATACACAACTTCCTTGCACCATGGTACACCACCACACAGAAATTTGAAAGCGAGTTCTGTTCACTAGTTCACGAAATAAAGCTGGGCACGGAGGGTGGTCCTTTTGGAATCTACATAGCCAGAACAAACGCAACCTGTGTGTAAAGTGTAGGCATAAAGAAAGCAGAGTTTTCACGGAGGGTGGTCTTTTGGATTGACGTCTGCCAACTTGAACCAGAAAGGAACGCAACCTGTGTGTAAAGTGTCAGCGGACTTTTGGATTGACGTGCCATACCCTGAACCAGAACAGGAACGACCTGTGTTAAAGTGTAGGCATAAAAAAGCAGAACTGGCACGGAGGGTTCCTTTTTCAAGCTGTCTACCCTGAACCTCTGAACCAATTTTAATCATAAAGTCCAAACACGTAGTTTTTGGGAAGTCTATATCGAACCAGAACAGGAACGCAACCTGTGTGTAAAGTGTACAGCAGAGTACAGACACGTCTGCCATACACTGAACAGAACAGGAACGCAACCTGTGTGTAAATAGGCAAAACTGGCCGGAGGGTGGCCTCTGCCATACCCTGCCAGGGTAAAAATGTCATAAAAAATAAAACTGAAGACAATAGTGAGTGAAATGCATCAAAGCAAAGTGCTGACATAAATGTCCTTCGGGATTGACGTCTACCATACAGAACAGGAACGCAATCTGTGTGTAAAGTGTAGGTATAAAGAAAGCAAAGTACGGGCACGGAGGGTGGTCCTTTTGGATTGACGTCTGCCATACCCTGAACCAGAACAGGAACGCAACCTGTGTGTAAAGTGTAGGTATAAAGAAAGCAAAGTACGGGCACGGAGGGTGGTCCTTTTGGATTGACGTCTGCCATACCCTGAACCAGAACAGGAACGCAACCTGTGTGTAAAGTGTAGGCATAAAGAAAGCAAAGTACTGGCACGGAGGGTGGTCCTTTTGGATTGACGTCTGCCATACCCTGAACCAGAACAGGAACGCAACCTGTGTGTAAAGTGTAGGCATAAAGAAAGCAAAGTACTGGCACGGAGGGTGGTTCTTAAGCACTGACATCTGCCATACCCTGAACCAGAACAGGAATGCAGTCCACAGGTTTATTTCTCAATTTGTATTAAACGATTTGTAAAGACAAAAAAAACGTGTAAAACAGATCACATTTAAACACGTAAAACAGTACTGACATGGAAGGTGGTCCCTTGACATTGATGTTGGCTCCAGCCTGAACCAGAACAGGAATGCAGTCCACAGGTTTATGTCTCAATTTTAATTAGACAAGTTAAAAAGACAAAAACCCTCAGTAAACCAGGTCAGAGTAGAGTACTGACATGGAAGGTGGTCCCTTGGCATTGACGTCGGCTCCAGCCTGAACCAGAACAGGTTTCCCAATTTGAATGAAATGATTTGTAAAGACAATAAAACATGTAAACCAGGTCAGAGTAGAGTACTGACATGGAAGGTGGTCCCTTGGCATTGACATCGGCTCCAGCCTGAACCAGAACAGGCTTCCCAATATGAATGAAATGATTTGTAAAGACAATAAAACATGTAAACCAGGTCAGAGTAGAGTACTGACATGGAAGGTGGTCCCTTGGCATTGACGTCTGCTCCAGCCTGAACCAGTACAGGAATGCAGTCCACATGCTTGTTCCTGGCTGCCACATGAAGGGCAGGGAGACCACTCTTGCTCTCACAGCTGGGGTTAGCTCCCTGCACAAACAAAAGTCAGTGCTTTGTCATGCATGTTTGTTTTTCTTTTCTAGAGCTTTTAAACAGTATTTTACTGTCCAGATATGTTCAAACAAAACAGCAAGAATCATAAGTAATAAAAAAAAAGTTCCTCTATTTCATGTAAAAGCGGTAACAACAATTAATTATTGAAAACAAAATCGAAAAACATGATAGCAATACATTCTTTTCCAATCAAACCATCAGTTCAAAGAAATTTGAAGGTGTGAAGTTTTTTTAATCTTGGAGTTTTCTAATGTTGAAAAAGATTTGGAATCTAAAAAAAGCAACCAAAATAGACACTTCTGAGTATCATTAACTTATAAGAGTAATAAACACTCTTTGAACCTGCAAACATTTTAAAATCTATTTCCGATCCTTCTGGCAACAAATGATCAGATTAAAAAAAAAAAACTTGAGAGAAAACACATAAAATCTCTGACAGGATTGGAAGTGACGAAATGGTACATAATGAAACAATGGTACATAATGAAACAATGGTACATAATGAAACAATGGTACATGGTACATAATGAAACAATGGTACATAATGAAACAATGGTACATGGTACATAATGAAACAATGGTACATAATGAAACAATGGTACATAATGAAACAATGGTACATAATGAAACAATGGTACATGGTACATAATGAAACAATGGTACATAATGAAACAATGGTACATAATGAAACAATGGTACATAATGAAACAATGGTACATAATGAAACAATGGTACATAATGAAACAATGGTACATGGTACATAATGAAACAATGGTACATAATGAAACAATGGTACATAATGAAACAATGGTACATAATGAAACAATGGTACATAATGAAACAATGGTACATGGTACATAATGAAACAATGGTACATAATGAAACAATGGTACATAATGAAACAATGTACATAATGAAACAATGGTACATAATGAAACAATGGTACATAATGAAACAATGGTACATAATGAAACAATGGTACATAATGAAACAATGGTACAATGGTACATAATGAAACAATGGTAATGGTACATAATGAAACAATGGTACAAATGAAATGGTACATAATGAAACAATGGTACATAATGAAACAATGGTACATAATACATAATGAAACAATGGTACATAATGAAACAATGGTACATAATGAAACAATGGTACATGGTACATAATGAAACAATGGTACATAATGAAACAATGGTACATAATGAAACAATGGTACATAATGAAACAATGGTACATAATGAAACAATGGTACATAATGAAACAATGGTACATAATGAAACAATGGTACATAATGAAACAATGGTACATGGTACATAATGAAACAATGGTACATAATGAAACAATGGTACATAATGAAACAATGGTACATAATGAAACAATGGTACATAATGAAACAATGGTACATAATGAAACAACATAATGAAACAACACATAATGAAACAATGGTACATAATGAAACAATGGTACATAATGAAACAATGGTACATAATGAAACAATGGTACATAATGAAACAATGGTACATAATGAAACAATGGTACATAATGAAACAATGGTACATAATGAAACAATGGTACATGCTACATAATGAAACAATGGTACATGGTACATAATGAAACAATGGTACATAATGAAACAATGGTACATAATGAAACAATGGTACATAATGAAACAATGGTACATAATGAAACAATGGTGCATAATGAAACAATGGAAACAATGGTACATAATGAAACAATGGTACATAATGCTACATAATGAAACAATGGTACATAATGAAACAAC
>CM065684.1:39418269-39433269 GCA_017654935.2 Phymorhynchus buccinoides | reverse complement strand
CGTCCCATTTTAGGATCGCCGATCAAGGCGCGGAACTCTGAGTCATTCTGCGCGTGAGCCTTCAGATGTGCGCAGATGTGATCCACCTGTCTTCGCCAGTACCCTGTAATCAAGTAAATTATGACTGTAACAACGACTCAAAAACTAGGAACACTTTCAGACACATTGACACTAAGGAACACGCACGGGTGCAACTTTACAAAATTAAAAACCCTGAAAGGCTGGGGTCTAGTGGTAGTGTCCCCCTGCACTTGAAGAAAAAATTGATTTATTAAGGTATTTTAGTTTGCTTTTTCCACAATTGATATAAATGCTTATTTTAAAGTGTTTGAAAAATACAGTAGACACACAAAGAACTTGTTTGACAAATATAAAAAAAAAGGAACTTCCTTTTCTGGTAAAATTAAAAAACAGGAAATCCTTGTATACCAGGAAAAGCTGCATCCTTGGACACGTAATTCCGTACGGAAACCCATAAGTAAATAAAAGAAAGAAGGGTAAAAATGTACGGATTAGGGTAAATACGGAC
The DNA here is from genome assembly GCA_017654935.2 of Phymorhynchus buccinoides. Classification (NCBI taxonomy): domain Eukaryota; kingdom Metazoa; phylum Mollusca; class Gastropoda; order Neogastropoda; family Raphitomidae; genus Phymorhynchus; species Phymorhynchus buccinoides. The sequence continues at coordinate 39,432,740 of CM065684.1, read as the reverse complement.
ACGTGCGCTTATCTTTTCCCTTGTTTCTTTTACTGATTGCGCATGGGTTTCCGCATGGAATCTCCGCATGTATGTGTACGTGCCCTTACTTCTTATCAGTTTCTTATTTGAACACGTATAAGTTGCTAACTCTCTTTAATAGTCTTATCCTTGTCTTGCCCTGTGAGATGGAAATGGAAGGAGGCCAGAGAGAATATCAACCTTTCCTCGAACTGACGGCGGAGAGCAGAGGCCGACGGCCCTCATCTGGGGCACAATTCTGCCAAATTTTGTTCTGATCAGTTCAGTATGTTTTACAGCACCAACCTTTCCCTGGACTGACAGCAGAGAGCAGAGGCCGACGGTCCTAATCTGGGACACAATTCTGCCAATTTTCATTCTGATCAGTTCAGTATGTTTTACAGCACCAACCTTTCCCCGGACTGACGGCGGAGAGCAGAGGCCGGCGGTCCTCATTTGGGGCACAATTCTGTCATTTTTCGTTCTGATCAGTTCAGTATGTTTTACAGCACCAACCTTTCCCCGGACTGACGGCGGAGAGCAGAGGCCGGCGGTCCTCATTTGGGGCACAATTCTGTCATTTTTCGTTCTGATCAGTTCAGTATGTTTTACAGCACCAACCTTTCCCCGGACTGACAGCGGAGAGCAGAGGCCGGCGGTCCTCATTTGGGGCACAATTCTGTCATTTTTCGTTCTGATCAGTTCAGTATGTTTTACAGCACCAACCTTTCCCCGGACTGACGGCGGAGAGCAGAGGCCGGCGGTCCTCATCTGGGGCACAATTCTGTCATTTTTCGTTCTGATCAGTTCAGTATGTTTTACAGCACCAACCTTTCCCCGGACTGACGGCGGAGAGCAGAGGCCGGCGGTCCTCATCTGGGGCACAATTCTGCCCATTTTTCGTTCTGATCAGTTCAGTATGTTTTACAGCACCAACCTTTCCCTGGACTGACAGCGGAGAGCAGAGGCCGACGGTCCTCATTTGGGGCACAATTCTGTCATTTTTCGTTCTGATCAGTTCAGTATGTTTTACAGCACCAACCTTTCCCCGGACTGACGGCGGAGAGCAGAGGCCGGCGGTCCTCATTTGGGGCACAATTCTGTCATTTTTCGTTCTGATCAGTTCAGTATGTTTTACAGCACCAACCTTTCCCCGGACTGACAGCGGTCCCTCATCTGGGGCACAATTCTGCCCATTTTTCGTTCTGATCAGTTCAGTATGTTTTACAGCACCAACCTTTCCCCGGACTGACAGCGGAGAGCAGAGGCCGGCGGTCTCTCATCTGCTTCTCGAAGGTGACCTTGTCCTCTATCTCCTTCTCCATCTGGCCGATCTTGCGCTGCGAGGGGAAGAACAGGCCCGTGGTCTGCGACGCCTGGCTCCTGGTGTCCGGGCGGCTGGGGGGTGACATGGAGCTGAGCATGTGCAGGGGGATGTTCAGGCCGTTTCCCAGAGAGGCTGTGGAGGCGTTGAGAGCACCCTGCGGTGGGTAGGCCGTGGGAATCCACTGGTTCTGTTGTTCAGAAACAAATACGGAAACTCCCAAGTTTGAGGTAAATAATGCAATGGTGCTGAGCTTAAATGCAACTTCAAGTTCAGGTATACTTTAAGATCTCCAAAAGAGAAATTCAGGTTCAACATGACACAGATACAACATAACTGAAAGAACATTAGTCAAACGTGTGAAACAAAATTATACCAACCAAATAATTATCATTAAAATTCATTACATCAACTTAGAAATGTGCACATTTAAAACACAGAGAGAGAGAGAGAGAGAGAGAGAGAGAGAGAGAGAGAGAGAGAGAGAGAGAGAGAGAGAGAGAGAGAGAGAGAGAGAGAGAGAGAGAGAGAGAGAGAGAGAGAGAGAGAGAGAGAGAGAGAGAGAGAGAGAGAGAGAGACTTCAGAAACTTTATTGTACAAGGAAAATAATTTAGGCTGGGCCTAGTCTTCCATTCTGTCCTTGGTTCTAAGCATGCAATACATAACTAATACTATAAAGAGAGAGAGAGAGAGAGAGAGAGAGAGAGAGAGAGAGAAAGAGAGAGATACTTTCTAATTATATTATTTGCTATATCATAAGGTGCAGGGGTCTTAACCTAGGAAAAACATTTCGCCTAACAGTCCGTAAAATACGGTAGTGATAATGATCTGTGTAAGAAAGCAAAATGAAATCAACCAAATATAATAATCAATGAGTAAATAATGCAGTGGTGATAAGTTGAACTGTAGTAATACATGTACTTATTTTATTAAGTAAGCAAACAAAATTAAATTATTAAATTAACCGAGTAAACCAATAAGGAACAATTCAACTTCTGCACAGATGTACACATACACGCGAATCACTGTTCATCCTTACCCTTTCCCTCTACCTCTTTTTAAAAGACTGCAAAGAACAAAAAGCTTATTAAGAAAACAAAAACAGGTAAAACTCACAAGTGTACATAATAACTTCAGCTGTGAACCCAATACAGCTGACCAGGAGTGAACATACATTTTCCATCTGATCTTATTTGCTTCAGATATTTGTACTTTTTCATGACAGGATGAAAAAAGCTTTTAGTATATTCCTTTATCGTCAATACAGATAATTTTGACTTGACCTGACTTGACACACACTTGCACACACACACACACACACACACACACACACACACACACACACACACACACACAGAGACACACACACACACACACACACAGTTAATGATACATACTGCATTGGGGTACTGGCCAGCATTTGTAGTAGTGAAGCTGAAACACAATAGGAAATCCTGATTATAAATATTATTTTATAATAATAATAATAACAATATTAATACCACTACTACTACTACTAATGAATGGATATTTATATTGCGCTTTTAATCGATCACAAAGCGCTTTACAATTAGCATTTGTATATCATATTCGTAATACTCACAGTTTTGAGGGTTATTAACATTGAGGGTTGCCTTCGACTCTTGTGAGGTGATGTCTTACCGGATAAGGCCCTTTAATTTCCACTTCTGCATGGCGATATAATCTCCAGCCAAATGTTCATCGCCAAGGGTTAAACTGATCTTTTCATTGCTTGTTTCTTCTTCAATCAAAACTTGTGTGTGTGTGTGTGTGTGTGTGTGTGTGTGTGTGTGTGTGCGTGCGTGTGTGTGTGTGTGTGTGTGTGTGTGTGTGAGTTAGTTAGTTAGTCTGTTATAGTCCCGTCAACAGCTACGGTTATCTCAGGACTGTCACCGCATAAAAATCCACCACGTATAGCAAAACACAAATCCATGAATCTTAACAACGTACAAAACCTGAAAACAAAAAATGTAGTACAATTCATAACATGACACTTCCATCATTATACCCTATAGCACATAAGTCCACACAGTGCTGGAAACGTGGAGCTACGATACTCTCATTTATCGGATCCAGGTAAAAAAAACGGTAAAAAAGGATAACAAATACATACTAGTAAGCTAAAATACATAAAAAAGGCTATATAAGCTAATATGCACTGCAGAATGGACAACAGGTGCCCACTCAAGTGCGCAAGTATCACGTGTGGATGCCAGTGTACAATAAAAAACAACTGGCATGTCATAAATTGTAAAAAGGAAAAACGTGGAAGGGTTTTATAGAAAAAATGCAGGTGAATGGACCAATAAGGCAGAAAAAAGTAGACGCCAGAAAGCAAAAAGAAGAGAAAAGGCAGAGTCAAAGAGAGTGACAGAGTAGGGGAAGTTACTAGCATAGAACTTCCAGAAGAAGGGGGAACTATTTCTGCTGAAAGACCCCCCGGTATCCCCACGTGCTATTGTGAGATTTTATGTGTGTATGTGTGTGCATCTATGTGTGTTACATTATGTGTAAGAGAACATATTTACACGCATAAATGTGACAACTTTTTTTTAATTGTATCCACAATTATGTCATTTTATACGCTGCTATCTCTTTGTAAAGTTTTGTGCTATTTTCATTGAGCGTGTATGTGTGTGTTTGTGTGTGCCTGCATGCATGTATGCGTGCGTGTGTGTGCGCACATACATGTGTATATAACCATTTGTTTCATTAGTTCGTTTTGAGTCTGCTTGCACATGCCGCGTAAGGGACATTTTAAAGTTTTATTTAACCTTTTCACTACCCCGTCACGGATATTTCCGTCAACTTCCGGTAACCTATAAACTGCCCCGTCACGGAAATATCCGTCATAGGGTTATTCTAAGAGTTTCCCGTTTTCTATACATACGCTTTTCGCAGTATGTTCGAATGCATGTGAGAGTGTTCTCAAAGGATAGTACAGACAAACCTCTATTTTAAGACTTCCAAAATGTCCGGAAAAATCGGTCGTAAATTGGAGGGGTCGTATGACGGAGGTTTTCACTGGCAGCCGTAGAAAGAAAAAGTTCCGCACACTTCATACTCTCTTCTTCATGCACACATACAATGACATATTAAAACTGGATTTGGGTCTTTCCAACTCCATAGGATTGTGCAATCGATATTACAGTTTCACTTTGCCGACTTCTTTTAATCACCTCCACTCTCGTCCAAAGTCAGTGGTTTTCTTTTTCAAAGTCAGTGGTTTTCGTGCTTTTCCTACGCTCTCCGCCATCTTTTCTACAACAAGGGAAGCGACTCCGCTTTCAGGCCCTTGACTGTGGTTGTTTCCCTTTGCTCGAAGTCTATGCAGACGACAGCAACGGTCGTAAAAACCAACAAAATGGCGGTCGTAAGTCGCGTTTTAGAGGAAGTCGTTTAAGAGAGGTTGTTTACATAGTAAAATGCATCTGTGCCAACAAATCCGGTCTCAAATGAGAGGTGGTCGCTTAACAGAGGGTCGTAAAATAGGGGTTTGTCTGTATATTCAATCCCCGTTCAGAAAAGCATAGGTTATATGCACTTTTATTCAGAAAGTTTTGCGATAGACTCGGCAACCTAAAACGGCTTGGCAAATAGTTGCCCTGGAACCGGAACCGGGCTCGGCAGTGAAGGGGTTAAAAAAAATAATTTGAATTTGAACAGCACAATGAGTGACTGACTTGAGGAAGTCCTGCTTGTTGTTGAGGGTCATGGTCTGCAGGGCCTGGATGGCCTCCGTGGTGTACTCCTCTGGAAGGTCACGCTCGTCAGACGGTCGGATGTCATGGACCACGTTCATATTGGACAGCTGCACAGAGGGAGAGAACAATGAACAATGAACAATGGATGGCCTCCGTGGTGTACTCCTCTGGAAGGTCACGCTCGTCAGACGGCCGAATGTCGTGGACCACATTCATATTGGACAGCTGCACACAGTACAGAGACAGAGGGAGAGAGAGAACAAAGAACAATGAACAATGGATGGCCTCTGTGGTGTACTCTTCGAGAAGGTCACATTCGTCAGACGGTCGGATGTCATGGACCACGTTCATATTGGACAGCTGCACAGAGGGAGAGAACAATGAAGAATGAAGAATGGATGGCCTCCGAGGTATACTCCTCTGGAAGGTCACGCTTGTCCGATTGTCGTGGACCACGTTCATGTTGGACAGCTGCACAGAGGGAGAGAGAGAACAATGAACAATGGATGGCCTCCGTGGTGTACTCCTTGGGAAGGTCATGCTCGTCTTGCATTCATATTGGACAGCTGCACACAGCACAGAGACAGAGGGAGGGAGAGAGAGAGAGAGGGGGGAGACAGAGAGTCAGAGAGAGAGAGAGAGAGAGAGAGAGAGAGAGAGAGAGAGAGAGAGAGAGAGAGGGGGAAGGGGTAGAGAGAAATAAATAAATCTGGCATATCTCTACACCACCTTTTCAGCCTTTCAATTTATCTCATATTATTAAAGTCAAATATAAAAAATTCAGCCACACTTATGGCTTTGATTGGAATTTAATTCTTGATTGGTTCATTAATTTACACATGCATGTAAATGTAATTTATAAGAGCTCAATGTTGAAAAAGTACACGTCGATGGACGGGAGTGTGTGGGAATGAAGGAATTGTGGAGTGGAAGGATGAGAGAGGGGGAATACAATATGTTATAAGAAAAATTCAGAACAAACTCCACACAGAAAATTGGAAAACAAACTGATAGCAAAACAATGAAAAAAAGACAGAAAAAATTGGCAATTGTTCATGAATGTTCTAGTATGACAATTATCAACAGTTTCTAGCAGCCCTTTGTAGGAGTGTGGTTTAATTACTCTAACGCCATAATCATTAAAGAAGTGACAATACTATGCGCACAAAAATATGCATACAACACAGAATACAGAATTAACCAAAACATGGTTACTGTTCAATGTGTCTGCTGTCTTGTCAAGTTGTGTAAGCGCACGAGTTGCACATTCATGAAACTGTGTAGAATAAGGCCGTGTACACACATAAGCGGATATTCCATGCGGAAACCCGTGTGCAATCCATAAATAAGTGAAACAAAGGAGGGAACAAATTTGCGCACGTGTCCGAATTTCCCCTATATGCGTAATCTTCTATCCTTATTTCTTCCACTTATTTAGGGTTTTCCGTACGGAACTTACGCGTCTAATGTGAACCCGGCCTAAAACAAGCACTGAAATTCTGTAATTACCTCTTCTTCTAGCACCACGGGTGAATATATTCACCTAAGACATCACTCTACACTCCCACCAAATGCAAAGACATTCACTGCCAAGCACCCTGCCATGTGTTTGTCTTTCTTTAGAGCTTATGTCACTGTTTCTTCTGTTGAAGCAACGCAAGCGCACTTGAAAAAAATAATTACTCCCCTCTTGTCGGTTGAGATGCAACGGACAACCAAGAACGTCAAAAAATGTGTGGCGCTAAAAGAGTTGAAAGAAACAAAACAAAAAAACTTTGAGAGATTTCTGCTTTAATTCTAAACTTTTCCTGTAGAAAATATTGAAAAAAAAGTGCTCATAAAATATGAGTCTCAATAAATGTCTTCTTTCCAACGACCGTAAGCCTTTAACCTATTATTTTAAATTTTAACGCTATTAATCTCATGGTTCCACTGTCCAACAGCAAAACTCCATACTCTTTTTCTGTCTATTTTTTTTCTATCAAGCAGAGAAAGTAATCCCCCATCAGTCCCACCAAAGATTCTAAAAGGGTAAGATGAACTACTTAAAAATTACGGCGAACCGGACTGATAGAGTTATCGTTAGTGGGAACAGTACTGTACACCACACACAGTGGAGTAGAGTTGAGAACCGGTTCAAATTTCTGAACCAGTTTTTAACCGGTTTTTCATCTCCGAACCGGTCTTATCAAACCGGTTTTCTAACCAGTATTCGCATCAGTAGTTTCACCTATGCGACCACATATTTATTGGTCAGAATATTCACACACGCGCGCGCGCACACACACACACACACTCTCAACTCAACACTCAGCTCATGTCCGTTTATTGATAAGAAAAAGCTTGTGTGTGTGCGTGTGCGGTGCGTGCGCCTCTGTGTGTGTGTGTGTGAGAGAGAGAGAAAGAGAGAGAGAGAGAGAGAGAGAGAGAGAGAGAGAGAGAGAGAGAGTGTGTGTGTGTGTGTGTGTGTGTGTGTGTGTGTGTGTGTGTGTGTGTGTGTGTGTGCAGATCAAAATCTTTTCGAACATGTTTGCTCATCGTTTTAGCATAAGAAAGCATAGAAATGAAATTAAATAAACTTAAAAAGACATTGTTTTATATTTGTTCCATTCACAGTTCTCTTGGTGATTAGTCATGTTTGTTGTTCCACCACCCCGATTGATCGCACTGCCACATTGCAAGCACAAAGCAATACTTTCTACAATCACTCCATCACTCTTTCGGGTGTTTTTTCCAGGAGAAAATGCCTCCAAACGTTCGTTACTGTAGTTTAGGCCTAATCATTGGCCATACTTGCACCATACATCACGTACAGACAACTAGAAACAGCTACAAACACCCAATCTGTGCGGAGATTCAGTGATGTTCTTCGAAAAGAATGCGTTATTCTAAGGGTTTTTTCAGTTTGGAGTTAAAAAACCGGTTCACAGCAACTCGAACCGGTTTTTCGAACCGCGAAATTCCAGGACCGGTTTTTCGGTTCAAACCGTTTTTTCCCCCCATTTCTACAGTGGAGACTATCTAAAAACTCAGACTGGAATTTGAACGGAGAATTCAACTGGCCTATCGACGTGTAAATGTGTACTGTTTTTAAGGGACATAACCAGTGTTTCTGTCCTCACTACTCATATAGGGAAAAGAGACCGGATGCTAGTCTTTTCTTTTCAGTGTCTTTGGTCCCACCCTTTCCGTGTCACCTGTATCCGAGTGTGGCGAGCGTTGGTGCCTGTTCGTCTCCCCTCAGAAAACCTGGCTCCGACCGGGGCTTTCCTGGTGGTGCTTCCAGGTGGGTATGTGTCTGGGGAAAGTTAGTTGGTCAATATTAACTCATTCGCATCGCAACGATTTTGAATTATTAAAATAACTCACAAATCACTCCAGACACACACACACACACACAAATCATACATAAAGAAAAGGAGAAATGACAGAAGATTACAGGTTTTTTCTTCAGCTTTAGACATAAGGAAGTGGTAGATCAGACTTTTTTATTTTATTATATAGACTTTATATAGAACAACTCTCTACACTGATTGGTTTCACCACAACAAACCACTACAAAAGCAAAGTCAGAGGCAAAATTGTAGTCTAAGGGAGTGAAGCGAGCTTAGAAGTGACCAAGGTATGGTGTGCACACAGATTTACTTCCCTTGAAGCAAATGCATCAAATTGCCCTCTATCTATTAATTTCGGACATATATGGCTGGCACGATTTGAATGAGTTAAAGAGCAATGTGCAGTTGTGTGAAATTCGTGTTCTGAGAGATATATAAGGAGGGAGGCAGGAGGGAGTGAGAGAGAGAATGAAAGTGTTTTAATGAAAGTCTGTTTGTTCGAGCACTTTCTCGAGAGAGAAAGACACACTGAGAAAGAAAAAGAGAGAGAGTGCAGTGATTCATTAGATATTGCAAGAGACAGACAAAGAAATAAACAGGCACGCACAACTGACTAAGCCCTCCCCACCAAAGATTGGCTGAGGAATAAAAACCACACGCTACAGCCAAAGATCACAGAGAAGAGAAAATCAGTCACAATTGCATGAAGCATTCTTTGCATTGTACCTGAAACAAAGAGCTAGCCCACTAGAACTGTAATTTACACATGTACTTCGAGTACCCCATGAGTTTAACCCTTTCACTGCCAAAGTCGCATTTTAGCACCACAGTGATTTAACACCTATGTCACTAAATGGCATCAAATTGGGGTATACCGTATATTATCCAAAGACACTATTGTCTTAGTTTTGGGAAGTAAGGATAGACCTTATTTTATATATGCAGGCATGGGAATTGTCAGAGACAAAAAACTCTGAAAAGCCCCCCAATAGGGCGTTTGCCACGAGTGTTCGTTCACTATACTAGACTACTAATTTGCCCGAGCTCGTTCTGCCCGAGTTGCGCTGACCTCTCTAATTCAACTCTCTAAATTCAACTCAGTGAAATTCAAGGTCACCGGCGCGTGGCAAATGCTCTATTGAAGTATTTAGTAACGAAAACGAAGTATTTAATAACAATTTCATTTTATTTTTAATTCCCATGCCTGATATGTCACAGAAGAATCCCCAATACTGTAGATGGATTTTGTTCTCTACCCAGGTAAATTTAATGGAAATGTTTGGCTTAAATATGTCTGGCGGTGAAAGGGTTAAAGGTAAGACATTCTTTGTCAGATAGGCTGAGCGCACATTTACCATACCTGCCATACTTTGCTGAATTTGCTTGGTCGCTGCGACATCGGTCCAAGCAGAGTTGGTGGAACGCAGAAGTTCTGTTTTAGTCTTGTCCAGCTGAATCTGCCACAAGCCCATGTCACATAGAATCGTGAATATGCATAAAGCACATGGGCATGCAAGTGCACACACAGAGAGCACAAAACATTACTTTACATACAAAACAATTTTAATAGGGAAAAGAAAAAGGTACAGTTGGAGTACTTCCAAATTAAAACGGAATGATAAATGCTTACAGCCTTTGGCAACAGAATTAAAGTTATATTACAATGATTATTATTTCCCTACACATCAGCTTTACCAAAATATAAACCTGTATTTAATCGTATTTGAGTGTAATCAAGAGAATTTCATTCACTGAAATAAGAAATGCGTATTTTACGGACTACAACGCAAAAATGTTTTTTCCCCAGACTGAGACCCTTGCGATTCACAATGTGACATGTCTTTATATGCCGCAAGCATCTACATAATTAGGAGTCTCCCGTTTATGATCGCCATAGAAGTTGCTTTTTTATATAACATTTTTTTTATTTCCCTCTCTCATCCCTCCACTCCACAATTCCTTACATTCTCTCACACATTTCTCTCACACATCCATCAACATGCTATAAAAGTTTTATTTATTATTATTATTATTAATACTATAGTATTTGTACAAAAACATTTCTTCTTTTTTTCAATTTTCACCTTGTCTTCCTGGATTGTTTTTTTCATTTTGAAAAAAAAGGAACCTGGAATCTAACTAACAAAATTACTATAGTTAGTAGTAAATTCAGGACATTACCTTGGACTTCTGAGGTTCTCCATCCATATGGATGATCTCTGGTGGAGGGATGTACTCTACTTCAAACGTCTTGGTCACCACAGCGCTCTCACGGTCTTTTTCTCTGCAAGTTCACAAACAAATAGCGTCATGATACACAGACGTTTTACATGTCAAACTGAAGTAACATGCGGATAGTCCACACACAGAATCTACGCAAGCCATAATGTGCGCCAGAGTCGTGGATGGCACAAACATTAATACCGTGAAAATGTTCTAAGTCAAAATTAAAAAGACTGAAATTTTATTTTGAAATAGCCACTATTTTTAGATTACAAAAATAGTTTTGCCCCCCCCCAAAAAAAAGAAAAAAAAAAAAAAAGAAAAAAAAAAAGATTGAATTGGGACTAATTGAGAGTTATCCTATTTTTGTGTGATACCCATTTTTGAGTTCGCTGGATTCCACTGTGTGCATGGACACAGATGTGGGATTCAAAATAGTCAGATATAAACCATTCTCATTAAAAGAGTAGTTTCAACCAGGGAAAGGGGCATGGGGGCAACAAGAATCAAAACATAAACACTTTTCGATGACAGATTCACACACACACACACACACACACACACACACACAAAACAATCATCAAAATTTAACAATCACAATATTTCAATGATAAACTCACACACACAAACACACAGAATGCAGAATGAATAGTTTGCTTTCTAAAGACATTACAGTTCCGCCCAAAGTGGCGTCTGCAACGTATTGATCCTGATAAGGAAAGAACGCCACAAAAAAATAATAGAAAAAAATAGCATTATTACTATTACAAAAACTAAACAGTATGTCAGCCTATACAGACCTAGAGATTGCCACGGCTTTGATAGTCTGTTTACCGGCGGGCAAAGTGAAAGGGTCCCGGTACAACAGGGTGCATTTGTCACCAAACTTCTGGAAAGGGTCGGGCTTGCTTCCATTGGTGGTGTAGTAAATCTTGGCGTCTTTGGTCTCTGTAAAAATGAAAGGAAACGGACAAACATTCCATTTATCATTATTGACAAAAATGATTTAAGTCAAAGGGGTTGGGCTTGCTTCCATATAGGTGGTGTAGTAAATCTTGGCATTTTTGGTTTCTGTTATTGATTATTATAATAAACTATTAGAAGGAATGAAAACTTGCATGACAATGTTCAGACTAGGATCCAGAGACTAAAATGACAATCAGTGGCACAAACAGAAGCTTAACCTCTTAGTCTTGGAGTGCAACAGCTTAATGAAACAAATACAGCTCCTTCTTCATCCGGACTGCCATGGAGTGGAACCAACTAAGCCAGGCCACTGTCACTGCAGGCTCTGTCAGCGCATTTTCATCAGCGCTGACCAGATCACCATCTGAGTCTGCAACTACTGACCACTAGCCTAGGACTAGGACTTCTTTTCTTTTTTTTGTTGCTTGCTTCTGGAAGTGGAGCCTGGACCCTTCCGGATAAACTGGGGGGTTTAATGGTCTTAGCCCAGGGTAAGCAGTAGGTCTTTCTCCTTCTATGTTTACTATTAGGTTTATGCGCCCTCCAAGTTCTGTCGTGATTTATCGTCAGAAGTGGCGTCTGCGACGTATCCAGACAGAAACAGAAACATGTATGAAACTTACAAAATGTTCCAAAGCCTTAAAGTTAAACAGGCACAGGTAAAAAACCCAATAACAACTCCCCCCAATCCACAAGAGCTAATATTCAGATAAACAAAACAAAATTAATAGCTAGGTTTCTCTGAGTTCACCCTTCCTCCCCCCAAAAACCCAACAACAACAAAAAAGCAAATAAGAAATGGGTGGTGCTGCACTGTAGCAACATATGCTTACCAGCTGGAAGAAACTCGACTTTCACAGAGCCATGTCTCTGTGACTAGAAACAATACAAAATACAACATAACTTGCGAATGAGCAGGTATACAGAAAAGCAAAACCATACTTGTGACTTCATATTCAACTCCCTTCATCTTACTGTTTTTCAGACTTCTAAAGGTCTATCTAATTACCTTCCTCTGCCTTCTATTCAGCAATTCATGTTATGGACCATTCTATAAATTAAAAAACCCAACAACAAACAATTGTAATCTTCCATCGTGCTCTCCAGCCCTTCATTTTATGAAGTTCTACTAAAGCTTAAGTGGGAAACTAAACGTTGTTACTTTCTAAATTCAGTAAACCGATTTACTTAATTTAGAAAGTAACAACGTTTAGTTTCCCACTTAAGCTTTAGTAGAACTTCATAAAATTAAGCACTGATCCTAAACAGACTTGCAATTAGTTTGCACATAAACATACCTGCTATGAAAACAACCAATATAAAGCAAACACTGACACGAGCAATCGTCACAACACAACACCCCCTGTGGGGATACCGGGGGGTATTTTGCATAAATAGTTCCCACACCTTCTGGAAGTTCTGTGCTTGTAACTTCCTCTAAACTGCCACTCTCTTTGACTCTGCCTCTTCCCTTTGCTTGCTGTCATCTACTATCTTTCAGCCTTACCGGTCCATTCACCTGCCCTTTTTCAATAAACACTTTCAAAAACATTTCCTTCAGCCGAAGTCCGACATGCTGGGCCTAATTATTTCTTACTTAAGCGCATAACGGAAGCATGACGCATCTGCGCTCATAATTGACGGGAAACTGTCTGAGCAATCGAAAAAGAAGAACACAACACAACAGACACACACCCGATACAAAGTGAAAACAAAGCCATGCTCACTAAGTTAGTAAGTATCCACCTCAACACTACAAAACAAACAGAAGCCAAATCAAACTGAAATAACATCGTTACAGACCTGTCCTGAGCTCTATCTTGATGTTGGAATCAATGGCCGCCTTGTGCAGACCAGGCATGTGAGGCCGATACAAATTGAAAACAAAGCCATGCTCACTAAGTATCCACCTCAACACCACAAAACAAACAGAAGGCAAATTTAACTGAAAAACATCCGTACAGACCTGTCCTGAGCTCTATCTTGATGTTGGAATCAATGGCCGCCTTGTGCAGACCAGGCATGTGAGGCCGCAAGGGGATAATGGTCGGCACCGTGACTGATCCTGCCGTCATCTTGAGGAGCTCTGGTTAAACCTTTACCAAGGGTAAAAACAAACACATAAAGAAACAAAATGGAATAAACGTCTCTATTAATACACACTTAATTTAGCAAATATATGTGTACTTATGGTTTACTTCTCCTCTTTTAATAAAAAGATGAGTACATTTTTGTAATAATGCAACAGGACTGGCACAGGTAAGGACTTTTTCTGTGTTCCTAGGCCACATGGCCATAATGGGTGAAGTATGTATGTGTGTACATGTGTGTGTTTAGTATTATTATATAATCATTTAGTAAATTTAGTATTTTTATAGTTACCGATTTTGTTGATTTTGTGGACCAGAATATTTATTCAGGTTAAAACAAAGTGTGTCACTAAAAAGATTCTGTATTATGAGAGAGAGAGAGAGAGAGAGAGAGAGAGAGAGAGAGAGAGAGAGAGAGAGAGAGAGAGAGAGAGAGAGAGAGAGAGAGAGAGAGAGAGAGTTCAGAGAGAGAGTATGTATGTATACATGTATTGGTGCATTCTTTCTTGTTCAGTTGTTTGTTTATATTTTCATTAGTTTTTGCACATGTCATTGTTGAGCTAAGCCTACTATACATATGTTGAGATGTGTGTGAGAACGTTAGTTTTAAATTACTCATTGTTTTGCCAAAATACCTGTAATTATTTGTGGGCTTGAGTTTGTTTATGTCCATTATCCAAAGTACATTAGCTTTGTTAGTAAGAATCATGTTATCTTTGTTACTTTATTTCTATGCATTGGAATGTTGGTAGTATGACTATCTTGTTGATTTTACTGCATGTTTTTTATATTATAATGTTGCTTTTG
>CM065684.1:39405769-39413269 GCA_017654935.2 Phymorhynchus buccinoides | reverse complement strand
TGACGCGGCAGCATTTTCGGCTCCAGTGACCTTGACCTTTGACCTTCATCTTCGAACATGGCGAAGATATCCTATGCATCAGCAAGCAAAATGTGATGGTCCTAGGCTCCTCCGTTCAAACGCTATCGTGACAACATATACATATACGGTGTAGATAGATGCCTCCATACAGACAGACAGCCGCTGGTTAACTAAAGCGACCTCTATACAGACAGCCGCTGGTTAACTAAAGCGACCTCCATACAAACAGACAGCCGCTGGTTAACTAAAGCGACCTCCATACAAACAGACAGCCGCTGGTTAACTAAAGCGATGAATTAGTGGATTGTTTCCTGCCTGTAATAACTTCATTTTGCACTGCTCATTTCCCTCTCACTTTCCAGTACAACGACCTAATCCTTGACATCACTTACCATAGTAAGTAAGTCTGTAGTCTGTAGTAAGTCTACAACCTGTCAACTTCGTTTGCTGTCTTCACTTCATGACTAAGTGCCTGAGGCACGAAACGTTGGAGTTTTCCCTTTCACGGGTACCTTGTTTTCTTTACCCACCATTTTTACGTTGATCTCCAAATGGTACTGCAGTAATTGTTTTATCTTCTCACTTACCACAACTTAATTGGGCCTATTTGCACATAATTTTATTGTCCGACTTGCTTAACTGTACGTTATTGATGACACTAGGAAGGAAGACTATAAAAAAAATGGTAAGACCTTCAAAAATCTGATGAGCATCTCACTTGTGTATTTCAGGCAGCCCCAGCCCAGGATGCCCCATTTCCAGACGCTACCCGATGCCTTGCAGCACTGGGCCCAGCAGAAGCCTGACTCTGCAGCCTTCATCTTCTGAGACCAGAACCATGGGCGCCGTGTGATGACCTGGTCCTCGGTCTACACACTGTCTGGTCGTTTTGCGGCTGTGCTGAGAGACCAGGGACTGACCCGTGGCCACCTGGTGGTCAACACTCTACCCAACAGTCCAGAGAGGGTGCTGTGTGAGACGGGCCTGTGGATGGCCGGAGCAGCCTCTGTCAATGGTCAGTGTCTGATGGCTGACGGCTCCGACTTGCTCAACACCATCACAGTGTCTCGCGCTCCAGCCATCCTCGTGGACCCTGACGTCACCAACAGTCCTTGGCACGTGCTGAAGAACCACGTCATCATGGAGGGTGAAGGGAAGGTGACGTCATCAGAGCTGCCCTACTTGAAGAAAGTGATCTTTGTACGACGTGTGGAAAATGAAGGGGAGGAGGATTTCACTGGTCAGCTGAAGGCACAAAAAGAATGGTTTCAGGCAGATGATATCACCTCTGAAGATGTTTTCACTGTTATGACTACTTCTGGCACCACAGGGTTTTCTAAACTCGTCTCTCAAACGCATGGAAGGTACATTAGGTTCCACCAGAGTGATAACGATTTAGTGAAGTACGCTTATGACAACAAACGCTATTTGTGCACAGCATCTATGGGATGGATAGGGGGGAATATTATCTGCACGGTTGTTCCTGGTTCAACCCGGGTTGCCCTTGATGCCAGAGAAGGAAACCCTGACGACATGGCTCAGTTTCTCTGGACCACAGTTCAAGAGGAAAAGTGTGAATCGGCCCTTATATCCCCGCCCCTTTCCCCAAGATTAGCTGACATCGCGAAGAACGAAAATCAGAGTAATGGTGGCAGCATGCCTTCAGCCCTTTGGAAGCTTGAGACATTGGTTACCGGAGGTCTGCCAATCACACAGTCAGTGATAAAACTAGGACACAAGTTTGCAAGCAGCGTACTGAATATTTACGGAGCAACTGATCTCCTCATTGTGAATGCACTACTGGTTAACGAAAGTCAGGGTTTCATTGATCACGACGCAGGCCACCCTTTCGAAGGAGTTGAAATAAAAATAGTGGACACGCAAGATGAATCAAAGGCTTGTGCCACTGGTCACACTGGAAACATTTTGGTCAAGGGTCCCAGCATGATGAAAGACTACCTCAACAATCCTAAAGCCACGTCTGAGGCCTTCACTGACGATGGCTTCTTCAGAATAGGGGACGTGGGCCACCTGGATGAACGAGGCCATTTGATTGTAGACGGAAGAGGGAGTGTTCATCTTATACCCCTCGTGGATTGAAAAGCGGCTCCGAGACTGCCCAGGAGTTGCTGACGTCATCGTTGTTGGGGTACCTGACCCCGTCATGAACGAAGAGCTGTGTGCCTGTGTGATCCTGGAGTCAGGTGACGTGTCCATGGACCAAGTTCGTCAGTTTGCAGAGAGAGCGTTTACGTCAAAGGATGACCCCATGTCAGCCTGTCCTCGATACTACCTCAAGTTTGAGGCTTTTCCCAAGACCCCCTTCGGCAAAATCCAGCGGAAAGTCATCAAAACACAGGCTGCTCAGCGACTTGGACTTGATTAGGATGAGAGCAGCACTTGCAGTGAACGAAAATCTGTGAAGGAGAAGAAGAGGAAGAAGAAGGAGGAGGAGGAGTGGAGGACAGAAGAGAGAGAGAGAGAGAGAGAGAGAGAGAGAGAGAGGGAGAGAGAGAGAGAGAGAGAGAGAGAGAGAGAGAGAGAGAGAGAGAGAGAGGGAGGGGACGGGGGGGGGGGGGGGGGGGGGGAGACAGCAATACATATAATAGAAACGGATAAAGTGAGAGAACCAAGAAAGAAAGAATGAAAAAGAAAAAAAAGTGTGTGCGTGGAAGCATACTTTAGTTACCACATACCGCTAGTCCCACAGACTGTTGCTTGTGCGTGTGTGCAACGCACATGTAGTTATATTATGGATGGGATTGTGTGTGTGAGTGTACATGTATGGGTATGTGCGCGCGCGCATGCGTTTATGTGGATATAAGATTACAGTGTGGGACTAACGGTGTGTGGTAACAAAAGTATGCTTCGGTGTGTGTGTGTGTGTGTGTGTGTGTGTGAGAGAGAGAGAGAGAGAGAGAGAGAGAGAGAGAGAGAGAGAGAGAGAGAGAGAGAGAGAGAGAGAGAGAGAGAGAGAGAGAGAGAGAGAGAGAGAGAGAGAGAGAGTTTAAGTTAAGGAAATCTGTGAGACATTTATATAGCGCTTTTTATCGAGCACAAAGCGCTTTGCAATCAGCATTGAAACACTCACACACGCACAACAAACACATACGCACGTACGTGCACGCACGCGAGTGAACGCGTTCTTGCACACAGATATACACACACAGACCCACATACATTTCATCAAACACACAGAAAACACATTCTCTCTGACACGCACACAAACTTACTCAAGCATACACTTGTACAAACACGCGCGCACATACGTACACACACACGCACACACGCACGCGCGCACACACACACAAAACACTCACGAGTACTCACACTCACAGACACATACTCGCACACACTCCTCCCCCCCCCCCCCCCCCCCCCCTCTCTAGCCGAACACAATCTCTCCTGCGCACGCATACACACATACACCTGCTCGGAAGATGTAGGGTAAGACGGGGTATAAAGCCCATGGGCGGGTAAGAAGCCCATGCCAATTATCTCATGAAATAAATAAATTCAGTCACATTTTGCCCATGAGACGAGCGTTAATGTTTAGCGTTCGTCTCATGGGCAAATTTGACTGACATTTTCTTTAGTTCATGAGATAATTGGCATGGGCTTCTTACCCGCCCATGGGCTTTTTACCCCGTCTTACCCTATATATTTTTTGAAATACTGAAATTACCTTGGTAGTTCTATGAATGCTACAGTCTAGTTTGTTGTGACCCTATCTTGCTCTGTTGTAGTTTTTTTGCATATATTCTAGATTACAATTTTTTTTATACTATGTTATTTTTTAACTGGTAGGGGCTTATGCCCTGTCCGCCATTTTTGTTCTATTTAGTAGTTCAGTTGCAAAAACTACGTACTGTCGAAAATGTGTCCGAATTTCTCCGGCCCTACTCTTTGCATGACTTTACTGACAAATGACGAGGATTCAAAGAAAATCTTACGTCATCAAGGGCCTAACATTCCATCATGGCTGCTTCCTCTTTCAATACTATTGTCAAACAGCCTAGATCTAGTAGTTCGCATAGGCTCAGTAAGTACAATTTCATTACATAATATGTTTTTTACACTTTCTTCAGTCAATAAACAAAAAGGCCTATTCTAAGCAAAATTGGATTGCTGGGAAGCAAGAATATTGAACAGGGGTAACTTCGGTAAGCCACCGATCAACTCTAATTCTGTTCTCTGGTTCTGGTTTTGTAGTCAAAAGGGCCACATCGTGGCATAACATCGACGAAAAACTGTTTTGAATGCTTTCGAGATCATTTGATATTCATACTTACATTGTGTACACGCATTCAGGCGCCACAGGCACGCA
Source organism: Phymorhynchus buccinoides (assembly GCA_017654935.2). Classification (NCBI taxonomy): domain Eukaryota; kingdom Metazoa; phylum Mollusca; class Gastropoda; order Neogastropoda; family Raphitomidae; genus Phymorhynchus; species Phymorhynchus buccinoides. The sequence continues at coordinate 39,408,921 of CM065684.1, read as the reverse complement.
ACAAGCAAACAGGCTTATGCAAAAAACAACAACATAGTACACACACACGCGCGCATGCGCACGCGCACTCACGCACGCACGTGCGCGCGCGCGTCCTTGCTTTGCTACCACTGTTTCAACTTGAATAGCAATGGATGCAGTCATAGGGGAAGACGGGGTAAAAAGCGCATGGGCGGGTAAGAAGCCCACCCCAATTATCTCATGAAATGAAGCAAATTTCAGTCTCATTTTGCCCATGAGACGAGCGTTAATGTCTAGCATTCGTCTCATGGACAAATTTGACTGAAATTTTCTTTATTTCATGAGATAATTGGGGTGGGATTATTACCCGCCCATGCGCTTTTTACCCCGTCTTCCCCTACTCATCACCTCGACCATTACATCACCACCACATCCCTCAACTTGAACTGGCGGGAAAAGTGCGAAAATGTGAAAGTGCAAAGTGCGAAAAGAATGAAACAGAATGAAAGTGCAAAGTGTGAAGTGTGAAAATATGAATGTGCAAACTGCGACAAGTGTTCTCGTACAAAGTTCGAAAAGAGTGAAATTGCAAAGTGGAAAAAGTAAAATGTGAAAAGTGTGAAGAACAAAAAGTGTGAAAGTTCAAAGTCTGAAAATGCAAAGCGTGAAAGTCCAAAGTGCCAAAAGTATGAAGTGCAAAGTACGAAAAATACCAAAGTGCAAAAGTGTGAAAGTGCAAAAAGTGTAGAGTACAAAGTGCGAAGAGTGTCAAAGTGCAAAAAAGTGTGAAAGTGCAAAGTGTGTAAAATATGAGAATTCAAAGTGCAAAACTGTGAAAGCACAAAAAATATGAAAGCGCAAAAAGTGTAAAAGTGCGAAAAGTGTGAAAGTGCAAAAAGGATAAGAGTGTGAAAAATGTAAAAGTGCAAAAAGTGTGAAAGTGCAAAACAGTATGAAAGTGCAAAAATTGTGAAAGTGAAAAATGTTAAAAGTGCAAAGTTCGAAAAGTGCAAATTGCGAAGTGTGAAACTGAACAGTGTGATGTGAAAAGTGCACCAAGTGTGAAAGTGCAAAAAGTGTGAAATTGTGAAACGCGCAAAAATATGAAAGTGCAAAGTGTGTAGGTGCAAAGAGTGAAGAATGTTTAAATCGCAAAGTGTGAAGTGCAAAATAAATTGTGTTGGTGCAAAATGTGAAAAGTGTTTACGTAAATAAGTCTGTGTGCACACCATACTTTGGTGACTTCTAAACTCGCTTCGCTCCCTTAGACCATAATTTTGCCTCTGACTTTGCTTTTGTAGTGGTTTGTTGTGAGGATACCCATTTGTGTAGAGAGTTTTTCTGTATAATTATATATATATAAAAAAAGTCTGTTCTACCACTTCCCTGTGTCTAAACCTGAAATAAAAACCTGTAATCTTATTTCATTTCTCCTTTTGTTTATGCATGTTTTGTTTGTGTGTATGGCTGGAGTGATTTGTGATTTTGTTTTTGGACTAATTCAAAATCGTTGCGATGCGAATGAGTTAATGATTGTGCAAAGTGTGAAGAATGTGAAAGTGCCAAGTGTGAAGAGATACCTTTCTGGAGGTGAGGACTGGGTTCTGTGTATCGTGGTAGGCTGCCCAGTGTGCGTACCCACTCTATCATCAAACAACACCACGTCAGAGGGCGTTTGAAAAGGTCACCAACCCCCCTCGGCTGTAACACTAAGGTCCAGTGCAAATAGTTATGGCCCCTAGATTGAGAGTCATGGTCAGTCCAAAGGCAACGACTAAACTCTAGACTTGATTCTCCATTACTGAAGAAAAGTATTTGTATAATACAACTTTCACTTTACTATTGGCCCCAAATCAGACTAAGATCAACCAATGATAAAGGAATAGTGTCTATGGTATCAAAGATTGAAATAGTGAGGCTAAGAGAGGAGATAATTAAATTGAACAAAGGGGGAGACCTTAAATGAGCGGCTTAGCTGGCTGTTTTGACCGCCAGGTGGCATAACGCTCGAGTGGGGTTAATCCTCTCTATATTCTTAGTTGGGGATAAAGATAGAGAGAGAGAGAGAGAGAGAGAGAGAGAGAGAGAGAGAGAGAGAGAGAGAGAGAGAGAGGGGGTGGGGAGAGGAGTCCCACCCTCTCTCTCTCTTTCTCTACCCCCAACTAAAGATATCACGAGATAAGCCCCTATTGAGTTGGTTGCCACCTGGCGGTCAGATTGGCGAGCTAGGTGGACCATTAACTCCCCTCCACCAAAGTTGATTACGATACCAACCACCTAGCAATGCGTGGATTAGAGTCGAAGGGAAGAAAATATAGCATCCTCCTCAAAAGAAGATGTGCCAGGTTTGACTATAATGACCCTCACCCACACAGAACACATCAACATTGGCGGAGAGAATTGTGTACACACAAATCAACATTTATTCAAGAATGGCATAGCCTTCTAGTCTTGAATTTGCACATAAGCAACACACAACACAGAACAAGCTGGCAAGCCTCAAAAGAAATGTTGATTAGTCAAAGATTGAAATAGTGAGGCTAAGAGAGGGGACAATGACATTGAACAAAGGTAGATAACTCTCTTTAATTAACTCCCCATCCACCAAAGTTGATTACAATATGTCTAGGGTATCCTTCAACCCAATATGGTTTTGCACCTTGTTTTTCAGTCTTCTGCCCAAAGGATGAGGACGCTTTGGCCAGGCGATGTTCCTCCAGACTCGCTAGCCTGAAGCTAGGGAGGGCCTGGCACGAGGAGAGTTCAGTCCACCTAAATGAATTAGGGCTGATTGCTCCATGTGCTGCCCGAAGCCCCAGCATTGCGATGGCGCTGGAGGAAGATGCGCTGCTGTACCAACTCCTGATGGGCAAGTTCAACGAGGCTGAGAGGTCCTCCGTAACAGCCACTAACAGGACTTCCAGGGCTCCGTCCGCCTGCGTCAGTGACCAGACGTTCCTTCCGATGATAACGCCAGGACCTATTGTGCAGGTTAGTGGGCTGTAGAGTCATTATCATGTATGGCAAGTTAGGCTTACAAATTATAGCCTTTAGCCTGGTATGTGAGCTCTCTTTTTTGTAGTCCCAGTTCTATAAGGACCATTTTGTCCATTTGTCATTGTAATGCGAACGACGGCTGTGCGTTTCTTTGTCTGTCTGTATGTACGTCTGTGTGTGATCAAAGATGCTCC
>CM065684.1:39388269-39393269 GCA_017654935.2 Phymorhynchus buccinoides | reverse complement strand
TTTTGAATTAGAAAAAGCTTCTAGATCCATTCAAATAAAACGGTGACCACTTTCAGACAGGCTGGTATTTTTGTTCGTGGCTCAAGCCACAAACCTATAACTCACTTTGTCGGTCGGTCGGTCCAAAATTGTCGCACATTTTGACAAGATTGTCGCACTTCAAATCGAGGCTACACTTCTGGCCGCTCTTTAAAATGATGTATTTTAAAAGCGTACAAAATAATAAACATACGTAATACAGACACTACAACAGACACAACGAGTATGCGGTGCTTCTTTTGATGAGTATAAGTAGGATACATAGTTTTAAATGTTTTCCAAAAGATATAAAAAGTTACGAAATGGTGCAGAGATAACATTCTGGTTTACAGATTAAAATTATTGAAAAGCCAGGGGAGGTGACTCATGATTGGAGTGGTAAAAATAGACCGCGTGCCACAAACTATTGCGATTTCGCGCTTGTTTTTAGACGGATTTTGTTCTTATACTTCTTGCATCAAAGTTATAAAGTATACCTACTGTATTAGCTCTTCTTGGTACTATGTCCTACACCTTTGTTACTACTAATGTTAGACAAGTAACAACTACACACGTCGTGTAAGCATAATGAGTCACTAACATTAGATAGTTATGCAACGCGTACACTCGTGTAATCATGATAATAAAGACCAATGTTCCCTCCTGTACTCATTCCGTATGTTTGTGAAATGCAAAAGTGTCAACGGAATCGCAGTAAAACGGCTGCGTGGATAAAAAAGAAAAGAAAAAAACCCTCCTGAATAGTTCTCTTTTAGCCCAATTACTCCTACTTTAATTAGAGCGTGTTGTGCTGGGCAGACGTCAAGCAATAAAAGTGTTCGGGCAATGGTGATTCACCCATAGTGATCAGCCTTTTGGGACAAGCAGTCAATCGCATTTTGTTCGTTTTATTTTCATTTTATCTATCCTCCTTAATTGACCACCTCTGCTCACCAAAATGCCTCGTTGCCAAATGTCCGTTTCCGAATGTCCAGTTCTAGAACTGGACGGGCAATTATCGGTTTACATTAACTGTCATGATTTTATACATAAAAATGCTCCCCCCCCCCCCTCCTTCCCAAATTGCATCTAATTTTCCTAGCCCTGCTCTTCATGAGTCCTGAAAGGTGACCAACTTGTTGAATATGTTTTGTTATGGAACCTTTTGTTTTATTATGTCACTTTGGATAGGCAATTGACCTTTTTAATTGTTTCAATTGCAGTGATAGCTGGGGAAGATGTCAGGGGGATGCAGCAATTTTAGCAGCAGCAACAGCAGCAGCAGCAGCAACAGCAGCAGCAGCAACAGCAACAACAGCGATGGCTGGGGAAGTTGTCCGGGGGATGCAGAAATTTTAGCAGCAGCAACAGCAGCAGCAGCAGCAGCAGCAGCAGCAGCAGCAGCAGCAGCAGCAGCAGCAGCAGCAGCAGCAGCAGCAGCAACAGCAACAACAGCGATGGCTGGGGAAGTTGTCAGGGGGATGCAGCAATTTTAGCAGCAGCAGCAGCAGCAGCAGCAGCAGCAGCAGCAGCAGCAACAGCGATGGCTGGGGAAGTTGTCAGGGGGATGCAGCAATTTTAGCAGCAGCAGCAGCAGCAGCAGCAGCAGCAGCAACAGCGATAGCAGCAGCAGAAGGAATCTACAGTAAAAACAATGGTAGCCTCCACATTCACAGTCGTAACAGTTATCGTGCAGGGGTGCTTGAAAGTAGAACCAAAAATGATACAAACCTCAGAACAGGCCTAATGAAGAAATAATAAACAATGCAATAAATAACGGACATTGTAAGCATGTCTCTCTGTCCCACCCCCTTTCTTGGCCTGTCTCACTTATTCTCTCTGTGTCTCCTATTCTGTGTAGGCTACATGTCTAGTCTATCTCTGCACGTTTTTTTTTGTTTTTTTTTTTTTTATCAAAGTGGAGACTCTTGTCTGTTTCTGGTACAGAGTTTATTTGTAATTTTCAAAGCATCCCCATCCCTTTCATTTCCCTTAAATGTTTGGTTTTTTTCTTCTCACGAGTAGGTAGTTTGCACTTTCAAACTGACCTTCTTAGTAAGAGTCTTACCCTTTCATCTTTCACCATAATAATGCGGAAGTGTGCACACACACACACGCGCGCGCACACACACACGCACGCACACACACACACACACACACATATACACACACACACACACACACACATATACACACACACACACACACACACACACTTGCCTATCTAGCTTTTCGCAGTTTTGAGTAAATTTAGAAAATATTTTATTCACTCACAGACAAGAAATGTTCACAAAATTACGCCATCAACGATTTGGGATACAAACGTTTTTTTGCAAGCTTTGGACAGTGGATGGAGACATGCTCTGTGGTTCTTTTTGCAACAGCGAGCGGAAAGTGTGCAATAAGCTTGACGAACATTTCTTTGACGTGTTGTTTTATTTTGGTTAATCAAAGAATGAAATAGTGAGGCCAAGAGAGGAGATGATGAAATTGAACAAAGGGTAATTACTCTCTTTTTCTAATTAACTCCCCTCCACCAAAGTTGATTACGATACAATTCACCTAGCAGTGCGTGGGTCAGAACCAAAGTGAGACAAGCAAAGCATCATTCTTGTTGTGTTTTCTGTCTATGTGAATCTCTTTCTTTTTACAAACTGACACCCCTGTCCCCCTCTCTGACCGGTGTCACTGATACGGTGTGGATTACAACAGAGGTACAGAGAGAGAGAAGGGGGGAAGGTCAACGACAAGCCTGTCCCCCTCTCTGACCGGTGTCACTGATACGGTGTGGGTTACAACAGAGGTACAGAGAGAGAGAAGGGGGGAAGGTCAACGACAAGCCTGTCCCCCTCTCTGACCGGTGTCACTGATACGGTGTGGGTTACACAGAGGTACAGAGGTACAGAGAGAGAGAAGGTACAGAGAGAGAGGGGGGACAAGCCTGTCCCCCTCTCTGACCGGTGTAACTGATACGGTGTGGGTTACCACTACAGAGAGAGAAGGGGGGAAGGTCAACGACACTGTCCCCCTCTCTGACCGGTGTCGGATACGGTGTGGGTTACCACAGAGGTACAGAGAGAGAGAAGGGGGGAAGGTCAACGACAAGCCTGTCCCCCTCTCTGACCGGTGTCACTGATACGGTGTGGGTTACAACAGAGGTACAGAGAGAGAGAAGGGGGGAAGGTCAACGACAAGCCTGTCCCCCTCTCTGACCGGTGTCACTGATACGGTGTGGGTTACCACAGAGGTACAGAGAGAGAGAAGGGGGGAAGGTCAACGACAAGCCTGTCCCCCTCTCTGACCGGTGTCACTGATACGGTGTGGGTTACCACAGAGGTACAGAGAGAGAGAAGGGGGGAAGGTCAACGACAAGCCTGTCCCCCTCTCTGACCGGTGTCACTGATACGGTGTGGGTTACAACAGAGGTACAGAGAGAGAGAAGGGGGGAAGGTCAACGACAAGCCTGTCCCCCCTCTCTCTGACCGGTTACCACAGAGGTACAGAGAGTCACTGATACAAGCCTGTCCCCCTCTCTGACCACAGAGGTACAGAGAGAGAGAAGGGGGGAAGGTCAACGACAAGCCTGTCCCCCTCTCTGACCGGTGTCACTGATACGGTGTGGATTACCACAGAGGTACAGAGAGAGAGAAGGGGGGAAGGTCAACGACAAGCCTGTCCCCCTCTCTGACCGGTGTCACTGATACGGTGTGGGTTACCACAGAGGTACAGAGAGAGAGAAGGGGGGAAGGTCAACGACAAGCCTGTCCCCCTCTCTGACCGGTGTCACTGATACGGTGTGGGTTACCACAGAGGTACAGAGAGAGAGAAGGGGGGAAGGTCAACGACAAGCCTGTCCCCCTCTCTGACCGGTGTCACTGATACGGTGTGGGTTACCACAGAGGTACAGAGAGAGAGAAGGGGGGAAGGTCAACGACAAGCCTGTCCCCCTCTCTGACCGGTGTCACTGATACGGTGTGGGTTACCACAGAGGTACAGAGAGAGAGAAGGGGGGAAGGTCAACGACAAGCCTGTCCCCCTCTCTGACCGGTGTCGCTGATACGGTGTGGATTACCACAGAGGTACAGAGAGAGAGAAGGGGGGAAGGTCAACGACAAGCCTGTCCCCCTCTCTGACCGGTGTCACTGATACGGTGTGGATTACCACAGAGGTACAGAGAGAGAGAAGGGGGGAAGGTCAACGACAAGCCTGTCCCCCTCTCTGACCGGTGTCACTGATACGGTGTGGGTTACCACAGAGGTACAGAGAGAGAGAAGGGGGGAAGGTCAACGACAAGCCTGTCCCCCTCTCTGACCGGTGTCACTGATACGGTGTGGGTTACCACAGAGGTACAGAGAGAGAGAAGGGGGGAAGGTCAACGACAAGCCTGTCCCCCTCTCTGACCGGTGTCACTGATACGGTGTGGATTACCACAGAGGTACAGAGAGAGAGAAGGGGGGAAGGTCAACGACAAGCCTGTCCCCCTCTCTGACCGGTGTCACTGATACGGTGTGGGTTACCACAGAGGTACAGAGAGAGAGAAGGGGGGAAGGTCAACGACAAGCCTGTCCCCCTCTCTGACCGGTGTCACTGATACGGTGTGGGTTACCACAGAGGTACAGAGAGAGAGAAGGGGGGAAGGTCAACGACAAGCCTGTCCCCCTCTCTGACCGGTGTCACTGATACGGTGTGGGTTACCACAGAGGTACAGAGAGAGAGAAGGGGGGAAGGTCAACGACAAGCCTGTCCCCCTCTCTGACCGGTGTCACTGATACGGTGTGGGTTACCACAGAGGTACAGAGAGAGAGAAGGGGGGAAGGTCAACGACAAGCCTGTCCCCCTCTCTGACCGGTGTCACTGATACGGTGTGGGTTACCACAGAGGTACAGAGAGAGAGAAGGGGGGAAGGTCAACGACAAGCCTGTCCCCCTCTCTGACCGGTGTCACTGATACGGTGTGGGTTACCACAGAGGTACAGAGAGAGA
>CM065684.1:39375769-39378269 GCA_017654935.2 Phymorhynchus buccinoides | reverse complement strand
TTAAGCCAGTGTCAATCGTGTCAACCGTATGTCTGTTTGTCTCTCCTATTTCCTCTGTTACCCGTCTCGTTTTTATATTCTTGTACGCCTTAACCCTTCCACCGCCAGCCATATTTCAGCCAAAAATGTCCATTAAATTGACCTGGGTAGAGAACAAAATCCATCTGCAATATTGGGGATTCTTCCGTGACATATATAAAATAAGGTCTATCCTTACTTCCCAAAACTAAGACAAAGGGGTCTTTGGATAATATACCCCAATTTGATGCCTTTTAGTGACATAGAAGTTAAATCACTGTGGTGCTAAAATGCGACTTTGGCGGTGAAAGGGTTAATTTCTGTTTTTAATCTCTCCATGTCTCTCTCTAGCTCTCTCTGTATTGTCTTTATGACTCTATTTTTGTCTCTCTATCTCTGCGTCTCATTTTACTCTCTTTCACACCGGGTTTTTCTCATCTCGTCTCTTCTCTCTCTCTCTCTCTCTCTCTCTCTCTCTCTCTCTCTCTCTCTCTCTCTCTCTCTCTCTCTCTCTCTCTCTCTCTCTCTCTCTCTCTCTCTCTCTCTCTCTCTCTCTCAGGGCTGGGTGTAAAAAAGTATGTATACTTATCTCATTACCCTGTATAAATAAAATTTCGTTCGTTCGTTCTCTCTCTCTCTCTCTCTCTCTCTCTCTCTCTCTCTCTCTCTCTCTCTCTCTCTCTCTCTCTCTCTCTCTCTCTCTCTCTCTCTCTCTCTCTCTCTCTCTCTCTCTCTCTCTCTCTCTCTCTCTCTCTCTCTCTCTCTCGTTTCAACTGGAGATTTCTGGGTTGTCATCGTCATTGACATTGACTCGATGCTGAGACCAGAGACTAGAGTTGCTGGCTGCGCTTCGATTTTTTCACGGAGAATTCAAACAAACAGTTTCTTTCTTTTTTCTTTCCTTCTTTCTTTCTTTTTGTTCGTAACTTATTGAAATGTTGTTGATCCATTTGCATGTTCGCTTTGACCAGACGGGAAAGGGTTCAGAACGAATCAGACTTCAGAGATGTACTGATAAGATAAACAGAACGTGCTCGAAAGGAAAATGAAAAGTTCAAACAGGATTTGTGTGACTAAACAACCAGAACAACAACAACAAAACAAGAACAACTTCTCATCTCCCTTCCTTTTGGAATCTAGTCACGAAACATTGCCACCTTAGCACTTTGGGGGTATGGTAGAGCAGTAATATAATTATGATATGCGTATATTAAGTAAATAAAAATCAACTGCATTATTTCATTTTCCAACCATTTGAGCTTGTACGTCATCTTCGAATCAGAATACCAGAGGAACACGGCCAATATAAAAAAATCTGACAAACAGCGAACCACTGTCACAACCAACAAACAAACCAACAACCAACAAAGGACAATCATCATTTAGTTCAAGATGTAGGAGAGCAAAATAGTCAAGCAAAATACCCCCCAAAACAACAACAACAACAACAACCCACAAATCCCACAAAAAACCCCAACCCAAAACAACCCCAACCAACCAACCAACATACATATAAACCAATTTAAGGCAACATGATTATGAAAAGTTGGTATGTAAAAGGAAAACTAATTGGAATGGCTTGACCGTTTGGATGTCAGTTGATAAGTTTACCCGACTTGATGACACAATACTATCCTCACACCAGCCCCCCTCCCCATCACACCCATCCCATCTCCCCTTTAAAAATCAAACCCAATAGGAAGGAGAGCTAGAAACTCCTGCTGAAAAGACAAGGACACGCCCATCTTGACTTCCAGACAAACCCGGATCTCTGTGCATCAATAGCAGAGTTATTGTGTTTTTTGTTGTTGTTGTTAAAGGCCTTGTCTTACTATTCTTCTGCCTTGTTCACAACCACCGTGGTCTGTGGAGGTTGCGTCTCGTGGAAGAGTCCATTTCACCATCCCTTGCAGGGGGGGGTTAGGGTGTTAATTAATATTGAACTTCAAATTGAAGTCAGTTGCAAACAACATTGTACGAAGACGGAGAAAGGTGTAGCGGTTGTAACGACATGCGTTGTATAAGTGGAATGATACGCGCACACACATAAGTGACATTTTTTATATCTCTATTGTTAAAAATTCGGGACTTTACTGGTGTTGCACTGCCTCCGGGAATTGCCTCCAGGATCGTTCCCACCATCTGTATATCTACTAATGTCCCATATGCGTCTGTTCCAGCCAGGAGGACGTTAAACATATTTCCATTAACACAAGTGGCATTGAACGGTTTGGTTTTGCTGCGCTGTTGTGTGTGTGTGTGTGTCAGAGAGAGAGAGAGAGAGAGAGAGAGAGAGAGAGAGAGAGAGAGAGAGAGAGAGAGAGAGAGAGAGAGAGAGAGAGAGAGAGGGCGTAAAAGGAGTACTGATCACAGCATACACAACCCCATAATTGCTTTGCACCTACCCCCTCCTTGTTTTGGAAGTCCAGAGATTTGTAGACAAAACATTGTCGCTTAATATGCGTAAGCCATTGTGTGATAA
>CM065684.1:39360769-39363269 GCA_017654935.2 Phymorhynchus buccinoides | reverse complement strand
CTTGTCCCAAAGGGCGAAAGCCACGAGGACGAACATTAATTTTTGTGGTATAGTTTCCTTTTCGTCCCTGAGACGATTCACCCCCCTCAGAATCAATGTACCCTAAAGCATTTTCTGGAAACTGAACTATGTAAAGATTAAAAAAAATGTATTATTTTCTTGGAAAGGTTAAAGTTACTACCTGACCTTCATGTCGTCTTCGACTGTGGTAGCTTCCTCAGAGAAAAAAAATAAGGAGCGTAACTGGAGACTTCCGGTGCCTATGCTTCCATTTGAGGTTTAGTTACATACATCTTGTCTTGTCACATATAACAATATCCATGCAAATTGGACCTTAATTTGCTTCAATACCATTGCCTTTCCTTACTTGTTTCGCACTAAACTTGCGGGGAAAAAATCGTAACATAACGTGCGAAAAAATCGTAACATGATGCTATTTTATTTCATTGTTTGCAATCGGTAGATTGGATGCCACATAATAATAATAATAATGGGAATTTATATAGCGCTCTTTCTCGCATGAGCTCAGTGCGCTTTACATTGATAACAAGAACATTAAAGGCAAACAAATAATGAATCATTAGAAAGTAAAATAAACACGATGATTGCACGCAACGTTATCTTACTTCCTCACACACACACATACACACACACACACACACACACATACACACGCGCACACGCACACGCACGCCTGCATGCATGCAGGCACACACACATACACACAAACATACACACACACACATAAACGCACGCACGCACACATACACACACATACACGCACGCACACACTCACACACAATTAATTATGCAAGAGTAAAATAGTTACAATATGAAAATTCGAGGGGGGGGGGGGGTGGGGGGGGTGGGGGGGGGGGGTGGGGTGGGGGGGGGGGGGGGGCACAAACGAAAATTCTAAGAAGAAACATAGACCACATTCACATTCTCAATCAAGTTTGGATACAATAGTGCAACTTGAAATAAAATCATACTGCCATCGATATACCCATTACATGACTAATCATAATAGACACATTTTGCAAGAACAAAAATACCCTTCTACCTAATTTACAAGCATTTAAAGTTTACAAGACGTAGACATTCTACATACAACATACGAATATATGTAAATACATTTTTTTTTAAAGATTTCTGCAATGAAACGGAGCCCCCCCCCCCCCCCCCCCCCCCCCCCCCCCCCCCCCCCCCCCCCACACACACACACACCTCACACAAACACTAATCAATCATAATATGTCCGAAATAAGTGAGTTTTAAGGGCAGAGCGAAAGGCGGAGATAGAGTCAGATGAGCGGACATGTTGTGGGAGGGAATTCCATAAGTGAGGTGCTAAATAGTAGAAGGATCGTTCACCAAAAGATTTCGTGTGGACCCGAGGAACCTTGAGTGTGCAGCAGTCAGAGGAAGAACGTACAAAAAAATATTTATTAATTCAAAGTGCCAAGTACGATGGGTCAAAACAATGAGCAAAAGGTAATTCAAAGTAATATTCACACAGGGACAAAAATGCATTCCGGACAAGACGTGCAAATGATTCTGAATCCTAAACATCTTTGAAACGCTTCCTTCGGTTTGGTGCAACTCAATTGCTATCATACAGTCTTGACACCTGTAGGGTCCCCCTTACCAAAAATGCTTCACAATAAGGGGTACCATTGGACAGCAGACTTTAGAACCATCAACATCTCACAAACATTTGGGAGTAGTTTTTCAGGATAACTGTAGATGGGATGAGCATATTCGAACTTTAGCTAATAAAGTAAACATGTTGATTGCTTGTCTCAGAAACTACAAATATAGACTAAGCCGTAAAGCTCTAGAAACTATGTATAAATCTTTTGTTCTACCAAATTTTGACTATGCAGATATTTTATGGGACAACTGTACAGACACACAAGCAAATTCACTAGAAACTTTACATTTGGAAGCGCTCCGTACCATTACAGGAGGAGTAAGGGGAACTAGTCATGCGAAACTGTATAAAGAATCAGGCTTTTGCTCACTAAAAGAAAGACGAAGAAGACACAAATTAATTCAGTTTCACAAAATAGTCAATGGCAAATGCCCTCAATATTTACAAGATCTTCTCCCTTCCTTAGTATCCGAGGAAAACCCCTACCATAGACGCCGACCATTAGATAGAAGAGTACCACGATCCAAAACCGAACTACATAAAAATTCCTTTCTCCCTAGCACTACAAACTTATGGAATAATCTTCCAGATACTATTAAAACACTCGATTCTATTAGTCAGTTCAAACGTTATTTATCTCTTACAGATGTCACAGTCCCCCCTTACTATTATGTAGGATCCAGACAGAATCAAGTTAACCATTGTAGACTACGTTTAGGAATGAGCAATATTAACGGTGACTTGTACAACAGACACTTATTAAATAACCCCAAATGTGCATGTGGCCACAATACAGAAGATGCTGAACATTACCTGATGCAGTGTAGACATTATGCTGCTGAAAGA
>CM065684.1:39333269-39348269 GCA_017654935.2 Phymorhynchus buccinoides | reverse complement strand
AGTTTGTTGTAAAACATCCATGTTTTAACAGCAGAGATGCACAACTTAGAAGAAGAAATCATTTGATCTAATTGACTCAGGTGGGCAGAAATGTACAGTTGATTGTCATCAGAAAAGCTATGATGTAGAATAGAATGCTGGTTGATGATGGCGGAGAGAGGTTGGGTATAAAGAACAAAAAGGATAGGGCCTAAGACTGAACCTTGGGGCACACCGAACTGAAGACCTTTTGGAAGAGATGAAGAACCATTGACAACAACTGTCTGTGTGCAATCAGAGAGGTAGGAAGCAAACCAGGAAAGAACAGCCCCAGATAGATCAAAGGAGGTGTGAAGTCTAGAAATGAGGATGGAGTGGTCGATAGTGTCAAACGCTGCAGAAAGATCAAGGAGAGAGAGAGAGAAGAGAAACCTTGTTTTCATCCAAGGCAGTGAGCAGGTCGTTCGTTATCTTTAAGAGGGCTGTCTCAGTACTGTGACCTGCTCGATAAGCAGACTGGTTTGGATAGAAAAGATCGTTTACCTGAAGATGGTCAGACAGCTGTTTAAGAACCACCTTTTCCGTAAGCTTAGAAAGGAATGAAAGATTAGAGACAGGCCGATAATTCTTTAGATTTTCAGGATCGAGACTAGGCTTCTTTAAGAGAGGTTTGACAACTGCAGATTTGAAATGAGTTGGAAAGCGGCCTGAACATAGAGATTCATTGATGATGGATGTAAAGTAAGGAAGGAGATCATCAAGACACTGGGAGAAGAGAGATGAAGGTAGAGGGTCTAGTTCACAGGTTTTAGTCTGAGTTCGGGTCAAAATCTTCTTAACCTCATCAGTGGAAACAGAACGGAACTCAGACCACATACTGCCAGAAAAGGAAGGATCAGGGACAGAGTCAGTTGATAGTGGGTACATTTTGACCAAATGACAACTTTTTCTTTGCCACTGGGTATAACGTGTGCTACGTGCATGAGCACACGGGACCTCGGTTTATTGTCTCATCCGAAAGACTGAGACGAGTCTGCGCCAAGACTCCTACCTATTCTACCACAGCGCCTCCCAACCTGACCCTTTCCTAAAGACCAACGTGGATGAACCTATTACCAGATGTACCTGCTACATCGAAGACTACAGCACCATTACCAACTTGTCCCTAAGGGTGCAATGCCATAAGGACGCTAAATATTCACTGTTCAGCTCAGTTCAAAATAAAACAGAGGAAACATGAAAACAGTGAAGCAGTAGGGTCCTGATCTTGTTTTGGATTGCACGTTCTTACACTATGCAAACTAGAGTGTACATGATCTTGTTTCGGATTGCACGTTCTTACACTATGCAAACTAGAGTGTACATGATCTTGTTTTGGATTGCACGTTCTTACACTATACAAACTAGAGTGTACATGATCTTGTTTCGGATTGCACGTTCTTACACTATACAAACTAGAGTGTACATGATCTTGTTTTGGATTGCACGTTCTTACACTATACAAACTAGAGTGTACATGATCTTGTTTTGGATATCACGTTCTTACACTATGCAAACTAGAGTGTACATGATCTTGTTTTGGATTGCACGTTCTTACACTATACAAACTAGAGTGTACATGATCTTGTTTTGGATTGCACGTTCTTACACTATACAAACTAGAGTGTACATGATCTTGTTTTGGATTGCACGTTCTTACACTATACAAACTAGAGTGTACATGATCTTGTTTTGGATTGCACGTTCTTACACTATACAAACTAGAGTGTACATGATCTTGTTTTGGATTGCACGTTCTTACACTATGCAAACTAGAGTGTACATGATCTTGTTTTGGATTGCACGTTCTTACAAACTATACAAACTAGAGTGTACATGATCTTGTTTCGGATTGCACGTTCTTACACTATACAAACTAGAGTGTACATGATCTTGTTTTGGATATCACGTTCTTACACTATACAAACTAGAGTGTACATGATCTTGTTTTGGATTGCACGTTCTTACACTATACAAACTAGAGTGTACATGATCTTGTTTTGGATTGCACGTTCTTACACTATACAAACTAGAGTGTACATGATCTTGTTTTGGATTGCACGTTCTTACACTATGCAAACTAGAGTGTACATGATCTTGTTTTGGATTGCACGTTCTTACACTATACAAACTAGAGTGTACATGATCTTGTTTTGGATTGCACGTTCTTACACTATACAAACTAGAGTGTACATGATCTTGTTTTGGATTGCACGTTCTTACACTATACAAACTAGAGTGTACATGATCTTGTTTTGGATTGCACGTTCTTACACTATACAAACTAGAGTGTACATGATCTTGTTTTGGATTGCACGTTCTTACACTATGCAAACTAGAGTGTACATGATCTTGTTTTGGATTGCACGTTCTTACACTATGCAAACTAGAGTGTACATGATCTTGTTTTGGATTGCACGTTCTTACACTATACAAACTAGAGTGTACATGATCTTGTTTTGGATTGCACGTTCTTACACTATGCAAACTAGAGTGTACATGATCTTGTTTTGGATATCACGTTCTTACACTATGCAAACTAGAGTGTACATGATCTTGTTTTGGATTGCACGTTCTTACACTATGCAAACTAGAGTGTACATGATCTTGTTTTGGATTGCACGTTCTTACACTATGCAAACTAGAGTGTACATGATCTTGTTTTGGATATCACGTTCTTACACTATACAAACTAGAGTGTACATGATCTTGTTTTGGATTGCACGTTCTTACACTATACAAACTAGAGTGTACATGATCTTGTTTTGGATTGCACGTTCTTACACTATACAAACTAGAGTGTACATGATCTTGTTTTGGATTGCACGTTCTTACACTATACAAACTAGAGTGTACATGATCTTGTTTTGGATTGCACGTTCTTACACTATGCAAACTAGAGTGTACATGATCTTGTTTTGGATTGCACGTTCTTACACTATACAAACTAGAGTGTACATGATCTTGTTTTGGATTCACGTTCTTACACTATACAAACTAGAGTGTACATGATCTTGTTTTGGATTGCACGTTCTTACACTATACAAACTAGAGTGTACATGATCTTGTTTTGGATTGCACGTTCTTACACTATACAAACTAGAGTGTACATGATCTTGTTTTGGATTGCACGTTCTTACACTATACAAACTAGAGTGTACATGATCTTGTTTTGGATTGCACGTTCTTACACTATACAAACTAGAGTGTACATGATCTTGTTTTGGATTGCACGTTCTTACACTATGCAAACTAGAGTGTACATGATCTTGTTTTGGATTGCACGTTCTTACACTATACAAACTAGAGTGTACATGATCTTGTTTTGGATTGCACGTTCTTACACTATACAAACTAGAGTGTACATGATCTTGTTTTGGATATCACGTTCTTACACTATACAAACTAGAGTGTACATGATCTTGTTTTGGATATCACGTTCTTACACTATACAAACTAGAGTGTACATGATCTTGTTTTGGATTGCACGTTCTTACACTATACAAACTAGAGTGTACATGATCTTGTTTTGGATTGCACGTTCTTACACTATACAAACTAGAGTGTACATGATCTTGTTTTGGATTGCACGTTCTTACACTATACAAACTAGAGTGTACATGATCTTGTTTTGGATTGCACGTTCTTACACTATACAAACTAGAGTGTACATGATCTTGTTTTGGATTGCACGTTCTTACACTATGCAAACTAGAGTGTACATGATCTTGTTTTGGATTATCACGTTCTTACACTATACAAACTAGAGTGTACATGATCTTGTTTTGGATTGCACGTTCTTACACTATGCAAACTAGAGTGTACATGATCTTGTTTTGGATTGCACGTTCTTACACTATACAAACTAGAGTGTACATGATCTTGTTTTGGATTGCACGTTCTTACACTATGCAAACTAGAGTGTACATGATCTTGTTTTGGATATCACGTTCTTACACTATACAAACTAGAGTGTACATGATCTTGTTTTGGATTGCACGTTCTTACACTATACAAACTAGAGTGTACATGATCTTGTTTTGGATTGCACGTTCTTACACTATGCAAACTAGAGTGTACATGATCTTGTTTTGGATTGCACGTTCTTACACTATACAAACTAGAGTGTACATGATCTTGTTTTGGATTTCACGTTCTTACACTATGCAAACTAGAGTGTACATGATCTTGTTTTGGATATCACGTTCTTACACTATACAAACTAGAGTGTACATGATCTTGTTTTGGATTGCACGTTCTTACACTATACAAACTAGAGTGTACATGATCTTGTTTTGGATATCACGTTCTTACACTATGCAAACTAGAGTGTACATGATCTTGTTTTGGATTGCACGTTCTTACACTATGCAAACTAGAGTGTACATGATCTTGTTTTGGATTGCACGTTCTTACACTATACAAACTAGAGTGTACATGATCTTGTTTTGGATTGCACGTTCTTACACTATGCAAACTAGAGTGTACATGATCTTGTTTTGGATATCACGTTCTTACACTATACAAACTAGAGTGTACATGATCTTGTTTTGGATTGCACGTTCTTACACTATGCAAACTAGAGTGTACATGATCTTGTTTTGGATTGCACGTTCTTACACTATACAAACTAGAGTGTACATGATCTTGTTTTGGATTGCACGTTCTTACACTATGCAAACTAGAGTGTACATGATCTTGTTTTGGATTGCACGTTCTTACACTATACAAACTAGAGTGTACATGATCTTGTTTTGGATTGCACGTTCTTACACTATACAAACTAGAGTGTACATGATCTTGTTTTGGATTGCACGTTCTTACACTATGCAAACTAGAGTGTACATGATCTTGTTTTGGATTGCACGTTCTTACACTATGCAAACTAGAGTGTACATGATCTTGTTTTGGATTGCACGTTCTTACACTATACAAACTAGAGTGTACATGATCTTGTTTTGGATTGCACGTTCTTACACTATTCAAACTAGAGTGTACATGATCTTGTTTTGGATTGCACGTTCTTACACTATACAAACTAGAGTGTACATGATCTTGTTTTGGATTGCACGTTCTTACACTATGCAAACTAGAGTGTACATGATCTTGTTTTGGATTGCACGTTCTTACACTATACAAACTAGAGTGTACATGATCTTGTTTTGGATTGCACGTTCTTACACTATGCAAACTAGAGTGTACATGATCTTGTTTTGGATTGCACGTTCTTACACTATGCAAACTAGAGTGTACATGATCTTGTTTTGGATTGCACGTTCTTACACTATACAAACTAGAGTGTACATGATCTTGTTTTGGATATCACGTTCTTACACTATACAAACTAGAGTGTACATGATCTTGTTTTGGATTGCACGTTCTTACACTATGCAAACTAGAGTGTACATGATCTTGTTTCGGATTGCACGTTCTTACACTATACAAACTAGAGTGTACATGATCTTGTTTTGGATTGCACGTTCTTACACTATGCAAACTAGAGTGTACATGATCTTGTTTTGGATTGCACGTTCTTACACTATACAAACTAGAGTGTACATGATCTTGTTTTGGATTGCACGTTCTTACACTATACAAACTAGAGTGTACATGATCTTGTTTTGGATTGCACGTTCTTACACTATGCAAACTAGAGTGTACATGATCTTGTTTTGGATTGCACGTTCTTACACTATGCAAACTAGAGTGTACATGATCTTGTTTTGGATTGCACGTTCTTACACTATACAAACTAGAGTGTACATGATCTTGTTTTGGATTGCACGTTCTTACACTATGCAAACTAGAGTGTACATGATCTTGTTTTGGATTGCACGTTCTTACACTATGCAAACTAGAGTGTACATGATCTTGTTTTGGATTGCACGTTCTTACACTATACAAACTAGAGTGTACATGATCTTGTTTTGGATTGCACGTTCTTACACTATACAAACTAGAGTGTACATGATCTTGTTTTGGATTGCACGTTCTTACACTATACAAACTAGAGTGTACATGATCTTGTTTTGGATTGCACGTTCTTACACTATACAAACTAGAGTGTACATGATCTTGTTTTGGATTGCACGTTCTTACACTATACAAACTAGAGTGTACATGATCTTGTTTTGGATATCACGTTCTTACACTATACAAACTAGAGTGTACATGATCTTGTTTTGGATTGCACGTTCTTACACTATACAAACTAGAGTGTACATGATCTTGTTTTGGATATCACGTTCTTACACTATGCAAACTAGAGTGTACATGATCTTGTTTTGGATTGCACGTTCTTACACTATGCAAACTAGAGTGTACATGATCTTGTTTTGGATTTCACGTTCTTACACTATGCAAACTAGAGTGTACATGATCTTGTTTTGGATTGCACGTTCTTACACTATACAAACTAGAGTGTACATGATCTTGTTTTGGATTTCACGTTCTTACACTATACAAACTAGAGTGTACATGATCTTGTTTTGGATATCACGTTCTTACACTATGCAAACTAGAGTGTACATGATCTTGTTTTGGATTGCACGTTCTTACACTATACAAACTAGAGTGTACATGATCTTGTTTTGGATATCACGTTCTTACACTATACAAACTAGAGTGTACATGATCTTGTTTTGGATTGCACGTTCTTACACTATGCAAACTAGAGTGTACATGATCTTGTTTTGGATTGCACGTTCTTACACTATACAAACTAGAGTGTACATGATCTTGTTTTGGATTGCACGTTCTTACACTATACAAACTAGAGTGTACATGATCTTGTTTTGGATTGCACGTTCTTACACTATGCAAACTAGAGTGTACATGATCTTGTTTTGGATTGCACGTTCTTACACTATGCAAACTAGAGTGTACATGATCTTGTTTTGGATTGCACGTTCTTACACTATACAAACTAGAGTGTACATGATCTTGTTTTGGATTTCACGTTCTTACACTATGCAAACTAGAGTGTACATGATCTTGTTTTGGATACACGTTCTTACACTATGCAAACTAGAGTGTACATGATCTTGTTTTGGATTGCACGTTCTTACACTATCACGTTCTTACACTATACAAACTAGAGTGTACATGATCTTGTTTTGGATTGCACGTTCTTACACTATACAAACTAGAGTGTACATGATCTTGTTTTGGATATCACGTTCTTATCTTGTTTTGGATTGCACTTACACTAGAGTGTACATGATGGATTTCACGTTCTTACACTATACAAACTAGAGTGTACATGATCTTGTTTTGGATTGCACGTTCTTACACTATACAAACTAGAGTGTACATGATCTTGTTTTGGATTGCACGTTCTTACACTATACAAACTAGAGTGTACATGATCTTGTTTTGGATTGCACGTTCTTACACTATACAAACTAGAGTGTACATGATCTTGTTTTGGATTGCACGTTCTTACACTATACAAACTAGAGTGTACATGATCTTGTTTTGGATTGCACGTTCTTACACTATACAAACTAGAGTGTACATGATCTTGTTTTGGATATCACGTTCTTACACTATGCAAACTAGAGTGTACATGATCTTGTTTTGGATTGCACGTTCTTACACTATACAAACTAGAGTGTACATGATCTTGTTTTGGATTGCACGTTCTTACACTATACAAACTAGAGTGTACATGATCTTGTTTTGGATTGCACGTTCTTACACTATACAAACTAGAGTGTACATGATCTTGTTTTGGATTGCACGTTCTTACACTATGCAAACTAGAGTGTACATGATCTTGTTTTGGATTGCACGTTCTTACACTATACAAACTAGAGTGTACATGATCTTGTTTTGGATTGCACGTTCTTACACTATACAAACTAGAGTGTACATGATCTTGTTTTGGATATCACGTTCTTACACTATACAAACTAGAGTGTACATGATCTTGTTTTGGATTGCACGTTCTTACACTATACAAACTAGAGTGTACATGATCTTGTTTTGGATATCACGTTCTTACACTATGCAAACTAGAGTGTACATGATCTTGTTTCGGATTGGAGTGTACATGATCTTGTTTTGGATTGCACGTTCTTACACTATGCAAACTAGAGTGTACATGATCTTGTTTTGGATTGCACGTTCTTACACTATACAAACTAGAGTGTACATGATCTTGTTTTGGATTGCACGTTCTTACACTATGCAAACTAGAGTGTACATGATCTTGTTTTGGATTGCACGTTCTTACACTATACAAACTAGAGTGTACATGATCTTGTTTTGGATTGCACGTTCTTACACTATACAAACTAGAGTGTACATGATCTTGTTTTGGATTGCACGTTCTTACACTATACAAACTAGAGTGTACATGATCTTGTTTTGGATTGCACGTTCTTACACTATACAAACTAGAGTGTACATGATCTTGTTTTGGATATCACGTTCTTACACTATGCAAACTAGAGTGTACATGATCTTGTTTTGGATATCACGTTCTTACACTATACAAACTAGAGTGTACATGATCTTGTTTTGGATATCACGTTCTTACACTATACAAACTAGAGTGTACAGAGTAAAAAGAGGAAACATGAAAACAGTGAAGCGGTAGGACCCATGTGGCGGCACGGATTGTGTCCGCTGCACAAATTGTCCACCTGTGTCGACCATTACAGCACGGATTGTCTCCAGTGCTAGCTTTCTTTCTCTTATTTTTCTGTCACTTTCTCTTTGTCACTGTCTCTCTGTGTCTTTCTCTGTCCCTCTGTTTCTGTTTATCCATGCAAGCGTGCCCGCGTGAGTGTGCGTACACGCACATATGTGTGTGTATTAAATTATCTTCTTAGTTTTCCATTTTCCATCTTTCAGATATTATTTTGTGTTGATTCAAAATCTGTTTTACAAGCCTTAAAATATTCCCATACAAGAGTGAGAGGAGAACGTATATAAGAAATTCACCATTTAATTCATTTTTTGTCTTTGCGTGGTTCTTCTATTGACTTTTGTTGGGTCCCATCACATTGTGGATTATCTGCAAATGAAAGAGTTGATCGGTTAGCAAAAAATATCGCAGCCACTGAAAACAGTTTAGCAAAAGTTCATATTCCTTTATCGCTACATGAAAATTACAGTCTTTTAGAAAAAGCATCCTGTGGTTCTGTTTAGAAGACAAACTGAGACCTTACCCTCTATAAAAAAAAAAGAACAAAAAAGGAAAATTCTTTTAAAAGCTAATGGATTATAAAACAGGACAAAATCTTCATCAAGGGCGGATTCTAAAAAGTTTAGTTTTTAAATTCAGGCTTGATGCACTGAAAACAAAATTCTGTAAAAATGTAACCTGCATTTGTGGCCATCATATTACACCTTTCCATGTAATTTTTTTCTTTGTGAACATATGAAAAACTATTTACCTGCTTGGTTGTCGGACACAAAACCATCAATGACAACCTATCAAGACATTCTTTGTGAAGAATCAAAGATTCTAGAAGTTATTCGGGGACTTATTAGGAGCCCAATTGGACCTTTGCTTTGATGTTCTTGTTAAGTATTTTATTTTCCTTTTTTGGAGTTTAATATTGTTCATTTATTGTTTTTTTCACCTTTAAATGTTTAGAAGTAATTCTAAGTTTATGTATTTCACTGACGTTTCATTAACATAGGGTCTAAATCATACAGGTACTCAGATACACATACCCTCACTCCATTTATTCATGTAAATTATATGCATGCATAGATTAACAATCCTCCCGTATCTTCTTACACGCACACCCACAAACCCCCTTAAACGGACATTTGCACATAATCATACACATACATTTTATTTTTTTTATTTGTTGTTGTTGTTGTTGTTGTTAAGATCACTGTAAGGTGGAAAGACGTTAAATTAAAGAACGAACGAACACACACACACACACACACACACACACACACACACACATACACACACACACACACACACACACACACACACACACACACACACACACACACACACACACACACAACACACAACAACAACAACATACAGTATTTATACGGCGCTGAATCTTGATAGAAATCAAATCAAAGCGCACACACACGTTAGCATTCAAAGCGCATTCAAACAAAAACGCAATACAAGTTTTACACGCGAACACACACAGATAACATAAATGGAATATAGCAGAAACAGACCTAATGGCAAGAGAGAGAAGATAAAGAGAGAGGAGCTTTAATGATGGGGGAACAGGTGGGTTTTGAGGTTAGCTTTGAAAGCAGAGAGAGTCGGTCGCTGACGGAGGGAGAGCGGAAGTTTGTTCCAGGAGGTCGGTCCTGAGACAGCAAAAGAGCGCCGACCAACAGTTGAAAGCTTATACCTAGGGATCTGGAGAGAAAGAGGGTCAGAAACTGAACGTAAAGTGCGAGCTGGCGTATAGATGGAAATATTGTCGCAGAGGTAAGATGGAGCAGCTTTATGGATAGATTTATAGCAAAGTGTGTTTAATTTATACTCAATTCTGTCTGCGACAGGAAGCCAGTGCAAAGAACGCAGAAGAGGGCTAACATGATCGAACTTTTTCTTCCTAAGGACAAGACGAGCAGCTGTGTTTTGAATACGCTGGAGACAAGATAGAGAAGAGACTGATAGGCCAGAAAGGAGAGCATTACAGTAGTCAATACGAGATAGGATGAGGGAAGTAACAAGCTTTGCTGTGGCTTCATCTGAGAGGTATTTACGAATATAGCCAATGCAACGAATTTGATAGTAGCAGGACCGACAGGTCTGAGTCAGGAAACTCTGCATGGAAAGAGTATTGTCCAAAGTGACACCTAAGTTTTTTGACTGAGTCTGAGAGGGGAATGATATTGTTACCCAGTTGGATTGACTCTATGGAAACAGAGGCTAGTTTGTTTTTTGTCCCTACAAGCATTGCTTCGGTTTTTTTTCACCATTTAATTGAAGTTTATTTTGAACCATCCAATTTTGAATATCAATATAGCAGTTGTTACTTTCTGTAAGAATGGAATCTAGATCTTCAGGGGTTGTACTGTTTTGGAGTTGTGAGTCATCTGCATAGAAGTGATGTTTCATGTTGTGCTGGTCGATGACATTGGCAAGAGGTGACGTATACAAAGTAAACAAGACAGGACCAAGCACAGACCCCTGGGGGACTCCACAAGAAAGCCTAACCTGTTCAGACTGACGACCATTGACCAGAACTGATTGAAAACGATCAGAAAGGTAAGAGGAAAACCAAGAAAGAGCAGGGCCCTTAATTCCAAAAGTATGTTCAAGACGAGACAGAAGAATGGAGTGGTCTATGGTATCAAAGGCAGCAGAGATCAAGAAGTGTCAACAAGAGAGATTTGACCAGCATCAGAAGCAAGTAAGAGGTCATTGACGATTTGAACAAGGGCTGTTTCTGTACTGTGGTTGGTTCTATAGGCAGACTGATAAGGATGATGAAGATTGTTTGAGGATAGATGATCGTTAAGTTGTTTCAGGACAGTCTTCTCAAGGAGTTTGGAGAGAAAAGGGAGGTTAGATACAGGTCTGTAGTTTTTTCAGATTATTAGGATCCAGATTGTTCTTCTTGAGAAGGGGCCTTACAAGAGCGGTTTTGAAAGCCGAAGGAAACACACCTGAAACTAAAGAAGAATTGATGATGTTGGTGATTGATGGCAGAAGGTGTTGATAGATTTGTGAGAAAAGAGAGGCTGGGATGGGGTCAAGATCACAGGATTTAAAATGCATTTCTTTCAAAGTAGAAAGAACTTCGGTCTCAGACACCGGCTTGAAAGAGAGAAGGGGGACACCAGTGAATGATGGGTCTGGAATAGTTGGTTGAAAAGGCATGGAGTCGATTTTTGATCGTAGATCGATAATCTTGGTGGAGAACAGGAAAAGGTTTCTGGCAGTTTGTCAGGACACACACACACACACACACACACACACACACACACACACACACACACACACACACACACACACACACACACACACACACACACACACACACACATGCGCGTGTACGCACACTCACGTAGGCACGGGCAAACAGAAACAGAGGGACAGAGAAAGACAGAGAGAGACAGTGACAAAGAGAAAGTGACAGAAAAATAAGAGAAAGAAAGCTAGCACTGGAGACAATCCGTGCTGTAATGGTCGACACAGGTGGACAATCCGTGCAGCGGAGACAATCCGTGCCACCACAACCCATAATCTTGTTTTTTTTTTATATTTCGCGTTCTTACACTATACTAACTAGAGTGCACAAAGTAAAAAGAGGAAACATGAAAACAGTGAAGCGGTAGGACCCATATCTTGTGTTTTGGATTTCAGGCTGGAATGTTTTGGCTTGGCAGGGGAATTAGCCAATGGTGCAACCACAGTCAGGCAGCCAAGAGAAAGCGGGAAAAACAGAAGAAGAAAAAAGAAAAGCAGAAAGATAAGGACAAAGAAGAGTTGTTGAAAGCAAGATGAAGTAGGAAGGGTGATGGGGAAAAGGGTGGGGGTGTGGGTGGGGGGGGGGGGAGCAGTTGAGATGCTAGTATAGTAAGCAAAGAGGTTTATGGTGGTCTAACGGTTTTTAGTCCCCGAGCCGAAGGTTCGGGGAGCTATTGTTTCTGTCTGATCCGTCCGTGCCTCCGGCGTGCCTCCGGCGTGTCTCCGGCGGGCGATATCTCGCGAAGTTTTGCATGTATTTCAATGCAGTGTTTTTCACAACATTTCTTGATGAATGGTCTATAACACAGTTGTCATGAATATTTCTGTGCGCTCGTGTGCGCATGATCGCGCGCGCTCAAATCACGGGTCCGAACCCTAAGGCTATATATCAAAAACTATTCGGTTACGTGCTGTTTTGATGCGTTTTTATGTAGTTACGTGCTGTTTTGATGCGTTTTTATGTATGTGTACAGCCGACACATTCCGATTTCGGAGTAGCTCGGCGATGCTGCGAGGGGACTTTGCAGCCGCTCGGCGTTGCACTTGTTTAAAAAATTGTTTTGTTGCCACTCTGAAGTCTCTCAGTCTGTTTGCCCTTCTGTCTATTGTCCTCTGTCTCTGTCTCTCTGTCTGTTTGTCTGTCTATCTACGCCACCCCCCTCGCTCTCTTAAAATAAGTAATCAAGTCTTTGCTTCTTTTTTTCAGGGCTACCATCAAATAACACACGAAAGCCATTAAATATAACGTTTGCACACACACGTCATATCACACTCCCTCCCTCCCTCTTTCCTTCTTCTCCTCTGTCTGTAATTATGCAAAGTATCCTATTATTATTTTGCAACATTGACTTTCTTCCTGTGTGAACTGTTGGTCTTCGTAGGAAGGGTAGCCCTAGTATTGCAATGACAAGGACAGTATTTGTAACAGACGATGACAAAAAATGATAATGATGACGATTGTCGACGACGATGCCGACGGGATAATCCATTAGAAGCAGAGATTATCCGACGTATCCTCCTTTTATGTTTATCTTTATTATCATCCTAATAGGGTCACCTATCAAACTCTTTGGGGAAGGGTAGTAGGGCGAAATGGGATGGTGGGGGTGGGGGGGTGGGGTGGGGGTGGGGGGGGGGGTGGGGTGGGGTGGTGGGGTGGGGTGTAAGGGGAGATTGGAAAGGAGGCTACAGGGCGAATGATCATTATGAAATGATAGACTGCTTTAAAAGTGGTACTCTTTTTGTGGTCGTATCAGAAACTTATCATAACTTCGTCAGGGAAGTTGCATGTTTTGCATTTGTCAGTGTGTTTGTCCGTCAATCGGTGAGCAATTTCAAAAGAACTCAAAACTTTACGAGCGTACAAGACAGATAGAGAGAGAGAGAGAGAGAGAGAGAGAGAGGATTTAATGTCATAGAGAACGAGTTATTTAATAGTCATGAATGAGTCTTGATCACCGAGTATTTCACGAACGAGTTAGTTGATCTACCATGATTAGTATTTCATGAATGAGTTAGTTGATCTACCATGATTAGTATTTCATGAATGAGTTAGTTTATCTGCCATGATTAGTATTTCATGAATGAGTTAGTTGATCTACCATGATTGGTATTTCATGAATGAGTTAGTTGATCTACTATGATTAGTCTTTCACAAAAGAGTTGATCTACCATGATTAGTCGTTCACGAAAGAGTTGATCTACCATGATTAATCGTTTACGAAAGAGTTGATCTCCATGATTAGTCTTTCACGAAAGAGTTGATCTACCATGATTAATCGTTCACGAAAGAGTTGATCTCCATGATTAGTCTTACACGAAAGAGTTAGTTGATCTACCATGATTAGTCTTTCACGAAAGAGTTGATCTACCATGATTAGTCTTTCATGAAAGAGATGATCTACCATGATTAATCGTTCACGAAAGAGTTGATCTCCATGATTTAGTCTTTCACGAAAGAGTTAGTTCATCTACCACGATTAGTCTTTCACGAAAGAGTTGATCTACCATGATTTTCTCTTTTTTTAAAATATATTTTCTTATTTAAAGCTTTACGTCCTCCCGCTCTTAAAAAGACCATATGGGACATTACTTATTTATAAAGTTGTGGATTTTCTCTTTTTGTAAAGACATCTTAACATATCGTATTTTTTACCATTAGCCCTAACTTCGGGCCAATGCCTGTAATATTTAAGGGGCTATTTATTTTAGAGCTTGAATGCAGTATTGTAAAACAAATCGGGACTTTACTGGTGTTGCACTGCCTCCGGGCTTTGCCTCTGGTGTCGTTCCCACCATCTTTATATCTACTAATGTCCCATATGTGTCTGTTCCAGACCGAAGGACCTTAAAACAGATTTTCATCCAGAGCTTGAATACGACACTTATATAACTAACGGGACTTTCCTGGTATTGCAGTACCTCCAGGATCGACCCTCTATCTCTCTCTATATATAAATGTCCCATAAAATGATGTACCTGTTCCCGGTCGGAGGACATTCCTCTTCTAGAGCTTGAATATAATAAGCTGAGGATGGGAAATTAAAACGAAAAAGTGGGAC
>CM065684.1:39305769-39328269 GCA_017654935.2 Phymorhynchus buccinoides | reverse complement strand
CTATGACTACCAGAGAGTTTAGAAGATGGTACCACTAATAACAGTAACAATATTGGTGTTGCTTTGAATTCGTACAGTTGTAGGCTGCAGTTGGTTTTAATTAATGATAATCTGTTTTGGGATTTATAAGAAAGCGCTTGATTTTGGATTAACTCTCTCTCTCTCTCTCTCTCTCTCTCTCTCTCTCTCTCTCTCTCTCTCTCTCTCTCTCTCTCTCTCTCTCTCTCTCTCTCTCTCTCTCTCTCTCTCTCTGTCTGTCTGTCTGTCTGTCTGTTTCGGATGTTTTGCTCTCTTTGTCTGTCTGAAAATCTGTATGTCTGTCTGCCTCTCATTCTGTTTCTCTGTCTGTCTCTATGCCCCCCCCCCCCCCTCACAACCCTCTCTCTCCCTCTCGTTATCTAATCATGGTGCTTTGTGTGTTACATAATTTATACAGTATATATTTTTCTATAGTTGTTTTGGTCTGTATGCTAACCCCACCCCTCCACTAACCATGATTATAGGGTTTAGTCAACTTATCTCAATAAACCTTTACTTGTCCATTCACTCTCTCTCTCTCTCTCTCTCTCTCTCTCTCTCTCTCTCTCTCTCTCTCTCTCTCTCTCTCTCTCTCTCTCTCTCTCTCTCTCTCTCTCTCTCTCTCTCTGTCTGTCTGTCTGTCTCTCTCGCTCTCTCTTTCTCTCTATGTCTGTCTGTCTGTCTGTCTATCCGTCACTCTCTCACTCTCTCTCTATCACGTTACTCTTCACCCAGTATTCTGCCACCCACCTACCCATCTTATTTATCGGTCCTGTCTGGGGGTGTCCTGAGGCGACCCCTCTGTGCTTATCTCTCTTCCAGATCCCCCTACCCCCCCCCCCCCCTTCCCATCGCCTCCCGTCCTTTCCCTCTTCCTCCCAACCCCAACGTCCTTTTTTGGAATGGGAAGAAGGGGTGGTGTGGTGCCCCCAACTCCCCATCTCTCTATATCTCTACTCCTACTTCCACCTCCACAAAGCGTTTTCAGATTCGTGTCCACCTCTTTCACGAAAGTTAGGTTTTACGTCCACTCGGCTGCAAAACAGATAATATTATGTGACCCAGCACCACGAAATGGACATTAAGTGTCAAACGGACCATTCTGATAAAACTATACATTTGAAAACTGCAGACAATTCTCCTTTCAATTATACCAAAAAAAATATTGTGTATTTTTTCCGTTCCAGAGTTATGAGCATTTAAAGTCAATAGGGTGAGTGTCGGCCATTTTGAGAAAACACTGTCTAAAGTCTAGCCTAGCTGAAGAAAATGCATTGTCCTACTCGTTTTATAGCACTTATAAGACCATTTATAGACCATCTTAAAGATTATCCTTTATAAACATGAAAGATAAGATGTTAGAGAACACAAAAATACCCATAACCCAAACTTGACCCCAAAATTAGATTTTTGACATTGCAAGCCTGTTGTAAAAAACTAGCCCAGCGACTTAATGGCCCTTTTGTGGTGCTGGGTCACATATGGGACGAACCATCAGCCAACCACCGTTCAATGCTCTGAGTAGATCCTGGAGGTACTGCAATACCAGGTCTGTGGTAGCAATTAACCTGATGACTAACCTAACCTGATAGCACCTAACCTGATGGCTTGGAGTCAAAACTATCTTTAGATAGCCCATTGACATATTATTGAACTTATTACGAAAACCAGTAACTTGTATTGAACAAAGACTGCAGAAATATAAAAAAGCATAACCCCTTTTTTATATTTCTGCAGTCATTGTTTGATACAAGTTATTAGTTTTTGTAATAAGTCCAATAATACGTCAATGGACTATCTAATGATAGTCCGTTTTGACTCCAAAACATTTTAATTTTATTTAAATAAATAATAATAATAATAATATAAACTAGAGTACTTGCGTAAACTGACCCAGTCGCGACACACGCGTGCACCCCTAACCCTAACCCTAATCTTAACCTAAACCCTTAACCGCTAACCAATTGCTCCAATTCGAACTTGTCCAAGCTTTTGACCCCTAGTATCCACCTGTAAATTGTCATGTTGATATATCCAAGCGTTCTTGAGTTATCGCTGTCCCAGACAAACAGACAAACAGACAGACAAACAGACAGACAGACAGACAAACAAACCTTTGTTTTTTGTTGTTGAAACACACTGATAACTCTATGTGAGGCCATTTTACACCGAAATATGCATTTTGAGCAAATTTGAACACGGACGGACGGACGGACGGACAAACTGAAAACAATACCAGTCTCGCTTCGCGACTGGTAAAAATGTGTTGGTTTATAGGTAACTAACCACGAGCATTCACACCACCCTCTGTCACACAGTCAAACCACTCTTGTAGCACTTTATAAAAAAAAAAGGGGGTTTAAATTGGAAGGGGTCTTTATAACAGAGGTCAGTTTCATACATAAAACATAGTAACCTACATAAATCCGGCCCCCCAAAAAACAACAACAACAAATCAGCCTTAAAAGGTCTTTTAACGGAGGGTCTTTTAATAGAGGTTTGACTGTATCCACAATGCTGGTGAAAGCCTGGTGGTACTAAGAGGAGGTCTTTTAACGGAGGGTCTTTTAATAGAGGTTTGACTGTACCCACAATGCTGGTGAAAGCCTGGTGGTACTAAGAGGAGGTCTTTTAACGGAGGGTCTTTTAATAGAGGTCTGACTGTACCCACAATGCTGGTGAAAGCCTGGTGGTACTAAGAGGAGGTCTTTTAACGGAGGGTCTTTTAATAGAGGTTTGACTGTACCCACAATGCTGGTGAAAGCCTGGTGGTACTAAGAGGAGGTCTTTTAACGGAGGGTCTTTTAATAGAGGTTTGACTGTACCCACAATGCTGGTGAAAGCCTGGTGGTACTAAGAGGAGGTCTTTTAACGGAGGGTCTTTTAATAGAGGTTTGACTGTATCCACAATGCTGGTGAAAGCCTGGTGGTACTAAGAGGAGGTCTTTTAACGGAGGGTCTTTTAATAGAGGTTTGACTGTACCCACAATGCTGGTGAAAGCCTGGTGGTACTAAGAGGAGGTCTTTTAACGGAGGGTCTTTTTATAGAGGTCTGACTGTATCCACAATGCTGGTGAAAGCCTGGTGGTACTAAGAGGAGGTCTTATAACGGAGGGTCTTTTAATAGAGGTTTGACTGTACCCACAATGCTGGTGAAAGCCTGGTGGTACTAAGAGGAGGTCTTTTAACGGAGGGTCTTTTAATAGAGGTTTGACTGTATCCACAATGCTGGTGAAAGCCTGGTGGTACTAAGAGGAGGTCTTTTAACGGAGGGTCTTTTAATAGAGGTTTGACTGTACCCACAATGCTGGTGAAAGCCTGGTGGTACTAAGAGGAGGTCTTTTAACGGAGGGTCTTTTAATAGAGGTTTGACTGTATCCACAATGCTGGTGAAAGCCTGGTGGTACTAAGAGGAGGTCTTTTAACGGAGGGTCTTTTAATAGAGGTTTGACTGTACCCACAATGCTGGTGAAAGCCTGGTGGATTAAGAGGAGGTCTTTTAACGGAGGGTCTTTTAATAGAGGTTTGACTGTATCCACAATGCTGGTGAAAGCCTGGTGGATTAAGAGGAGGTCTTTTAACGGAGGGTCTTTTAATAGAGGTTTGACTGTACCCACAATGCTGGTGAAAGCCTGGTGGTACTAAGAGGAGGTCTTTTAACGGAGGGTCTTTTAATAGAGGTTTGACTGTATCCACAATGCTGGTGAAAGCCTGGTGGTACTAAGAGGAGGTCTTTTAACGGAGGGTCTTTTAATAGAGGTTTGACTGTACCCACAATGCTGGTGAAAGCCTGGTGGTACTAAGAGGAGGTCTTTTAACGGAGGGTCTTTTAATAGAGGTTTGACTGGACCCACAAGGCTGGTGAAAGCCTGGTGGTACTAAGAGGAGGTCTTTTAACGGAGGGTCTTTTAATAGAGGTTTGACTGTATCCACAATGGGGGTTCTGAACTTTCAAGAAGTCATATAGAAGGAGAGGGTGAAGTTCAAGGTCACGTTGGTGTTCCCAGAACTGGAACGACTCTGGTACTCTACCTTTTGCGGCTTGGCCAAGAGAAAGGTGGCGAAAGCGAAGTAGTCGAACCTATGTGACAATACTGCGCGTGTGGGGCCCACAGAACTGGCACTAGGCAGATTGACTAGCTCTGGGGCTGATGGTCGGTGTCCCACGACCTCAACAACCAGCTGACATGACTTATCTTCCCTCATCTTACACGGTAGCTCTTTTGTCCCTGACGTTTGTGGAAAGCTGGAAAACCCGGGGGTAAAGGGTTGTAAGTGATTGTGATGGTGAAAAGGAATGAATTCCACAACGGAATAGGCCATCAGAATGCAGCTTGAACAGTTGACAAAAGTCACAAAGTCGTTGAATTGCACAACGCCCTCGCCATAGTGAGTATTCCTCTTCATGTTCACGAGCAATGTGTGGTCTTTCGTCTTCGTGTCAATCGTCTTGTGCCCCAATGATCGTTTACTGACTTTACTGTCGTTTTTAGCGAACATGAAGGCTGACAACCTGACCGACGTTTGAAGAGTGGAACTGGACAGGGAGCAAAAGACTTCGAATGGGAAATCCCGTTTCTGGTAGAATATAAGCTGCCCAGATTTCCATGGCCAGAGAGAACAAGAAAATCGGGGAAGGTCCTGGGAGTGGTTGGATCTAATGCGTAGAGACAGGTACATGGAGTGGTAGCCATTGGGGTGTAGCAGGTCCACACGCACGTGCTCATGGACCAGATCACGTGGCACACTGACCACCGCCTGATGACCAGAGAGAGTCACCAACAGTCCTTCTCCTGCCAGAAGAATATCTGGAAAAAATTCGCACACAGTCATCGTTTCACTACTGCCATTCTTTGCACCCCCATCCCTCTAAGATGCCAACATTGATGCTAATACTGTACAAAAGGGAAATGGGAATTGGGACAAAGCTACGATCAACCCACAAGATCTATCAGATATTCAGAAGACTAAAAGCATGTGTGTCAGCGTGTGCACAATACTACATACACACAAGCTCGCACACAAACTCGCACTGAAATTATATACCGAGAGAGAAATAGAGAAATAGAAATGCACAGAGAGAGAGAGAGAGAGGGAGAGAGAGAGAGAGAGAGAGAGAGAGAGAGAGAGAGAGAGAGAGAGAGAGAGAGGGAGGAGAGAGGGAGAGAGAGAGAGAGAGAGATGGGGGTCAGAGATAAGAGAGAGAATTCAAATACGAATACGAATGTTTAATCAGATCAAGGCCTATGCCAGATACTGATGGAGCTCACAAATGCAAACTTCCCAAAGCAGAAAAACAAATAAAGACAAGCATGGAGACCAGAGACAGAGAGAGAGAGAGAGAGAGAGAGAGAGAGAGAGAGAGAGAGAGAGAGAGAGAGAGAGAGAGAGAGAGAGAGAGAGAGAGAGAGAGAGAGAGAGAGACAGACATACAGATAAATTGACAGAAAGAAAGATACAGGGACAATACATACAGAAAGACAGACATAGAGAGAGACACCCACAGAGAGAGAAGGAGAGATAAAGAGAGATGGGGAAGAGAGAGAGAAACTCGGAAAGTTTGCATATTATTAGGCCACAACACAAGGTGTGAAAGGGGAGACAGAGAGAGGTAGAGGCACAGACAAAGTGGAAGAGACAGAGAGAGAGAGAGAGAGAGAGAGAGAGAGAGAGAGAGAGAGAGAGAGAGAGAGAGAGAGAGAGAGAGAGAGAGAGAGAGAGAGAGAGAGAGAGAGAGAGAGAGAGAGAGAGAGAGAGAGAGAGAGAGAGAGAGAGAGAGAGAGAGAGAGAGAGAGAGAGAGAGAGAGAGAGAGAGAGAATGACAAGGACGGAGACAGAGAGACAGATATAAGGAAAGAAATAGAGACAGAGAGAGAGACATCATAGCACAGACTATTATAGTTTCACATTCTCTCTGGACAAACAGAAAACACACACGCGTACACACACACACACACACACACACACACACACACACACACACACACACACACACACACACACACACACGCGCGCGCACACGCACGCACACACACACACACACACACACACACACACACACACACACACACACACACACACACACCGTTACTATTCTTCCAGATGATGGGATAGGCGGAGACCGTAGGACGTTTCCAGCCTCTAAGAAAGATGGTGAACTGGACGGCTTCAGCTGTCACTACTCTGCTGATGCCCACCACCCGGAAGTGCCACTGACCACATCGTCAATAGTGAATGGTTAGGGTTACAGCTAACATCATCATCATCATCATCATCATCATCATCATCATCATCATCATCATCATCAAGACCGACGGCAAGGATAATGAAGACTGCCATCGTCTAGCCCTCTTGCATTCACATTTGTTACAGAAAACCCCACTTATTCTAGTCTTCAGATGTTTTCGCACATTTTCGGGAAAATCTGTCTTTTGAAGCACACAGACCACCATACAGTTACCATTACATCATTGCAAGTGAGAAGCTTCTTCATAGTGTGTGTATGACAAGCCAGAACTTAGTGCGTGATGAAAATGTCAACAGAGGGGATCTCAGAGTGGGGGCAAGCTACGGGCGGTTTGGGGCGGCTTGAATACACAGAGGCAACTTCCGGGTGGGCGGTTTGGGCCGGAATAAATGCAAGAGGGATAGAGAACAGGTTTACGCTAGACCAGCACTGGTCATTTTTTGCTTGCTGGATATGCGTATGGCTGGCTAAACGAGGAGAGGGGAAGGTTTTATTTTATTTATTAGCAAACCCTTGGTAGCCATCGGCTTCTTTAAAATACAGTAGTTATAATTTGAGACCTCGGTGTCGTCATCTTTTCCACAAGACTTGGCAGCCATTAGTTCCGTGGAGGACGGAAATCGTAGCCCGTAATTTAGTACGTGAAAGTAACGATTGATATCAGGAAATTAATTCAGTAATAAATAAAAGAATACTATATTTACATAGATTGGAAGCTAGGCCTACAGAAAATCAATAAAGCACATGTCTTTTTTAACGAAAATAAAACAAAAGGAAAATATCAACAACGACATGGCTAACATTGACATTGAGATCCACACACAAAAAAGCTCTTTAGTCAGCTATTGATGAACACGTGAAGGTAAGGTAATCATTACATAGTTTAGCAAAAGAGTCATAAGGGCGCTTACGCGTTTGGGTCTCTCCATCTGGTAGACCTGAGACTCCTTGAAGTGTCGGTAGCGTTTGTCATGAGGATGCCCTGAAGTCTTCCCTTCCTCTTCCTGTGGGTGGTGGGGGGCATGCAATTCTGTGTGACCTTCCTTTTCCTCCCTCAAGTTGTTGGATGCATGAACGTCTGAATGTTCCTTTCTCTTCTCCAGCGGGTACTCGTGAACATGAAAGTCTGAAGGTTCTTTCTTTTCTTTCTCTGCTGGGTAATTGGAAGAAGCACCACTGCTAGGCGTTATCTCGGGATGATGATGGTTCCAGCCTGTGCTGGCTCTACCAAGAAGCGGGGGCCCGTTGTGGGACAGAGCTGGCTGGGGCGCAAAGAGAACAATGGAGCAGAGTATCACAGAAAGCATGACGTGCATGCCCATTATAGCCATGGCGTCAGAACTCAGAATTCGGATAATTATAAGAACCCAGACTTCAACAAAACGCAGAACTCAAATCAACACTATGAAGTGATGCGAAAAGATTACAGAAGGATTGTGTCCTGCTAATGCATGGAGGACGCTGAGGAGTGGTTGAAGCTCAACTCAGTTAAGATGCACCTTGATATGGATGATACGTGTACGCTGGCTGAGGAACAAAGGATGGTGTTATTTATTATACTCACCCTTTCAATGAACCCATCAGAAATGAACAAGACCGTCTGCTGGTGAAAGCGTGTAGTGAAGACAGCCACTGCGGCTTCCAAAATGTCCAGCCAGCTGGTGCCTCCCGAGATGCTTTGTTCTCTAGTAGTGTGTTGTTCAGAATGGTATGAAGACTGTCGTTAACGATTGTTATAGAACGATTTGATTAATCACCGTCTGTGCTTATGTAATGCAATAATAACAGGGCTGGGAAGTTGAAAAACGAATTGCCATAAATATTTCAAAACAACTCTCCTCATTTTGAGTGCGCAATTTGGATGCGAATGAGAAGAATCGCTTAGAAAAGATTAGATTAATTACTACATTGATAAGGACACAATCATACATGTAAGACAAGTTGGAAGCTCAATAACGTCTTATCCAGTTAGGCCCTACCTTAGTTTCACTAGTCTAGAACTAACCCAAGTAATTTTTAAACGGAGTTTTCCATAGTGTTATTGCTTTTAGATTTAAGCACTGGCGTTTTCTAAAAGCCGCCTCACACTATCTGATTATTTTAGCTGCAAAACAATTCAGTTGTGAACTCTATTCAACAACTTGTAGCCAGCCGTGTGCCGCCTTCATTATCAGCAAGCATTGGCTGTATTCTCACAACTGCCTGAGTGAGTTGGAAGTAAATGGTGCAGTGGCCAATTCCTTCCGACCTGGTTGGAAGGGTTTCATTCGACCAAAATGTTCATTTGTGATTTCTACTCAAAAATTATGTCAAAAGAAAGGAAAACTGTGGAAAGATCACAACTATTTTAATCCGACTCGACTGGATAGTGTGAATTGGCTTTAATACGTGTAAGCTTGTACGTGTTGCATAAAGGCAGAACAGAGTAGCCCACACAGATCCAGGAAGAAATACGGAAAGAAAGAAGATAAAGACACAAAAACTAAGCTATAAGGGAAATGAAATGGTAGGTTAAAAAAACGAAGCAAAAAAACTTTCAGGATATTGAGTAGAACGATATGCATTTTTTAAATGACAAGAAACAATAGACACGTAGGTAAGCTAAAAAAACAATATAGACTAGCAAGATGCAAATAACATGCACGATTTAATGGACGCATACGTAAGGACTCTAATGTTACGTAAGGAAGCTACCCTTTGCACCATTGACCCATTTTTCTTCCAACTGAGAGAGAGAGAGAGAGAGAGAGAGAGAGAGAGAGAGAGAGAGAGAGAGAGAGAGAGAGAGAGAGAGAGAGAGAGAGGAGAGGGAGAGGAGAGAGAGAGAGAGAGAGAGAGAGAGAGAGAGAGGGGGGGGGGGACGACAGACAGACACGCGACAAAGGAAAAGAGAGAGAGAGAGAGACAGACAGAAAAAGATCGAAAAAAAGACCAACGACTTCCAGTCTACTGGGATCTACTCTATTTTCAATAATAAAACTTTCAGTACATATGAGTATTTATGCAAGGCTTCAGGCAGAAACAGTTTGCATGGCTAAATAAATGGACAAAGGATGAAACAAGCAAAATCCTGGGGGTATGGAACTTATTGGAAAGCAAACAGTCTGGCATTTAGATTTATATCCGAGAAACACAAAGCGAGTGAGCCTTGAAGGCTTTCCCTCTTCTTCAGTTCTTGTCTAACTTTCCTTCCCCTCCACCCTCCTCCCCTTCTCTAAAGCCTATGCTTCCTTCTATTATTGCGTTCCCCCCACATAACACTCACCATGTAATGCTCGGTGTCCATCTGTGTTCTGCCGAGGACCCAGCATGTTTGACAATGGTGTGACAGGTAGCACACGCCTTGGCGCTTTTGACTTTGCTGACAGGTTATGCACACAAGCGGGTCTGTTTCTTTGGGTCTCCCTTCCCCCAAGACCCAAACAACATGGGCGACAGCGGACCAAATGCGTACACAACGCACAGCCAGTCGGTGTGAATGACACGGCAGCAGGGGTGAGAAAAAACACACAGAATGAAACAAAACAGATGCTTTGTATTAGCCAGGACACGAGATGTACACCGACCCTAACCATCATAGCCTAGACCCAACTCTCTGCCTCTTTCATCATCCCTTTTCTCTCCCGTCATTCTCAGCCCTTTGCTCTACTACCCCCCTCGACACTATTCCCTCCCCTCTCTGTTACCTTGCGTCGGCGGACTGATCGGGATGGGGTTGGGGGGGGGGGGGGGGGGGGGCAGATTTTCCTGATGTTTTTGGACAGATGTTTGGAAGTAAAGGGCCGCGCTAAATAAAAGGCTGCAAGGTTGGAAGAAAAAGAAAGAAAGAAACACACACACACACGAAAGAAAAACAAAATGGTAAGTCGTATAATTGTACTTCCAGTAGATGGTGAACTTCCTTTCCAACCCTCTCGCACCCTCTCCCTCCCCCACAATGTTTATGTTTGGCATAGCATAGCATAACATAGCATAACCCTCCTTTTATACTCCTTGTGCGGCTCTAAACACAGACAGACAATCACAGAGACAGCGCATCATTCAATGCTCGGAGCAGATCCTGGAGGTACTGCAATACCAGGTCTGATCCAAAGCTGTAAATCATGATCGGCATGGAAAGACAAACACCTTTTTATAACGCACTGTTCTAACCAACTATCTCATCATCATCATCATGGTTGTTCCTCGGGTCCGAGGATGACATTCTTGCTGTGCCTGTATCGGTGGATGCCCATGTGGCTTCGGAGACCAAACTCAGAAGCGCACATGCGATTGCAGGTGGGACATGGCACACCAGCTGTGACAGGGACAGCTCTGTGAAGCCGCACTAGTGCTGTTGCCTGGCGCTGTCGACGATCATCTTCAAAACTCTTCACTGCTCTCCTGGTCAGGGCACACCAGCTGGTTCTGTTGGCTGCAGCAGCTTCAAGCTGA
This sequence comes from Phymorhynchus buccinoides, assembly GCA_017654935.2. NCBI lineage: Eukaryota > Metazoa > Mollusca > Gastropoda > Neogastropoda > Raphitomidae > Phymorhynchus > Phymorhynchus buccinoides. Next base: position 39,317,570 of record CM065684.1, on the reverse strand, counting down.
TGAGGCTGGAGCCCTGCCCACCTGAGGTTGGCCTTGAGATTATTCTTGTATCTCTTCTTATGGCATCTTCTTTGCATAATATTTTGTTGTTATTTTCCCGTCACTTTTGTGGAGGGCTGGATGCGATGTATATTGTATGTGTGAGTTTGTATGTTGCATAGATATTGTATATGTGAGTTTGGTGTGCTTGTAGACTGCGTGAAGCAAGGCATAATATGTAATTAATGTACTGTCTAGGGACCTTTAGCATCCCCAAATTCATAAACATTCTATAAGACATAGGTCGAAAAGTCCTGTTCACCACAAAAAAGGGAAGAAGACATCATTACAGAACGGGACTTTGTTCAACGTAACATAACTTCACTACAGAACATGACTTTGTCCAACGTAACATAACTTCACTACAGAACATGACTTTGTTCAACGTAACATAACTTCACTACAGAACATGACTTTGTTCAACGTAACATAACTTCACTATAGAACATGACTTTGTCCAACGTAACATAACTTCACTACAGAACATGACTTTGTTCAACGTAACATAACTTCACTACAGAACATGACTTTGTTCAACGTAACATAACTTCACTACAGAACATGACTTTGTCCAACGTAACATAACTTCACTACAGAACATGACTTTGTTCAACGTAACATAACTTCACTACAGAACATGACTTTGTCCAACGTAACATAACTTCACTACAGAACGGGGATTTGTAAGACGCAACAATACATCACTATAGAACAAGACTTTGTCCAACGTAACATTGCATCATTACCGAACGGGAATTTGTCCAACGCAACATTTACATCACTACAGAACGGGGATTTGTCCAACATAACATTACATCACTATAGAACAGGACTTTATTCAAAATAACATTACATCACTAGAGGACAAGACTTTGTCCAAAGCAACATTACATCACTAATGCCAGAACTTTTTGCAACGCAACATTACATCACTATTTAACAGGATTTTGCCCAACGTAACATTACATCACTACAGAACAGGACTTTGTTCAACATAGCATTACATCACAACAGAACAGGACTTTGTCCAACGTAACATTGCATCACTACAGAACAGGACTTTGTCCAACGTAACATTGCATCACTACAGAACAGGACTTTGACTTTGTCCAACGCATTACATCACAACAGAACACTTTTCCAACGTAACATCACTACAGAACAGGACTTTGTCCAACGTAACATTGCATCACTACAGAACAGGACTTTGTCCAACGTAACATTGCATCACTACAGAACAGGACTTTGTCCACGTTACATCACAACAGAACAGGACTTTGTCCAACGTAACATTACATCGCTACAGAACAGGACTTTGTCCAACGTAACATTGCATCACTACAGAACAGGACTTTGTCCAACGTAACATTGCATCACTACAGAACAGGACTTTGTCCAACGTAACATTGTATCCAACGTAGCATTACATCACAACAGAACAGGACTTTGTCCAACGTAACATTACATCGCTACAGAACAGGACTTTGTCCAACGTAACATTGCATCACTACAGAACAGGACTTTGTCCAACGTAACATTGCATCACTACAGAACAGGACTTTGTCCAACGTAACATTGTATCCAACGTAGCATTACATCACAACAGAACAGGACTTTGTCCAACGTAACATTACATCGCTACAGAACAGGACTTTGTTCAACGTAACATTACATCACAACAGAACAGGACTTTGTCTAACGTAACATTACATCGCTACAGAACAGGACTTTGTCCAACGGGGACGTCCCGTTTCACCCTTTCTCATTTTGGCCTCTTCCCGTTTGGCCCTTTCCCATTTGGCCCTTTGTGTAATGGAGAAAGAATGGGAGTGCCATTTCGCCCTTTCATGTCTTTTGCAATAAACGCTCTCTTTCTCTCTCCTTCCCTCTCATTCTCTCTGTTGTTGTTGTGTTGCAACACAGACACACTCATGCGCGCACGCACACACACGCACTTCTCGCCAAATGGAAATCATGTGAGGAGGCATGCGGCGTAGATCAAAGAAAGGGCGAGATGGGAAAGGGCCAATCGGGACCTACCCGCCTGCCACTCACTGTTCCTCTGCACACATGCTACCTTGGACTACCTGCCCCTGCCCTACTCTGCACTGGGTGAGGAGGAGGAAGGGGGGGGGGGTGAGAATAATAATAAGAAAAATACTTCTCGCGTACATACACAGAATCTCTTCTTCTTTTTTTAAATGGCGCACATTTGACATCTTTCAATCCGTTTGGTATCATCTTTGCCATCATCATTGCCATTTGTCTTTTGTTTCTGCATCTTTTTTCTATTTGGTTCTATTTATTGGGATCTTACCTTTACCTATCAATCTGTCCATCTCTCTCGGTCTTTGCCTATGTTCATCTGTCTCCATCTCTCTCCCGCCACCCCTCTCTCTCTCTCTCTCTCTCTCTCTCTCTCTCTCTCTCTCTCTCTAGCTTATCTCCTCACTCACTCTTTATCATTATTGCGTGTTTGTTTTTTCTTGTTCTCTCTCTCTTCTTCCTTTCCTCCATACGACGTCATACTTTTCTGGCTCAATAAAAAAAATCCCTTTGCATTCAGGCAAATGCAGGCCACATGGTCATACAATGCATAATAATGTAAACCCGCGTAAGCAAGGCAAGTACTGACAAGTTGCATGAAGCCTGTCTTTTGAGAAGAAAAAATAATCCGGGCCAGTGCCCAATGGTATCTGAGATCTTTGTTAGTTCCTGTCCTCGGTAGGAAAACGTTGGAGAGATAATATACAGAATATAAAAAAAATCAGAGCTAAATGGATCCATGGCTCCTATTAATATAAACCTAACAGACAGCGATCTACTAACCTGATTGGCCGAGATGAACTATCATGAGAACGAGACATTCGAAGAAAAAATAGGAAAGAGGGGGGTTAAAGGGGGGATATGGAGAGGGGACTGTGGAAAAGATGGGTGGGTGGATGCACGTTGGCAACGGAAGTAAGAGAGGGGGGGGGGGGGGGGGTAGGGAGAACGGGGGGGGGGGGGGGGGCAGTCTGTGTGTGTACCGCGTCTATCTCGTCTGCAAATGGCAGAAAAAGGCTCAGATAGGTAGGTTTAGTCAGGTAGACATGTTCTTACCTGAACGTGATTTCCTTGACCCAGTTCAATAAACATAATGTTATGAACGGCTGGAAAAGTGGGTAACTTTCATTTACAAATTAATTCGAAAACGTGTATCTGGACAGACACCACTCTTTCAAACATATTGTTTTACAAAATGTGACTGACTTCCATCGACTGTAAAATGTGATGCAGCCTGTTGCTAGTACTGTCTATATGTGTTGAGTACTTTTATAAGCCTCGGCTTTTTGTACTCTTGTCTATATATATTTTGGTGCTGCAAAAGTGTGTTAATAAAACATTTGTTTAGCCAAAAGATATTGTTTTGGGGGTCCTAGTTAGCATATTTTTTAAACGGATTCAAATGTTTTACATTCCGGTGATAAAATATGTTATGCAATCCGAGGATTGCCAAGTTGTTCATTGTAAATAGTTCCCCCACCTTCTGGAAGTTCTGTGCTTGTAACTTCCTCTAATCTGTCACTCTCTTTGACTCAGCCTTTTCCCTTCGCTTATCTGTCATCTACTATCTTTCTGCCTTACCGGTCAATTTCCTTGCCTTTTTTCAAGAAACACTTTCAACAAAATGTCTTCCAGCCGAAGTCGGACTTGTTGGGCCTAACTATATTTTAGTTAGGCGCAAAACGGCAGCATGACGCATCTACGCTCAGGAAACTGTCTGAGCGATCGAAGAAGAAGAAGAAGAAGTTCTCTCACAAGAAACACTTGGCCTAGAATTTAAACCACGAGCCCTACTCTTTCCGCAGATACTATGGTTACTATGCGCGCTTACCAAGATTATGTTCATCCTCTATCTGACTGTCTGTCTCTGTCTATTATGTTTGTCTGTCTGTCTATCTATGAAATAAGGCAAACTGATGGAAGGTACCAGTCTGCAACAGTCTCACACAGTGAAGCAGGATGAACGACAAACTAAGAAAAGGTAAATCGGAGCGTTACCTTATGCACGATAGGCTGTGTATAAACAGTTGTTATTCAATATGATCATTCAATATCACTTTATTAACTCCAATGGAAATTGGCCTGTAAATTCGTAAACTCGATTGAGAACCATATGCTAGGCGTGTATATGAGAGAGTAAGAGGGCAGGAAGCTGAGAGAGAGAGAGAGAGAGAGAGAGAGAGAGAGAGAGAGAGAGAGAGAGAGAGAGAGAGAGAGAGAGAGAGAGAGAGAGAGAGAGAGTGAGAGAGAGAGAGGGAGTGAGAGAGAGAGAGAGAGAGAGAGAGAGAGAGAGAGAGAGAGAGAGAGAGAGAGAGAGAGAGAGAGAGAGAGAGAGAGAGAGAGAGAGAGACATCGGGAAGACACCTAAATACACGCATTCATATGGACGTGCACACGCACACATACATTTCTTCACGCATAAGATTGATATGCATAATTATACAAATACACGCACACGCGCAAAACAAACACACCGATAGATGCGTGCATGCAAACACACACACACACACACACACACACACGCTCAAATTAGGCATCGAATGACCCTCTATCGGACATCTTGACCTGCCTGTCTGTGTCACTGCTCATTTCAAATTCTATCACCACGCCCCCCCCTCCTTCCCCCCCACCCCCCATTTTCTCTCTCTCTCTCTCCGTTCCCCTTCTTCTCTTTAGAACAGAAGTTGTCAGATACTTCCATTGCTACACTTTTCTCGTCTTCTTTATTCTAGTCTTTATCATTTTGCCATCACCCCCCCCCCCCTCCCTCTGTTTCACCTTCTCCTCCACCCCGTCGTCGTCATCATCATCATTGTCATTCTTGTCGTCGTTGTCATCATCGTCGTCGTCATCATCGTCATTATCCTTTATTATTTATAGCAGTATTCCTTGTCACCGACACCTTCGTTTGATCGGTGCTATAGTGGACGCTATTTTCACCATTAGTCTCAGAGGTCACAGGAACATGACTTTGTAAATGGGGCGTCGACCCTTCTATCAAATTGGATTAAAATCTATCCAGTAGTTTTCGAGGGGGAAGCATGTTATGCGCCACACAGACAGAGAGACAGAAGGACAGAAATGTCGAGGAGCATACACCTTGTTCCATTTTAAAAGCCGAGGACATTTTAACGGGAACGTCCCACTTTGCTCTTTCCCATTTCGCCCTTTCTGTAATGCACCAAAACTGGAAGTGCCGTTTCGTCGTTTCATTTCTTTTGCAGTATGATATAATGAGATATGATGCGGTGTGGTGTGATGTGATGTGACACACACAGACGCATGCGCGTGCGTGCGCGCGCGCACGCACACACATGTACACACACATGAAGAGGCACGCAGCAATATAATTTTATAATGTTATGCATATTTGTCTGAACAGTACCTAATTGGATTGTTGTTGGTGTGTATGTGTGTGTGTGTGTGCATGCGTATGTGTGTGTGTGTGTGTGTGTGTGTGTGTGTGTGTGTGTGTGTGTGTGTGTGTGTGTGTGTGTGTGTGTGTGTGTGTGTGTGTGTGTGTGTGTGTTAAAATTTTGTTGTTTTATTTAAGTTGTCTTCATAAACATTACTTGTGTCGCGCGTGTCTTAATATTTATAAAATGTGCATACCAGGCAGTGAATTTCTTTGCTTTTTGTGAAGACAATAACAACTATTGAATTGAATTGAATTGAATTGCAAAGATCAAAGAAAGGGCGAGATGGGGAAAGACCTACTCTACCCATTAAGAACAGTGAGGGCCACTGGAGACCAAAGAGATGTGAACAAGGAAAACAGGGAAGGTAGTGAACCACACGAATCAATACACAAGTGCAGAGTGACGTTATTGTATTGACGAGACGAACCAGAACGTGTAATATCTCAACAAAAATGTCTTTTTCAAACAACATAGACAACGCAACAATACTTTCCCTCTTCACAGTCGAGCAGTCTTCAAAATGACCAGGATAAGACAGAAAATAAATGGGTAGGGTAGGTAGTGGGCAATAGAAAAGGAACTAGCTCTCCAAACAATCTTTTAGCTTCGCTGGCGTGAGCGCGTTGGATCGCAGACTTTGTGTCTTCCGCTACTTCCCTCGGGTGGTGCTGACCACGAATTTATTTATGGTTATAGGGGTCTACAGCCAATGGATTTCAAACGGTGGTAACCTGCTTTTCGGCCCGAACACCCGACCAAACAGACAGACACACAGACACACAGACAGTGAATGTTATAAGGGTAGACGGAGGAGAGAACAACAGGCTTAGATTGCCTCTTTGGTAATTCATTTTCTTTCCCTCTTTGTTTCAACACCTCCCCCCACCCCCACCCCCCCCCTCCCCACTAGTTAGCAGCATGGTCACGATCTGAGGTAGAAATATTCGCCTCCGAGGAAGAACATGATTATATCGACTGTAATCAAATCGGGAGGGGGGGGGGGGGGGGGAGGAGGGAGAAGGCTTGCCTGTTGAAGAGGATGCGGTCAGATGAGAGGGAAAGGAGTTTAGTTCTGGAATAGGCTGCATGCAAAAAGCGCGACTTTCTGAATTTTTCCGATTTGCGCGCGCGTATGAAAAGCGCGAATGTGAACGACAGAAAGCGCGAATCATGGTTGACTGTTTTGCCTCCTTGTATTGGATGCATGTTTCGCGCACCATGCAGGAGAAAGGTTGTGGTTCGATCCCGGGTGTCAGACTAAAGACCGACCGGCATTTGTTGATTTCATCCAAATACAAGAGGGTCATTGAGGATCGAGTTAAGTTATTAGGGCGTTAGATGCTTTGCCCAAACTCACTCTCTCTCTCTCTCTCTCTCTCTCTCTCTCTCTCTCTCTCTCTCTCTCTCTCTCTCTTATATGTTCACAAGTTCATCTTGTAAGTGAAGTTCAAGTAAGTACATTTAATTACAAATATTAATTATAATAAAATTCATGTAAAAACGTAAAATAAAATTCATGTAAAAACGATACTCTCTCTCTCTCTCTCTCTCTCTCTCTCTCTCTCTCTCTCTCTCTCTCTCTCTCTCTCTCTCTCTCTCTCTCTCTCTCTCTCTCTCTCTCTCTCTCTCTCTCTCTCTCACTTACACAACCTTAAAAGCAATTTTGCTCGCAATCGCCGAATGCTGCTAAAAAACGTCGCAATTCGACAAACTAAGTTCGCGCTTTCTGTCATTACAAGTTCGCGCTTTTCGTATGGTTTGTAGTTCGCGCTTTCTGGATCGCGCTTTTCGACTGCTCTGCTGGAATTACGTGGTTTCGCGTCCCCCCCCCCCCCCCCCCCCCCCTCCCCAGGGGGGTGTACTTTTGTTTAATTAATTACACGTACAAAGTCCAGGCAGCTTGGAGGTCATTTTTTAAAAATAATCTGTTGACATTGTAAGATTTCGACCCAAAGGCAAAAGCAACAAGTGCAACGCCGAGCGGTAGCAAAGTCCCCTCGCAGCATCGCCGAGCTACTCGGAAATCGGAATGTGTCGGCTGTGCACATACATAAAAACGCACAAAAACAGCACGTAGCTACATAAAAACGCATCAAAACAGCACGTAACTGAATAGTTTTTTTTATATATAGCCTTGGGGTTCGGACACTTGATTTGAGCGCGCGCGATCATGCGCACACGCGCGCACAGAAAAATTCATGACACCTGTGTTATAGACCATTCATCAAGAAATGTTGTGAAAATCACTGCATTAAAATACATGCAAAACTTCGCGAGATATTAGCGATTATGTGCTTCGGGGTTTGAACCCCGTAACTGGCGCGACCTTGACCTTAATGCAAAACTAAATACATCAGTGGATAGCTTGCATGTTGGCAAACTAGTATACCAAATTTGATGATGATAGACTGAATAGTGTTTGAGAAAAACAGACGAATAGCCTGACGGAGGCACGCCGGACGGACGGACAGACACCGGACGGACACCAGACGGACGGATCAGACAAAAACAATAGCTCGGGGACTAATGAAGAGGTGAGAATCATTCATCACTCCTTCGTTCACCTGCTCAATCGCTGGCTGACAAGTGACCAAAGAACGCTTTAATGGTCAATGTCCCATGTAGAGGGCAATTCGTTTTTATTAGTATTTTGGTACGTCTTCTGTGGTTTTGACGGGGGGGGGGGGGGGGGGGGGGGAGGGAGGGGGGGGGGAGGGAGGGGGGTGGAGGGGGTGGGGGGGGAGGGGGGGTATTCATTCATTTCTTCCGTCTGTAGTTTATTATTGCAGCCAATGGCCAACGGACGATTTTCGTAGGGCGACCGAGTTTAAGCCTGCGCGTCCACTCTGATGTTGGTAGATGAAAGCACATAATATGCGCATACATGCATACACATAATAAATGTACGAAAACACAGACTTATACACGGACTGACAAACAGACAGACACAACAATAGCAGAGAGAGAGAGAGAGAGAGAGAGAGAGAGAGAGAGAGAGAGAGAGAGAGAGAGAGAGAGAGAGAGAGAGAGAGAGAGAGAGAGAGAGAGAGAGAGAGAGAGAGAGAGAGAGAGAGAGAGAGAGACAGACAGACAGACAGACAGACAGACAGAGACAGAGGGACAACAATTAAAATGAAGATGCTTCTTATTTCTCTTTTAATTGGACCCCCCCCCCCCCCCCCCCCCCCCCCCCCCACCCCCCTTGTCAATTGTGGACCTGAGACATTGTCAAGGCTGGGCACGATGTTCGGCGCGGCCAGATCTCTTTTTGATCCGCCTTGCAGCCTGCAAATTCCCCGCGCGTGACTCGCTTACGTAAGAAGCGTCAGAAAGGCCGAAACGTGCCGCAGGACTTAAAGACTGTGTGTCCCTCTGTCCATTTATCTCTGTGAAGACAGTCCACAATTTTAAGAGATTTCGAGGGAACGACCCGATTGGCCTTTTCCCACTTGGCCCTTTCCCATTTGGCCCTTTCCCACTTGGCCTATTCCCATTTGGCCATTTCCCACTTGGCCCTTTCCCATTTGGCCCTTTCCCACTTGGCCCTTTCCCACTTGGCCCTTTCCCATTTGGCCCTTTCCCACTTGGCCCTTTCCCACTTGGCCCTTTCCCACTTGGCCCTTTCCCACTTGGCCCTTTCCCACTTGGCCCTTTCCCATTTGGCCCTTTCCCACTTGGCCCTTTCACACTTGGCCCTTTCCCACATGGCCCTTTCCTATTTGGCCCTTTCCCACTTGGCCCTTTCCCACTTGGCCCTTTGTGTAAGGCAGCAAATGTGGGAGTGCCGCTTCGCCCTTTCATTTCTTTTGCAAAGACCACTCACTTTCTCTCTCTCTCCCTCTCTCTCTCTCTCTCTCTCTCTCTCTCTCTCTCTCTCTCTCTCTCTCTCTCTCTCTCTCTCTCTCTCTCTCTCTCTCTCTCTCTCTCTCTCTTCTCTACCTCTTTCTATGTTACCATGGGTTTGGGTTAAGGTTATGGTTCTAGAGTTAGCTTCTTCAAAATATAATCTAATCCAATCTGATGTGAGATGATATAATATGATACGGTATAATGTAATATAATGAAATGTTATGGTATTATAATATTGTGATATGATGTGTTGTTGTGTGTGCATGATATGAAACACAGACACAGACACAGACAGACAGACAGACAGACACACACACACACACACACACGCACACGCACACACGCACACGCACACGCACGCGCGCGCACACACACACACACACACACACACACACACACACACACACACACACACACACACATACACGCACGCACACAAATGCACGTGCAAGTGAACACACACACCAAAACACCAATACACACATACAAATACACATACATCCTCTCCCTTACACCCAAGGACAAGAGGTTATGAATTTGGCACAGTATAAGCTTTAAGCTTGTCGTTGCCGCTATGGTTGCTAAATATTTGTGTAATGTGCGTTTGGGTAAATACAAATCATTTAAACCAAGAGGTTATGAATGTGACATTTGCATTTGTTTATGCTGCTGCTATGTTGATTATCAATACAATTCGCTTAAACCAATTTGACTAGCAAAAGGGCGAAACAGGACTTCTTAAAGGGCGAAATGGCACTCCTCGCCCAAGGGAACTCACGTGAGGAGGCATGCGGCATAGATTAAAGAAAGGGCGAGATGGGAAAGGGCCAATCGGGACCTACCCGCTTTCGAAGATATATGCCAGAGGGTACCACCATTCTTCTAAGGTGAAAGCCCAAAGGCACTACCAACCTTCTTTTTGTTATAGTTCTCTTTGGCTTTTACCTAAGAAAGAATGATAGTACCGCCTGGACTTTAACCCTCGATTTTCTGTGAGTTTGTCTGCCTTGTGATTAGCTTCCAGTTTTCTTCTTGTTTGATATCATCTTAAGAAAAATAACCCGGGTTAAATCAAAGTAAAAATTAGAAAAAGAACATGTATCTGATTATCGAAAACGGATGAAGTCCTAAATGTAGCATACGTTCTTTATTTGGAATTGAGACATTTTGGATAACGGTCGGTGTTCACAAACAGATAAACATGCAAACTTAAAACAAACGAAAAGCATAGAGTGATAGACTCTTCTGTAAAGGTAACATACAACAGGAACAACAATAGAATTGATGTAACAAATTGGGGGAAAATCCATTTTATGCTTTTTCTGTTTTGCTGTCCATGCGCGATTGATCAAATATTCCCTTCTCTCCCCTTTTGATGTCAGTAGGCCTGTCTCTCTTTCTCTGACTTAGACTCTCTGTCTCTCGGTCTTTCTCTCTTCTTTCTGTCTGTTTGTCCATTTGTCTCTGTCTCTCGGTCTTTCTCTCTTCTTTCTGTCTGTTTGTCCATTTGTCTCTGTCTCTCGGTCTTTCTCTCTTCTTTCTGTCTGTTTGTCCATTTGTCTCTGTCTCTCGGTCTTTCTCTCTTCTTTCTGTCTGTTTGTCCATTTGTCTCTGTCTCTCGGTCTTTCTCTCTTCTTTCTGTCTGTTTGTCCATTTGTCTCTGTCTCTCGGTCTTTCTCTCTTCTTTCTGTCTGTTTGTCCATTTGTCTCTGTCTCTCGGTCTTTCTCTCTTCTTTCTGTCTGTTTGTCCATTTGTCTCTGTCTCTCTCTTTCTTCTGAAGACATGAAGAGATGCAATCTCTCAATCCCCCTTTTGTTTTCCTCCTTTCTTTCTTTTTTGGGTGTTTTTCCCCCATAATGTCACTCTTTTATTTCTTTTCTGGTTTTCTGTTTTGTTCACTCTGTTAGTTTGTGAATGATGTTTCTAAATATTGAAAACAATATTTTCTAATTGGTGAGAACACAACTTCCGTCTATAGAATCCTATGTAATATATTGTGTACGGGTACGTTATAAGCTATATGCTTGTTGTTACCCTGTTACCTCATTATTGTTTATATTTTGAAATTGTTAAATAAAAAACCGTATAAACCAGATGCAAGAAGAGGGGAAGGCAAGAAGAGGACAAGGAGGGGAGAAAGAACTGAAAGAAGACAGAAAGGTAAACATACCTATGCCTAAAGGAGACAATAAAATACCCCTCTTTCATTTGTCTTTGCTTTTTCAATTCACCTATCTTTAATACAGTCAGAACTAACCTGTGACTCTCTCCTTTCCCCATTTAACAAATCTACCCCCTCCCTTACTCCCCTCCAGTTCTTTCACTCGCACCAAACGTCATCAAGAGAGAGAAGATTTACGAACGACCTTAAACATGATGTAGATAACAATGAAGACAACGATGACGATAACAACAACGACGACGACGACAACGACTGATAAGAGAAG